>CM039672.1:163461737-164661737 GCA_022496015.1 Hordeum marinum | reverse complement strand
TTTCTTGGCCTCGCTGGTTTCTATAGGCGTTTTGTGAGAGATTTGAGCACCATTGCTGCGCCTCTCAATGAGCTTACGAAGAAGGACGTGCCTTTTTCATGGGGTACCGCACAGGAAGAAGCCTTCACGGTCTTGAAAGACAAGTTAACACATGCTCCTTTACTCCAACTTCCTGATTTTAATAAGACTTTTGAGCTTGAATGTGATGCTAGTGGAATTGGATTAGGAGGTGTGTTATTACAAGATGGTAAACCAGTTGCGTACTTTTCTGAAAAATTAAGTGGGCCTAGTCTGAATTATTCTACTTATGATAAGGAATTATATGCTCTTGTTCGGACTTTGGAAACATGGCAACATTATTTATGGCCCAAAACTGAACCGTAGACATGCTAAATGGGTTGAATTCATTGAGACTTTCCCTTATGTCATTAAACACAAGAAGGGTCAAGAAAATGTTATTGCTGATGCTTTGTCTCGTTGTTATACTATGCTTTCACAACTTGACTTCAAAACATTTGGTTTGGAGACCATCAAAGATCAATATGTGCATGATGCTGAATTTAGAGACGTGTTGCAGAATTGTAAAGAAGGGAGAACATGGAACAAGTTCGTTATTAATAATGGATTTGTGTTCCGTGCTAACAAGCTATGCATTCCAGCTAGCTCCGTTCGTCTTTTGTTGTTACAGGAGGCGCACGAAGGAGGATTAATGGGACACTTTGGCGTGAAGAAGACGGAGGACGTACTTTCTACACATTTCTTTTGGCCAAATATGAGATGGAATGTTGATCGTTTTGTTGCTCGTTGCACTACATGTCAAAAAGCTAAGTCACGACTCAATCCTCATGGTTTATATATGCCTTTGCCTGTACCTAGTGTTCCTTGGGAGGATATATCGATGGACTTTGTTTTAGGTTTACCTCGAACAAAGAAGGGGAGGGATAGCATATTTGTTGTAGTGGATAGATTTTCCAAAATGGCACACTTTATACCATGTAATAAAAGTGATGATGCTGCTCATGTTGCTGATTTGTTCTTTCGTGAAATTATTCGATTGCATGGTGTACCAAATACAATTGTTTCAGATCGTGATGCTAAATTTGTTAGCCATTTTTGGAGATGTTTATGGGCTAAGTTGGGGACTAAACTACTTTTTAGTACTACATGTCATCCCCAAACTGATGGCCAAACTGAAGTAGTTAATAGATCATTGTCTACTATGCTTAGGGCTGTTTTGAAGAATAACCTGAAAATGTGGGAAGAATGCTTGCCTCATATTGAATTTGCTTATAATCGTTCGCTACATTCTACCACTAAGATGTGCCCTTTTGAAGTTGTGTATGGTTTCTTACCTCGTGCACCTATTGATTTGTTACCTCTTCCATCTTCGGAGAAGGTTAATTTTGATGCTAAAGAACGTGTTGAATTGATATTAAAGATGCATGAGTTAATGAAGGAAAACATTGAGCGTATGAATGCTAAATACAAAATTGCTGGAGATAAGGGTAGAAAACATGTTGTCTTTGCACCTGGAGATCTTGTTTGGTCACATTTGCGTAAGGATAGATTTCCTGATTTGCGCAAGTCAAAGCTAATGCCACGTGCTGATGGTCCTTTTAAGGTGTTAGAGAAAATAAATGATAATGCATATAAACTTGAGCTGCCTACAGAGTTTGGGGTTAGCCCCACTTTTAACATTGGAGATTTGAAGCCTTATTTGGGTGAGGAAGATGAGCTTCCGTCGAGGACGACTTCGGTTCAAGAAGGGGAGGATGATGAGGACATCCCTAGTAATGCTACACCCACAACTCCGACTGCTATACATATAGGACCAATTACTAGAGATCGCGCACATCAATTGAATTACCAGGTACTTTCGTTTCTTGCAAATCCTTCTAATGTTCATGAACATATGATGCTGCCTAAATTAGATACTTTGGTTTTACTTGTGAATGAAGGACCTGGCATGGACAAGAAGGATGACCATTGGAGCGGGATCAAGCATGGAGAAGAAGGTGCGCGCGCGGGAAAGAACAATGGAGCTTCCAGTGATGATTTTCGCACTTTGAAGCCACCATAATGGGAGCAAGAAACCTTGGACGAAATATGCATGATGCCACTTTATAAAATTCGTCCCTAGGCTAATATAGGTGTTGCGCCACCTTATTTTTGGGCCAGGCCCATGTAATTTCGAAATACCATATTATAGGCTATTTTTAGAGTCCGTATGTATGGGGAAACTGAGTTAGGGTCGGTTTCGGACCCCTCCTCCAAGGGGCCACGAAATTCCCCTCTATTCCCCCATATATACAGCCCTTAGGGCGTCATTTTAGGTTTGGGTTTTGTTTAGATTATAAGTTCGCCATAGCTGCAACTTCGCGTTCTTCGTTTGTGTTCCACGACTAGACAAAGGCGTCATAGAACCCCACTTCATCAATAAAGCTTTCCTCTTATATTCGCAATATCCAGATTGCAATCTTAGTTTCTTGCTTGTTCTTCATTTGCATGCAGGAAACAGACCCTCGTGGTCAAGTTGATCGTGCTCCGGCGTGGTCAATAACCTCTCGGAGTTGGTTTAGCGATTGCTAAGGCGCGGCGTCATCACACGTTCGTAGTCGGATCGTCAAAGTCTACTCCACCAAAACAATAGCCCCCATCTCATCGAAAGATAGGGACAACTTCGCCTCTATCAGGTTGGCCCATGGGATTTCGAGCTGTAAATGGGAAATAATTGGTTTTCTCCATCTTGCGATCCATTTTTTAGGGCATAGATAGCCTTTTATTTGCTATATATTTTCCATGTGGATGCTCGCGTGTGTGTGCATGTGCAAAATCTTCGAGGTCGCAAAAATTAGAAGTTCTATTATCTCATTTTCCCGATACCTTAGCAACACCTATGAAAATTACTCAATCGGAGCTCGCCCTCACTGATGCTGATAGTCTTGTTGAATATCCTCTATAGGGTGAATTTTTTCTTTCCTCTGTTCCTTGTTTCTTCTCTAATATGAGCCTAACACAATGTTGTTTCCAATCCATGGTCGAAGCACATAGTTCTGAACACCATATAGATGGCTTGGCCCATGGGATTTCGAGCATTAACTCCAAAATCATTTGTTTTCTCCATCTTGCAATCCCTTTTTGAGGGCATAGACGGACTTTGATGGGCAAGATATTTCCCGTGTGCGTGCTCGCGCGTGTGTGTGGGTGTGCAAAATGTTCTAGGTCGTGAAAAATAGAAGTTCTATCATATTGTTTTCCCGATACCTTACCAACACCTATGAAAATTACTCAATCGGAGCTTGTCCAGACTCATGTTGATAGTCTCATTGAATATCCTCTATATGGTGAATTTTTTCTTTCCTTTGTTCACCCTTTGTTATATAATATGAGCCTAACACCATGTTGCATCCATTCCATGGATGAGGCGCGTAGTTCTAAAGACCATACGGATGGCTGGCCCATGGGATTTCAAGCTGTAACTGCGAAATCATTGGTTTTCTCCATCTTGCGATCCATTTTTTAGGGCATAGGTCGGCTTTTTATGGGCAATATATTTCCCGTGTGCGTGCTTGCGCGTGTGTGTGCATGTGCAAAATGTTCCAGGTCGTGTAAATTTGAAGTTGTATCATCTCATTTTCCCGATACCATTGCAACACCTATGAAAATTACTCAATTGGAGCTCGGCCTGACTCACGTTGATAATCTCGTTGAATATCCTCTATAGGGTGAATTTTGCCTTTCCTTTGTTCACTGTTTCTTCTCTAATATGATCCTAACACCATGTTGCATCCAATCCATGGTCGATGCGCGTAGTTATGAAGGCCATACAAATGGGCTGGCCCATGGGATTTCAAGCTATAACTGGGAAATCATCGGTTTTCTCCATCTTGCGATCCATTTTTCAGGGCATAGACGGCCTTTTATGGGCAAAATATTTCCCGTGTGCGTGCTTCCGCATGTGTGTGCTTGTGCAAAATGTTCTAGGTTGTGTAAATTAGAAGTTCTATCATCTTATTTGCCCGATACGTTTCCAACACCTATGGAAATTACTCAATCAGTCCTGACTCACGTTGATAGTCTCGTTGAATACCCTCTATAGGGTGAATTTTGTCTTTCCTTTGTTCACTGTTTCTTTTCTAATATGAGCCTAACACCATGTTGTATCCAATCCATGCTCGAGGCACGTAGTTCGGAAGAGCATACAGATGGATTGGCCCATGGTATTTCAAGCTGTAACTGTGAAATCATTGGTTTTCTCCATCTAGCGATCCCTTTTTGAGGGCATAGACGGCCTTTTATGGGCAAGATATTTCCCGTGTGCATGCTCGCGTGTGTGTGTGTGTGCAAAATGTTCCGGTTCATGAAAATTAGAAGTTATATCATCTCGTTTTCCCGATACCTTTCCAACACCTATGAAAAATACTCAATCGGATCTCGTCCTAACTCACGTTGATAGTCTCGTTGAATACCCTCTATAGGTTGAATTTCATCTTTCCTTTGTTCATTGTTTGTTCTCTAATATGAGCCAACCACCATGTTGCACCCAATCCATGGTCGGGGCGCGTAGTTCTGAAGACCATACGGATGGGCTAGCCAATGGGATTTCAAGCTGTAACTGGGAAATCATTGGTTTTCTCCATCTTGCGATCCATTTTTTAGGGCATAGACGGCTTTTTATGGGCAATATATTTCCCGTGTGCATGCTTACGTGTGTGTGTGTGTGTGTGCAAAATGTTCTAGGTCGTGTAAATTAAAAGTTATATCATCTCATTTTCCCGATACCTTTCCAACACCTATGAAAATTACTCAATCAGAGCCCGTTCTGACTCACGTTGATAGTCTCGTTGAATATCCTCTATGGGGTGAATTTTGTCTTTCCTTTGTTCACTCTTTGTTCTCTAATATGAGCCTAACACCATGTTGCATCCAATCCATGGTCGATGTGTGTAGTTCTGACGACCATACAAATGGGCTGGCCCATGGGCTTGAAAGCTGTAACTAGGAAATCATTGGTTTTCTCCATCTTGCGATCCATTTTTCAGGGCATAGATGGCCTTTTGTGGGCAATATAGTTCCCGTGTGCGTGGTTGCGCGTGTGTGTGCATGTGCAAAATGTTCCACGTTGTGTAAATTAGAAGTTCTGTCATCTTATTTTCCCAGTACGTTTCCAACACCTATGAAAATTACTCAATCGAAGCTCGTCCTGACTCACGTTGATAGTCTCATTGAATATCCTCTATAGGGTGAGTTTTTTCTTTTCTTTGTTCACTATTTCTTATCTAATATGAGCCTAAGACCATGTTGCATCCAATGCATGGTCGAGGCGCGTAGTTCTAAAGACCATACGGATGGGCTGGCCCATGGGATTTCAAGCTGTAACTGGGAAATCATTGGTTTTTTCCATCTTGCAATCCGTTTTTCAGGGCATAGACGGCCTTTTGGGGGCAATATATTTCCCGTGTGCGTGCTCGCGTGTGTGTGTGCCTGTATTCCTGGTCGCGAAAATTAGAAGTTCTATCATCTTGCTTTCGTGATACCTTACCAACACCTATGAAAATTACCCAATCGGAGCTCGCCCTGACTCACGGTGATAGTCTCGTTGAATACCCTCTATATTGTGAATTTTTTCTTTCCTCTGTTCTCTGTTTGTTCTCTAATATGCGCCTCACACCATCTTGTATCCAATCCACGCTCGAGGCACGTAGTTCTGAAGATCAGACGGATGGGTTGGCCCATGGGATTTCGAGTTGTGCTGGGAAATCGTTGGTTTTCTTCATCCTCCGATCCATTTTTCAGGGCATAAACGGCCTTTTATGGCCAATATATTTCCGGTGTGCGTGCTTGCGCGCGTGTGTGTGTGTGCAAAATGTTCCAGGTCGTTTGAAATAGAAGTTCTATCATCTCATTTTCCCGATACTTTTCCAACACCTATGAAAATTACTCAATCGAAGCTCGTCCTGACTCACGTTGATAGTCTCGTTGAATATCCTCTAATATGAGCCTAACACCATGTTGCATCCAATCCATGGTCGAGGCACGTAGTTCTGAAGACCATACGGATGGGCTGGCCCATGGGATTTCAAGCTGTCACTGGGAAATCATTAGTTTTCTCCATCTTGCGATCCGTTTTTCAGGTCATAGATGGCCTTTCATGGGTAATATATTTCCCGTGTGCGAGCTGGCGTGTGTGTGTGCATGTGCAAAATATTCCACGTCACGAAAATTAGAAGTTCTATCATCTCGTTTTTCCGATACCTTACCAACACCTATGAAAATTACTCAGTCGGAGCTCGTCCTGACTCACGTTGATAGTCTCGTTGAATATCCTCTATAGGGTGAAATTTTGTCTTTCCTTTGTTCACTATTTCTTCTCTAATATGAGCCTAACACCATGTTGCATCCAATCCAAGGTCGAGGCGCGTAGTTCTGAAGACCATACGGATGGGCTGGCCCGTGGGATTTCCAGCTGTAACTGGGAAATCATTGGTTTTCTCCATCTTACGAACCGTATTTTAGGGCATAGATGACCTTTTATGGGCAATATATTTCTCGTGTGCATGCTCAGGTGTGTGTGTTTGTTTGTGCAGAATCTTCCAAGTCGCGAAAATTAGAAGTTCTATCATCTTGTTTTCCCGATACCTTACCAACACCTATGAAAATTTCTCAATCGGAGCTCGCCCTCACTCACGCTGATAGTCTTGTTGAATACCCTCTATAGGGTGAATTTTATCTTTCCTCTGTTCTCTGTTTCTTCTCTAATATGAGTCTAACACCATGTTCTATCCAATCCAAGCTCGACGCACGTAGTTTTGAAGACCATACGGATGGGTTGGCCCATGGGATTTCGAGCTGTAACTGCAAAATCATTGGTTTTCTCCATCTTGCGATCCCTTTTTCAGGGCATAGACAGCTTTTTATAGGCAAGATATTTCCCGCGTGCGTGCTCGCGCGTGTGTGTGCGTGTGCAAAATGTTCCAGGTCGTGAAAATTAGAAGTTCTATCATCTCGGTTTCCTGACACCTTTCCAACACCTATGAAAATTACTCAATTGGAGCTCTTCCTGACTCACGCTGATAGTCTCGTTGAATATCCTCTATAGGGTGAATATTGTCTTTCCTTTGTTCACTATTTCTTCTCTAATATGAGCCTAACACCATGTTGCATCCAATCCATGGTCGAGGCACATAGTTTTGAAGACCATACGGATGGGCTGGCCCATGGGATTTCAGGCTGTAACTAGGAAATCATTGGTTTTCTCCATCTTACGAACCGTTTCTTAGGGCATACACAACCTTTTTTGGGCATGCTCGCGCGTGTGTGTGTGCGTGTGCAAAATCTTCCAGGTTGCGATAATTTGAAGTTCTATCATCTTGTTTTCCCGATACCTTACCGACACCTATGAAAATTACTCAATCAGAGCTTGCCCTGACTCAAGCTGATAGTTTCGTTGAATACACTCTATAGGTTGAATTTTGTCTTTCGTCTGTTCTCTGTTTCGTCTCTAATATGAGCCTAACACCATGTTGTATCCAATCCATGCTTGAGGCACGTAGTTTTGAAGACCATACAGATGGGTTGGCCCATGGTATTTCGAGCTGTAACTGCAAAATCATTGCTTTTCTCCATCTTGCGATCCCTTTTTGAGGGCATAGACGGCCTTTTATAGGCAAGATATTTCCCGTGTAAAATGTTCGAGCTCATGAAAATTAGAAGTTCTATCATCTCGGTTTCCCGATACCTTTCCAACACCTATGAAGATTACTCACTCGGATCTCGTCCCGACTCACGTTGATAGTCTCCTTGAATAGCCTCTATAGGGTGAATTTTGTCTTTCCTTTATTCACCGCTTCTTCCCTAATATGAGCCTACCACCATGCTGCATCCAATCCATGGTGCGTGCTCGCGTGTGTGTGTGCGTGTCCAAAAACTTCCAGCTCGCGAAAATTAGAAGTTCTATCATCTTGCTTTCCTGATACCTTACCAACACCTATGAAAATTACTCAATCGGAGCTCGCCCTGACTCACGCTGATAGTCTCGTTGAATACCCTCTATAGTGTGAATTTTTTCTTTCCTCTGTTCTCTGTTTCTTCTCTAATATGAGCCTCACACCATGTTGTATCCAATCCACGCTCGAGGCACGTTGTTCTAAAGATCAGACGGATGGGTTGGCCCATGGGATTTCGAGCTGTACTGGGAAATCATTGGTTTTCTTCATCTTCCGATCCATTTTTCAGGGCATATACGGCCTTTTATGGGCAATATATTTCCTGTGTGCGTGCTTGCGCGTGTGTGTGTGCGTGTGCAAAAGTTTCCAGGTCGTTTGAAATAGAAGTTCTATCATCTCATTATCCCGATACCTTTCCAACACCTATGAAAATTACTCAATCGAAGCTCGTCCTGACTCACGTTGATAGTCTCGTTGAATATCCTCTAATATGAGCCTAACACTATGTGGCATCCAATCCATGGTCGTGTAAAATATTTCCAGTGAAAATTACTCACTCGGATTACTCACTCGGATTACACGGGAAATACCTTTCCAACACCTATGAAGATTACTCACTCGGATCTCGTCCCGACTCACGTTGATAGTCTCATTGAATAGCCTCTATAGGGTGAATTTGGTCTTTCGTCTGTTCTCTGTTTCATCTCTAATATGAGCCTAACACCATGTTGTATCCAATCCATGCTTGAGGCACGTAGTTCTGAAGACCATACGGATGGGTTGGCCCATGGTATTTCGAGCTCTAACTGCAAAATCATTGCTTTTTTCCATCTTGCGATCCCTTTTTGAGGGCATAGACGGCCTTTTATAGGCAAGATATTTCCCGTGTAATCCAGCTCGTGAAAATTAGAAGTTCTATCATCTCGGTTTCCCGATACCTTTCCAACACCTATGAAGATTACTCACTCGGATCTCGTCCCGACTCACGTTGATAGTCTCCTTGAATAGCCTCTAGAGGGTGAATTTTGTCTTTCCTTTATTCACCGCTTCTTCTCTATTATGAGCCTACCACCATGTTGCATCCAATCCATGGTTGAGGCGCGTAGTTCTGAAGACCATACGGATGGGCTAGCCAATGGGATTTCAAGCCATAACTCGAAAATCATTGGTTTTCTCCATCTTGCGATCCATTTTCAGGGCATAGACGGCCTTTTATGGGCAATATATTTCCCGTGTGTGTGTTTGCGCGCGCGTGTGTGTGTGCAAAATGTTCCAGGTCGTGAAAATTAGAAGTTCTATCATCTCGTTTTGCCAATACCTTTCCAACACCTATGAAAATTACTCAATCGGAGCTAGTCCTGACTCACGTTGATAGTCTTGTTGAATATCCTCTATAGGGTGAATTTTTTCTTTCCTATGTTCACTGTTTCTTCTCTAATATGAACCTAACACATGTTTCATCCAATCCATGGTCAAGGCGAGCAGTTCTGAAGACCATACGGATGGGCTGGCCCATGCGAATTCAAGCTGTAACTAGGAAATCATTGGTTTTCTCCATCTTGCGATCCGTCTTTCAGGAAATAGATGGCCTTTATGGGCAATATATTAACCATGTGCGTGCTCGCGCGTCTTTGTGCATGTCAAAAATCTTCCAGTTCGCGGAAATTAGAAGTTCTATTATCTCGTTTTCCCGATACCTTACCAACACCTATGAAAATTACTCAATCAGAGCTCGTCCTGAATCACGTTGATAGTCTTGTCGAATACCCTCTATAGGGTGAATTTATTCTTTCCTTTGTTCACCGTTTCTTCTCTAATATGAGCCTAACACCATGTTGCATCCTATCCATGGTTGAGGCGCGTAGTTCTGAAGACCATACGGATGGGCTAGCCAATGGGATTTCAAGCTGTAACTGGGAAATCATTGGTTTTCTCCATCTTGCGATCCATTTTTCAGGGCATAGACAGCCTTTTATGGGTAATATATTTCCCGTGTGCGTGCTTGCGTGTGTGTGTGTGCATGTGTAAAATGTTCCAGGTCGTGAAAATTAGAAGTTCTATCATCTCGTTTTCACGATACCTTTGCAACACCTATGAAAATTACTCAATCGGAGCTCGTCCTGACTCATGTTGATAGTCTCGTTGAATATCCTCTATATGGTGAATTCTGTGTTTCCTCTGTTCCCTGTTTCTTCAATAATATGAGCCTACCACCATGTTGCGTCCAATCCATGGTCGAGGCGTGTAGTTCTGAAGACCATACGGATGGGCTGGACCATGGGATTTCAAGCTGTAACTGGGAAATCATTGGTTTTCTCCATCTTGCGATCTGTTTTTCAGGGCATAGACGGCCTTTTATGGGTAATATATTTCCCGTGTACGTGCTCGCGTGTGTGTGTGCATGTGCAAAATCTTCCAGGTCGCAAAAATTAGAAGTTCTATAATCTTGTTTTCCCGATACCTTACCAACACCTATGAAAATTACTCAATCGGAGCTCGCCCTGACTCACGCTGATAGTCTCATCGAATCCCCTCTATAGGATGAATTTTGTCTTTCCTCTGCTCTTTGTTTCTTCTCTAATATCAGCGTAACACCATGTTGTATCCAATCCATGCTCGAGGCACGTAGTTCTGAAGACCATACGGATGGGCTGGCACATGGGATTTCGAGCTGTAACTTTGAAATCATTGGTTTTCTCGATCTTACAATCCCTTTTTGAGGGTGTAGATGGCCTTTTATGGGCAAGATATTTCCCATGTGCATGCTCGCGCGTGTGTGTGCGTGTGCAAAATGTTCCAGGTCGTGAAAAATTGAAGTTCTATCAACTCGTTTTCGCGATACCTTTCCAACACCTATGAAAATTACTCAATCGGAGCTTGTCCTGACTCACGTTGATAGTCTCGTTGAATACCCTCTATAGGGTGAATTTTGTCTTTCCTTTGTTCACTGTTTCTTTTCTAATATGAGCCTAACACCATGTTGCATCCAATCCATGGTTGAGGCGCGTAGTTCTGAAGACCATACGGATGGGCTAGCGAATGGGATTTCATGCCATAACTCGACAATCATTGGTTTTCTCCATCTTGCGATCCATTTTCAGGGCATAGACGGCCTTTTATGGGCAATATATTTCCCATGTGCGTGCTCGCGTGTGTGTGTGCGTGTGCAAAGTCTTCCAGGTCTCAAAAATTAGAAGTTCTATAATGTTGTTTTCCCGATACCTTACCAAACCTATAAAAATTACTCAATCGGAGCTCGCCCTGACTCACGCTGATAGTCTCATCGAATACCCTCTATAGGATGAATTTTGTCTTTACTCTGTTCTTTGTTTCTTCTCTAATATGAGCCTAACACCATGTTGTATCCAATCCATGCTCGAGGCACGTATTTCTGAAGACCATACGGATGGGCTGGCCCATGGGATTTCGAGCAGTAACTTCGAAATCATTGGTTTTCTCCATCTTGCAATCCCTTTTTGAGGGCATAGATGGCCTTTTATGGGCAAGATATTTCCAATTTGCATGCTCGCGCGTGTGTGTGTGCGTGTGCAAAATGTTCCACTTCGTGAAAAATTGAAGTTCTATCATCTCGTTTTCGCGATACCTTTCCAACACCTATGAAAATTACTCAATCGGAGCTTGTCCTGACTCACGTTGATAGTTTCGTTGAATACCCTCTATAGGGTGAATTTTGTCTTTCCTTTGTTCACTATTTCTTCTCTAATATGAGCCTAACGCGATGTTGCATCCAATCCATGGTTGAGGCGCGTAGTTCTGAAGACCATATGGATGGGCTAGCCAATGGGATTTCAAGCCATAACTCAGAAATCATTGGTTTTCTCCATCTTGCGATCCATTTTCAGGGCATAGACGGCCTTTAATGGGCAATATATTTCCCGCGTGTGTGCTTGCGTGCGTGTGTGTGTGTTGAAAATGTTCCAGGTCATGAAAATTAGAAGTTCTATCATCTCGTTTTGCCAATACCTTTCCAACACCTATGAAAATTACTCAATCGGAGCTACTCCTGACTCACGTTGATAGTCTTGTTGAATATCCTCTATAGGGTGAATTTTTTCTTTCCTTTGTTCACTGTTTCTTCTCTAATGTGAACCTAACACATGTTTCATCCAATCCATGGTCAAGGCGCGTAGTTCTGAAGACCATACGGATGGGCCGGCCCATGGGATTTCAAGCTGTAACTCGGAAATCATTGGTTTTCTCCATCTTGAGATTCGTTTTTCAGGGCATAGACGGCCTTTTATGGGCAATATATTTCCCGTGTGCATGCTCGCATGTGTGTGTACGTGTGCAAAATCTTCTAGGTTGCGAAAATTAGAAGTTCTATCATCTGGTTTTCACGATACCTGACCAACACCTACGAAAATTACTCAATCGGAGCTCGCCCTGACTCACGCTGATAGTCTCGTTGAATAGCCTCTATAGGGTGAATTTTGTCTTTCCTTTGTTCACCGTTTCTTCTCTAATATGAGCCTAACACCATGTTGATTCCAATCCATGGTCGAGGCGCGTAGTTCTTAAGACCATACGGATGGGCTGGTCCACGGGATTTCAAGCTGTAAGTAGGAAATCATTGGTTTTCTCCGTCTTGCGATCCGTCTTTCAGGAAATAGATGGCCTTTTATGGGCAATATATTTCCCATGTGCGTGCTCGCGCGTGTTTGTGCGTGTGAAAAATCTTCCACTTCGCGGAAATTAGAAGTTCTATTATCTCGTTTTCCCGATAACTTACCAACACCTATGAAAATTACTCAATCGGAGCTCCCACTGACTCACGTTGATTCTCTTGTTGAATACCCTCTATAGGGTGAATTTTGTCTTTCCTCTGTTCACTGTTTCTTCTCTAATTTGAGCCTAACACCACGTTGTATCCAATCCATGGTCGAGGCACATAGTTCTGAAGACCATACAGGTGGGTTGGACCATGGGATTTCGAGCTGTAACTGCGAAATCATTGTTTTTCTCCATTTTCTGATCCCTTTTTGAGCGAATAGATGGCCTTTTATGGACAAGATATTTCCAGTGTGTATGCTCACTTGTGTGTGTGTGTGCAAAATGTTCATGGCCGTGAATATTGGAAGTTCTATCATCTCGTTTTCCCGATACCTTTCCAACACCTATGAAAATTACTCAATCGGAGCTCGTCCTGACTCACGTTGATAGTCTTGTTGAATACCCTCTATAGGGTGAATTTTTTCTTTGCTTTGTTCACCGTTTCTTCTCTAATACGAGCCTAACAGCATGTTGCATCCAATCCATGGTTGAGGCGCGTAGTTCTGAAGACCATACGGATGGGCTAGCAAATGGGATTTCAAGTTGTAACTGGGAAATCATTGGTTTTCTCCATCTTGCGATCCATTTTTCAGGGCATAGACGGCCTTTTATGGGTAATATATTTCCCGTGTGCATGCTTGCGTGTGTATTTGAATGTGTAAAATGTTCCAGGTCGTGAAAATTAGAAGTTCTATCATCTCGTTTTCTCGATACCTTTCCAACACCTATGAAAATTACTCAATCGGAGCTCGTGCTGACTCACGTTGATAGTCTCGTTGAAGATGCTCTATATGGTGAATTTTTTGTTTCCTTTGGTCACTGTTTTTTCTCTAATATGAGCCTACCACCATGTTGCATCCAATCCATGGTCGACGCGCGTAGTTCTGAAGACCATACGGATGGGCTGGCCCATGGGATTTCAAGCTGTAACTGGGAAATCATTGGTTTTCTCCATCTTGCGATCCGTTTTTCAGGGAATAGCCGGCCTTTTATGGGCAATATATTTCCCATGTCCGTGCTTGCGTGTGTGTGTGCGTGCGCAAAATCTTCCAGGTCGCGAAAATTAGAAGTTCTATAATCTTGTTTTCCCGATACCTTACCAACACCCATGAAAATTGCTCAATCGGAGCTCGCCCTGAGTCACGCTGATAGTCTCGTCGAATAACCTCTATCGGATGAATTTTGTCTTTCCTCTGTTCTTTGTTTCTTCTCTAATATGATCCTAGCACCATGTTGTATCCAATCCATGCTCGAGGCACGTAGTTCTGAAGACCATACGGATGGGCTGGACCATGGGATTTCGAGTTGTAACTGCAAAATCATTGGTTTTCTCCATCTTGAAATCCCTTTTTGACGGCATAGATGGCCTTTTATGGGCTAGATATTTCCCATGTGCATGCTTGTGTGTGTGTGTGCATGTGCAAAATGTTCCAGGTCGTGAAAAATTGAAGTTCTATCAACTCGTTTTCGCGATACCTTTCCAACACCTAGGAAAATTACTCAATCGGAGCTTGTCCTGACTCACGTTGATAGTCTCGTTGAATATCCTCTATAGGGAGAATTTTGTCCTTCCTTTGTTCACCGTTTCTTCTCTAATATGAACCTAACACATGTTTCATCCAATCCATGGTCAAGGCGCGTACTTCTGAAGACCATACGGATGGGCTCGCCCATGCGATTTCAAGCTGTAAGTAGGAAATCATTGGTTTTCTCCATCTTGCGATCCGTCTTTCAGGAAATAGATGGCGCTTTATGGGATTATATAAACCATGTGCGCGCTCGTGCGTGTTTGTGCATGTGAAAAATCTTCCAGTTCGCGGAAATTAGAAGTTCTATTATCCCGTTTTCCCGGTACCTTACCAACACCTATGAAAACTACTCAATCGGAGTTCGTCGTGACTCAGGTTGATAGTCTTGTCGAATACCCTCTATAGGGTGAATTTATTCTTTCCTTTGTTCACCGTTTCTTCTCTAATATGAGCCTAACATCATGTTGCATCCAATCCATGGTTGAGGCGCATAGTTCTGAAGACCATACAGATGGGCTAGCAAATGGGATTTCAAGCTGTAACTGGGAAATCATTGGTTTTCTCCATCTTGCGATACATTTTTCAGGGCATAGACGGCCTTTTATGGGTAATATATTTGACGTGTGCATGCTTGCGTGTGTGTGTGCATGTGTAAAATGTTCCAGGTCATGAAAATTAGAAGTTCCACCATCTCGTTTCCCCGATACCTTTCCAACACCTATGAAAATTACTCAATCGGAGCTCGTCCTGACACATGTTGATAGTCTCGTCGAATATCCTCTATATGGTGAATTTTGTGTTTCCTTTGTTAACCGTTTCTCCAATAATATGAGCCTAACACCATGTTACGTCCAATCCATGGTCGAGGCGCGTAGTTCTGAAGACCATACGGATGGGCTGGCCCATGGGATTTCAAGCTGTAACTGGGAAATCATTGGTTTTCTCCATCTTGCGATCTATTTTTCAGGGCATAGACGGCCTTTTATGGGCAATATATTTCCCATGTGCGTGCTCACGCGTGTGTGTGCGTGTGCAAAATCTTCCAGGTCACAAAAATTAGAAGTTCTATAATCTTGTTTTCCCGATACCTTACCAACACCTATGAAAATTACTCAATCGGAGCTCGCCCTGACTCACGCTGATAGTCTCATCGAATACCCTCTATAGCATGAATTTTGTCTTTCCTCTGTTCTTTGTTTCTTCTCTAATATGAGCCTAACACCATGTTGTATCCAATCCATGCTCGAGGCACGTAGTTCTGAAGACCATACGGATGGGCAAGCCCATGGGATTTCGAGCAGTAACTTCGAAATCATTGGTTTTCTCCATCTTGCAATCCCTTTTTGAGGGCATAGATGGCCTTTTATGGGAAAGATATTTCCCATGTGCATGCTCGCGTGTGTGTGTGTGTGCGTGTGCAAAATGTTCCACTTCGTGAAAAATTTAAGTTCTATCATCTCGTTTTCGCGATACCTTTCCAACACCTATGAAAATTACTCAATCGGAGCTTGTCCTGACTCACGTTGATAGTTTCGTTGAATACCCTCTATAGGGTGAATTTTGTCTTTCCTTTGTTCACTGTTTCTTCTCTAATATGAGGCTAACACTATGTTGCATCCAATCCATGGTTGAGGCGCGTTGTTCTGAAGACCATACGGATGGGCTAGCCAATGGGATTTCAAGCCATAACTCGGAAATCATTGGTTTTCTCCATCTTGCGATCCATTTTCACGGCATAGACGGCCTTTTATGGGCAATATATTTCCCGTGTGTGTGCTTGTGTGCGTGTGTGTGTGTGCAAAATGTTCCAGGTCGTGAAAATTAGAAGTTCTATCATCTCGTTTTGCCAATACCTTTCCAACACCTATGAAAATTACTCAATCGGAGCTAGTCCTGACTCACGTTGATAGTCTTGTTGAATATCCTCTATAGGGTGAATTTTTTTCTTTCCTTTGTTCACTGTTTCTTCTCTAATATGAACCTAACACATGTTTCATCCAATCCATGGTCAAGGCGCGTGGTTCTGAAGACCATACGGATGGGCCGGCCCATGGGATTTCAAGCTGTAACTTGGAAATCATTGGTTTTCTCCATCTTGAGATTCGTTTTTCAGGGCATAGACGGCCTTTTATGGGCAATATATTTCCCGTGTGTGTGCTTGTGTGCGTGTGTGTGTGTGCAAAATGTTCCAGGTCGTGAAAATTAGAAGTTCTATCATCTCGTTTTGCCAATACCTTTCCAACACCTATGAAAATTACTCAATCGGAGCTAGTCCTGACTCACGTTGATAGTCTTGTTGAATATCCTCTATAGGGTGAATTTTTTTCTTTCCTTTGTTCACTGTTTCTTCTATAATATGAACCTAACACATGTTTCATCCAATCCATGGTCAAGGCGCGTGGTTCTGAAGACCATACGGATGGGCCGGCCCATGGGATTTCAAGCTGTAACTTGGAAATCATTGGTTTTCTCCATCTTGAGATTCGTTTTTCAGGGCATAGACGGCCTTTTATGGGCAATATATTTCCCGTGTGCATGCTCGCATGTGTGTGTGCATGTGCAAAATCTTCTAGGTTGCGAAAATTAGAAGTTCTATTATCTTGTTTTCACGATACCTCACCAACACCTATGAAAATTACTCAATCGAAGCTCGCCCTGACTCACGCTGATAGTCTCGTTGAATACCCTCTATAGGGTGAATTTTGTCTTTCCTCTGTTCACTGTTTCTTCTCTAATATGAGCCTAACACCATGTTGATTCCAATCCATGGTCGAGGCGCGTAGTTCTGAAGACCATACGGATGGGCTAGTCCATGGGATTTCAAGCTGTAAGTAGGAAATCATTGGTTTTCTCCATCTTGCGATCCGTCTTTCAGGAAATAGATGGCCTTTTATGGGCAATATATTTCCCATGTGCGTGCTCGCGCGTGTTTGTGCGTGTGAAAAATCTTCCACTTCGTGGAAATTAGAAGTTCTATTATCTCGCTTTCCCGATAACTTACCAACACCTATGAAAATTACTCAATCGGAGCTCCCACTGACTCACGTTGATTGTCTTGTTGAATACCCTCTATAGGGTGAATTTTGTCTTTCCTCTGTTCACTGTTTCTTCTCTAATTTGAGCCTAACACCATGTTGTATCCAATCCATGGTTGAGGCACATTGTTCTGAAGACCATATAGATGGGTTGGCCCATGGGATTTCGAGCTGTAACTGCGAAATCATTGGTTTTCTCCATTTTCTCATCCCTTTTTGAGGGAATAGATGGCCTTTTATGGACAAGATATTTCCAGTGTGCATGTTCGCGTGTGTGTGTGCGTGTGCAAAATGTTCCAGGTCGTGAATATTGGAAGTTCTATCATCTCATTTTCCCGATACCTTTCCAACACCTATGAAAATTACTCAATTGGAGCTCGTCCTGACTCACGTTGATAGTCTTGTTGAATACCCTCTATAGGGTGAATTTTTTCTTTCCTTTGTTCACCGTTTCTTCTCTAATATGAGCCTAACACCATGTTGCATCCAAACCATGGTTGAGGCGCGTAGTTCTGAAGACCATACGGATGGGCTAGCTAATGGGATTTCAAGCTGTAACTGGGAAATCATTGGTTTTCTCCATCTTGCGATACATTTTTCAGGGCATAGACGGCCTTTTATGGGTAATATATTTGACGTGTGCTTGCTTGCGTGTGTGTGTGCATGTGTAAAATGTTCCAGGTCATGAAAATTAGAAGTTCCACCATCTCGTTTCCCCGATACCTTTCCAACACCTATGAAAATTACTCAATCGGAGCTCGTCCTGACACATGTTGATAGTCTCGTCGAATATCCTCTATATGGTGAATTTTGTGTTTCCTTTGTTAACCGTTTCTCCAATAATATGAGCCTAACACCATGTTACGTCCAATCCATGGTCGAGGCGCGTAGTTCTGAAGACCATACGGATGGGCTGGCCCATGGGATTTCAAGCTGTAACTGGGAAATCATTGGTTTTCTCCATCTTGCGATCTATTTTTCAGGGCATAGACGGCCTTTTATGGGCAATATATTTCCCATGTGCGTGCTCACGCGTGTGTGTGCGTGTGCAAAATCTTCCAGGTCACAAAAATTAGAAGTTCTATAATCTTGTTTTCCCGATACCTTACCAACACCTACGAAAATTACTCAATCGGAGCTCGCCCTGACTCACGCTGATAGTCTCATCGAATACCCTCTATAGCATGAATTTTGTCTTTCCTCTGTTCTTTGTTTCTTCTCTAATATGAGCCTAACACCATGTTGTATCCAATCCATGCTCGAGGCACGTAGTTCTGAAGACCATACGGATGGGCAAGCCCATGGGATTTCGAGCAGTAACTTCGAAATCATTGGTTTTCTCCATCTTGCAATCCCTTTTTGAGGGCATAGATGGCCTTTTATGGGAAAGATATTTCCCATGTGCATGCTCGCGTGTGTGTGTGTGTGCGTGTGCAAAATGTTCCACTTCGTGAAAAATTTAAGTTCTATCATCTCGTTTTCGCGATACCTTTCCAACACCTATGAAAATTACTCAATCGGAGCTTGTCCTGACTCACGTTGATAGTTTCGTTGAATACCCTCTATAGGGTGAATTTTGTCTTTCCTTTGTTCACTGTTTCTTCTCTAATATGAGGCTAACACTATGTTGCATCCAATCCATGGTTGAGGCGCGTTGTTCTGAAGACCATACGGATGGGCTAGCCAATGGGATTTCAAGCCATAACTCGGAAATCATTGGTTTTCTCCATCTTGCGATCCATTTTCACGGCATAGACGGCCTTTTATGGGCAATATATTTCCCGTGTGTGTGCTTGTGTGCGTGTGTGTGTGTGCAAAATGTTCCAGGTCGTGAAAATTAGAAGTTCTATCATCTCGTTTTGCCAATACCTTTCCAACACCTATGAAAATTACTCAATCGGAGCTAGTCCTGACTCACGTTGATAGTCTTGTTGAATATCCTCTATAGGGTGAATTTTTTTCTTTCCTTTGTTCACTGTTTCTTCTCTAATATGAACCTAACACATGTTTCATCCAATCCATGGTCAAGGCGCGTGGTTCTGAAGACCATACGGATGGGCCGGCCCATGGGATTTCAAGCTGTAACTTGGAAATCATTGGTTTTCTCCATCTTGAGATTCGTTTTTCAGGGCATAGACGGCCTTTTATGGGCAATATATTTCCCGTGTGCATGCTCGCATGTGTGTGTGCATGTGCAAAATCTTCTAGGTTGCGAAAATTAGAAGTTCTATTATCTTGTTTTCACGATACCTCACCAACACCTATGAAAATTACTCAATCGAAGCTCGCCCTGACTCACGCTGATAGTCTCGTTGAATACCCTCTATAGGGTGAATTTTGTCTTTCCTCTGTTCACTGTTTCTTCTCTAATATGAGCCTAACACCATGTTGATTCCAATCCATGGTCGAGGCGCGTAGTTCTGAAGACCATACGGATGGGCTAGTCCATGGGATTTCAAGCTGTAAGTAGGAAATCATTGGTTTTCTCCATCTTGCGATCCGTCTTTCAGGAAATAGATGGCCTTTTATGGGCAATATATTTCCCATGTGCGTGCTCGCGCGTGTTTGTGCGTGTGAAAAATCTTCCACTTCGTGGAAATTAGAAGTTCTATTATCTCGCTTTCCCGATAACTTACCAACACCTATGAAAATTACTCAGTCGGAGCTCCCACTGACTCACGTTGATTGTCTTGTTGAATACCCTCTATAGGGTGAATTTTGTCTTTCCTCTGTTCACTGTTTCTTCTCTAATTTGAGCCTAACACCATGTTGTATCCAATCCATGGTTGAGGCACATTGTTCTGAAGACCATATAGATGGGTTGGCCCATGGGATTTCGAGCTGTAACTGCGAAATCATTGGTTTTCTCCATTTTCTCATCCCTTTTTGAGGGAATAGATGGCCTTTTATGGACAAGATATTTCCAGTGTGCATGTTCGCGTGTGTGTGTGCGTGTGCAAAATGTTCCAGGTCGTGAATATTGGAAGTTCTATCATCTCATTTTCCCGATACCTTTCCAACACCTATGAAAATTACTCAATTGGAGCTCGTCCTGACTCACGTTGATAGTCTTGTTGAATACCCTCTATAGGGTGAATTTTTTCTTTCCTTTGTTCACCGTTTCTTCTCTAATATGAGCCTAACACCACGTTGCATCCAAACCATGGTTGAGGCGCGTAGTTCTGAAGACCATACGGATGGGCTAGCTAATGGGATTTCAAGCTGTAACTGGGAAATCATTGGTTTTCTCCATCTTGCGATCCATTTTTTAGGGCATAGACGGACTTTTATGGGTAATATATTTCCCGTGTGCTTGCTTGCGTGTGTGTTTGAATGTGTAAAATGTTCCAGGTCGTGAAAATTAGAAGTTCTATCATCTCGTTTTCCCGATACCTTTCCAACACCTATGAAAATTACTCAATCGGAGCTCGTCCTGACTCACGTTGATAGTCTCGTTGAATATGCTCTATATGGTGAATTTTTTGTTTCCTTTGGTCACTGTTTGTTCTCTAATATGATCCTACACCATGTTGCATCCAATCCATGGTCGATGCGCGTAGTTCTGAAGACCATACGGATGGGTTAGCCCATGGGATTTCAAGCTGTAACTGGGAAATGATTGGTTTTCTCCATCTTGCGATCCGTGTTTCAAGGAATAGACGGCCTTTTATGAGCAATATATTTCCCATGTGCGTGCTCGCGTGTGTGTGTGTGTGTGCAAAATCTTCCAGGTCGCGAAAATTAGAAGTTCTATAATCTTGTTTTCCCGATACCTTACCAACACCTACGAAAATTACTCAATCGGAGCTCGCCCTGAGTCACGCTGATAGTCTCGTCGAATAACCTCTATCGGATGAATTTTGTCTTTCCTCTGTTCTTTGTTTCTTCTCTAATATGAGCCTAGCACCATGTTGTATCCAATCCATGCTCGAGGCACGTAGTTCTGAAGACCATCCGGACGGGCTGGCCCATGGGATTTCGAGTTGTAACTGCAAAATCATTAGTTTTCTCCATCTTGCAATCCCTTTTTGAGGGCATAGATGGCCTTTTATGGGACGAATATTTCCCATGTGCATGCTTGTGTGTGTGTGTGTGCATGTGCAAAATGTTCCTGGTCGTGAAAAATTGAAGTTCTATCATCTCGTTTTCGCGATACCTTTCCGACACCTATGAAAATTAACCAATCGGAGCTTGTCCTGACTCACGTTGATAGTCTCGTTGAATATCCTCTATAGGGTGAATTTTGTCCTTCCTTTGTTCACTGTTTCTTCTCTAATATGAACCTAACACATGTTGCATCCAATCCATGGTCAAGGCGCGTAGTTCTGAAGACCATACGGATGGGTCGGGCCATGGGATTTCCAGCTCTAACTAGGAAATCATTGGTTTTCTCCATCTTCAGATCAGTTTTTCAGGGCATATACGGCCTTTTATGGGAAATATATTTCCCGTGTGCGTGCGCGCGTGTGTGTGTGCGTGTGCAAAATCTTCCAGGTTGTGAAAATTAGAAGGTCTATCATCTTGTTTTCCCGATACCTTAACAACACCTATGAAAATTACTCAATCACAGCTCGCCCTGACTAACGCTGATAGTCTCGTTGAATACCCTCTATACGATGAATTTTGTCTTTCTTCTGTTCTCTGTTTCTTCTCTAATATGAGCCTAACACCATGTTGTATCCAATCCATGCTCGAGGCACGTAGTTCTGAAGACCATACGGATGGGCTGACCCATGGGATTTCGAGTTGTAACTACGTAATCATTGGTTTTCCCCATCTTGAAATCCCTTTTTGAGGGCATAGATAGCCTTTTATGGGCATGATATTTCCCATGTGCATGCTCACGTGTGTGTGTGTGCGTGTGCGTGTGCGAAATGTTCCAGGTCGTGAAAAATTCAAATTCTATCATCTCGTTTTCGCGATACCTTTCCAACACCTATGAAAATTACTCAATCGGAGTTTGTCCTGACTCACGTTGATAGTCTTGTTGAATACCCTCTATAGGATGAATTTTATCTTTCCTATGTTCTCTGTTTCTTCTCTAATATGAGCCTAACACCATGTTGTATCCAATCCATGCTCGAGGGACATAGTTCTGAAGACCATACAGATGGGTTGGCCCATGGGACTTCGAAATCATTGGTTTTCTCCATCTTGCCATCCCTTTTTGAGGGCATAGACGGCCTTTTATGGGCAAGATATTTCCCGTGTGTGTGCTGGCATGTGTGTGTGCGTGTGAAAATGTTGCAGGTCGTGAAAATTACAAGTTCTATCATCTTGTTTTCCCGATACCTTTCCAACACCTAGGAATATTACTCAATTGGATCTCGTCCTGACTCATGTTGATAGTCCCATTGAACACCCTCTATAGGGTGAATTTTGTCTTTGCTTTGTTCACTGTTTCTTCTCTAATATGAGCCTGCCACCATGTTGCATCCAATCCATGGTTGTGGTGCGTAGTTCTGAAGACCATACGGATGGGCTAGCCAATGGGAATTCAAGTGGTAACTGGGAAATCATTGGTTTTGTCCATCTTACGATCCATTTTTCAAGGCATAGACGGCCTTTTATGGGCAACATATTTCCCGTGTGCGTTCTTGCGTGTCTGTGTGTGTGCAAAATGTTCGAGGTTGTGTAAATTAGCAGTTCTATCATCTCATTTTCCCAATACCTTTCCAACACCTATGAAAATTACTCAATCAGAGCCCGTCCCGACTCACGTTGATAGTCTCGTTGAATATCCTCTATGGGGTGAATTTTGTCTTTCCTTTGTTCACTCTTTCTTCTCTAATATGAGCCTAACACCATGTTGCATCCAATCCATGGTCGATGTGTGTAGTTCTGACGACCATACAAATGGGCTGGCCCATGGGCTTGCAAGCTGTAACTAGGAAATCATTGGTTTTCTCCATCTTGCGATCCATTTTTCAGGGCATAGATGGCCTTTTGTGGGCAATATAGTTCCCATGTGCGTGGTTGCGCGTGTGTGTGCATGTGCAAAATGTTCCAGGTTGTGTAAATTAGAAGTTCTGTCATCTTATTTTCCCGTACGTTTCCAACACCTATGAAAATTACTCAATCGAAGCTCGTCCTGACTCACGTTGATAGTCTCATTGAATATCCTCTATAGGGTGAGTTTTGTCTTTTGTTTGTTCACTGTTTCTTATCTAATATGAGCCTAAGACCATGTTGCATCCAATGCATGGTCGAGGCGCGTAGTTCTAAAGACCATACGGATGGGCTGGCCCATGGGATTTCAAGTTGTAACTGGGAAATCATTGGTTTTTTCCATCTTGCAATCCGTTTTTCAGGGCATATACGGCCTTTTGGGGGCAATATATTTCCCGTGTGCGTGCTCGCGTGTGTGTGTGCGTGTATTCCTGGTCGCGAAAATTAGAAGTTCTATCATCTTGCTTTCGTGATACCTTACCAACACCTATGAAAATTACCCAATCGGAGCTCGCCCTGACTCACGGTGATAGTCTCGTTGAATACCCTCTATAGTGTGAATTTTTTCTTTCCTCTGTTCTCTGTTTGTTCTCTAATATGCGCCTCACACCATCTTGTATCCAATCCACGCTCGTGGCACGTAGTTCTGAAGATCAGACGGATGGGTTGGCCCATGGGATTTCGAGTTGTGCTGGGAAACCGTTGGTTTTCTTCATCTTCCGATCCATTTTTCAGGGCATATACGGCCTTTTATGGGCAATATATTTCCGGTGTGCGTGCTTGCGCGCGTGTGTATGTGTGCAAAATGTTCCAGGTCGTTTGAAATAGAAGTTCTATCATCTCATTTTCCCGATACTTTTCCAACACCTATGAAAATTACTCAATCGAAGCTCGTCGTGACTCACGTTGATAGTCTGGTTGAATATCCTCTAATATGAGCCTAACACCATGTTGCATCTAATCCATGGTCGAGGCACGTAGTTCTGAAGACCATACGGATGGGCTGGCCCATGGGATTTCAAGCTGTCACTGGGAAATCATTAGTTTTCTCCATCTTACGAACCGTATTTTAGGTTATAGATGACCTTTTATGGGCAATATATTTCTCGTGTGCATGCTCAGCTGTGTGTGTGTGTTTGTGCAGAATCTTCCAAGTCGAGAATATTAGAAGTTCTATCATCTTGTTTTCCCGATACCTTACCAACACCTATGAAAATTTCTCAATCGGAGCTCGCCCTCACTCACGCTGATAGTCTCGTTGAATACCCTCTATAGGGTGAATTTTATCTTTCCTCTGTTCTCTGTTTCTTCTCTAATATGAGTCTAACACCATGTTCTATCCAATCCAGGCTCGACGCACGTAGTTTTGAAGACCATACGGATGGGTTGGCCCATGGGATTTCGAGCTGTAACTGCAAAATCATTGGTTTTCTCCATCTTGCGATCCCTTTTTGAGGGCATAGACAGCTTTTTATAGGCAAGATATTTCCCGTGTGCGTGCTCGCACGTGTGTGTGCGTGTGCAAAATTATCCAGGTCGTGAAAATTAGAAGTTCTATCATCTCGGTTTCCTGACACCTTTCCAACACCTATGAAAATTACACAATTGGAGCTCTTCCTGACTCACGCTGATAGTCTCGTTGAATATCCTCTATAGGGTGAATATTGTCTTTCCTTTGTTCACTCTTTCATCTCTAATATGAGCCTAACACCATGTTGCATCCAATCCATGGTCGAGGCACATAGTTCTGAAGACCATACGGATGGGCTGGCCCATGGGATTTCAGGCTGTAACTAGGAAATCATTGGTTTTCTCCATCTTACGAACCGTTTTTTAGGGCATACACAACCTTTTATGGGCATGCTCGCGCGTGTGTGTGTGCATGTGCAAAATCTTCCAGGTTGCGATAATTTGAAGTTCTATCATCTTGTTTTCCCGATACCTTACCGACACCTATGAAAATTACTCAATCAGAGCTTGCCCTGACTCAAGCTGATAGTTTCGTTGAATACCCTCTATAGGTTGAATTTTGTCTTTCGTCTGTTCTCTGTTTCTTCTCTAATATGAGCCTAACACCATGTTGTATCCAATCCATGCTTGAGGCACGTAGTTCTGAAGACCATACGGATGGGTTGGCCCTTGGTATTTCGAGCTGTAACTGCAAAATCATTGCTTTTCTCCATCTTGCGATCCCTTTTTGAGGGCATAGACGGCCTTTTATAGGCAAGATATTTCCCGTGTAAAATGTTCGAGCTCATGAAAATTAGAAGTTCTATCATCTCGGTTTCCCGATACCTTTCCAACACCTATGAAGATTACTCACTCGGATCTCGTCCCGACTCACGTTGATAGTCTCATTGAATAGCCTCTATAGGGTGAATTTTCTCTTTCCTATATTCACCGCTTCTTCTCTAATATGAGCCTACCACCATGTTGCATCCAATCCATGGTTGAGGCGCGTAGTTCTGAAGACCATACGGATGGGCTAGCCAATGGGATTTCAAGCCATAACTCGGAAATCATTGGTTTTCTCCATCTTGCGATCCATTTTCAGGGCATAGACGGCCTTTTATGGGCAATATATTTCCCGTGTGTGTGCTTGCGCGCGCGCGTGTGTGTGTGCAAAATGTTCCAGGTCATGAAAATTAGAAGTTCTATCATCTCATTTTGCCAATACCTTTCCAACACCTATGAAAATTACTCAATCGGAGCTAGTCCTGACTCACGTTCATAGTCTTGTTGAATATCCTCTATAGGGTGAATTTTGTCTTTCCTTTGTTCATTGTTTCTTCTCTAATATGAACCTAACACATGTTTCATCCAATCCATGGTCAAGGCACGTAGTTCTGAAGACCATACGGATGGGCTGGCCCATGCGATTTCAAGCTGTAAGTAGGAAATCATTGGTTTTCTCCATCTTGCGATGCGTCTTTCAGGAAATAGATGGCCTTTTATGGGCAATATATTAACTATGTGCGTGCTCGTGCGTGTTTGTGCGTCTGAAAAATCTCGTTTTCCCGATACCTTACCAACACCTATGAGAATTACTCAATCGGAGCTCGTCCTGACTCACGTTGATAGTCTTGCCGAATCCCCTCTATAGGGTGAATTTATTCTTTCCTTTGTTCACCATTTCTTCTCTAATATGAGCCTAACACCATGTTGCATCCAATCCATGGTCGATGCGCGTAGTTATGAAGACCATACAAATGGGCTGGCCCATGGGTTTTCAAGCTATAACTGGAAATCATTGGTTTTCTCCATCTTGCGATCCATTTTTCAGGGCATAGACGGCCTTTCATGGGCAAAATATTTCCCGTGTGCGTTCTTCCGCATGTGTGTGCTTGCGCAAAATGTTCTAGGTTGTTCATTGTTTGTTCTCTAATATGAGCCCACCACCATGTTGCATCCAATCCATGGTCGAGGCGCGTAGTTCTGAAGACCATACGGATGGGCTAGCCAATGGGATTTCAAGCTGTAACTGGGAAATCATTGGTTTTCTCCATCTTGCGATCCATTTTTCAGGGCATAGACAGCTTTTTATGGGCAATATATTTCTCGTGTGCATGCTTGCGTGTGTGTGTGTGTGTGTGCAAAATGTTCCAGGTCGTGTAAATTAGAAGTTATATCATCTCATTTTCCCGATACCCGTTCCAAAACCTATGAAAATTACGCAATCAGAGCCCGTCCTGACTCACGTTGATAGTCTCGTTGAATATCCTCTATGGGGTGAATTTTGTCTTTCCTTTGTTCACTCTTTCTGCTCTAATATGAGCCTAACACCATGTTGCATCCAATCCATGGTCGATGTGTGTAGTTCTGACGACCATACAAATGGGCTAGCCCATGGGCTTGCAAGCTGTAACTGGGAAATCATTGGTTTTCTCGATCTTGTGATCCATTTTTCAAGGCATAGATGGCCTTTTGTGGGCAATATAGTTCCCGCGTGCGTGGTTGCGCGTGTGTGTGCATGTGCAAAATGTTCCAGGTTGTGTAAATTAGAAGTTCTGTCGTCTTATTTTCCCGGTACGTTTCCAACACCTATGAAAATTACTCAATCGAAGCTCGTCCTGACTCACGTTGATAGTGTCGTTGAATATCCTCTATAGGGTGAATTTTGTCTTTTCTTTGTTCACTGTTTCTTATATAATATGAGCCTAAGACCATGTTGCATCCAATGCATGGTCGAGGCGCATAGTTCTAAAGACCATACGGATGGGCTGGCCCATGGGATTTCAAGCTGTAACTAGGAAATCATTGGTTTTTTCCATCTTGCAATCCGTTTTTCAGGGAAGACGGCCTTTTGGGGGAAATATATTTCCCGTGTGCGTGCTCGCGTGTGTGTGTGCGTGTCCAAAAACTTCCAGCTCGCGAAAATTAGAAGTTCTATCGTCTTGCTTTCCTGATACCTTACCAACACCTATGAAAATTACTCAATCGGAGCTCGCCCTGACTCACTCTGATAGTCTCGTTGAATACCCTCTATAGTGTGAATTTTTTCTTTCCTCCGTTCTCTGTTTATTCTCTAATATGAGCCTCACACCATGTTGTATCCAATCAACGCTCGAGGCACGTTGTTCTAATGATTAGACGGATGGGTTGGCCCATGGGATTTCGAGCTGTACTGGGAAATCATTGGTTTTCTTCATCTTCCGATCCATTTTTCAGGGCATATACGGCCTTTTATGGGCAATATATTTCCTGTGTGCGTGCTTGCGTGTGTGTGTGCGTGTGCAAAAGTTTCCAGGTCGTTTGAAATAGAAGTTCTATCATCTCATTTTCCCGATACCTTTCCAACACCTATGAAAATTACTCAATCGAAGCTCATCGTGACTCACGTTGATAGTCTCATTGAATATCCTCTAATATGAGCCTAACACCATGTGGCATCCAATCCATGGTCGTGTAAAATATTTCTAGTGAAAATTACTCACTCGGATTACACGGGAAATACCTTTCCAACACCTATGAAGATTACTCACTCGAATCTCGTCCCGACTCACGTTGATAGTCTCATTGAATAGCCTGTATAGGGTGAATTTTGTCTTTCGTCTGTTCTCTGTTTCATCTCTAATATGAGCCTAACACCATGTTGTATCCAATCCATGCTTGAGGCACATAGTTCTAAAGACCATACGGATGGGTTGGCCCATGGTATTTCGAGCTCTAACTGCAAAATCATTGCTTTTTTCCAATTTGCGATCCCTTTTTGAGGGCATAGACGGCCTTTTATAGGCAAGATATTTCCCGTGTAATCCAGCTCGTGAAAATTAGAAGTTCTATCATCTCGGTTTCCCGATACCTTTCCAACACCTATGAAGATTACTCACTCGGATCTCGTCCCGACTCACGTTGATAGTCTCCTTGAATAGCCTCTATAGGGTGAATTTTGTCTTTCCTTTATTCACCGCTTCTTCTCTAATATGAGCCTACCACCATGGTGCATCCAA
The DNA here is from genome assembly GCA_022496015.1 of Hordeum marinum. Classification (NCBI taxonomy): domain Eukaryota; kingdom Viridiplantae; phylum Streptophyta; class Magnoliopsida; order Poales; family Poaceae; genus Hordeum; species Hordeum marinum. Next base: position 164,633,037 of record CM039672.1, on the reverse strand, counting down.
TCCATGGTTGAGGCGCGTAGTTCTGAAGACCATACGGATGGGCTAGCCAATGGGATTTCAAGCCATAACTCGGAAATCATTGGTTTTCTCCATCTTGCGATCCATTTTCAGGGCATAGACGGCCTTTTATGGGCAATATATTTCCCGTGTGTGTGCATAGTTCTGAAGACCATACGGATGGGCTAGCAAATGGGATTTCAAGCTGTAACTGGGAAATCATTGGTTTTCTCCATCTTGCGATCCATTTTTCAGGGCATAGACGGCCTTTTATGGGTAATATATTTCCCGTGTGCGTGCTTGCGTGTGTGTGTGCATGTGTAAAATGTTCCAGGTCGTGAAAATTAGAAGTTCTATCATCTCGTTTTCACGATACCTTTCCAATACCTATGAAAATTACTCAATCGGAGCTCGTCCTGACTCACGTTGATAGTCTCGTTGAATATCCTCTATAGGGTGAATATTGTCTTTCCTTTGTTCACTATTTCTTCTCTAATATGAGCCTAATCCAATCCATGGTCGAGGCACATAGTTCTGAAGACCATACGGATGGGTTGGCCCATGGGATTTCAAACTGTAACTGGGAAATCATTGGTTTTCTCCATCTTACTAACTGTTTTTTAGAGCATACACAACCTTTTATGGGCATGCTCGCGCGTGTGTGTGTGCGTGTGCAAAATCTTCCAGGTCACGATAATTTGAAGTTCTATCATCTTGTTTTCCCGATACCTTACCGACACCTACGAAAATTACTCAATCAGAGCTTGCCCTAACACAAGCTGATAGTTTCGTTGAATACCCTCTTTAGGTTGAATTTTGTCTTTCGTCTGTTCTCTGTTTCGTCTCTACTATGAGCCTAACACCATGTTGTATCCAATCCATGCTTGAGGCACGTAGTTTTGAAGACCATACGGATGGGTTGGCCCATGGTATTTCGAGCTGTAACTGCAAAATCATTGCTTTTCTCCATCTTGCGATCCCTTTTTGAGGGCATAGACGGCCTTTTATAGGCAAGATATTTCCCGTGTAAAATGTTCCAACTCGTTAAAATTAGAAGTTCTATCATCTCGGTTTCCCGATACCTTTCCAACACCTATGAAGATTACTCACTCGGATCTCGTCCCGACTCACGTTGATAGTCTCATTGAATAGCCTCTATAGGGTGAATTTTGTCTTTCCTTTATTCACCGCTTCTTCTCTAATATGAGCCTACCACCATGTTGCATCCAATCCATGGTTGAGGCGCGTAGTTCTGAAGACTATACGGATGGGCTAGCCAATGGGATTTCAAGCCATAACTCGGAAATCATTGGTTTTCTCCATCTTGCGATCCATTTCCAGGGCATAGACGGCGTTTTATGGGCAATATATTTCCCGTGTGTGCGCGTAGTTCTGAAGACCATACGGATGGGCTAGCAAATGGGATTTGAAGCTGTAACTGGGAAATCATTGGTTTTCTACATCTTGCGATCCATTTTTCAGGGCATAGATGGCTTTTATGGGTAATATATTTCCCGTGTGCGTGCTTGCGTGTGTGTGTGCTTGTGTAAAATGTTCCAGGTCGTGAAAATTAAAAGTTCTATCATCTCGTTTTCACGATACCTTTCCAACACCTCTGAAAATTACTCAATCGCAGCTCGTCCTGACTCATGTTGATAGTCTCGTTGAATATCCTCTATATGGTGAATTTTGTGTTTCCTTTTATCACTGTTTCTTCAATAATATGAGCCTAACACCATGTTGCATCCAATCCATGGTCGAGGCGCGTAGTTCTAAAGACCATACGGATGGGCTGGCACATGGGATTTCAAGCTGTAACTGGGAAATCATTGGTTTTCTCCATCTTGCGATCCGTTTTTCAAGGCATAGACAGCCTTTTATGGGCAATATATTTCCCATGTGCGTGCTCGCGTGTGTGTGTGTATGTGCAAAATCTTCCAGGTCGCGAAAATTAGAAGTTCTATAATCTTGTTTTCCCGATACCTTACCAACACCTATGAAAATTACTCAATCGGAGCTCGCCCTGACTCACGCTGATAGTCTCGTCGAATCCCCTCTATAGGATGAATTTTGTCTTCCCTCAGGTCTTTGTTTCTTCTCTAATATGAGCCTAACACCATGTTGTATCCAATCGATGCTCGAGGCACGTAGTTCTGAAGACCATACGGATGGGCTGGCACATGGGATTTCGAGCTGTAACTTGGAAATCATTGGTTTTCTCCATCTTGCAATCCCTTTTTGAGGGTATAGATGGCCTTTTATGGGCAAATATTTCCAATGTGCATGCTTGCGTGTGTGTGTGTGTGCAAAATGTTCCAGGTCATGAAAAATTGAAGTTCTATCAACTCGTTTTCGCGATACCTTTCCAACACCTATGAAAATTACTCAATCGGAGCTTGTCCTGACTCACGTTGATAGTCTCGTTGAATACCCTCTATAGGGTGAATTTTGTCTTTCCTTTGTTCACTGTTTCTTCTCTAATATAAGCCTAACACCATGTTGCATCCCATCCATGGTTGAGGCGCGTAGTTTTGAAGACCATACGGATGGGCTAGCGAATGGGATTTCAAGCCATAACTCGAAAATCATTGGTTTTCTCCATCTTGTGATCCATATTCAGGGCATAGACGGCCTTTTATGGGCAATATATTTCCCGTGTGTGTGTTTGCGCGCGTGTGTGTGTGCAAAATGTTCCAGGTCGTGAAAATTAGAAGTTCTATCATCTCGTTTTGCCAATACCTTTCCAACACCTATGAAAATTACTCAATCGGAGCTAGTCCTGACTCACGTTGATAGTCTTGTTGAATATCCTCTATAGGGTGAATTTTTTCTTTCCTATGTTCACTGTTTCTTCTCTAATATGAACCTAACACATGTTTCATCCAATCCATGGTCAAGGCGAGCAGTTCTGAAGTCCATACGGATGGGCTGGCCCATGCGAATTCAAGCTGTAACTAGGAAATCATTGGTTTTCTCCATCTTGCGATCCGTCTTTCAGGAAATAGATGGCCTTTATGGGCAATATATTAACCATGTGCGTGCTCGCGCGTCTTTGTGCGTGTCAAAAATGTTCCAGTTTGCGGAAATTAGAAGTTCTATTATCTCGTTTTCCCGATACGTTAGCAACACATATGAAAATTACTCAATCGGAGCTCGTCCTGAATCACGTTGATAGTCTTGTCGAATACCCTCTATAGGGTGAATTTATTCTTTCCTTTGTTCACCGTTTCTTCTCCAATATGAGCCTAACACCATGTTGCATCCTATCCAAGGTTGAGGCGCGTAGTTCTGAAGACCATACGGATGGGCTAGCCAATGGGATTTCAAGCTGTAACTGGGAAATCATTGGTTTTCTCCATCTTGCGATCCATTTTTCAGGGCATAGACGGCCTTTTATGGTAATATATTTCCAGTGTGCGTGTTTGCGTGTGTGTGTGCATGTCTAAAATGTTCCAGGTCGTGAAAATTAGAAGTTCTATCATCTCGTTTTCACGATACCTTTGCAACACCTATGAAAATTACTCAATCGGAGCTCGTCCTGACTCATGTTGATAGTCTCGTTGAATATCCTCTATATGGTGAATTCTGTGTTTCCTCTGTTCCCTGTTTCTTTAATAATATGAGCCTACCACCATGTTGCGTCCAATCCGTGGTCGAGGCGTGTAGTTCTGAAGACCATACGGATGGGCTGGACCATGGGATTTCAAGCTGTAACTGGGAAATCATTGGTTTTCTCCATCTTGCAATCTGTTTTTCAGGGCATAGACGGCCTTTTATGGGTAATATATTTCCCGTGTGCGTGCTTGCGTGTGTGTGTGCATGTGCAAAATCTTCCAGGTCTCAAAAATTAGAAGTTCTATAATCTTGTTTTCCCGATACCTTACCAACACCTATGAAAATTACTCAATCGGAGCTCGCCCTGACTCACGCTGATAGTCTCATCAAATCCCCTCTATAGGATGAATTTTGTCTTTCCTTTGATCTTTGTTTCTTCTCTAATATGAGCCTAACACCATGTTGTATCCAATCCATGCTCGAGGCACGTAGTTCTGAAGACCATACGGATGGGCTGGCACATGGAATTTCGAGCTGTAACTTCGAAATCATTGGTTTTCTCCATCTTGCAATCCCTTTTTGAGGGTATAGATGGCCTTATATGGGCAAAATATTCCCATGTGCATGCTCGCGTGTGTGTGTGCGTGTGCAAAATGTTCCAGGTCATGAAAAATTGAAGTTCTATCAACTCGTTTTCGCGATACCTTTCCAACACCTATGAAAATTACTCAATCGGAGCTTTTCCTGACTCACGTTGATAGTCTCGTTGAATACCCTCTATAGGGTGAATTTTGTCTTTCCTTTGTTCACTGTTTCTTCTCTAATATGAGCCTAACACCATGTTGCATCCAATCCATGGTTGAGGCGCGTAGTTCTGAAGACCATACGGATGGGCTAGCGAATGGGATTTCAAGCCATAACTCGAAAATCATTGGTTTTCTCCATCTTGCGATCCATTTTCAGGGCATAGACGGCCTTTTATGGGCAATATATTTCCCATGTGCGTGCTCACGTGTGTGTGCGCGTGTGCAAAATCTTCCAGGTCGCAAAAATTAGAAGTTCTATAATGTTGTTTTCCCGATACCTTACCAACACCTATGAAAATTACTCAATCGGAGCTCGCCCTGACTCACGCTGATAGTCTCATCGAATACCCTCTATAGGATGAATTTTGTCTTTCCTCTGTTCTTTGTTTCTTCTCTAATATGAGCCTAACACCATGTTGTATCCAATCCATGCTCGAGGCACGTAGTTCTAAAGACCATACGGATGGGCTGGCCCATGGGATTTCGAGCAATAACTTCGAAATCATTGGTTTTCTCCATCTTGCAATCCCTTTTTGAGGGCATAGATGGCCTTTTATGGGCAAGATATTTCCCAAGTGCATGCTCGCGCGCGTGTGTGTGTGCGTGTGCAAAATGTTCCACTTCACGAAAAATTGAAGTTCTATCATCTCGTTTTCGCGATACCTTTCCGACACCTATGAAAATTACTCAATCGGAGCTTGTCCTGACTCACGTTGATAGTTTCGTTGAATACCCTCTATAGGGTGAATTTTGTCTTTCCTTTGTTCACTGTTTCTTCTCTAATATGAGCCTAACACGATGTTGCATCCAATCCATGGTTGAGGCGCGTAGTTCTGAAGACCATACGGATGGGCTAGCCAATGGGTTTTCAAGCCATAACTCAGAAATCATTGGTTTTCTCCATCTTGCGATCAATTTTCAGGGCACAGACGGCCTTTAATGGGCAATATATTTCCCGTGTGTGTGCTTGCGTGCGTGGGTGTATGTGTTGAAAATGTTCTAGGTCGTGAAAATTAGAAGTTCTATCATCTCGTTTTGCCAATACCTTTCCAACACCTATGAAAATTACTCAATCGGAGCTAGTCCTGACTCACGTTGATAGTCTTGTTGAATATCCTCTATAGGGTGAATTTTTTCTTTCCTTTGTTCACTGTTTCTTCTCTAATATGAACCTAACACATGTTTCATCCAATCCATGGTCAAGGCGCGTAGTTCTGAAGACCATACGGATGGGCCGACCCATGGGATTTCAAGCTGTAACTAGCAAATCATTGGTTTTCTCCATCTTGAGATTCGTTTTTTAGGGCATAGACGGCCTTTTATGGGCGATATATTTCCCGTGTGCATGCTCGCATGTGTGTGTGCGTGTGCAAAATCTTCTAGGTTGCAAAAGTTAGAAGTTCTATCATCTGGTTTTCACGATACCTGACCAACACCTACGAAAATTACTCAATCGGAGCTCGCCCTGACTCACGCTGATAGTCTCGTTGAATACCCTCTATAGGGTGAATTTTGTCTTTCCTCTGTTCATCGTTTCTTCTCTAATATGAGCCTAACACCATGTTGATTCCAATCCATGGTCGAGGCGCGAAGTTCTGAAGACCATACGGATGGGCTGGTCCATGGGATTTCAAGATGTAAGTAGGAAATCATTGGTTTTCTCCATCTTGCGATCCGTCTTTCAGGAAATAGATGGCCTTTTATGGGCAATATATTTCCCATGTGCGTGCTCGCGCGTGTTTGTGCGTGTGAAAAGTCTTCCACTTCGCGGAAATTAGAAGTTCTATTATCTCGTTTTCCCGATAACTTACCAACACCTATGAAAATTACTCAATCGGAGCTCCCACTAACTCACGTTGATTCTCTTGTTGAATACCCTCTATAGGGTGAATTTTGTCTTTCCTCTGTTCACTGTTTATTCTCTAATTTGAGCCTAACACCACGTTGCATCCTGTCCATGGTCGAGGCACATAGTTCTGAAGACCATACAGGTTGATAGAGGCGAAGTTGTCCCTGTCTTTCGATGAGATGGTGGCTATCGTTTTTGGTGGAGTAGACTTTGACGATCCGACTACGAACGTGTGAGCCGTCGCGCCTTAGCAATCGCTAAACCAACTCTGAGAGGTTATTGACCACGCCGGAGCACGATCAACCTGACCACGAGGGTCTATTTCCTGCACGCGAACGAAGAACAAGCAAGAAACTAAGATTGCAATCTGGATATTGCGAATATAAGAGGAAAACTTTATTGATGAAGTGGGGTTCTGTGACGCCTTTGTTTGGTCGTGGAACACAAACGAAGAACGCGAAGTTGCTGCTATGGCAAACTTGTAATCTAAACAAAACCCAACCCTAAAACGAAGCCCTAAGGGCTGTATATATGGGGGAATAGAAGGGAATTTCGTGGCCCCTTGGGGAGGGGTCCGAAACCGACCCTAAGTCAGTTTCCCCATATATACGGAATCTAAAAACAGCCTATAATATGGTATTTCGAAATTACATGGGCCTGGCCCAAAAATAAGGTGGCGCAGCACCTATATTAGCCTATGGACGAATTTTATAAAGTGGCATCATGCATATTTCGTCCAAGGCTTCCCGCTCCCATTATGGTGGCTTCAATGTGCGAAAATCATCACTGGAAGATCCATTGTTCTTCCCCGCACGCGCACCTTCTCCTCCATGCTTGATCCCGCTCCAATGGTCATCCTTCTTATCCATGCTAGGTCCTTCATTCATAAGTAAAACAAAAGTATCCAATTTAGGCAGCATCATATGTTCATGAATATTAGAAGGATTTCCAAGAAACGAAAGTACCTGGTAATTCAATTGACGTGCGCGAGCTCTAGTAATTGGTCCTGTATGTATAGCAGTCGGGGTGGGTGTAACATTAGTAGGGATGTCCTCATCACAGGTGGGTTGGACCATGGGATTTCGAGCTGTAACTGCGAAATCATTGGTTTTCTCCATTTTCTGATCCCTTTTTGAGCGAATAGATGGCCTTTTATGGACAAGATGTTTCCAGTGTGTATGCTCACGTGTGTGTGTGTGTGTGTGTGCAAAATGTTCATGGTCATGAATATTGGAAGTTCTATCATCTCGTTTTCCCAATACCTTTCCAACACCTATGAAAATTACTCAATCGGAGCTCGTCCTGACTCACGTTGATAGTCTTGTTGAATACCCTCTATAGGGTGAATTTTTTCTTTACTTTGTTCACCGTTTCTTCTCTAATACGAGCCTAACACCATGTTGCATCCAATCCATGGTTGAGGCGCGTAGTTCTGAAGACCATACGGATGGGCTAGCAAATGGGATTTCAAGTTGTAACTGGGAAATCATTGGTTTTCTCCATCTTGCGATCCATTTTTCAGGGCATAGACGGCCTTTTATGGGTAATATATTTCCCGTGTGCATGCTTGCGTGTGTGTTTGAATGTGTAAAATGTTCCAGGTCGTGAAAATTAGAAGTTCTATCATCTCATTTTCCCGATACCTTTCCAACACCTATGAAAATTACTCAATCGAAGCTCGTCCTGACTCACGTTGATAGTCTCGTTGAATATGCTCTATATGGTGAATTTTTTATTTCCTTTGGTCACTGTTTTTTCTCTAATATGAGACTAACACCATGTTGCATCCAATCCATGGTCGACACGCTTAGTTCTGAAGACCATACGGATGGGCTGGCCCATGGGATTTCAAGCTGTAACTGGGAAATGATTGGTTTTCTCCATCTTGCGATCCGTTTTTCAGGGAATAGACGGCCTTTTATGGGCAATATATTTCCCATGTGCGTGCTTGCGTGTGTCTGTGCGTGTGCAAAATCTTCCAGGTCGCGAAAATTAGAAGTTCTATAATCTTGTTTTCCCGATACCTTACCAACACCTATGAAAATTGCTCAATCGGAGCTCGCCCTGAGTCACGCTGATAGTCTCGTCGAATAACCTCTATCGGATGAATTTTGTCTTTCCTTTGTTGTATGTTTCTTCTCTAATATGAGCCCAGCACCATGTTGTATCCAATCCATGCTCGAGGCACGTAGTTCTGAAGACCATACGGATGGGCTGGACCATGGGATTTCGAGTTGTAACTGCAAAATCATTGGTTTTCTCCATCTTGAAATCCCTTTTTGACGGCATAGATGGCCTTTTATGGGCAAGATATTTCCCATGTGCATGCTTGTGTGTGTGTGTGCATGTGCAAAATGTTCCAGGTCATGAAAAATTGAAGTTCTATCATCTCGTTTTCGCGATACCTTTCCAACACCTATGAAAATTACTCAACCGAAGCTTGTCCTGACTCACGTTGATAGTCTCGTTGAATATCCTCTATAGGGTGAATTTTGTCCTTCCTTTGTTCGCCGTTTCTTCTCTAATATGAACTTAACACATGTTTCATCCAATCCATGGTCAAGGCGCGTACTTCTAAAGACCATACGGATGGGCTCGCCCATGCGATTTCAAGCTGTAAGTAGGAAATCATTGGTTTTCTCCATCTTGCGATCCGTCTTTCAGGAAATAGATGGCCCTTTATGGGAATATATAAACCATGTGCGTTCTCGTGCGTGTTTGTGCATGTGAAAAATCTTCCAGTTCGCGGAAATTAGAAGTTCTATTATCCCGTTTTCCCGATACCTTACCAACACCTATGAAAATTACTCAATCGGAGTTCGTCCTGACTCAGGTTGATAGTCTTGTCGAATACCCTCTATAGGGTGAATTTATTCTTTCGTTTGTTCACCGTTTCTTCTCTAATATGAGCCTAACATCATGTTGCATCCAATCCATGGTTGAGGCGCATAATTCTGAAGACCATACGGATGGGCTAGCAAATGGGATTTCAAGCTGTAACTGGGAAATCATTGGTTTTCTCCATCTTGCGATATATTTTTCAGGGCATAGACGGCCTTTTATGGGTAATATATTTCCAGTGTGCATGCTTACGTGTGTGTGTGCATGTGTAAAATGTTCCGGGTCATGAAAATTAGAAGTTCCATCATCTCGTTTTCCCGATACCTTTCCAACACCTATGAAAATTACTCAATCGGAGCTCGTCCTGACACATGTTGATAGTCTCGTTGAATATCCTCTATATGGTGAATTTTGTGTTTCCTTTGTTAACCGTTTCTTCAATAATATGAGCCTAACACCATGTTGCGTCCAATCCATGGTCGAGGCGCGTAGTTCTGAAGACCATACGGATGGGCTGGCCCATGGGATTTCAAGCTGTAACTGGGAAATCATTGGTTTTCTCCATCTTGCGATCTGTTTTTCAGGGCATAGACGGCCTTTTATGGGCAATATATTTCCCATGTGCGTGCTCGCGTGTGTGTGTGCGTGTGCAAAATCTTCCAGGTCGCAAAAATTAGAAGTTCTATAATCTTGTTTTCCCGATACCTTACCAACACCTATGAAAATTACTCAATCGGAGCTCGCCCTGACTCACGCTGATAGTCTCATCGAATACCCTCTATAGGATGAATTTTGTCTTTCCTCTATTCTTTGTTTCTTCTCTAATATGAGCCTAACACCATGTTGTATCCAATCCATGCTCGAGGCACGTAGTTCTGAAGACCATACGGATGGGCTAGCCCATGGGATTTCGAGCAGTAACTTCGAAATTATTGGTTTTCTCCATCTTGCAATCCCTTTTTGAGGGCATAGATGGCCTTTTATGGGAAAGATATTTCCCAAGTGCATGCTCGCGTGTGTGTGTGTGTGCGTGTGCAAAATGTTCCACTTCGTGAAAAATTGAAGTTCTATCATCTCGTTTTCGCGATACCTTTCCAACACCTATGAAAATTACTCAATCGGAGCTTGTCCTGACTCACGTTGATAGTTTCGTTGAATACCCTCTATAGGGTGAATTTTGTCTTTCCTTTGTTCACTGTTTCTTCTCTAATATGAGGCTAACACTATGTTGCATCCAATCCATGGTTGAGGTGCGTAGTTCTGAAGACCATACGGATGGGCTAGCCAATGGGATTTCAAGCCATAACTCGGAAATCATTGGTTTTCTCCATCTTGCGAACCATTTTCAGGGCATAGACGACCTTTTATGGGCAATATATTTCCCGTGTGTGTGCTTGCGTGCATGTGTGTGTGTGCAAAATGTTCTAGGTCGTGAAAATTAGAAGTTCTATCATCTCGTTTTGCCAATACCTTTCCAACACCTACGAAAATTACTCAATCGGAGCTAGTCCTGACTCACGTTGATAGTCTTGTTGAATATCCTCTATAGGGTGAATTTTTTCTTTCCTTTGTTCACTGTTTCTTCTCTAATATGAACCTAACACATGTTTCATCCAATCAATGGTCAAGGCGCGTTGTTCTGAAGACCATACGGATGGGCCGGCCCATGGGATTTCAAGCTGTAACTGGGAAATCATTGGTTTTCTCCATCTTGAGATTCGTTTTTCAGGGCATAGACGGCCTTTTATGGGCAATATATTTCCCGTGTGCATGCTCGCATGTGTGTGTGCGTGTGTAAAATCTTCTAGGTTGCGAAAATTAGAAGTTCTATCATCTTGTTTTCACGATACCTGACCAACACCTATGAAAATTACTCAATCGGAGCTCGCCCTGACTCACGCTGATAGTCTCGTTGAATACCCTCTATAGGGTGAATTTTGTCTTTCCTCTGTTCACTGTTTCTTCTCTAATATGAGCCTAACACCATGTTGATGCCAATCCATGGTCGAGGCGCGTAGTTCTGAAGACCATACGGATGGGCTGGTCCATGGGATTTCAAGCTGTAAGTAGGAAATCATTGGTTTTCTCCATCTTGCGATCCGTCTTTCAGGAAATAGATGGCCTTTTATGGGCAATATATTTTCCATGTGCGTGCTCGTGCGTGTTTGTGCGTGTGAAAAATCTTCCACTTCGCGGAAATTAGAAGTTCTATTATCTCGCTTTCCCGATAACTTACCAACACCTATGAAAATTACTCAATCGGAGGTCCCACTGACTCACGTTGATTGTCTTGTTGAATACCCTCTATAGGGTGAATTTTGTCTTTCCTCTGTTCACTGTTTCTTCTCTAATTTGAGCCTAACACCATGTTGTATCCAATCCATGGTCGAGGCACATAGTTCTGAAGACCATATAGATGGGTTGGCCCATGGGATTTCGAGCTGTAACTGCGAAATCATTGGTTTTCTCCATTTTCTCATCCCTTTTTGAGGGAATAGATGGCCTTTTATGGAGAAGATATTTCCAGTGTGCATGTTCGCGTGTGTGTGTGCATGTGCAAAATGTTCCAGGTCGTGAATATTGGAAGTTCTATCATCTCGTTTTCCCGATACCTTTCCAACACCTATGAAAATTACTCAATTGGAGCTCGTCCTGACTCACGTTGATAGTCTTGTTGAATACCCTCTATAGGGTGAATTTTTTCTTTCCTTTGTTCACCGTTTCTTCTCTAATATGAGCCTAACACCATGTTGCATCCAATCCATGGTTGAGGCGCGTAGTTCTTAAGACCATACGGATGGGCTAGCTAATGGGATTTCAAGCTATAACTGGGAAATCATTGGTTTTCTCCATCTTGCGATCCATTTTTCAGGGCATAGACGGCCTTTTATGGGTAATATATTTCCCGTGTGCATGCTTGCGTGTGTGTTTGAATGTGTAAAATGTTCCAGGTCGTGAAAATTAGAAGTTCTATCATCTCGTTTTCCCGATACCTTTCCAACACCTATGAAAATTACTCAATCGGAGCTCGTCCTGACTCACGTTGATAGTCTCGTTGAATGTGCTCTATATGGTGAATTTTTTGTTTGCTTTGGTCACTGTTTGTTCTCTAATATGATCCTACACCATGTTGCATCCAATCCATGGTCGACGCGCGTAGTTCTGAAGACCATACGGATGGGTTAGCCCATGGGATTTCAAGCTGTAACTGGGAAATCATTGGTTTTCTCCATCTTGCGATCCGTTTTTCAAGGAATAGACGGCCTTTTATGGGCAATATATTTCCCATGTGTGTTCTCGCGTGTGTGTGTGCGTGTGCAAAATCTTCCAGGTCGCGAAAATTAGAAGTTCTATAATCTTTTTTTCCCGATACCTTACCAACACCTATGAAAATTACTCAATCGGAGCTCGCCCTGAGTCACGCTGATAGTTTCGTCGAATAACCTCTATCGGCTGGATTTTGTCTTTCCTCTGTTCTTTGTTTCTTCTCTAATATGAGCCTAGCAACATGTTTTATCCAATCCATGCTCGAGGCACGTAGTTCTGAAGACCATACGGATGGGCTGGCCCATGGGATTTCGAGTTGTAACTGCCAAATCATTAGTTTTCTCCATCTTGCAATCCCATTTTGAGGGCATAGATGGCCTTTTATGGGCAAGATATTTCCCATGTGCATGCTTGTGTGTGTGTGTGTGTGTGTGTGTGTGTGTGCATGTGCAAAATGTTCCAGGTTGTGAAAAACTGCAGTTCTATCATCTCGTTTTCGCGATACCTTTCCGACACCTATGAAAATTAACCAATCGGAGCTTGTCCTGACTCACGTTGATAGTCTCGTTGAATATCCTCTATAGGGTGAATTTTGTCCTTCCTTTGTTCACTGTTTCTTCTCTAATATGAACCTAACACATGTTGCATCCAATCCATGGTCAAGGCGCGTAGTTTTGAAGACCATACGGATGGGTCGGCCCATGGGATTTCCAGCTGTAACTAGGAAATCATTGGTTTTCTCCATCTTGAGATCCGTTTTTTAGGGCATATACGGCCTTTTATGGGAAATATATTTCCCGTGTGGGTGCGCGCGCGTGTGTGTGCGTGTGCAAAATCTTCCAGGTTGTGAAAATTAGAAGGTCTATCATCTTGTTTTCCCGACACCTTACCAACACCTATGAAAATTACTCAATCACAGCTCGCCCTGACTAACGCTGTTAGTCTCGTTGAATACCCTCTATACGATGAATTTTGTCCTTCTTCTGTTCTCTGTTTGTTCTCTAATATGAGCATAACACCATGTTGTATCCAATCCATGCTCGAGGCACGTAGTTCTGAAGACCATACGGATGGGCTGACCCATGGGATTTCGAGTTGTAACTGCGTAATCATTGGTTTTCTCCATCTTGAAATCCCTTTTTGAGGGCATAGATAGCCTTTTATGGGCATGATATTTCCCATTTGCATGCTCACGTGTGTGTGTGTGCGTGTGCGAAATGTTCCAGGTCGTGAAAAATTGGAATTCTATCATCTCGTTTTCGTGATACCTTTCCAACACCTATGAAAATTACTCAATCGGAGTTTGTCCTGACTCACGTTGATAGTCTCGTTGAATACCCTCTATAGGATGAATTTTATCTTTCCTATGTTCTCTGTTTCTTCTCTAATATGAGCCTAACACCATGTTGTATCCAATCCATGCTCGAGGGACATAGTTCTGAAGACCATACAGATTGGTTGGCCCATGGGACTGCGAAATCATTGGTTTTCTCCATCTTGCGATCCCTTTTTGAGGGCATAGACGGCCTTTTATGGGCAAGATATTTCCCGTGTGTGTGCTGGCATGTGTGTGTGCGTGTGAAAATGTTCCAGGTCATGAAAATTACATGTTCTATCATCTTGTTTTCCCGATACCTTTCCAACACCTAGGAATATTACTCAATTGGATCTCATCCTGACTCATGTTGATAGTCCCATTGAACACCCTCTATAGGGTGAATTTTGTCTTTGCTTTGTTCACTGTTTCTTCTCTAACATGAGGCTGCCACCATGTTGTATCCAATCCATGGTCGTGGTGCGTAGTTTTGAAGACCATACAGATGGGCTAGCCAATGGGAATTCAAGTGGTAACTAGGAAATCATTGGTTTTGTCCATCTTACGATCCATTTTTCAACGCATAGACGGCCTTTTATGGGCAACATATTTCCCGTGTGCGTTCTTGCGTGTGTGTGTGTGCAAAATGTTCCAGGTTGTGTAAATTAGCAGTTCTATCATCTCATTTTCCCAATACCTTTCCAACACCTATGAAAATTACTCAATCGGAGCTCGTCCTGACTCATGTTGATAGTCTCGTTGAATATCCTCTATAGGGTGAATTTTGTCTTTCCTTTGTTCACTATTCCTTCTCTAATATGATCCTACCACCATGTTGCATCCAATCCATGGCCGAGGTGCGTAGTTCTGAAGACCAAATAGATGGGTTGGCCCATGGGATTTCAAGCTGTAACCGGGAAATCATTGGTTTCTCCATCTTGCGATCCGTTTTTCAGTGCATAGACGACCTTTTATGGGCAATATATTTCCCATGTGCGTGCTCGCGCGCGCGTGTGTGTGTGTTTGCAAAATCTTCCAGTTCGTGAAAATTAGAAGTTCTTGCATCTTGTTTTCCCGATACCGTACCAACACGTATGAAAATTACTCAATCGGAGCTCGCCCTGAGTCACGCTGATAGTCTCGTTGAATACCCTCTATAGGGGTGAATTTTGTCATTCCTCTGTTCTCTGTTTCTTCTCTAATATGAGCCTAACACAATGTTGTATCCAATCCATGCTCGAGGCACGTAGTTCCGAAGACCATACGGATGGGTTGGCCCATGGGATTTCGAGCTGTAACAGCAAAATCATTGGTTTTCTCCATCTTGCGATCCCTTTTTGAGGGCATAGACGGCCTTTTATGGGCAAGATATTTCCCGTGTGCATGCAACCGTGTGTGTGTGTGCGTGTGATAAATGTTCCAGGTTGTGAAAATTAGAAGTTCTATCATCTTCTTTTCCCAATACCTTTCCAACACCTATGAAAATTACTCAATTGGATCTCGTCCTGACTCACGTTGATAGTCCCATTGAATACCCTCTATAGGGTGAATTTTGTCTTTCCTTTGTTCACTGTTTCTTCTCTAATATGAGCCTACCACCCTGTTGCATCCAATCCATGGTTGAGGTGCGTAGTTTTGAAGACCATACGGATGGACTAGCCAATGGGATTTCCAAGCTGTAACTGGGAAATCATTGGTTTTCTACATCTTGCGATCCATTTTTCAGAGCATAGACGGCCTTTTATGGGAAATATATTTCCCGTGTGAGTGCTTGCGCGTGTGTCTGCGTGGGCAAAATGTGCCAGGTCGTGATAATTAGAAGTTCTATCATATTGTTTTCCCGATACCTTTCCAACACCGATGAAAATTACCTAATCGGAGCTCGTCCTTTCTCACGTTGATAGTCTCATTGAATATCCTCTATAGAGTGAATTTTGTCTTTCCTTTGTTCACTATTTCTTCTCTAATATGAGCCTACCACCATGTGGCATCCAATCCATGGTCGAGGCGCGTAGTTCTGAAGACAAAATAGATGGGTTGGCCCATGGGATTTCAAGCTATAACCGGGAACTCATTCGTTTTCTCCATCTTGCGATCCGTTTTTCAGTGCATAGATGGCCTTTTATGGGCATTATATTTCTCATGTGCGTGCTCGCATGTGTGTGTGTGCGTTTGCAGAATCTTCCATTCCGCGAAAATTAGAAGTTCTAGCATCTTGTTTTCCCGATACCTTACGCTAATAGTCTTGTCGAATACCCTTGACTCACGCTAATAGTCTTGTCGAATACCCTCTATAGGGTGAATTTATTATTTTCTTTGTTCACCGTTTCTTCTCTAATATGAGCCTAGGTCATGAAAATTAGAAGTTATATCATCTCGTTTTCCCGATACCTTTCCAACACCTATGAAAATTACTCAATAGGAGCTCGTCCTGATTCACGTTCATAGTCTCGTTCAATACCTCTTTAGGGTGAATTTTGTCTATCCTCTTTTCACTGTTTTTTCTCTAATATGAGCCTAACACCATGTTGTATCCAATCCATGGTCGAGGCACGTAGTTCTAAAGACCATATGGATGGGTTGGCCCATGGGATTTCGAGTTGTAACTGTGAAATCATTTGTTTTCTCCATCTTGCGATACTATTTTGAGGGCATAGATGGCCTTTTATGGGCAAGATATTTCCCGTGTGCATGATCACACGTGTGTGTGCCTGTGCAAAATGTTCCAGGTCATGTAAATTAGAAGTTCTATCATCTCATTTTCCCGATACCTTTCCAGCACCTATGAAAATTACTCAATCGGAGCAAGTCCTGACTCACCTTGATAGTCTCGTTGAATATCCTCTATAGGATGACTTTTGTCTTTCCTTTGTTCACTCTTTCTTCTCTAATATGAGCCTAACACCATGTTGCATCCAATCCATGGTCGAGGCGTGTAGTTCTGAAGACCATACGGATGGGCTGGCCCATGGGATTTCAAGTTGTAACTAGGAAATCATTAGTTTTCTCCATCTTGCGATCCGTTTTTCACGGCATAGACGGCCTTTTATGGGCAATATATTTCCCGTATGCGTGCTCTCGTGTGTGTGTGTGTGCAAAGTCTTCCAGGTCGTGAAAATTAGAAGTTCTATCATCTAGTTTTCCCGATACCTTACAACACCTTTGAAAATTACTCAATTGGAGTTCGCCGTGACTCACGCTGATAGTCTCGTGGAATACCCTCTATAGGGCGCATTTTTTCTTTCCTCTGTTCACTGTTTCTTCTATAATATGAGCCTAACACCATTTTGTATCCAATCCATGGTCAAGGCACATAGTTCTGAAGACCATACGGATGGGTTGGCCCCTGGGATTTCGATCTGTAACAGCGAAATCATTGCTTTTCACCATCTTGCGATCCCTTTTTGAGGGCATAGACGGCCTTTTATGGGCAAGATATTTCCCGTGTGTGTGCTCGCGCGTGTGTGTGCGTGTGCAAAATGTTGCAGGTCGTGAAAATAAGAAGTTCTATCTTCTTGTTTTCCTGATACCTTTCCAACACCTATGAAAATTTCTCAATCGGATCTCGTCGTGACTCACGTTGATAGTCTCGTTGAATACCCTCTATAGGGTGAATTTTGTCTTTACTTTGTTCATTGTTTCTTCTCAAATATGAGCCTAACACCATGTTGCATCCAATCCATGGTCGAGGCGCGTAGTTCTGAAGACCATACAGATGGGCTGGCCAATGGGATTTCAAGCTGTAGCTGGGAAATCAATTGTTTTCTCCATCTTGCGATCCGTTTTTCAGGGCATAGATGGCCTTTTATGGGCAATATATATCCCGTGTGCATGCTTGCGCGTGTGTCTGCGTGTGCAAAATGTTTGAGTTCGTGAAAATTAGAAGTTATATCATCTCGTTTTCCTGATACCTTTCCAACACGTACGAAAATTACTCAATAGGAGCTCGTCCTAACTCATGTTCACAGTCTCGTTGAATACCCTATTTAGGGTGAATTTTGTCGATCCTCTTTTCACTTTTTCTTCTCTATTATGAGACTAACACCATGTTGTATCCAATCCATGGTCGAGGCGCGTAGTTCTAAAGACCATAAGGTTGGGTTGGCCCATGGGATTTCAAGTTGTAACTGTGAAATCATTGGTTTTCTCTATCTCGCGATCCGTTTTTCTGGGCAGAGACGGCCTTTTAAAGGCAAGATATACCCGTGTGCGTGCTCGCGCGCGTGTGTGTGCGTGTGCAAAATTTCCAGGTCGTGAAAATTAGAAATTCTATCATCTCGTTTTCCCGATACCTTTCCATCACCTATGAAAATTACTCAATCGGAGATTGTCTTGACTCACGTTGATAGTCTCGTTGAATACCCTCTATAGGGTGCATTTTGTCTTTCCTTTTTTCACTGTTTCTTTTGTAATATGAGCCTAACACCATGTTGCATCCAATCCATGGTCGAGGTGCATAGATCTGAAGACCATACGGATGGGTTCCATGGGATTTCGAGCTGTAACTACGAAATCATTGGTTTTCTCCATCTTGCGATCCCTTTTTGAGGGCATAGATGGCCTTTTATGGGCAAGATATTTCCCATGTGCGTGCTCGCGTGCGTGTGCAAAATGTTCCAGGTCATGAAAATTAGAAGTTCTATCATCTGGTTTTCCCGATAGCTTTCCAACACCTATGAAAATTATTCAATCAGAGCTCGTCCTAACTCACATTGATAGTCTCATTGACTACCCTCTATAGGGTGAATTTTGTCTTTACATTGTTCATTGTTTCTTCTCTAATATGAGCCTAACACCATGTTGCATCATATCCATGGTCAAGGCGTGTAGTTCTCAAGACCATACGGATTGGCTAGCCAATGGGATTTCAAGTTGTAGCGGGGAAATCATTGGTTTTTTCCATCTTGTGATCCGTTTTTCAAGGCACAGATGGCCTTTTATAGGTAATATATTTCCCGTGTGCATGATTGCATGTGTGTGTATGTGTGCAAAATGTTCCAGGTCGTGAAAATTAGAAGTTCTATCATCTCGTTTTCCCAATAGCTTTTCATAACCTATGAAAATTATTCAATCAGAGCTCGTCCTGACTCACATTGATAGTCTCATTGACTACCCTCTATAGGGTGAATTTTGTCTTTACTTTGTTCATTGTTTCTTCTCTAATATAAGCCTAACACCATGTTGCATCCAATCCATGGTCAAGGCGCGTAGTTCTTAAGACCATAGAGATGGGCTAGCCAATGGGGTTTGAAGTTGTAGCTGGGAAATCATTGGTTTTCTCCATCTTGCGATCCGTTTTTCAAGGCACAGATGGCCTTTTATAGGCAATATATTTCCCGTGTGCATGATTGCGTGTGTGTGTACATGTGCAAAATTTTCCAGGTCATGAGAATTAGAAGTTCTATCATCTTGTTTTCCCGATACCTTACCAACACCTATGAAAATTACTCAATCGGAGTTCTCCCTGACTCACGCTGATAGTCGGTTGAATACCCTCTATAGGGTGAATTTTGTCTTTCCTCAGTTCTCTGTTTCTTCTCTAATATGAGCGTAATAGCATGTTGTATCCAATCCATGCTCGAGGCACGTAGTTCTGAAGACCATACGGATGGGTTGGCCCATGGGATTTCGAGCTGTAACTACGAAATCATTGGATTTCTCCATCTTGCGATCCCTTTTTGAGGGCATAGATGGCCTTTTATGGGCAAGATATTTCCCATGTGCATGATCGCGTGTGTGTGTGCATGTGCAAAATGTTCCAGGTCGTGAAAATTAGAAGTTCTATCATCTCGTTTTCCCGATACCTTTCGAACACCTATGAAAATTACTCAATCAGAGCTCGTCCTGACTCATGTTGATAGTCTCGTTGAATACCCTCTATAGGGTGAATTTTGCCTTTCCTTTGTTCATTGTTTCTTCTCTAATATGAACCTAACACCATGTTGCATCCAATCCAAGGTTGAGGCGCGAGTTCTGAAGAGCATACGGATGGGCTAGCCAATGGGATTTCAAGCTTTAACAAGGAAATCATTGGTTTTCTCCATCTTGCGATCCATTTTTCAGGGCATAGACGGCCTTTTATGGGCAAGATATTTCCCTTGTGCGTGCTCGCGTGTGTGTGCATGTGCAAAATGTTGCAGGTCGTGAAAATAAGATGTTCTATCATCTCGTTTTCATGATACCTTTCCAACACCTATGAAAATTACTCAGTCGGAGCTCGCCCTGAGTCACGCTGATAGTCTCGTTGAATACCCTCTATAGGGTGAATTTTGTCTTTCCTCTGTTCACTGTTTCTTCTCTAATATGAGCCTAACACCATGTTGTATCCAATCCATGGTCGAGGCGTGTAATTCTTAAGACCATACGGATGGGTTGGTCCATGGGATTTCGAACTGTAACTGCGAAATCATTGGTTTTCTCCATCTTGCGATCCCTTTTTGAGGGAATAGACGGCCTTTTATGGGCAAGATATTTCCCGTGTGCGTGCTCGCGTGCGTGTGAATGTGCGTGTGAAAAATATTCCAGGTCTTGAAAATTAGAAGTTCTATCATCTCGTTTTCCCAATACTTTCCAACACCTATGAATATTACTCAATCGGAGCTCGCCCTGACTCACGCTGATAGTCTCGTTGAGTACCCTCTAGAGGTTGAATTTTGTCTTTCCTCTGTTCACTGTTTCTTCTCTAATATGAGCCTATCACCATTTTTCATCCAATCCATGGTCGAGGCGCGTAGTTCTGAAGACCATACGAATGGGCTGGCCCATGGGATTTCAAGTTGTAGCTGGGAAATCATTGGTTTTCTCCATCTTGCGATCCTTTTTTCAGGGCATAGATGGTCTTTTATGGGCAATATATTTCCCATGTTCCTCCTCGCGCGTGTGTGTGCATGAGCAAAATCTTCCAGGTCGCGAAAATTAGAAGTTCTATCATCTCGTTTGCCCGATACCTTACCAACACCTATGAAAATTACTCAATCGGAGCGCGCCCTAACTCATGCTGATAGTCTCGTTGAATCCCCTCTATAGGGTGAATTTTGTCATTCCTATGTTCATAGTTTCTTCTCTAATATTATCCTAACACCATGTTGTATACAATCCATGGTCGAGACGTGTAGTTCTGAAGACCATACGGATGGATTGGCCCATGGGATTTCGAGCTGTAACAGCAAAATCATTGGTTTTCTCCATCTTGCGATCCCTTTTTGAGGGAATAGACGGCCTTTTATGGGCAAGATATTTCCCGTGTGCGTGCTCGCGTGTGTGTGCATGTGCAAAATGTTCCAGATCGTGAAAATTAGAAGTTCTATCATCTTGTTTTCCCGATACCTTTCCAACACCTATGAAAATTACTCAACCGGAGCTCGTCCTGACTCACGTTGATAGTCTCGTAGAATATCCTCTATAGGGTGAATTTTGTCTCTCCTTTGTGCACTTTTCTTCTTTAATATGAGCCTAACACCATGTTGCATCCAAACCATGGTCAAGGCGCGTACTTCTAAAGATCATACGGATGGGCTGGCCCATGGGATTTCAAACTATAGCTGGGAAGTCATTGGTTTTCTCTATCTTGCGATCCGTTTTCAGGGCATAGACGGCCTTTTATGTGCAATATATTGCCCGTGTGCATCCGTGCGCGCGCGTTTGTGTGTACAAAATCTTCCAGGTCGCAAAAATTAGAAGTTTTATCATCTCGTTTTCCCAATACCGTACCAACACCTATGAAAATTACTCAATTGGAGCTCGCCCTCACTCATAGATGGCCTTTTATGGGCAAGATATTTCCCATGTGCATGCTCGCGTGTGTGTGCGTGTGCAAAATGTTCCAGGTCATGAAAAATTGAAGTTCTATCCTCTCGTTTTCGCGATACCTTTCCAACACCTATGAAAATTACTCAATCGGAGCTTGTCCTGACTCACGTTGATAGTCTCGTTGAATAGCCTCTATAGGGTGAATTTTGTCTTTCCTATGTTCATAGTTTCTTCTCTAATATTAGCCTAACACCATGGTGTATCCAATACATGGTCGAGACGTGTAGTTCTGAAGACCATACGGATGGGTTGGCCCATGGGATTTCGATCTGTATCTGCGAAATCATTGCTTTTCTCCATCTTGCGATCCCTTTTTGAGGGCATAGATGGTCTTTTATGGGCAAGATATTTCCCGTGTGCGTGCTCGTGTGTGGGTGTGCGTGTGCAAAATGTTGCAGGTCATGATAATAAGAACTTCTATCATCTCGTTTTCACGATACCTTTCCAACACCTATGAAATTTCTCAATCGGAGCTCGCCCTGACTCACGCTGATAGTCTCGTTGCATACCATCTATAGGGTGAATTTTGTCTTTCCTCTGTTCACTGTTTCTTCTCTAGTATGAGCCTAACACCATGTTGTATCCAATCCATGGTCGAGGCGTGTAATTCTTAAGACCATACGGATGGGTTGGTCCATGGGATTTCAACCTGTAACTGCGAAATCATTGGTTTCCTCCATCTTGCGATCCCTTTTCGAGGGAATCGACGGCCTTTTATGGGCAATATATTTCCCGTGTGTGTGCTCGCGTGCCTGTGTATGTGCGTGTGCAAAATGTTCCAGGTCCTGAAAATTAGAAGTTCTATCATCTCGTTTTCCCGATACCTTTCCAACACCTATAAATATTACTCAATCGGAGCTCGCCCTGACTCACGCTGATAGTCTCGGTGAATACCCTCTATAGGTTGAATTTGGTCTGTCCTCTGTTCACTGTTTCTTCTCTAATATGAGCCTAACACCATTTTGCATCCAATCCATGGTCGAGGTGCGTAGTTCTGAAGACCATACGAATGGGCTGGCCCATGGGATTTCAAGCTGTAGCTGGGAAATCATTGGTTTTCTCCATCTTGCCATCCCTTCTTGAGGGAATAGACGGCCTTTTATGGGAAAGATATTTCCCGTGTGCGTGCTCGCGTGTGTGTGCTTGTGCAAAATGTTTCGGTTCATGAAAATTAGAAGTTCTATCATCTTGTTTTCCTGATCCCTTTCCAACACCTATGAAAATTACTCAACCTGAGCTCGTCCTGACTCACGTTGATAGTCTCATTGAATATCCTCTATAGGGTAAATTTTGTCTCTCCCTTGTTCACCGTTTCTTCTCTAATATGAGCCTAACACCATGTTGCATCCAAACCATGGTCGAGGCGCGTAGTTCTGAAGATCATATGGATGGGCTGGCCCATGGGATTTCAAGCTATAGGTGGGAAATCATTGGTTTTCTCCATCTTGTGATCCATTTTTCAGGGCATAGACAACCTTTTATGTGCAATATATTGCCCGTGTGCATGCTCGTGTGCGCGTGTGTGTGTACAAAATCTTCCAGGTCGCGAAATTTAGAAGTTCTATCATCTCCTTTTTGATAGAGGCGAAGTTGTCCCTGTCTTTCGATGAGATGGTGGCTATCGTTTTTGGTGGAGTAGACTTTGACGATCCGACTACGAATGTGTGATGATGTCGCGCCTTAGCAATCGCTAAACCAACTCCGAGAGGTTATTGACCACGCCAGAGCACGATCAACCTGACCATGAGGGTCTGTTTCCTGCACGCAAACGAAGAACAAGCAAGAAACTAAGATTGCAATCTGGATATTGCGAATATAAGAGGAAGGCTTTATTGATGAAGTGGGGTACTGTGACGCCTTTGTCTAGTCGTAGACAATGATCTATTCACTACTTCAGTTTGGCCATCAGTTTGGGGATGACATGTAGTACTAAAACATAGTTTAGTCCGCAACTTAGCCCATAAATATCTCCAAAAATGGCTAAGAAATTTAGCATCACGATCTGAAATAATTGTATTTGGTACTCCATGCAATCGAATAATTTCACGAAAGAACAAATCAGCAACATGAGCAGCAGCATCACTTTTATGACATGGTATAAAGTGTGCCATTTTGGAAAATCTATCCACGACAACAAATATGCTATCCCTCCCCTTCTTTGTTTGAGGTAAACCTAAAACAAAGTCCATAGATATATCCTCCCAAGGAACACTAGGTACAGGCAAAGGCATATATAAAGCATGAGGATTGAGTCGTGACTTAGATTTTTGACATGTAGTGCAGCGAGCAACAAAACGCTCAACATCCCGTCTCATCTTTGGCCAAAACAAATGTGTAGAAAGTACGTCCTCCGTCTTTTTCACCCCAAAGCGTCCCATTAATCCTCCTCCGTGCGCCTCCTGTAACAACAAAAGACGAACGGAGCTTGCTGGAATGCAGAGCTTGTTAGCACGGAACACAAAATCCATCATTAATAATGTAGCAATGCTAAAATGCACATGAACAGTACGTGTTACCTTAACCTTGCAACTATTGTTGAACAGTTGGATGTAATAAGGATGAGGATGTGGTCTGATGGTTACACACAACTTCTCCACCATCTCCATGCTAGCCAAGTTATTGCAACTCCCTCCATCGATGATGACGCGAACAGAACGCTCCTTCACAACTCCCTTTGTGTGGAACAAGTTGTGCCTTTGATTTTGTTCAGCCTGTGTAACCTACTCACTGAGAACATGTTGAGCAACTAAACTTTCATACCTGTCAGCGTAATCAGCAGCCATGTAGTGTGTTTCTGGTGCTGCATCGTCGCCATCGTGTTCTTCACTTGCAATGAGAGCCAAACTCTCCTCATCATAATCACTAGCAGACGCATATCCACCATCCTCAGTAACAATCATTACACGCTTGGAAGGGCATTCTCTCGCAAAGTGACCTCCACCCTTGCAACGACAGCATATAACCTCATGTGTTTGCCCTATGGATGCAATAGATGTCACATGTTTTCTACCCTTATCTCCAGCAATTTTGTATTTAGCATTCATACGCTCAATGTTTTCCTTCGTTAACTCATGCATCTTTAATATCAATTCAGCACGTTCTTTAGCATCAAAATTAACCTTCTCCGAAGATGGAAGAGGCAACAAATCAATAGGTGCACGAGGTAAGAAACCATACACAACTTGAAAAGGGCACATCTTAGTGGTAGAATGTAGCGGATGATTATAAGCAAATTCAATATGAGGCAAGCATTCTTCCCACATTTTCAGGTTATTCTTCAAAACAGCCCTAAGCATAGTAGACAATGATCTATTCACTACTTTAGTTTGGCCATCAGTTTGGGGATGATATGTAGTACTAAAAAGTAGTTTAGTCCCCAACTTAGCCCATAAACATCTCCAAAAATGGCTAAGAAATTTAGCATCACGATCTGAAACAATTGTATTTGGTACTCCATGCAATCGAATAATTTCACGAAAGAACAAATCAGCAACATGAGCAGCATCATCACTTTTATGACATGGTATAAAGTGTGCCATTTTGGAAAATCTATCCACGACAACAAATATGCTATCCCTCCCCTTCTTTGTTCGAGGTAAACCTAAAACAAAGTCCATAGATATATCCTCCCAAGGAACACTAGGTATAGGCAAAGGCATATATAAACCATGAGGATTGAGTCGTGACTTAGCTTTTTGACATGTAGTGCAGCGAGCAACAAAACGCTCAACATCCCGTCTCATCTTCGGCCAAAAGAAATGTGTAGAAAGTATGTCCTTCGTCTTCTTCATGCCAAAGTGTCCCATTAATCCTCCTCCGTGCGCCTCCTGTAACAACAAAAGACGAACGGAGCTAGCTGGAATGCAGAGCTTGTTAGCACGGAACACAAATCCATCATTAATAACAAACTTGTTCCATGTTCTCCCTTCTTTACAATTCTGCAACACGTCTCTAAATTCAGCATCATGCACATATTGATCTTTGATGGTCTCCAAACCAAATATTTTAAAGTCAAGTTGTGAAAGCATAGTATAACGACGAGACAAAGCATCAGCAATAACATTTTCTTTACCCTTCTTGTGTTTAATGACATAAGGGAAACTCTCAATGAATTCAACCCATTTAGCATGTCTACGGTTCAGTTTTGCTTGACTTTTAATATGTTTCAAAGATTCATGATTAGAATGTATAACAAATTCTTTGGGCCATAAATAATGTTGCCATGTTTCCAAAGTCCGAACAAGAGCATATAATTCCTTATCATAAGTAGAATAATTCAGACTAGGCCCACTTAATTTTTCAGAAAAGTACGCAACAGGTTTACCATTTTGTAATAACACACCTCCTAACCCAATTCCACTAGCATCACATTCAAGCTCGAAAGTCTTATTAAAATCAGGAAGTTGGAGTAAAGGAGCATGTGTTAACTTATCTTTCAATACCGTGAAGGCTTCTTCCTGTGCGGCACCCCAAAAAAAAGGCACGTCCTTCTTTTTAAGCTCATTGAGAAGCGCAGCAATGGTGCTGAAATCTCTCACAAAACGCCTATAGAAAGCAGTGAGGCCAAGAAAACTCCTTACTTGTGTGACCGTTTGGGGCTGCGGCCAACTCTCAATAGCTTCAATCTTGGCTTTATCAACTTCAATTCCCTGTGGAGTAACAACATAGCCAAGAAAAGATACTCGGTCGGTGCAAAAGGTGCACTTCCCAAGGTTACCAAACAAACGTGCATCATGTAGCGCAGTAAAAACAACACGTAAATGTTCCAAATGTTCCTCCAAAGATCTACTAAAAATCAATATATCATCAAAATAGACTACCACAAATCGTCCAATCAAAGCACGTAAAACCTCGTTCATTAATCTCATGAAAGTGCTAGGTGCATTAGTTAACCCAAAAGGCATGACTAACCACTTTAATAATCCAAACTTAGTTTTAAATGTTGTTTTCCATTCATCTCCCAATTTCATACGAATTTGATGGTATCCACTACGCAAATCAACTTTGGAGAAAATTGTAAAGCCACTTAATTCATCAAGCATATCATCTAGTCTCGGAATAGGATGACGATAATGAATAGTAATATTATTAATGCCTCTACAATCCACACACATGCACAATGTACCATCCTTTTTAGGCACTAGAATAATAGGAATAGCACAAGGACTAAGGGATTCACGGATATAACCTTTGTCAAGCAGCTCCTGTACTTGACGCATAATCTCCTTTGTCTCCTCTGGATTGGTACGGTAGGGCGCACGGTTGGGTAAGGATGCACCGGGAATTAAGTCAATCTGATGCTCAATCCCGTGAATAGGTGGTAATCCCGGTGGCACGTCTTGTGGAAAGACGTCAGTGAACTCCTGCAAAATGTTAATGACAGCAGGAGGCAAAGAGGGAGGCATGTCCTCGAATGAAAATAATACCTCTTTGCATACAAAAGCATAGCAAATAGATGTAGCAACATCCAAATCATTAATATCAGATTTAGTAGCAAGTAAACATCCACTCTTCAATTTTATTTCGGATGCAACAGTAGATGATGGTTTATTATGCTTATGGTGTTGCTCAAATTCCTGTGCTACAATCTGATTTTCACTCTTATTTTTCTCCTGTTTTGCTTTACTAGCTCTAGCAATGTCATCTTTCATAATATGTTCAGGAGACATAGGAAGCAAAGTGATATTATGATCCTTATGAACAAGAGTATACTGATTTGTCCTACCATGGTGTACAAAATTTTTATCAAACTGCCATGGTCTACCAAGTAAAACAGAACATGCTTGCATGGGTACCACATCACAATCCACAAAATCAGAATATGTAGCAATGCTAAAATGCACACGAACAGTACGTGTTACCTTAACCTTGCCACTATTGTTGAACCATTGGATGTAATAAGGATGAGGATGTGGTCTGGTGGTTAGAGACAGCTTCTCCACCATCTCCATGCTAGCCAAGTTATTGCAACTCCCTCCATCGATGATGACGCGAACAGAACGCTCCTTCACAACTCCCTTTGTGTGGAACAAGTTGTGCCTCTGATTTTGTTCAGCCTGTGTAACCTGGACACTGAGAACACGTTGAGCAACTAAACTTTCATACCTGTCAGCATAATCAGCAGCCATGTAGTGTGTTTCTGGTGTTGCATCGTCGCCATCGTGTTCTTCACTTGCAATGAGAGCCAAAGTCTCCTCATCATAATCACTAGCAAATGCATATCCACCATCCTCAGTAACAATCATTACACGCTTGGAAGGGCATTCTATCGCAAAGTGACCTCCACCCTTGCAACGACGGCATATAACCTCATGTGTTTGCCCTGTGGATGCAATAGATGAAGAAGAGCTCTCTGCAGGCCTAGAAGGTGTGCTCTTCGTAGAGGGTGGAGGAGGAGCCTGTTTCCTGGTATCGTGGTTGGAGTTGGAGGTTGAAGTAGGTGGTGTTGCAGCAAGACGTGTGGAAGTAGATGAGGTACGTGGCGTCCATGATGAAATGCGACCTGCAGAAAAAGTAGTTCTCGCCATTGCCTGTCGATCCTGCACTTCACGTTCAGCTTTGCAAGCAAGATGAAATAAACGAGTGATAGTGTTATACTCCTTATACTCCAGAATAGTCTGAATCTCTCTATTTAATCCACCCATAAAACGTGCAAGCATAGCTTCATTCTCTTCAACAATACCACATCTACTCATACCAGTTTGTAATTCCTGATAATATTCTTCTACAGAATTTTTTCCTTGTCTTAAACGCTTCAAATTTTGAAGCAATTCACGTTGTTAATAAGGTGGCACCCAACGATTACGCATAGCAGTTTTCAAAGCAGCCCAAGTAGTTGGAATATCAGCCTGGTGTATTCTACAATGTTCTGACCACCAAACACAAGCAAAACTAGTGAATGAACAAACAACAGCAGCAACACATCGATCCTCAAGAAATTGTAAGCATGTAAAACGTTGTTCTGTTTCTAACTCCCATGTAAGATATATATTAGGAACATATCTACCCTCAAACGTCGGAATATTCAATTTAAGTTTAGGGAGATGGTCATGATCCCGTACCTGAGGGGGTGGTGCAGCCCTACCGTTACGGTTGTAGCCATGTGGTCGACCTAGTGCGTATGGTGGTGGTTGCCCCTGAGGCTGATCGGGAGCAACCTCTCCCACATCATCTTAATCACCATCATAATGTTCAACCTACTCAACGATAGTAGCAGCACGAGCCACAGAAATAGCTGCAGTATCAACAGTACCAGTATGTTGGGCTTGGCCGAGAGGCACACGTCGCGCCTGTCGTTCTAAAGGAATAGGAGCTGCAGCTGGTGGTGGTAGACAGGCAAGAACCTCATTGAACTTGGCGTCCATCTTGGTGTCAAAGGTCTTCTCCAAACCATCTAGCTTCTCCATGGCCTCGCCAAAGTTGGTCACGAAGTCTTGTACCTGGTCAACCATCATTTGCTGAAATTTATCATAGAGCGCTTTGTTGGTCATGCTCTCACAGTCGTATAAGCAAGATGGCGAGTGTCTCAAAACTCTTGCCACGTCGTATGAGCAAGATGGCCACGAACTGTTTTTGGACTATTTTTTTTTCGAGAGCAATTCGGGGGCTGCGACGACCAAAAATTTCGACAAAAATCACTATGATGGCAAGTGTCTCAAAATGCTCCAGAGAACCTAAAATCAAGATAGGGAAAAATATTTTTGGCCGAAATTTTTTTGGGCCAAAACGTGCTCTGCAAAGCGTGCCAGACTCGGATTGGTGGTGGATTGGTGGTGCTATATATGGACACCAATGGATAGTGGGAGGTGATATATGGCAGCGGTGATAATGGTGGTGGTATATGGCGACTATGAAGACGATGTGTTGGCGGCGTGACAACCTATGAATAGAACTCTAAACTCTGAAGGACTAGACACTAAGACCAGCAACTCGACACGACGATGTAACCACAAATTCAACAAAGCAAAATACTGAAAAGACTATGCAAAGGCTCAGATTGGTTCGGATATGATGATCTAACCCTAATTTTGTTTTTGTGGCTTTTTCGTGGACTAAAGGTATGAAGAAACAGATGCGATCTAAACTACGAAAACTGGTAAAATCTCACCGAGTAACCTGGAAATCTGATACCACTTGATAGAGGCGAAGTTGTCCCTGTCTTTTGATGAGATGGTGGCTATCATTTTTGGTGGAGTAGACTTTGACGATCCGACTACGAATGTGTGATGACGCCGCGCCTTAGCAATCGCTAAACCAACTCCGAGAGGTTATTGACCACGCTGGAGCACGATCAACCTCACCACGAGGATCTGTTTCCTACACGCAAACGAAGAACAAGCAAGAAACTAAGATTGCAATCTGGATACTGCGAATATAAGAGAAAAGCTTTATTGATGAAGTGGGGTTCTATGACGCCTTTGTCTGGTCGTGGAACACAAACGAAGAACGCGAAGTTGCAGCTATGGCGAACTTGTAATCTAAACAAAACCCAAACCTCAAACGACGCCCTAAGGGCTGTATATATGGAGGAATAGAGGGGAATTTCGTGGCCCCTTGGAGAAGGGGTCTAAAACCGACCCTAACTCAGTTTCCCCATACATACGGACTCTAAAAATAGCCTATAATATGGTATTCCGAAATTACATGGGCCTGGGCCAAAAATAAGGTGGCTTCAAAGTGCGAAAATCATCACTGGAAGCTCCATTGTTCTTTCCCGCGCGCGCACATTCTTCTCCATGCATGATCCCGCTCCAATGGTCATCCTTCTTGTCCATGCCAGGTCCTTCATTCACAAGTAAAACAAAAGTATCTAATTTAGGTAGCATCATATGTTCATGAACATTAGAAGGATTTGCAAGAAACGAAAGTACCTGGCTATTCAATTGACGTGCGCGAGCTCTAGTAATTGGTCCTGTATGTACAACAGTCGGAGTTGTGGCTGTAGCATTAGTAGGGATATCCTCACCACACAATCTTCCAGGTCACAAAAATTAGAAGTTCTATCATCTCGTATTCTTGATACCTTACCAACAACTATGAAAATTACTCAATCGGAGCTTGCCCTAACTCACGCTGATAGTCTCGTTGAATACCCTCTTTAGGGTGAATTTTGTCTTTCCTACGTTCATTGTTTCTTCTCTAATATGAGCCTGACACCATGTTGTATCCAATCCATGGTTGAGGTGCGTAGTTCTGAAGACCATACGGATGGGCTAGCCAATGGGATTTCAAGCTGTAACTAGGAAATCATTGGTTTTCTCAATCTTGCGATCCATTTCTCAGGGCATAGATGGTCTTTTATGGGCAAGATATTTCCCGTGTGCGTGCTTGCGTGCCTGTGTGCGTGCCTGTGTGGTCGTGAAAATTAGAAGTTGTATCATCTCCTTTTCCCGATACCTTACCAACACCTATGAAAATTACTCAATCGGAGCTTGTCCAGACTCATGTTGATAGTCTCGTTGAATACCCTCTATAGGGTGAATTTGTCTTTCCTTTGTTCACTGTTTCTTGTCTAATATGAGCCTAACACCATGTTACATCCAATCCATGGTCGAGGCGCGTAGTTCTGAAGACCATACAGGTGGGCCGGCATATGGGATTTCAAGCTCTAACTGTGAAATCATTGGTTTTCTCCTTATTGCTATCCATTTTTCAGGGCATAGACGGCCTTTTATGGGCAACATATTTCCCGTGTGCGTGCTTGCGCGTGTGTGTGCGTGTGAAAAATGTTCTAGGTCGTGAAAATTAGAAGTTCTATCATCTCGTTTT
Source organism: Hordeum marinum (assembly GCA_022496015.1). NCBI lineage: Eukaryota > Viridiplantae > Streptophyta > Magnoliopsida > Poales > Poaceae > Hordeum > Hordeum marinum. The sequence continues at coordinate 164,601,830 of CM039672.1, read as the reverse complement.
CTCGATACCTTTCCAACACCTATGAAAATTATTCAATCGGAGCTCGTCTTGACTCACGTTCATAGTCTCGTTGAATACCCTCTATAGGGTGAATTTTGTCTGTCCTCTGTTCACTGTTCCTTCTCTAATATGAGCCTAACACCATGTTGTATCCAATCCCCGGTCGAGGCGCGTAGTTCTGAAGACCATACAGATGGCTTGGCCCAAGGGATTTCGAGTTGTAACTACGAAATCATTGGTTTTCTCCATCTTGCGATCCGTTTTTTAGGGAATAGACAACCTTTTATGGACAAGATATATCCCGTGTGCGTGCTCGTGTGTGTGTGTGTGTGTGTGCGTGTGAAAAATGTTCCAGGTCGTGAAAATTAGAAGTTCCATCATCTCGTTTTCCCGATACCTTTCCAACACCTATGAAAATTACTCAATCGGAGCTCGTCCCGACTCACGTTCATAGTCTCGTTGAATACCACATATAGGGTGAATTTTGTCTTCCCTTTGTTCAATGTTTCTTCTGTAATATGAGCCTAACACCATGTTGAATCCAATCCATGGTTGAGGTGCGTAGTTCTAAAGACCATACGGATGGGCTGGCCAATGGGATTTCAAGCTGTAACTAGGAAATCATTGGTTTTCTCCATCTTGCGATCCATTTCTCAAGGCATAGACGGTATTTTATGGGCAAAATATTTCGTGTGTGCGTGCTTCCACATGTGTGTGCATGTGCAAAATGTTTGAGGTCGTGAAAATTAGAAGTTCTATCATCTCGTTTTCCCGATACCTTTCCAACACCTATGAAAATTACTCAATCTGAGCTCGTCCTGACTCATGTTGATAGTCTCGTTGAATATCCTCTATAGGGTGAATTTTGTCTTTCCTTTTTCCCGTGTGCTGCTTGCACGTGTGTGTCCATGTGCAAAATGTTCCAGGTAATGAAAATTAGAAGTTCAATCATCTCGTTTTTCCGATACCTTTCCAACACCTATGAAAATTACTCAATCTGAGCTCGTCCTGATTCACGTTGATAGTCTCGTTGAATATCCTCTATAGGGTGAATTTTGTCTTTCCTATGTTCACTGTTTCTTCTCTAATATGAGCCTAACACCATGTTGCATCCAATCCATGGTCATGGTGCGTAATTCTGAAGAACATACGAATGGGTTGGCCCATGAGATTTCGAGCTGTAACTGGGAAATCATTGGTTTTCTCCATCTTGTGATCCGTTTTTCAAAGCATAGACGGCGTTTTATGCGCAAGGTATTTCCCGTGTGTGTGCGCGCGTGCATGTGTGCGTGTGCAAAACGTTCCAGGTCGTGAAAATTAGAAGTTCTATCATCTTGTTTTCCCGATTCCTTTCCAACACCTATGAAAATTACTCAATCAGAGCTCATCCTGACTCACGTTGATTGTCTCGTTGAATATCCTCTATAGGGTGAATTTTTTCTTTGCTTTGTTCACTATTTCTTCTCTAATATGAGCCTAACAACATATTGCATCCAAACCATGGTCCAGGCGCGTAGTTCTGAAGACCATACGGATGGGTTGGCCCATGGGATTTCAAGTTGTAGCTGGCAAATCATTGGTTTTCTGCATCTTGCGATCCGTTTTTCAAGGCATAGACGGCCTTTTATGGGCAATATATTGCCCATGTGCGTGCTCGCGTGTGTTTGTGCGTGTGCAAAATCCTCGAGGTCGCGGAAATTAGAACTTCTATCATCTCGTTTTATCGACACCTTACCAACACCTATGAAAATTATTCAATCGGAGCTCGCCCTGACTCACGCTGATAGTCTCGTTGAATACCCTCTATAGGGTGAATTTTGTCTTTCCTCTATTCACTATTTCTTCTCTAATATGAGCCTAACACCATGTTGTATCCAATCCATGGTCGAGACGTTCACTTCTGAAGACCATACGGATGGGTTGGCCCATGGGATTTCGAGTTGTAACTACGAAATCATTCGTTTTCTCCATCTTGCGCTCCCTTTTTGAGGGAATAGACGGCCTTTATGGGCAAGATATTTCCCATGTGCGTGCTCACGTGCGTGTGTGTGTGTGTGCGTGTGCAAAATGTTCCATGTCGTGAAAATTAGAAGTTCTAGCATCTCCTTTTCCCGATACTTTTCCAACACCTATGAAAATTACTCAATCGGAGCTCTATAGGGTGAATTTGTCTTTCCTTTGTTCACTGTTTCTTCTCTAATATGAGGCTAACACCATGTTGCATCCAATCCATGGTCGAGGCACATAGTTCTGAAGACCATATGGATGGGCTGGCCAATGGGATTTCAAGCTGTCACTGCGAAATCAATGGTTTTCTCTAATGAGGACATGACTACCTTGGATACGACCAAAAATGTTGCATACATGCATATTCGTGAGGTTATTTCTTAAAAGAATTATGGAATAATTTATTTATGTTATCCGGAACAAAAATACTTCACATATTTTTATTTTATGCCTAAATGCAGAATGGTCGAACACTTGTATGAACCACGTGTGATGACAAAGGAAGAGGAAATGGTTGGGTGCTATTCAAGAGGTCCTATAATATCAAAGGAAACAATTAGTGTTGTTCAAGAAGTTCTCTCACGTCACTTTTAGCCCAAGAGAAGATAGAGTCCAAGTCTCTCACGTTCTGGACTCAGATTCGGACTGCAGAGACACACCTGTCTCAAAACGCCAACAACTTTTTCATACGGACTCTAAATTTGGTGATTCTTTTCTTTATGGAAACTAGATTTCCTATGCATTCCAGCCTAGTTCGAATCACCTTAAAATTCTTCTGGATCGCGAAGATATCGACGAAACAATCTGACGCTGCATTAGAATCCGAGTCAAACTACAAATCCAAAGGTGTTGCATCACCTCCACTTGGGCCCATGGGCCTTGTACGACCTAGGGTTGATTTTAGGGTGTCTTGGGACGTCCTCCCACCTCCTTGGCCTCCACCCCTTGCTCATATATAAGTAGATCAATCTAGTAGCTTTTCTTTTGGGTTTTGTTTAGATTACAAGTTTGCCATAGCTGCAACTTTGCGTTCTTCGTTTGTGTTCCACGACCAGACAAAGGCGTCACAGTACCCCACTTCATCAATAAAGCCTTCCTCTTACATTCGCAATATCCAGATTGCAATCTTAGTTTCTTGCTTGTTCTTCGTTTGCGTGTAGGAAACATACCCTCGTTGTCAGGTTGATCGTGCTCCATCGTGGTCAATAACCTCTCGGAGTTGGTTTAGCGATTGCTAAGGCGCGGCGTCATCACACGTTCGTAGTCGGATCGTCAAAGTCTACTCCACCAAAAACGATAGCCACCATCTCATCGAAAGACAGGGACAACTTCGCCTCTATCAAATGGTATCAGTTTTCAGGTTGCTCGGTGAGAATTTCCAGTTATTCGTAGATTAGATTTATTTTTCCTTACCTGTTGCCCAAGAAAAAGCCACAAAAAAAGTTAGATCTATTCATCTTTTCTCCAAGCCAGTATGAGCCTTTGAATTTTCTTTTCAGTGCTTGCATAGTTGAATTATCGGTTGCGTCGTCGTGTCGAGTTGCTGGTCTTAGCGTCTAGTCTTTTAGAGTTTCGAGTTCTATTCACAACTTGTCACGCCGGCGTCGCACCATCTTCATTGTTGCTGCCATATACCACCACCACGCCACCGTCATCCCTTTCATTGTCAGCCACCACCATCCATCAATTTTCACCACATGCTACCATTGTTCATTGTCATTATCATACTTGAGGTCATGCACATCTACGTTTGATCCAATCTACTTCTTATTTGGTTGAGGGAAAAAAGTGAGACAAAAAAAGTGAGAGACAAAAAAGATAGAAAAAAGTGAGAAAAAATTGGTGAGAAAAAAAGAAAGAAAAAAAAACAAATTTCGAATCTATTTGACTCAAATCTCGTGTCTCAATTCGGAGTGAAACCTGTTTTGCGCAGTGTTCTGTAAAATAAGCGTATCTTCCTTATACGAACTCGGAATTGAGTGATTCGTTTTGCATACGAAAGCTTGAGTCAGCAGCATTCTTGAGGAAAAATATCAGAATTTTGACGTATTATCTTACATAGGAAAGTTGTAGAGAGAGTGTTGGCATATCTTGCTTGGCGATCATTTATCATCATTATCTTTACTGCCATTGTGGTCTTCACTTATATCTTGTTGTCCAGAGCTAATTCATATCATCCTTTGCTGCTATTTGTGCTACGCCGTGATTCCATTAGTGTTCTAGGCTCGCGTCTCTACTACAGTCTAGCCTAGGACCAGCACAGTACCGTCATTGAGCGTTTATTCAACATTGCATCTCTGAATTGATTATTGCTAATCTTTTGCTACCATATATTAAGCCTTCCAAGCTCCACATATTTCTATACTGTGTATACATACGTTCACCTGGTAATCGTTTTACCCAATCTTTAGAGATATTGACACCATCGGTTGCCGGTCGCCACCTGCTGCATGGTAAGAATTTGTAAGACATTGATATTTGCTTTATTGTGAGCGTTTTACCACCACATCCCAGTAGTTCATAGGAACAATATTCTTCTATATTTGTTTCTTGTTTCTACTAGTCATGATAGGATCGAGAATTGTCAGTTCATGGGCTTCTTTGATCGTGGGAGACGTGCCACCACAAAAACCGATACGAGAGCTGCAAAGAGATCCAAATGCACATGATCAGGTTAATGTTTCTATACCTCCATTTAATGGCCGTTTTAGACCTGCTTTATATATTGAATGGGAGTTTGAAATAAATGAAATATTTGCTTCCCATAATTCTGCTGAACATAAGAAAGTTAAGGTCGTCGTTGGTTCTTTCACTGGTTATGCTTTAGTTTGGTGGAGCAAATATTGTCGGTTACACCATGATATTATACCTACTATTTCGGATGATTTAAAACTTGCCATGAGACACACATTCATTCCTGCTTATTATACTCGTGACAAGCTTAAAAAGTTGCAATATCTAAAACAAGGTAGTGACACCGTAATGAAATATTATGATGATTTACAAATGACCTTGTTGCATTCCTCATTAGAAGAAAGTGAAGCATTATGGATAGATTTTGGGGAGGATTAAACCGTGATATTCAGGAGATACTAATTCATGAAAAGTGTTATTCTATGGATCATTTGTTTCGTCTTGCTTGCAAAGCTGAACAGGAAATAAAACAATGTGCTGCCCAAGAGGAGATAGAGTGCAAGGTGCACATTCCAAGATTTGATGCAGTTGTTCCTTCAAATACTAGGCATACTATGACAACCACATAAATTCTTGTGAGGGCTACATCACCTTCACCATGTAATACGTCACCATCGAGAGTGCCTACATCATCTGAGTTGATCGTAAGAGGTAGTGGCAAAGGTATTGATCTTCCACCTCCACATGAGTATGATGAATGCCTTGTCAATTCCAATGTACCCTGTGGTGAGCTACCCATTACTTTGATCACACTACCTATTTTAGAGGACTATCTTCATGATTTTACATCATCATGTGATCAAATAACTACAATATCAACAATTGTGAGTGCACCCATTGAATTAACTATTGATGCGCAACAACCGTGTGAATCAGGAAATAAATCAAATTTGGGTCAAATATGTTTGCAAATAATTCTATCGGTGTTTAATCATTTTGATATGACCTCCAATATTGGTGATAATTTTGTGTCAAATGACGTGTTGCATGTTTGCTTATTTAAGCATGTTGTAGCATCTAAATTTGAAACGATTCACGTTTATTTACCAATATTGGGATGGTTTAATGATGAACATTATGAATCTTTTGATATGAATAAGGACTTCACTTATATGTGCAAACTGAGTTGCAATATTGTGATGCCTTCTACTTCTTGTCATAATCTTTTGGCTTTATATTTCATGACATGTGATGAGTGCCCTTATATATATGTGTCACATGTGTCACAACTGAGAACGATAAAAATGGATGACATATACATATACAATGTGTACGCCTTTTCTCTTTTGGTAGCCACATTTCAGATTAAGCAACGCCGAGGATGGCTTTGTTTTCAAAAAGGGGAGGAGGATGAGGACATGACTACCTTGGATAAGACCAAAATTGTTGCATACATGCATATTTGTGAGGTGATTTCTTATAAGAACTATGCAATAATTTATTTATGTTATCCGGAACAGAAATACTTCACCTATTTTTATTTTATGCCTAAATGCAGAATGGTCGAACACTTGTATGAACCACGTGTGATGACAAAGAAAGAGGAAATGGTTGGGTGCTATTCAAGAGGTCCTCTAATGTCAAAGGAAACAATTAGGTGTTGTTCAAGAAGTTCTCTCACGTCACTTTGAGCCCAAGAGAAGATAGATAAGGGTCCTGGTTGGGATGTGGAAAGTGTTTAGTTTGCAGCAGCACTAAGCATTTATGGTGGCTAACTTACGCAACATGAAAAATAATATGAGTGGCCTACGATGAACGATCGAAGCTAGTATGATCTCTATGAGATCCTGAATACTTGCTTACGTCAATCATAACCCCACCGTGTTCTCTCTCGGATCATGTTCACGAGCAGAGACGATCACGGTTACTCACACAGTTGGTGTATTTTATTTAGAGTTTACTTCAAGTTTACTAGAACCGGGTGTTAAGCAAATAACCAAGTTACCTCATAATCGCGGGCACGACTTCTCGAAAAGATTTAACCCTGTAGGGGTGCTCCAACTAGTCCATCACAAATAACCACACTCCGTGGGAATAGCCTCGACCACGGACCTCGTGGTCATCATAGGTATTTCCAAAGGAATTCCAACACCTCGAGAAAACCTGAAGAAAGTCAGACTCCACACGCAAGACACTCGATAAAGGTAAAACAAATCCAGCAAGACCTCCCGACGTGTCGATGAACCCGATAAGAGCCGCGTATCTCATTCTCAGGACACGATGGATAAGCGACACGTACGGAGGCCTGATAGAAATCTCCCAAGTTGCCCTGGGTTGGCACCGCACAGTGCTCTAGTTTGGACCAACACTCATGAGGAGCACTGGCCCAGGGATTGATTAAATTATCCACGGGGTTGCAAGGCCCTATGCAAGTTTTATTAAGTTATTAGCAAATGTAGTACCAAACATGGGTCTTGCCAGACAAGTTTTAATCTCAACCGAATGAATAGGGGGGTTGATAGAGGTGAGGGTCCTGATCTTTCGATGAGATGATAACTATCGATTTTGTGGAGACAACTTTGACGATCCGACTACAAACATGCACGACGTTGTGCCTTAGCAATCGCTAAACCAATCTCCAAGAGGTTATTGACCACGCCGGAGCACGATCAACCTGACCACAAAGGTCTATTCCTGCAAGCAATCGAAGAACAAGCAATAATATGATAATGCAATCTGAATATTGCGAATATATATGAAGTATTGATAAGGGTGGGGTTCCAAAAGCGGTCTTGGTCTGGTCGTTGGACACAAACGAAGTACACGAAGTTGCAATGGCTAACTTTTAACTAAACAAAACCCAAAGGAAAAGCTACTAGATTGATCTACTTATATAGGAGTAATGGGTGGCGGCCAAGGAGGTGGGAGGACGTCCCAAGACACCCTAAAACCAACCCTAGGTCGTACAAGGCCCATGGGCCCAAGTGGAGGTGATGCAACACCTTTGAACTTGTAGTTTGACTCGGATTCTGCTGCAATGTCAGATTGTTTCGTCGATATCATCAGGATCCAGACGAATTTTATGGTGATTCCAACTGGGGTGGAACTCATATGAAATCTAGTTTCCAGAAAAAAAAGAATCACCCAATTCCGAGTCTGTATGAAAAAGTTGTTGGCGTTTTGAGAGAGGTGTGTCTGTGCAGTCCGAATCTGAGTCCAGAACGTGAGAGACTTGGACTCTATCTTCTCTTGGGCTAAAAGTGACGTGAGAGAACTTCTTGAACAACACCTAATTGTTTCCTTTGACATTAGAGAACCTCTTGAATAGCACCCAACCATTTCCTCTTTCTTTGTCATCACACGTGGTTCATACAAGTGTTCGACCATTCTGCATTTAGGCAAAAAATAAAAATAGGTGAAGTATTTTTGTTCACGATAACATAAATAAATTATTACATAATTCTTAGAAGAAATCACCTCACAAATATGCATGTATGCAACATTTTTGGTCGTATCCAAGGTAGTCATGTCCTCATCATCCTCCCCTTTTTGAAAACAAAGCCGTCCTCGGCGTTGCTTAATCTGAAATGTGGCAACCAAAAGAGAAAAGGCATACACATTGTATATGTATATGTCATCCATTTTTATTGTTTTCAGTTGTGACACAGGTGACATATATATACAAGGGCACTCATCACATGTCATGAAATATAAAGCCAAAAGATTATGACAAGAAGTAGAAGGCATCACAATATTGCAACTCAGTTTCCACATATAAGTGAAGTCCTTATTCATATCAAAAGATTCATGATGTTCATCATTAAACCATCCCAATATTGGTAAATAAACGTGAATCGTTTCAAATTTAGATGCTCCAACATGCTTAAATAAGCAAACATGCAACATGTCATTTGACACAGAATTATCACCAAGATTGGAGGTCATATCAAAATGATTAAACACCGGCAGAATTATTTTCAAACATATTTGACCCAAATTAGATTTATTTACTGATTCACACGGTTCTTGCTCATCAATAGTTAATTCAATGGGTGCACTCACAATTGTTGATATTGTAGTTATTTGATCACATGAGGAAGTATAATCATGAACACAGTCCCCTAAAATAGGTGGTGTGATCAAAGTAATGGGTAGCTCATCATAGGGTACATTGGAATTGAGAAGGCATTCATCATACTCATGTGGAGGTGGAAGATCAATACCTTTGGCATTACCTCTTATGATCAACTCAGATGATGTAGGCACTCTCGGTGGTGACGTGTTACATGGTGAAGGTGATGTAGCCCTCACAAGATTTGATGTGGTTGTCACAGTATGCCTAGTAGTTGAAGGAACAACGGTATCAACTCTTGGAATGTGCACCTTGCGCTCTATTTCCTTTTGGGCAACATGTTGATTTATTTCCTGTTCAGCTTTGCAAGCAAGAGGAAACAAACGATCCATAAAATAACACTTTTCATGAATTAGTATCTCCTGAATATCAAGGTTTAATCCTCCCCAAAATCTATCCATAAAATCTTCTTCACTTTCTTCTAATGAGGAATGCAACAAGGCCAATTGTAAATCATCATAATATTTCATTACGGTGTCACTACCTTGTTTCAAATATTGTAACTTTTTAAGCTTGTCACGAGTATAATAAGCAGGAACGAACGTGTGTCTCATGGCAAGTTTCAAATCATCACAAGTAATAGGTATAATATCTTTGTGTAACCGACAATATTCGCTCCACCAAACTAAAGCATAACCAGTGAAAGAACCAACTGCGACCTTAACTTTCTTATGTGCAGCAAAATTATGGGAAGAAAATATTTCATTTATTTCAAACTCCCACTCGATATATAAAGCAGGTCTAAATCGGCCATTAAATGGAGGTATAGAAACATTAACCTGATCATGTGCATTTGGATCTCTTTGCATCTCTCGTATCGGTTTTTGTGGTGACACGTCTCCCACGATCGAAGAAGCCCATGAACTGACAACTCTAGATCCTGTCATGACTAGTAGAAACAAGAAACAAAGATCCAAGTATATTGTTCCTATGAACTACTGGGATGTGGTGGTAAAACGCTCACAATAAAGCAAATATCAATGTCTTACAAATTCTTACCATGCAGCAGGTGGCGACCGGCAACCGACGGTGTCAATATCTCTAAAGATTGGGTAAAGCGATTACCAGGTGAACGTATGTATACACGATGTAGAAATATGTGGAGCTTGGAAGGCTTAATATATGGTAGCAAAAGATTAGCTATAATCAATTCAGAGATGCAATGTTGAATAAACGCTCAACGACGGTACTGTGCTGGTCCTAGGCTAGACCGTACTAGAGACGCGAGCCTAGAACACTAATGGAGTCATGATGTAGGAGAAAGAGCAGAAAGGGATGGTATGAATTAGCTCTCGACAGCAAGATATAAGTGAAGATCACAATGGCAGTAAAGACAATGATGATAAATGACTGACAAGCAAGATATACAAAACTCTCTCTTCAGCTTTCCTCTAGAAAATATTATGCGCAATTTCTGATATTTTTTCTCAAGAATGCTACTGACTCAAGCTTTCGTATGCAAAAAGAATCACTCAATTCTGAGTTCGTATGAGGAAGATACGCTTGTTTAACTCAACACTGCGCAAAACAGATTTCAATCCGAATTCACATACGAGATTCAGTCTAGGTATATCCGAAATTTGTTTTTTTTTCTCTTCTCTTTTTTTTCTTCTCTTTTTTTTCTCTCACTTTTTTTTCTTTTTTTTATCACTCACTTTTTTTTTCTTTTTTTTATCCCTCACTTTTTTTTCTATCCAACAAATTAGATAAGATGTAGATTGGATCAAACGTACATGTGAACGACCTCAAGTGTGATAATGACAATGAACAATGGTAGTATGCGGTGAAAATTGATGGATGGTGGTGAGTGACAATGAAAGAGATGACGGTGGCGTGGTGGTGGTATATGGCAGCAGCGATGAAGATGGTGCGATGCCGGCGTGACAAGTTGTGAATAGAACTTGAAACTCTAAAAGACTAGACCTAAGTCCAGCAACTCGACACGACGATGCAACCGATAATTCAACTATGCAAGCACTGAAAAGAAAATTGCAAAGGCTCAGACTAGTTTGGAGAAAAGATGAATAGATCCACCTTTTTTTGTGTCGCTTTTTCTTGGGCAATAGGTAAGGAAAATAAATCTAATCCATGAATAACTGGAAATTCTCACCGAGCAACCTGAAAACTGATACCACTTGATAGAAGCGAGGGTCCCGATCTTTCGATGAGATGATAACTATCGATTTGGTGGAGACGACTTTGACGATCCGACTACAAACATGCACGACATTGTGCCTTAGCAATCGCTAAACCAATCTCCAAGAGGACCACGCCGGAGCACGATCAACCTGACCACGAAGGTCTATTCCTGCAAGCAATCGAAGAACAAGCAAGAATATGATAATGCAATCTGAATATTGCGAATATAGATGAAGTATTGATAAGGGTGGGGTTCCGAAAGCGGTCTTGGTCTGGTCATTGGACACAAACGAAGTACACGAAGTTGCAATGGCTAACTTTTAACTAAACAAAACCCAAAGGAAAAGCTACTAGATTGATCTACTTATATAGGAGGAAGGGGTGGCGGCCAAGGATGTGGGAGGACGTCCCAAGACACCCTAAAACCAACCCTAGGTCGTACAAGGCCCATGGGCCCAAGTGGAGGTGATGCAACACCTTTGGACTTGTAGTTTGACTCAGATTCTGTTGCAATGTCAGATTGTTTCATCGATATCTTCGCGATCCTGACTAATTTTAAGGTGATTCCAACTGGGGTGGAACGCATATGAAATCTAGTTTGCAGCAAAAAAAGAATCACCCAATTCTGAGTCCGTATGAAAACGTTGTTGGCGTTTTGAGACTGGTGTGTCTTGAATAACACCTAATTGTTTCCTTTGACATTAGAGGACCTCTTGAATAGCACCCAACCATTTCCTCTTTCTTTGTCATCACACGTGGTTCATACAAGTGTTCGACCATTCTGCATTTAGGCATAAAATAAAAATAGGTGAAGTATTTTTGTTCAGGATAACATAAATAAATTATTACATAATTCTTATAAGAAATCACCTCACAAATATGCATGTATGCAACATTTTTGGTCGTATCCAAGGTAGTCATGTCCTCAACAGGGGTCCTCATAACAACCCCGAGCATGTTAGGAGCGCAAAATATGAAAAACATAACACCGGTAACCAGGAACTAATGGCGGTAACAGCGGAATAAATCACTTAGCAAAAGGCCAAGCCTTCTACCAATACCAAGATATATATGTACATTAAATTAAATGATAGATAATATGGTGATATCCAAATCCATGTTATCACATGGAACAACCTGCACCTGCAACTAAGAATGCTATAAGAGGGGCTGAGCAGCGGTAACTTAGCCAATCAAAGGTTTGCTAGGACATGGAGGTTAAGGCTATCATGGCAATTAGGAGGCTGATATCAAGTGGTAGGTAGCGCAATTGTAATGATAAGAGCGAGAAACTAGCAAGCAAAAATAGTATCGAGATCGGGGTACGATCATCTTGCCTGTTGGTTCTTCTGCGGAACAAGTAGCGAGATCCTCGTAGTGGTACTCTCCTGGGTCCTCGTACTCAGCATCAACACTCACGTCTACCCAAGAGAAAAAGCAACAATAAAAATCCAACCAAGGTGCAATGCACAAAAAAGATGATGCATGATCCATTTAGAAGAATTTAACATGCCAATCCAAAACTAGTCAGGTTTCACATGCAAAGTTTGTTTATTAATGAATCTGGACAGAACCTCTTTTTAAGTTATTTGGACATGCATGAACATGGCAAATATGGATGCAGCATGCAAAGTCGATAGAAATGCATATAAGGAACGCAAGAAACGAAGTTACGGTTCTCACGATACGCTCACGACAAGGTATGAAGGCAAAACACAAGACAACCAATGCCATGGGCTAATTCTTGGCATTTCAAGGTAGACACTGGTTAGGACATGAAAAACCAACCACAGTAGACTCAAAAATCAATCAATTCCATGGAGTATAGCTCCCACAAGTCACAAAACAATAAAACAACAATCTGCCACAAAACAGCAACATAGCAACTTACACAGCCCACAACTTGAGCTATAGGAACCCTACAGCCACAAACAAGATATTTACAGAAACTAAATGATATATACATCAACTTATCCAACTACACAATAAGCAACGGAGGCACACATCAATAAGCATGAAGCTATCAAGTTGACATGATGAAACAGTTTTCTGGGACTTAGTGAAAATTCCAGTTTTTTGGAACCTGAGATTATAAAGTAGCAAGTTGACAGCAGTAGTTAAATATGCTAGAGATCTCCTATTGGCATGAAAATTAACAGGACGGTATTAGACAACATCTACTTCAAATAACTAGCACTGAGCATGCTCAAATTCACAACACATCACAAGATACCATCCTATCTACATGGCATAAAAATAACAGCAGATTCTTAGACTGTAGTTTTTAGCATGCTGAAATAGAAACATTAAGTTGGTCACTTTGCAGCATGTTTCCCACTTATATGGGTGATTCTCATATTAAATAAAAATACCATGGCATACTAGATACAAAATACTAGCACTTCCTAGTTGGCACATGTCCCAAAGCAAGCATGGATTAAATCATGCAAAAATGATAAAATGGCATCTCAGCTAAAATGACAGATTTATGAACTTGCTCAAAAGTGAAATATGAGAGTTCCAATGGATTCATTTGCTCTTCCTACCCCAAAACCATGGGTCATACTCATATGCTCATGTGAAACACCAAGGCACACTCAAATAGCAAATCTACCACCTACTCTTCATGGCATAATACTCTAATAGGAAAAGCACATAAATGGATATGAGCATGTATGGCAACTTACGACCGGCGGACTCAACTGAACCTCTCTGAACCTCTCCGAATCTTACCTGGCAAGGGGAAAGAGGAGAGGAGGAAGAGAGGAGGAAGAGAGATGGAGGGGAAGAAGAGAGCTGCGGCGGTGGTTGGGAGAAGCGGAACCCTAGGAGAGGGGGCAACACGTCGGGAGGTCTTACTGGATTTGTTTTATCATTATCGAGTGTCTTGCGTGTGGAGTCTGACTTTCTTCGGGTTTTCTCGAGGTGTTGGAATTCCTTTGGAATTACCTATGATGACCATGAGGTCCGTGGTCGACGCTATTCCCGCGGAGTGTGGTTATTTGTGATAGACTAGTTGGAGCACCCCTGCAGGGTTAAATCTTTTCGAGAAGCCGTGCCCATGGTTATGAGGCAACTTGGTTATTTGCTTAACACACGGTTCTAGTAAACTTGAAGTAAACTCTAAATAAAATACACCAACTGTGTGAGTAACCATGATCGTCTCTGCTCGTGAACATGATCCGAGAGAGAACACGATGGGGTTATGATTGACGTAAGTAAGTGTTCAGGATCTCATAGAGATCATACTAGCTTCGATCGTTCATCGTAGGCCACTCATATTATTTTTCATGTTGCGTAAGTTAGCCACCATAAATGCTTAGTGCTGCTGCAAACTAAACACTTTCCACATCCCAACCTTTAAGCTTGAATAGTCTCGGTACCCGGGCGCTTGATTGTTGAGTCCTTATGGCTCACAGGTTACTACAACCCTCAAGGTACAGGTATAAATGAGTACGTGCAGGATGATCTTACCTAGCTCCAGTGGGAATATGATGAGGAAAGAGGCAGGATGTACGTGACTTATCCGGATGAGTAGAGGACCATGGTCGTGATCTTTGGGATAGCGAGATAGTATCATTTGCATCTATTTTTTTATCGTTTGATTTCGTCCGTAGGCGGACCCTGTCTTCATCTTGATGATTTGAACTCTGAGTGAATTGTAATTTAGCATGTGGCGAGTGTAAGCCAATCTTGTATACTCATCTTTTCAGTATTGTATGATGTGATGATATTATACTTGCTAACGGCAAGATGCGCCTCTATCCCTTGCGGGGCCCTTGTGCCTTAAAAGGATAGGTGCGCATCTTGGGCGTGACAAGTTGGTATCAGAGCCGACCCTCGCGGTTACACGGATGTTTGCCGACAGCTGCGCGGTCAAGTTGTTCACGAAGTTGGTGACCCGTCATGGCACATGGAATGACTCATGTATTGGACTGGAAGCACAGACGTTTGTGCCAAGAGGGAACGTTCCTGTGACCCGATGAGGACGTCGGTTCCTCTGAGTAGTGGTGTATGTAATAGCCTGACATATTAAGGATGATAGACTAGTCATATCAATAAGGAATTCCTTCTTTTCCGGGAGCCCATTTGAACAGAACTCCCAGGTTGAGCGTGCTTGGCTTGGAGTAGTTCTAGGATGGGTGACCGACCGGGAAGTTGGTCCCGGGTGCGCATGAGTAAGGACAAAGTGCGCAGAAAAGACTAGTATTGATCTGTGAGACTAGTCTAGATCCCGCCAGGAGTAACGACTACCGGCGGGTGTGTCCGGGGCGTTACAATACCCTCTATAGGGTGAATTTTGTCTTTCCTCTGTTCACTGTTTCTTCTCTAATATGAGCCTAACACCATGTTGTATCCAATCCATGGTCGAGGCGTGCAGTTCTGAAGACCATACAGATGGGTTGGCCCATGGGATTTTGAGTTGTAACTACAAAATCATTGGTTTTCTCCATCTTCCAGTCCCTTTTTGAGGGAATAGACGGCCTTTTATGGGCAAGATATTTCTCGTGTGCGTGCTCACGTGCATGTCTGTGTGCGTGTGCAAAATGTTCCATGTCGTGAAAATTAGAAGTTCTATCATCTCCTTTTCCTGATACCTTTCCAACACCTATGAAAATTACTCAATCGGAGCTTGTCGTGACTCACGTTGATAGTCTCGTTGAATACCCTCTATAGGGTGAATTTGTCTTTCCTTTGTTCACTGTTTCTTCTCTAATATGAGCCTAACACCATGTTGCATCCAATCCATGGTCGAGGTGCGTAGTTCTGAAGACCATACGGATGGGCTGGCCAATGGGATTTCAAGTTGTAACCACGAAATCATTGGTTTTCTCCTTCTTGCAATCTGTTTTTCAGGGCATAGATGGCCTTTTATGGGTAATATATTGCCCGTGTGCGTTCTCGCGCGTGTTTGTGCATGTGCAAAATCCTCCAGGTCGCGAAAATTAAAAGTTCTATCATCTCGTTTTCTCGATACCTTACCAACACCTATGAAAATTACTCAATCGGAGCTCGCCCAGACTCACACTGATAGTCTCATTGAATACCTTCTATAGGGTGAATTTTGTCTTTCCTCCGTTCACTGTTTCTTCTCTAATCTGAGCCTAACACCATGTTGTATCCAATCCATGGTTGAGGCATGCAGTTCTGAAGACCATACAGATGGGTTGGCCCATGGGATTTCCAGTTGTAACTACGAAATCATTGGATTTCTCCATCTTGAGATCCCTTTTTGAGGGAATAGACGGCCTTTTATGGGCAAGATATTTCCCGTGTGCATGCTCGCGTGCGTGTGTGTGTGCGTGTGCAAAATGTTCCATGTCTTGAAAATTATAAGTTCTATCATCTCCTTTTCCTGATACCTTTCCAACACCTATGAAAATTACTCAATGGGAGCTCGTCGTGACTCACGTTGATAGTCTCGTTGAATACCCTCTATAGGGTGAATTTGTCTTTCCTTTGTTCACTGTTTCTTCTCTAATATGAGCCTAACACCATGTTGCATCCAATCCATTGCCGAGGCGCGTAGTTCTGAAGACCATACAGATGGGCTGGCCAATGGGATTTCAAGCTGTAACTGTGAAATCATTGGTTTTCTCCTTCTTGCAATCCATTTTTGAGGGCATAGACGGCCTTTTATGGGCAATATATTTCCCGTGTGCATGCTTGCGCATGTGTGTGCATGTGAAAAATGTTCTAGGTCATGAAAATTAGAAGTTCTATCATCTCGTTTTCCCGATACCTTTCCAACACATATGAAAATTACTAAATCAGAGCACGTCCTGACTCACGTTGATAGTCTTGTTGAAGACCTTCTATAGGGTGAATTTTGTCTTTCCTTTGTGCACTGTTTCTTCTGTAATATGAACCTAACACCATGTTGCATCCAATCCATGGTCGAGGCGCGTAGTTCTGAAGACCATACGGATGGGTTGGCCATGGATTTCGAGTGGTAACTGTGAAATCATTGGTTTTCTCTATCTCGCGATCCATTTTTCACGGCAGAGACGGCCTTTTATAGGCAAGATATATCCTGTGTGCGTGCTCGCGTGTGTGTGTGTGCGTGTGCAAAATTTCCAGGTCGTGAAAATTAGAAGTTCTATCATCTCGTTTTCCTAATACCTTTCCAACACCTATGAAAATTACTCAATCGGAGCTTGTGCTGACTCACGTTGATAGTCTCGTTGAATACCCTCTATAGGTTGCATTTTGTCTTTCCTTTGTTCACTGTTTCTTCTGTAATATGAGCCTAACACCATGTTGCATCCAATCCATGGTCGAGGCGCGTAGTTCTGAAGACCATACAGATGGGCTGGCCCATGGGATTTCAAGCTGTAACTGGGAAATCATTGGTTTTCTCCATCTTACGATCCATTTTTCACGGCATAGACGGTCTTTTATGTGCAAATTTTTCGAGGTCGTGAAAAATAGAAGTTCTATCATCTCGTTTTCCCGATACCTTTCCAACACCTATGAAAATTACTCAATCTGAGCTCGTCCTGACTCACGTTGATAGTCTCGTTGAATATCCTCTTTAGGGTGAATTTTTTCTTTCCTTAGTTCACTGTTTCTCTCTCTAATATGAGCCTAACACCATGTTGCAACCAAACCATGGTCGAGGCGCGTAGTTCTGAAGACCATACGGATGGGCTGGCCCATGGGATTTCAAGCTGTAGCTTGGAAATTATTGGTTTTCTCCATCTTGCGATCCATTTTTCAGGGTATAGACGGCCTTTTATGGGTAATATATTGTCCGTGTGCGTGCTCGTGCATGTTTGTGCGTGTGCAAAATCTTCCAGGTCGCGAAAATTAGAAGTTCTATAATCTCGTTTTCTCAATACCTTACCAACACCTATGAAATTACTCAATCGGAGCTCGCCCCGACTCGCACTGATAGTCTCATTGAATACCCTCTATAGGGCGAATTTTGTCTTTCCTCTGTTCACTGTTTCTTCTCTAATATGAGCCTTGATAGAGGCGAGGGTCCCGATCTTTCAATGAGAAGATAACTATCGATTTTTGTGGAGACGACTTTGACGATCTGACTACAAACGTGCACGACGTTGCGCCGTAGCAATCGCTAAACCAATCTCTAAAAGGTTATTGACCACGCCGGAGCACGATCAACCTGACCACGAAGGTTTATTTCTGCAAACAATCGAAGAACAAGCAAGAATATGATAATGCAATCTGAATATTGCAAATATAGATAAAGTATTGATAATGGTGGGGTTCCAAAATTGGTCTTGGTCTGGTCATTGCACACAAACAAAGTACACGATGTTGCAATGACTAACTTTTAACTAAAGAAACCCAAAGGAAAAGCTACTAGATTGTTCTACTTATATAGAAGCGAGGCGGCCAAGGAGGTGGGAGGACGTCCCAAGATACCCTAAAAACCAACCCTAGGTCGTACAAGGCCCATGGGCCCAAGTGGAGGTGATGCAACACCTTTGGACTTGTAGTTTGACTCGGATTCTAATGCAACGTTAGATTGTTTTGTCGATATCTTTGCATCCGGAAGAATTTTAAGGTGATTCCAACTAGGCTGGAATGCATAGGAAATCTAGTTTCCATAAAAAAAAGAATCACCAAATTCAGAGTCCGTATGAAAAAGTTGTTGGCGTTTTGAGACAGGTGTGTCTGTGCAGTCCGAATCTGAGTCCAGAACGTGAAAGACTTGGATTCTATCTTCTCTAGGGCTAAATGATGGGGAACGTCGCATGGGAAACAAAAATTTTCCTACGCACACGCAGATCTATCCATGGTGATGAGCATCTACAAGAAGGAGAGTGGATCTACATACCCTTGTAGATCGCTAAGCGGGAAGCGTTAAGAAACGCGGTTGGTGTAGTCGAACACCTTCGCGATCCAAATCGCCGAGCGTCCCGCGATCACATCACGATCCGTCCCACGAACTCATCATGATCCATCCCGCGAACTCATCACGATCCGTCCTGCGAACTCATCACGAACCGTCTCGCGATCTTGATCACGGTCCTTCCGATCTAGCGCCGAACGGATGGCACCTCCACGTTCAGCACACGTGCAGCTTGATGACGATCTCCACCGTCTTGATCTAGCAAGAGGAAATGGAGAGGAAGAAGAGTTCACCGGCAGCGTGACGGCGCTCCGGCGATGGTGGTGGAGCAATTCCGGTAGGGCTTCGCCTAAGCACTGCGGATATCCAATCTAGAGGAGCACCGGTGGAACAAGTAGCACGTGGCCGTCAAATCAAGTGCAAAACACCCAATACCACCAGTATATATAAGAGGGAGGGAGGAGGAGGGCTGGCGCCAAGGCTGCCCTTGTGCAAGGAGGATTGGAGGAAGCCTCCTCCAATCCTAGTAGGATTAGGATTCCTCCTTTCCTACTTTGAATTTATTTCCACCTTGGCTTTTTTTGTCTCTTCCTCAAGTCCAACTGCATGGGACTCTTAGAGGACTTCCACCAGCCCACTAAAGGCTAGTTTCCACCCTCCCACAGCCCATGTAGCCTCTTGGGTCGAAATACCCCTCCCGATGGTCTCCCGGTACACTACCGATGAGCCCAAAACTTTTCCGACGACCAAAATAGGACTTCCTATATATCAATCTTTACCTCCGGACCATTCCAGAGATCCTCGTGAAGTCCGTGATCTTATTAGGGACTCCGAACAACGTTTGGTCACCACCATACATAACTCTATACTACCGAAACGTCACCAAACCTTAAGTGTGCAGACCCTGCGAGTTTGAGAACTATGTAAACATGACCGAGATACCTCTATGGTCAATAACCAATGGCGGGACCTGGATGTCCACATTGGTTCCTACATATTCTACAAAGATCTTTATCGATCGAACCTCTATGTCAAGGATTCAGTTAATCCCGTATGATGTTCCCTTTGTTCTTCGGTATGTTACTTGCCCGAGATTCGATCGTCGGTATCTCCATACCTAGCTTAACCTCGTTACCGGCAAGTCTCTTTACTTGTTCCGTAATATTAAATCCCATGACTAACACTTAGTCACATTGGTTGCAAGGCTTGTTATGATGTTGTATCACCGAGTGGGCCCTGAGATACCTCTCCGTCACACGGAGTAACAAATCCTAGTCTTGATCCATGCCAACTCAACAGACACCCTCGGAGATACCTGTAGAGTACCTTTATAGTCACCCAGTTACGTTGCGACGTTTGATACACACAAGGCAGTCCTCCGATGTTAGTGAGTTGCATGATCTCATGGTCGTAGGAACATATACTTGACATGCAGAAAACAGTAGCAATAAACTAACACGATCATATGCTACATTTGTAGTTTGGGTCTTGTCCATCACATCATTCTCCTAATGTTTTGATCCCGTTATCAAATGACATCACATGTCAATGGCTAGGAAACCTTGACCATCTTTTATCAACGAGCTAGTTCACTACAGGCATACTAGGGACTGAGTGTTGTCTATTTACCCACACATGTAATGTGTTTCCATTTAATACAATTATAGCATGGATAATAAACGATTATCATGAACAAGGAAATATGATAATAAATAATTTATTATTGCCTCTAGGGCATATTTCCAACAGTCTCCCACTTGCACTAGAGTCAATAATCTAGTTCACATCACCATGTGATTCGCATTGTTATGAATCTAACACCCAATGAGTTCTGGGGCTCGATCATGCTTTGCATGTGAGAGAGGTCTTATAGTCAATGGGTCTGCGACATTCAGATCTGTGTGTACTTTGCAAATCTCTATGTCAAACTATAAACACTGCTACCACACTCCACTTGGTACTATTCCAAATGGCTGCTCCACTATATGTATCCAGATTGCTACTACGGGTCATCTGGATTGGTGTTAAAGCTTGCATCGACGTATTACTTTACGACGAACTCTTTATCACCTCCATAATCGAGAAACATCTCCTTAGTTTTTAGTTTACTAAGGATAATCTTGACCGTTGTCTAGTGATCCACTCCTGGATCACTCTTGTACCCCTTGACTGACTCATGGCAAGGCACACACAGGTGCGGTACACAGCATGGCATACTATACAGAGCCTATGGCTAAGGCATAGGGGACGACATTCATCCTTTCTCTTTCTTCTGCCGTGGTCGAGCTTTGAGTCTCACTCAACTTCACACCTTACAAAGCAGGCGAGAACACTTCTCTCTGACTAATCCATTTTGAACTCTTTCAAAATCTTGTCAAGGTATGTACTCATTGAAAGTCTTATCAAACATCTTGATCTATCTTTATAGATTTTGATGCTCAACAATTAGGTAGCTTTATCCAGGTCTTCCTTTGAAAAACTCTTTTAAAACAAATGTTTATGCTCTCTAGAAATTCTACATCATTTCCGAATAGCAATATGTCATCCACATATACTTATCAGAAACTCTATAGTGCTCCCACTCACTTTATTGCAAATACAAGTTTCTCGTAAACTTTGTATAGACTCAAAAAATATGATCACCTCATCAAAGTGTATATTCCAACTCCGAGATGCTTGCTTCAGTTCATAGAAGAATCACTGGAGCTTGCACACCTTTTAGCATCCTTAGGACTGACAAAACCTTCTGGTTGTATCTCATACAACCTTTCCTTAAGGAAGGAAATGATGTTTTGGCATCCATCTGCCAGATTTCATAATTGAAAAATGTAGCAACTGCTAACACAATTCCAATAGACTTTAGCATCGCTACGAGTGAGAAAGTCTCATCGCAGTCAACTCCTTGTACTTGTCGTAAACTACTTTGCAACAAGTCGAGCTTTACAAATGGTAAAGTTTACCATCAGCGTCTGTCTTCATTTTAAAGATCCATTTGTACTTAACGACCTGCCGTCCAACGAGTAAGTCCACCAAAGTCTATACTTGGTTTTCATACATGGATCCTTTCTCGGATTTCATGGCCTCTAACCATTTGTTGGTTTTCGGGCCCATCATCGCTTCTCCATAGTTCGTAGGTTCATCGTTGTCCAACAACATGACCTCCAAGACAGGGTTGTCGTACTGCTCAGGAGCAGTGCACGTCCTTGTCAACCTACGAAGTTTGATAGTAACTTGATCCGAAGCTTCATGATCATCATCATTAACTTCTTCTTCAACTGACGTAGGCTTCACAGAAACATCTTTCTGCGCTGCGCTACTTTCAGGTTGAAGTAAAGGTTCAATAACCTCATCAAGCTCTATTTTCCTCATAGGTCGATAGTAACTTGATCCGCAGCTTCATGATCATCATCATTTACTTCCTCTTCAACTAACGTAGGCTTCATAGAAACATCTTCCTACGCTGCGCTACTCTCTGGTTGAAACAGAGGTTCAATAACCTCATCAAGTTCTATCCTCCTCCCACTCAATTCTTTCAAGAGAAACCTTTTCTCGAGAAAGGACCCAATTTTAGGAACAAACATTTTATGCTTGGATCTAAGATAGAAGGTTCACCCAACTGTTCTTAGGGTATTCTATGAAGATGCATTTGTCTGCTTTGGGTTCGAGCTCATTAGGTGAAAACATTTTCCACACAAGTGTCGCAGCCCCAAACATTAAGAAATGACAGCTTAGGTTTCTATCAAACCATAATTCACACGGTGTCATCTTAACGGATTTAGATGGTGCCCTATTTAAAGTGAATGTAGTTGTCTCTAATGCATAACCCCAAAACTATAGTAACAAAACGATAATAGACATCATAGATCCAATAGAGCACGACTATGACGTTCGGACACACCATCACACTATGGTGTTCCAGGTGGCGTGAGTTGTGAAACAACTTTCACATTGTCTAAAGTTGTATGCCAAACTCGTGACTCAGATATTCACCTCCACGGTCATATCACAAACATTTTTATCTTCTTGTCACGATGATCTTAAACTTCACTCTGAATTTGCTTGAACCTTTCAAATGATTCAGACTTGTGTTTCATTAAGTAAATATACACTATATCTACTCAAATCGTCAGTGAAGGTAAGAAAATAACGATATCCACCGCACGCTACAAGACTCATTGGATTGCAAACATCAACATGTATCATTTCCAATAAATCACTTGCCTGCTTCATCAAAACAGAAAACGGGGTCCTTAGTCATCTTGACCAAGAGGTATGGTTCGCATGTCTCAACCGATTCGAAATCGAATGAGTCAAAAGATCCATCAGCATGGAGTTTCTTCATGCGTTTTATACCAATATGACATTTAGCGGCAGTGCCACAAGTTTGTGGTACTATTATTATTAACTTTGTACCTTTTGGCATCAATGTTATGAACATGTGTATTACTACGATCAAGTTTCAACAAACCATTCTTACTGGGTGCATGAGCGTTGAAGGTATTATTCATGTAAATAGAATAACCATTATTCTCTAACTTAAATGAATAACTATGTTGCAATGAACATGATCTAATCACGTTCATGCTCAATTTCAAAAACGCCAAATAACATTTATTTAGGTTCGTCACTAATCTCGAAGGTAGAGAGAGCATGCGATGTTGATCACATCAACCTTGGAAACATTTCCAACACACATCATCACCTCACACTTAGCTAGTATCCATTTATTCCGTAGCTTTTACTTCGAGTTACTAACATTTAGCAACCGAACCGGTATCCAATACCCAGGTGCTACTACGAGTACTAGCAAGGTACACATCAATAACACGTATATCAAATATACTTCTGTCGACTTTGCCAGCCTTCTTATCTACCAAGTATCTAGGGTTGTTCCGCTTTAGCGACCGTTCTCCTCATAATCGAAGCACTTAGTCTCGGGTTTGGGTTAGACTTTAGGTTGCTTCACTGGAGCTGCAACTGACTTACTATCCATGAAGTTTCCCTCCTTGCTCTTGCCCTTCTCGAAACTAGTGGTTTTGACTAACCATCAACACTTTGACGCTCCTTCTCGATTTCTACCTTCGCGGTGTCAAGCATCGCGAATAGCTCAGGGATCATTATTTCTATCCCTAGCGTTTTATAGTTCATCACCAAGTTCTAGTAGCTTTAGTGACAGTGACTTGGAGAACTATATCAATCACTATCTTATCTGGAAGATCAACTCCCACTCGATTCAAGCGATTGTAGCACCCAGACAATCTGAGCACATGCTCAACAATTGAGCTATTCTCTTTCATCTTACAGGCAAAGAATCTTGTTGGAGATCTCATATCTCGCAACACGGGCACGAGCTTGAGATCCTAATTTCAGCTCTTAGAACATATCATATGTTCCATGACGTTCAAAACATTTCGGAGCCTCAATTCTAAGCTGTAATGCATGACGCACTAAACTATCAAGTAGTTATCAGAACGTGCCTGTCAGATGTTCACAACATCTACAAACAACGCTAGAGGGGTTGGCACACCGAGCGGTGCATTAAGGACATAAGCCTTCTGTGCAGCAATGAGGACAATCCTCGGATCACGGAGCCAGTCCGCAATATTGCTACCATCATCTTTCAACTCTATTTCTCTAGGAACATAAAATTTAAGGGAGCTACAGCGTGAGCTAGTAATCTACAACACAGTTTTGCAAAGACACTACTGACTATGTTCATGATTATGAGTTCAATTAATCATATTACTTAAGAACTCCCACTCAAATTGACATCCCTCAGGTCATCTGAGTGTCACATGATCCAAATCCACCAACTCAAGTCCGATCATCACGTGAGTTGAGTTGGCTTCAATGGTGAACATCATTATGTTGATCATATCTACTATATGACTCATGTTCGACCTTTCAGACTCTTGTGTTCTGAGGCCATGTCTGTACATGCTAGGCTTGTCAAGTTTAACCCGAGTGTTCTGCGCGTGCAACACTGGCTTGCACTCGTTGTATGTGAACGTAGAGTCTATCACACCCGATCATCACGTGGTGTCTCAACACGACGAACTTTCGCAATGGTGCACACTCGGGGAGAACACAATTTATCTTGAAATTTGAGTGAGGGATCACCTTATAATGCTACCGTCGTACTAAGCAAAACAAGGTGCATAAAAGGATTAACACCACATGCAATTCATAAGTGACATGATATGGCCATGAACTTGTTCTTTAGATCTCCATCTTGAAAGCACCGGCATGATCTCCGTCGTCACCGGCACGACACCATGATCTCCATCATCTTGATCTCCATCAACGTGTCGCCATCGGGGTTGTCACGCCCTGCATGCTTCTACTACTATTGCTACCATTTAGCGATAAAGTAAAGCATTACATACCGCTTAATGATTGACACGCAGGTCATACAATAATTAAAGACAACCCTATGGCTCCTGCCGGTTGCCATACATGCAAGTCATGATAATCTATACATCACATGATCATCTCATACATCACATATATCACATCATGTAATTGGCCATATCACATCACAACATACCCTGCAAAAACAAGTTAGACGTCCTCTAATTGTTGTTGCATGTTTTATGTGGTTGCTACGGGTTTCTAGCAAGAACGATTCTCATCCACGTATAGACCACAACGGTGATACAAACTTTGCTTTTCAACCTTCTCAAGGACCGCCTTTGTCGAATCCGATCCAACTAAAGTGATAGAAACTGCCACCCGCAAGCCATCTAGGCAAAAAGTTGCGTCAAGGGAACCGGTCTCTCGTAAGCGTACGAGTAATGTTGGTTCGGGCCGCTTCATCTCATAGTACCGCTGAACCAAAATCCGACCAAGGGAGGAAGCAATCTAAGAATCAACGCCCACAAACCTTTTGTGTTCTACTCGAGATCTCATCTACACATAGACCTAGCTCAGGATGCCACTGATGGGGAACGTCGCATGGGAAACAAAAAATTCCTACGCACACGCAGATCTATCCATGGCGATGAGCATCTACGAGAGGGAGAGTGGATCTACATACCCTTGTAGATCGCTAAGCGGGAAGCGTTAAGAAACGCGGTTGGTGTAGTCGAACATCTTCGTGATCCAAATCGCCGAGCGTCCCGCGATCACATCATGATCCGTCTCGCGATCCAATCACGATCCGTCCCGCGAACTCATCACGATCTGTCCCGCGATCTCATCATGATCCGTCCCGCGAACTCATCACGAACCGTCTCGTGATCTTGATCACGGTCCTTTCGATCTAGCGCCGAACGGACGACACCTCCGCGTTCAGCACACGTGCAGCTTGATGACGATCTCCACCGTCTTGATCCAGCAAGAGGAAGTGGAGAGGAAGAAGAGTTCATCGGCAGCGTGACGGCGCTCCGGCGATGGTGGTGGAGCAATTCCGGCAGGGCTTCGCCTAAGCACTGCGGAAATCCGATCTAGAGGAGCACCGGTGGAACGGGTAGCACGTGGTCGTAAAATCAAGTGCAAAACACCCAATACCACCAGTATATATAAGACGGAGGGAGGAGGAGGGCTGGCGCCAAGGCTGCCCTTGCGCAAGGAGGATTGGAGGAGGATTCCTCCAATCCTAGTAGGATTAGGATTCCTCCTTTCCTACTTTGAATTTATTTCCACCTTGGCTTTTTTTCTCTCTTCCTCAAGTCCAGCCGCATGGGCCTCTTAGAGGACTTCCACCAGCCCACTAAGGGCTGGTTTCCACCCTCCCATAGCCCATGTAGCCTCTTGGGTCGAAATACCTCTCTCGATGGTCCCCCGGTACACTACCGGCACTCCCGGTACACTACCGAAGAGCCCGAAACTTTTCTGGCGACCAAAATAGGACTTCCTATATATGAATCTTTACCTCCGGACCATTCTAGAGCTCCTCGTGACCTTCGGGATCTCATCCGAGACACCGAACAACCTTCGATCACCATCATACATAACTCTATACTACCGAAACGTCACCAAACCTTAAGTGTGCAGACCCTCCGGTTCGAGAACTATGTAAACATGACCGAGATACCTCTACGGTCAATAACCAATGGCGAGACCTAGATGTACACATTGGTTCCTACATATTCTACAAAGATCTTTATCGGTCGAACCTCTATGTCAAGGATTCAGTTAATCCCGTATGATGTTCCCTTTGTTCTTCGGTATGTTACTTGCCCGAGATTCAATCGTTGGTATCTCCATACCTAGCTTAACCTCGTTACCAGCAAGTCTCTTTACTCGTTCCGTAATACAAAATCTCGTGACTAACACTTAGTCACATTGCTTGCAAGGCTTGTTATGATGTTGTATCACCGAGTGGGCCCTGAGATACCTCTCCATCACACGGTGTAACAAATCCCAGTCTTGATCCATGCCAACTCAATAGACACCCTCGGAGATACCTATAGAGTACCTTTATAGTCACCCAGTTACGTTGCGACGTTTGATACACACAAGGCACTCCTCCGGTGTTAGTGAGTTGCATGATCTTATGGTCGTAGGAACATATACTTGACATGCAGGAAACAGTACCAATAAACTGACACGATCATATGCTATGTTTGTAGTTTGGGTCTTGTCCATCATATCAATCTCCTAATGATGTGATCCCGTTATCAAATGACATCACATGTCAATGGCTAGGAAGCCTTGACCATCTTTGATCAACGAGCTAGTTCACTAGAGGCATACTAGGGACTGAGTGTTGTCTATTTACCCACACATGTAATGTGTTTCCATTTAATACAATTATAGCATGGATAATAAACGATTATCATGAACAAGGAAATATGATAATAACTAATTTATTATTGCCTCTAGGGCATATTTCCAACACTAAAAGTGACGTGAGAGAACTTCTTGAACAACACCTAATTGTTTCCTTTGACATTAGAGGACCACTTGAATAGCACCCAACCATTTCGCCTTCCTTTGTCATCACACGTGGTTCATACAAGTGTTCGACCATTCTGCATTTAGGCATATAATAAAAATTGGTGAAGTATTTTTGTTCCAGATAACATAAATAAATTATTTCATAATTCTTATAAGAAATCACCTCACAAATATGCATGCATGCAACATTTTTGGTCGTATCGAAGGTAGTCATGTCCTCATCATCCTCCCCTTTTTTGAAAACAAAGCCGTCCTCGGCGTTTCTTAATCTGAAATGTGGCTACCACAAGAGAAAAGTCGTACACATTGTATATGTATTTGTCATCCATTATTATTGTTCTCAGTTGTGACACATGTGACACATATATGCAAGGGCACTCATCACATTTCATGAAATATGAAGCCAAAAAATCATCACAAGAAGTAGAAGGCATGACAATATTACAACTCAGTTTGCACATATAAGTGAAGTCCTTATTCATATCAAAAGATTCATAATGTTCATCATTAAACCATCCCAATATTGGTAGATAAACGTGAATCATTTCAAATTTAGATGCTACAACATGCTTAAATAAGCAAGCATGCAACATGTCATTTTACACAGAATTATCACCAAGATTGGAGGTCATATCAAAATGATTAAACACCGAAAAAATTATTTTCAAGCATATTTGACCCAAATTTGATTGATTTTCTGATTCACACGGTTCTTGCTCATCAATAGTTAATTCAATGGGTGCACTCATAATTGCTGATATTGTAGTTATTTGATCACATGACGAAGTAAAATCATGAACATGGTCCTCTAAAATAGGTGATGTGATCAAAGTAATGGGTAGCTCATCACAATGTACATTAGAATTGACAAGGCATTCAACATACTCATGTGGAGGTGGAAGATCAATACCTTTGCCATTACCTCTTATGATCAACTCAGATGATGTAGGCACTCTTGGTGGTGATGTGTTACATGGTGAAGGTGATGTAACCCTCACAAGAATTGATGTGATTCTAACAGTACGCCTAGTAGTTGAAGGAACAACTGTATCCACTCTTGGAATGTGCACCTTGCGCTTTATTTCCTTTTGGGCAACACGTTGATTTATTTCCTGTTCAGCTTTGCAAGCAAGACGAAACAAACGATCCATAGAATAACACTTTTCATGAATTAGTATCTCCTGAATATCTATGTGATGCATGTTTGTTTGGTAACCTTGGGAAGTGCACCTTTTGCACTGACCGAGTATCTTTTCTTGGCTATGTTGTTACTCCACAGGGAATTGAAGTTGATAAAGCCAAGATTGAAGCTATTGAGAGTTGGCCGCAGCCCAAAACGGTCACACAAGTGAGGAGTTTTCTTGGCCTCGCTGGTTTCTATTGGCATTTTGTGAGAGATTTCAGCACCATTGTTGCACCTCTCAATGAGCTTACAAAGAAGGACATGCCTTTTTCTTGGGGTACCGCACAGGAAGAAGCCTTCACGGTCTTGAAAGATAAGTTAACACATGCTCCTTTACTCCAACTTCCTAATTTTAATAAGACTTTCGAGCTTGAATGTGATGCTAGTGGAATTGGGTTAGGAGGTGTGTTATTACAAGATGGTAAATGTGTTGCGTACTTTTCTGAAAAATTGAGTGGGCCTAGTCTGAATTATTCTACTTATGATAAGGAATTATATGCTCTTGTTCGGACTTTGGAAACATGGCAACATTTATGGCCCAAAGAATTTGTTATACATTCTGATCATGAATCTTTGAAACATATTAAAAGTCAAGCAAAACTGAACCGTAGACATGCTAAATGGGTTGAATTCATTGAGACTTTCCCTTATGTCATTAAATACAAGAAGGGTAAAGAAAATGTTATTGCTGATGCTTTGTCTCGTCGTTATACTATGCTTTCACAACCTGACTTTAAAATATTTGGTTTGGAGACCATCAAAGATCAATATGTGCATGATGCTGAATTTAGAGATGTGTTGCAGCATTGTAAAGACGGGAAAACATGGAACAAGTTCGTTATTAATGATGGATTTGTGTTCCGTGCTAACAAGCTATGCATTCCAGCTAGATCCGTCTGTCTTTTGTTGTTACAAGAGGCACGCGGAGGAGGATTAATGGGACACTTTTGCATGAAGAAGACGGAGGACGTACTTTCTACACATTTCTTTTGGCCAAAGATGAGACGGGATGTTGAGCGTTTTGTTGCTCGTTGCACTACATGTCAAAAAGCTAACTCACCACTCAATCCTCATGGTTTATATATGCCTTTGCCTGTACCTAGTGTTCCTTTGGAGGATATATCTATGGACTTTGTTTTAGGTTTACCTCGAACTAAGAAGGGGAGGGATAGCATATTTGTTGTCGTGGATAGATTTTCCAAAATGGCACACTTTATACCATGTCATAAAAGTGATGATGATGCTCATGTTGCTGATTTGTTCTTTCGTGAAATTATTCGGTTGCATGGTGTGCCAAATACTTTTGGAGATGTTTCTGGGCTAAGTTGGGGACTAAACTACTTTTTAGTACTACATGTCATCCCCAAACTGATGGCCAAACTGAAGTAGTCAATAGATCATTGTATACTATGCTTAGCGTTGTTTTGAAGAATAACCTGAAAATGTGGGAAGAATGCTTGCCTCATATTGAATTTCCTTATAATCATTCGCTACATTCTACCACTAAGATGTGCCCTTTTGAAGTTGTGTATGGTTTCTTACCTCGTGCACCTATTGATTTGTTGCCTCTTCCATCATCGGAGAAGGTTAATTTTGATGTTAAAGAACGTGCTGAATTAATATTAAAGATGCATGAGTTAACGAAGGAAAACATTGAGCGTATGAATGCTAAATACAAAATTGTTGGAGATAAGGGTAGAAAACATGTTGTCTTTGCACCTGGAGGTCTTGTTTGGTTACATTTGCGTAAGGATAGATTTCCTGATTTGCACAAGTCAAAGCTAATGCCACGTGCTGATGGTCCTTTTAAGGTTTTAGAGAAAATAAATGATAATGCATATAAACTTGAGCTGCTGGTAGAGTTTGGGGTTAGCCCCACTTTTAACATTGCAGATTTGAAGCCTTATTTGGGTGAGGAAGATGAGCTTCCGTCGAGGACGACTTTAGTTCAAGAAGGGGAGCTTATATAGGATCAAGTAGTGGCAGCCAAGGAGGTGGGAGGATGTCCCAAGACACACTAACACCAACCCTAGGTCGTACAAGGCCCATGGGCCTCATTGGAGGTGATGCAACACCTTTGGACTTGTAGTTTGACTCGGATTCTGATGCAACGTCAGATTGTTTCATCGATATCTTCACGATCCAGATGAATTTTAAGGTGATTCCAACTCGGCTGGAACGCATATAAAATCTAGTTTCCACCAAAAAATGAATCACCCAATTCTGAGTCCATATGAAAACATTGTTGGCGTTTTGAGACATGTGTGTTTGTGCAGTCCGAATCTGAGTCCAGAACGTGAGAGACTTGGACTCTATTTCCTCTTGGGCTAAAAGTGACGTGAGAGAATTTCTTGAACAACACCTTATTGTTTCCTTTGACATTAGAGGACCTCTTGAATAGCACCCAATCATTTCGTCTTCCTTTGTCATCACACGTGGTTCATACAAGTGTTCGACCATTTGGCATTTAGGCATAAAAAAATAGGTGAAGTATTTTTGTTCCGGATAACATAAATAAATTATTGCATAATTCTTATAAGAAATCACCTCACAAATATGCATGCATGCAACATTTTTGGTCGTATCGAAGGTAGTCATGTCCTCATCAAGCCTAACACCATGTTGTATCCAATCCATGGTCGAGGCGTGCAATTCTGAAGACCATACGTATGGTTTAGCCCATGGGATTTCGAGTTGTAACTACGAAATCATTGGTTCTCCATCTTGTGACCCCTTTTTGAGGGAACAGACGGCCTTTATGGGCAAGATTTTCCCGCGTGCGTGCTCGCGTGCGTGTGCAAAATGTTCCAGGTCGGGAAATTAGAAGTTCTATCATCTCCTTTTCCCGATACCTTTCCAACACCTATGAAATTACTCAATCGGAGCTCATCCTGACTCATGTTGATAGTCTCGTTGAGTACCCTCTACAGGGTGAATTTGTGATGAGGACATCCGTGCTAATGCTACACCCACAACTCCGACTGCTATACATACAGGACCAATTACTAGAGCTCGTGCACGTCAATTGAATTACCAGGTACTTCCGTTTCTTGCAAATCCTTCTAATGTTCATGAATATATGATGCTGCCTAAATTAGATACTTTTGTTTTACTTATGAATGAAGGACCTCGCATGGACAAGAAGGATGACCATGGGAGTGGGATCAAGCATGGAGAAGAAGGTGCACGCGCGGGAAAGAACAATGGAGCTTCTAGTGATGATTTTCGCACTTTGAAGACACCATAATGGGAGCAAGAAGCCTTGGACGAAATATGCATGCTGCTACTTTATAAAATTCGTCCCTAGGCTAATATAGGTGTTGCGCCACCTTATTGTTGCGCCAGGCCCATGTAATTTCAAAATACCATATTATAGTCTGTTTTTAGAGTCCGTATGTATGGGGAAACTGAGGTAAGGTCGGTTTCGGACCCCTCCTCCAAGGGGCCACGAAATTTCCCTCTATTCCCCCATGTATACAGCCCTTAGGGTGTCGTTTTACGGTTGGGTTTTGTTTAGATTACAAGTTCGCCATAGCTGCAACTTCGCATTCTTCGTTTGTGTTCCACGACTAGACAAAGGCATCACAGAACCCCACGTCATCAATAAAGCTTTCCTCTTATATGCGCAATATCCAGATTGCAATCTTAGTTTCTTGCTTGTTCTTCGTTTGCGTGCAGGAAACAAACCCTCGTGGTCAGGTTGATCATGCTCCGGCGTGGTCAATAACCTCTCGGAGTTGGTTTAGCGATTGCTAAGGCGCGGCGTCATCACACGTTCATAGTCGGATCGTCAAAGTCTACTCCACCAAAAACGATAGCCACCATCTCATCGAAAGACAGGGACAACCTCGCCTCTATCAAGTGGTATCAGATTTCCAGGTTGCTCGGTGAGATTTTACCAGTTTTCGTAGTTTAGATCGCATCTGTTCTTCATACCTTTAGTCCACGAGAAAGCCACACAAAAATTAATCCGAACCAATCTGAGCCTTTGCATAGTCTTTTCAGTATTTTGCTTTGTTGAATTTGCGGTTACATCGTTGTGTCGAGTTGCTGGTCTTAGTGTCTAGTCCTTTAGAGTTTCGAGTTCTTTTCACAGGTTGTCACGCCGCCACCGCATCGTCTTCATAGTTGCCATATACCACCACAATCATCACCACTTCCATATATCACCAGCCATCATCACTATCCATTGGTGTCCATATATACCACCACAAATCCTCCACTAATCCGAGTCCAGCTCGTTTTAGGTTTAGTTTCGAGATCCTTTTGATTTCGGATTCGTGTTTTGCTACCTACGTAGGTGTTGGAAAAAAAGTCTGGCACGCTTTGCAAAGCACGTTTTGGCCCCAAAAAAATCGGTTGAAAATATTTTTTCCCTATCTGGGTTTTAGGTTCTTTGGAGCGTTTTGAGACACTTGCCATCATAGTGTTTTTTGTCGAAATTTTTGGTTGTCGCAGCCCCCGAATTGCTCCAGAAAAAAAAATTAGTCCAACAAATTTCGTGCCCATCTTTCTTGTACGACGTGGGAAGAGTTTTGAGACACTTGCCATTGTAGTGATTTTTGAAGCAAAAAAAAAGAGCGCAAAAAAATAAGAGGCGCAAAAAAAAATCAGAGTGTGCTTTTCCCTTGATTACGTGTAGCGTTGTGATTTTGTTGTTTTAGGCTCGCGTCTATATCAATTTGCTTCCTATGTCTCCGGAACACATTATGAAAGATGACATTGCTAGAGCTAGTAAAGAAAATTAGGAGAAAAATAAGAGTGAAAATTAGATTGTAGCACAGGAATTTGAGCAACACCATACGCATAATAAACCATTATCTAATGTTGCATCCAAAATAAAATTGAAGAGTGGATGTTTACTTGCTACTAAATCTGATATTAGTGATTTGGATGTTGCTACATCTGTTTGATATGCTTTTGTATGCAAAGAGGTATTATTTTCATTTCGAGGACATGCCTCCCTCTTTGCCTCCTGCTGTCATTAACATTTTCCAGGAGTTCGCTGACGTCTTCCCACAAGACGTGCCACCGGGATTACCACCTATTCGCGGGATTGAGCATCAGATTGACTTAATTCTCGGTGCATCCCTACCCAACCATGCGCCATACCGTACCAATCCATAGGAGAGAAAGAAGATTATGCGTCAAGTACAGGAGCTGCTTGACAAAGGTTACATACGTGAATCACTTAGTCCTTGTGTTGTTCCTATTATTCTAGTGCCTAAAAAGGATGGTACATCGTGCATGTGTGTGGATTGTAGAGGCATTAATAATATTACTATTCGTTATCGTCATCCTATTCCTAGACTAGATGATATGCTTGATGAATTAAGTGGTTCTACAATTTTCTCCAAAGTTGATTTGCGTAGTGGATACCATAATATGGAAAACAACATTTAAAACTAAGTTTGGATTATATGAGTGGTTAGTCATGCCTTTTGGGTTAACTAATGCACCTAGCACTTTCATGAGATTAATGAAAGAGGTTTTACGTGCTTTGATTGGACGATTTGTGGTAGTCTATTTTGATGATATATTGATTTTTAGTACATCTTTGGAGGAACATTTGGAACATCTACGTGCTGTTTTTATTGCTCTATGTGATGCATGTTTGTTTGGTAACCTTGGGAAGTGCACCTTTTGCACTGACCGAGTATCTTTTCTTGGCTATGTTGTTACTCCACAGGGAATTGAAGTTGATAAAGCCAAGATTGAAGCTATTGAGAGTTGGCCGCAGCCCAAAACGGTCACACAAGTGAGGAGTTTTCTTGGCCTCGCTGGTTTCTATTGGCGTTTTGTGAGAGATTTCAGCACCATTGTTGCACCTCTCAATGAGCTTACAAAGAAGGACATGCCTTTTTCTTGGGGTACCGCACAGGAAGAAGCCTTCACGGTCTTGAAAGATAAGTTAACACATGCTCCTTTACTCCAACTTCCTAATTTTAATAAGACTTTCGAGCTTGAATGTGATGCTAGTGGAATTGGGTTAGGAGGTGTGTTATTACAAGATGGTAAATGTGTTGCGTACTTTTCTGAAAAATTGAGTGGGCCTAGTCTGAATTATTCTACTTATGATAAGGAATTATATGCTCTTGTTCGGACTTTGGAAACATGGCAACATTTATGGCCCAAAGAATTTGTTATACATTCTGATCATGAATCTTTGAAACATATTAAAAGTCAAGCAAAACTGAACCGTAGACATGCTAAATGGGTTGAATTCATTGAGACTTTCCCTTATGTCATTAAATACAAGAAGGGTAAAGAAAATGTTATTGCTGATGCTTTGTCTCGTCGTTATACTATGCTTTCACAACCTGACTTTAAAATATTTGGTTTGGAGACCATCAAAGATCAATATGTGCATGATGCTGAATTTAGAGATGTGTTGCAGCATTGTAAAGACGGGAAAACATGGAACAAGTTCGTTATTAATGATGGATTTGTGTTCCGTGCTAACAAGCTATGCATTCCAGCTAGATCCGTCTGTCTTTTGTTGTTACAAGAGGCACGCGGAGGAGGATTAATGGGACACTTTTGCATGAAGAAGACGGAGGACGTACTTTCTACACATTTCTTTTGGCCAAAGATGAGACGGGATGTTGAGCGTTTTGTTGCTCGTTGCACTACATGTCAAAAAGCTAACTCACCACTCAATCCTCATGGTTTATATATGCCTTTGCCTGTACCTAGTGTTCCTTTGGAGGATATATCTATGGACTTTGTTTTAGGTTTACCTCGAACTAAGAAGGGGAGGGATAGCATATTTGTTGTCGTGGATAGATTTTCCAAAATGGCACACTTTATACCATGTCATAAAAGTGATGATGATGCTCATGTTGCTGATTTGTTCTTTCGTGAAATTATTCGGTTGCATGGTGTGCCAAATACTTTTGGAGATGTTTCTGGGCTAAGTTGGGGACTAAACTACTTTTTAGTACTACATGTCATCCCCAAACTGATGGCCAAACTGAAGTAGTCAATAGATCATTGTCTACTATGCTTAGCGTTGTTTTGAAGAATAACCTGAAAATGTGGGAAGAATGCTTGCCTCATATTGAATTTCCTTATAATCATTCGCTACATTCTACCACTAAGATGTGCCCTTTTGAAGTTGTGTATGGTTTCTTACCTCGTGCACCTATTGATTTGTTGCCTCTTCCATCATCGGAGAAGGTTAATTTTGATGTTAAAGAACGTGCTGAATTAATATTAAAGATGCATGAGTTAACGAAGGAAAACATTGAGCGTATGAATGCTAAATACAAAATTGTTGGAGATAAGGGTAGAAAACATGTTGTCTTTGCACCTGGAGGTCTTGTTTGGTTACATTTGCGTAAGGATAGATTTCCTGATTTGCACAAGTCAAAGCTAATGCCACGTGCTGATGGTCCTTTTAAGGTTTTAGAGAAAATAAATGATAATGCATATAAACTTGAGCTGCTGGTAGAGTTTGGGGTTAGCCCCACTTTTAACATTGTAGATTTGAAGCCTTATTTGGGTGAGGAAGATGAGCTTCCGTCGAGGACGACTTTAGTTCAAGAAGGGGAGGATGATGAGGACATCCCTGCTAATGCTACATCCACAACTCCGACTGCTATACATACAAGACCAATTACTAGAGCTCGCGCACGTCAATGAATTACCAGGTACTTTCATTTCTTGCAAATCCTTCTAATGTTCATGAACATATGATGTTGCCTAAATTAGATACTTTTGTTTTACTTATGAATGAAGGACCTGGCATGGACAAGAAGGATGACCATGGGAGCGGGATCAAGCATGGAGAAGAAGGTGCGTTCGCGGGAAAGAACAATGGAGCTTCCAGTGATAATTTTCGCACTTTGAAGCCACCATAATGGGAGCAAGAAGCCTCGGACGAAATATGC
The DNA here is from genome assembly GCA_022496015.1 of Hordeum marinum. Lineage (NCBI taxonomy): Eukaryota > Viridiplantae > Streptophyta > Magnoliopsida > Poales > Poaceae > Hordeum > Hordeum marinum. Next base: position 164,565,120 of record CM039672.1, on the reverse strand, counting down.
ATGATGCTACTTGTATATATGTGTTGCGCCACCTTATTGTTGGCCAGGCCCATGTAATTTCGAAATACCATATTATAGGCTGTTTTTAGAGTCCGTATGTATGGGGAAACTTAGTTAAGGTCGGTTTTGGACCCCTCGTCCAAGGGGCCACGAAATTCCCCTCTATTCCCCCATATATACAGCCCTTAGGGCGTCGTTTTAGGGTTGGGTTTTGTTTAGATTACAAGTTCGCCATAGCTGCAACTTCGCATTCTTCGTTTGTGTTCCATGACCAGAAAAAGGCGTCACCGAACCCTACTTCATCAATAAAGCTTTCCTCTTATATTCGCAATATCCAGATTGCAATCTTAGTTTCTTGCTTGTTCTTTCTTTGCGTGCAGGAAACAGACCCTCGTGGTCAGGTTGATCGTGCTCTGGCATGGTCAATAACCTCTCGGAGTTGGTTTAGTGATTGCTAAGGCGCGGCGTCATCACACGTTCATAGTCCGATCGTCAAAGTCTACTCCACCAAAAACGATAGCCACCATCTCATCGAAAGACAGGGACAACCTCGCCTCTATCAATTTGTCTTTCCTTCGTTCATCGTTTCTTCTCTAATACGAGCCTAACACCATGTTGCATCCAATCCATGGTCGAGGCGCGTAGTCCTGAAGACCATACGGATGGGCTGGCTAATGGAATTTTAAGCTGTAACTGTGAAATCATTGGTTTTGTCCTTCTTGCGATCCATTTTTCAGGGCATAGACGGCCTTTTATGGGCAATATATTTCCCGTGTGCATGCTTGCGCATGTGTGTGCATGTGCAAAATGTTTGAGGTCGTGAAAATTAGAAGTTCTATCATCTCGTTTTCCCGATACCTTACCAACACCTATGAAAATTACTCAATCTGAGCCCGTCCTGATTCACGTTGATAGTCTCGTTGAATATCCTCTAGAGGGTGAATTTTATCTTTCGTTTGTTCACTGTTTCTTCTCTGATATGAGCCTAACACAATGTTTCGTCCAATCCATGGTTGAGGCGCGTAGTTCTGAAGACCATACGAATGGGCTGGCCCATGGGATTTCAAGCTATAACTAGGAAATCATTGGTTTTCTCCATCTTGCAATCTGTTTTTTAGGGCACTGACGACCTTTTATGGGTAAGATATTTCCCATGTGCATGCTCGCATACGTGTGTGCGTGTGCAAAATGTTCCAGGCCGTGAAAATTAAAAGTTCTATCATCTCGTTTTCCCAATTCCTTTCCAACCCCTATGAATATTACTCAATCGGAGCTCGTCCTTACTCACGTTGATAGTCTCATTGAATACACTCTATAGGGTGAATTTTGTCTTTCCTCTATCACTGTTTCTTCTCTAATATGAGCCTAACACCGTGTTTTATCCAATCCATGGTCGAGTCGCGTAGTTCTGAAGACCATACAGATGGGTTGGCCTATGGGATCTCGAGCTATAACTGAGAAATCATTGGTTTCTCCATCTTGTGATCCGTTTTTGAGGGTATAGATGGCCTTTTATGGGCAAGATATTTCCCGTTTCGTGCTCGCGCACGCGTGTGTGTGTGCATGTGTGTGCATGTGTGCAAAATGTTCCAGGTCATGAAAATTATAAGTTCTATCATCTCGTTTTCCCGATACCTTTCCAACACCTATGAATATTACTCAATCGGGGATCGTCCTGACTCACGTTGATAGTCTCGTTGAATACCCTCTATAGGATGTATTTGTCTTTCCGTTGTTCACTGTTTCTTCTCTAATATGAGCCTAACACCATGTTGCATCCAATCCATGGTCGAGGCACGTAGTTCTGAAGACCATACAGATGGGCTGGCCAATGGGATTTCAAGCTGTAACTGCGAAATCATTGGTTTTCTCCTTCTTGCGATCCTTTTTCAGGTCATAGAAGACATTTTATGGGCAAGACATTTCCCGTTTGTGTGCTTGTGCGTGTGTGTGCATGTGCAAAATCTTCCAGGTCGTTAAAATTAGTTCTATCACCTCATTTTCCCGATACCTTTCCAACACCTATGAAAATAACTCAATAAGAGCGCGTCCTGACTCACGTTCAAAGTCTCGTTGAATACCCGCTATAGGATGAATTTTGTCTTTCCTCTGTTCACTGTTCCTTTTCCAATATGTGCCTAACACCATGTTGTATCCAATCCAGGGTCGAGGCGCATAGTTTTGAGGACCATACGGATGGGTTGGCCCATGGGATTTCGAGTTCTAACTGCGAAATCATTGGTTTTCTTGATCTTCCGATCCGTTTTTCAGGGCATAGACGACCTTTTATGGGTAAGATATTTCCCGTGTGCGTGCTCACGCGTGTGTGTGCATGTGCAAAATCATCCAGGTCCCTAAAATTACAAGTTCACATCTGTTTTCCCGATAGCTTACCAACACCTATGAAAATTACTCAATCGGAGCTATTCCTGGCTCATGCTGATAGTCTCATTGAATACCCTGATAGTCTCATTGAATACCCTCTATAGGGTGAATTTTGTCTTTCCTCTGTTCACAGTTTCTTCACTAATATGAGCCTAACAACATGTTGTATCCAATCCATGGTTGAGGCGCATAGTTCTGAAGACCATACAGATGGGTTGGCTCATGGTATTTTGAGATGTAACTACGAAATCATTGGTTTTCTCCATCTTGCGATCCGTTTTGAGGGCATAGACGACCTTTTATGGGCAAGATATTTCCCGTTTGCATGCTCGCGTGCGCATGTGTGTGTGCGTGTATGCAAAATGTTCGAGGTCGTGAAAATTATAAGTTCTATCGTCTCGTTTTCCCGATACCTTTCCAACACCTATGAATATTACTCAATTGGAGCTCGTCCTGACTCACGTTGATAGTCTCGTTGAATACCCTCTATAGGTTGAATTTTGTCTTTCCTTTATTCACTGTTTCTTCTCTAATATGAGCCTAACACCATGTTGTATCCAATCCATGGTCGACGCACGTAGTTCTGAAGACCATACGGATGGGTTGGCCTATGGGATTTCGAGCTATAACTACGAAATCATTGGTTTCTCCATCTTGTGATCCGTTTTGAGGGCATAGACTGACTTTTATGGGCAAGATATTTCCCTTTTGCATGCTCGCGCGCGCGCGTGTGTGCGCGTGTGTGCAAAATGTTCCAGGTCGTGAAAATTATAAGTTCTATCATCTCGTTTTCCCGATACCTTTCCAGCACCTCTGAATATTACTCAATCGGAGCTCGTCCTGACTCACGTTGATAGTCTCGTTGAATACCCTCTATAGGATGTATTTGTCTTTCCGTTGTTCACTATTTCTTCTCTAATATGAGCCTAACACCATGTTGCATCCAATCCATGGTCGAGGCACATAGTTCTGAAGACCATACGGATGGGCTGGCCAATGGAATTTCAAGCTGTAACTGCGAAATCATTGGTTTTCTCCTTCTTGCGATCCTTTTTTCAGGTCATAGAAGACATTTTATGGGCAAGACATTTCCCGTTTGTGTGCTCGTGCATGTGTGTGCGTGTGCAAAATCTTCTAGGTCGTTAAAGTTAGTTCTATCATCTCATTTTCCTGATACCTTTCCAACTCCTATGAAAATAACTCAATCAGAGCTCGTCCTGACTCACGTTCATAGTCTCGTTTAATACCCTCTATAGGATGAATTTTGTCTTTCCTCTCTTCACTGTTTCTTCTCTAATATGTGCCTAACACCATGTTGTATCCAATCCATGGTCGATGCGCATAGTTTTGAGGACCATACGGATGGGTTGGCCCATGGGATTTCGAGTTCTAACTGCGAAATCATTGGTTTTCTTGATCTTGCGATCCATTTTTCAGGGCATAGACGGCCTTTTATGGGTAAGATATTTCCCGTGTGCGTGCTCACGCGTGTGTGTGCATGTGCAAAATCATCCAGGTCGTGAAAATTACAAGTTCACATCTGTTTTCCCGATACCTTACCAACACCTATGAAAATTACTCAATCGGAGCTCATCCTGGCTCACGCTGATAGTCTCATTGAATACCCTCTATAGGGTGAATTTTGTCTTTCCTCTGTTCACCGTTTCTTCACTAATATGAGCCTAACACCATGTTGTATCCAATCCATGGTTGAGGCGCATAGTTCTGAAGACCATACATATGGGTTGGCTCATGGGATTTTGAGATGTAACTGTGAAATCATTGGTTTTCTCCATCTTGCGATCCGTTTTGAGGGCATAGACGACCTTTTATGGGCAAGATATTTCCCGTTTGCGTGCTCGCGTGTGCACGTGTGTGTGCGTGTGTGCAAAATGTTCGAGGTCGTGAAAATTATAAGTTCTATTATCTCGTTTTCCCGATACCTTTCCAACACCTATGAATATTACTCCATCGGAGCTCGTCCTGACTCACGTTGATAGTCTCGTTGAATACCCTCTATAGGTTGAATTTTGTCTTTCCTTTATTAATTGTTTCTTCTGTAATATGAGCCTAACACCATGTTGTATCCAATCCATGGTCGAGGCACGTAGTTATGAAGACCATACGGATGGGTTGGCCTATGGGATTTTGAGCTGTAACTCCGAAAGCATTGGTTTCTCCATCTTGTGATCCGTTTTGAGGGCATAGACTGCCTTTTATGGGCAAGATATTTCCCGTTTGCAAGCTCGCGCGCGCGCGTGTGTGTGCTTGTGTGCAAAATGTTCCAGGTCGTGAAAATTGTAAGTTATATCATCTTGTTTTCCCGATACCTTTCCAGCACCTATGAATATTACTCAATCGGAGCTCGTCCTGACTCACGTTGATAGTCTCGTTGAATACCCTCTATAGGGTGTATTTGTCTTTCCGTTATTCATTGTTTCTTCTCTAACATGAGCCTAACACCATGTTGCATCCAATCCATGGTCGAGGCACGTAGTTCTGAAGACCATACGGATGGGCTGGCCAATGGGATTTCAAGCTGTAACTGCGAAATCATTGGTTTTCTCCTTCTTGCGATCCTTTTTTCAGGTCATATAAGACATTTTATGGGCAAGACATTTCCCGTTTGTGTGCTCGTGCGTGTGTGTGCGTGTGCAAAATGTTCCAGGTCGTTAAAATTAGTTCTATCATCTCATTTTCCCGATACCTTTCCAGCACCTATGAAAATAACTCAACCAGAGCTCGTCCTGACTCACGTTGATAGTCTCGTTGAATACCCTCTATAGGTTGAATTTTGTCTTTCCTTTATTCATTGTTTCTTCTCTAATATGAGCCTAACACCATGTTTTATCCAATCCATGGTCGAGGCACGTAGTTCTGAAGACCATACAGATGGGTTGGCCTATGGGATTTCGAGCTGTAACTGCGAAATCATTGGTTTCTCCATCTTGTGATCCGTTTTGAGGGCATAGACTGCCTTTTATGGGCAAGATATTTCCCGTTTGCGTGCTCGCGCGCGCGTGTGCGTGTGCGTGTGTGCAAAATGTTCCAGGTCGTGAAAATTATAAGTTCTATCATCTCATTTTCTCGATACCTTTCCAACACCTATGAATATTACTCAATCGGAGCTCATCCTGACTCACGTTCATAGTCTCGTTGTATACCCTCTATAGGGTGTATTTGTCTTTCCGTTGTTCACTGTTTCTTCTCTAATATGACCCTAACACCATGTTGCATCCAATCCATGGTTGAGGCACGTAGTTCTGAAGACCATACGGATGGGCTGGCCAATGGGATTTCAAGTTGTAACTACGAAATCATTGGTTTCTCCTTCTTGCGATCCATTTTTCAGGTCATAGAAGACATTTTATGGGCAAGACATTTCCCGTTTGTGTGCTCGTGCGTGTGTGTGCATGTGCAAAATCTTCCAGGTCGTTAAAATTAGTTCTATCATCTCATTTTCCCGATACCTTTCCAACACCTATGAAAATAACTCAATCAGAGCTCGCCCTGACTCACGTTCATAGTCTCATTGAATACCCTCTATTGGGTGAATTTTGTCTTTCCTCTGTTCACTATTTATTCACTAATATGAGCCTAACACCATGTTGTATCCCATCCATGGTCGAGGCGCGTAGTTCTGAAGACCATACAGATGGGTTGGCCCATGGGATTTTGAGATGTAACTGCGAAATCATTGGTTTTCTCCATCTTGCGATCCGTTTTGAGGGCATAGACGGCCTTTTATGGGCAAGATATTTCCCGTTTGCGTGCTCGCGTGCGCGTGTGTGTGTGCGTGTGTGCAAAATGTTTGAGGTCATGAAAATTATAAGTTCTATCATCTCGTTTTCCCGATACCTTTCGAACACCTATGAATATTACTCAATCGGAGCTCGTCCTGACTCATGTTGATAGTCTCGTTGAATACCCTCTATAGGTTGAATTTTGTCTTTCCTCTATTCACTGTTTTTTCTCTAATATGAGCCTAACACCATGTTGTATCCAATCCATAGTCGAGGCACGTAGTTCTCAAGACCATACGGATGGGTTGGCCATGGGATTTCGAGTTGTAACTGCGAAATCATTGGTTTTCTCCACCTTGCAAACCGTTTTTGAGGGCATTGACAGCATTTTATGGGCAAGATATTTCCCGTTTGCGTGCTCGCGCGCACGAGCGCGCGCGCGTGTGTGTGAGTGTGTGCAAAATGTTCCAGGTCATCAAAATTAGAAGTTCTATCATCTTGTTTTCCCGATACCTTTCCAACACCTATGAAAATTACTCAATCGGAGTTCGTCCTGACTCACTTTGATTGTCTCGTTGAATATCCTCTATAGGGTGAATTTTGTCTATCCTTTGTTCACTGTTTCTTCTGAAATATGAGCCTAACACCATGTTCCATCCAATCCATGGTCGAGGCGGATAGTTCTAAAGACCATATGGATGGGCTGGCCCATGGGATTTCAAGCTATAACTGGAAAATTATTGGTTTTCTCCATCTCGGGATCCGTTTTTCATGGCATAGACGGCCTTTTATGGGCAACATATTTCCCGTGTGTGTGCTCGTGCGCGTGTGTGTGTGTGCAAAATCTTCCAGGTAGTGAAAATTAGAAGTTCTATCATCTCGTTTTCTCGATACCTTTCCAACGCCGATGAAAATTACTCAATCGGAGCTCATCTTGACTCACATTGATAGTCTCGTTGAGTACCCTCTATAGGGTGAATTTCGTCTTTCCTCTGTTCACTGTTTCTTCTCTAATATGAGCCTAACACCATGTTGTACCCATTCCATGGTCAAGGCGCGTAGTTCTGAAGCCCATGGGATTTCGAGCTGTAACTACGAAATCATTGGTTTTCTTCATCTTGCAATCCCTATTTGTGGGTAGGACGGCCTTTTATGGGCAAGATATTTCCCGTGTGCGTGCTCGCGTGTGTGTGTGCTTGTGCAAAATGTTCCAGGTCATGAAAATTAGAAGTTCTATCATATCGTTTTCCCGATACCTTTCCAACACCTATGAAAATTACTCAATCGAAGCTTGTTCTAACTCACGTTGATTGTCTCATTGAATATCCTCTATAGGGTGAATGTTGTCTTTCCTATGTTCACTGTTTCTTCTCTAATATGAGCCTAACACCATGTTGCGTCCAATCCATGGTCGGGGTGCATAGTTCTGAAGACCATACGGATGGGCTAGCCCATGGGATTTCAAGCTGTAACTGGGAAATCATAGGTTTTCTCCATCTTGCGATCCGTTTTTCAGGGCATAGACGACCTTTTATGGGCAAGATATTTCCTGTGTGCATGCTCGCACTTGTGTGTGTGCGTGTATAAAATGTTCTAGGTCGTGAAAATTGGAAGTTCTATAGTCTCGTTTTCCCGATACCTTTCTAACACCGATGAAATTTACTCAATCAGAGCTCGTCTTGACTCACGTTGATAGTATCGTTGAATACCTTCTATAGGGTGAATTTTGTCTGTCCTTTGTTCACCGTTTCTTCTATAATATGAGCCTAACACCATGATGAATCCAATCCAGGGTCGAGGCACGTAGTTCTGAAGACCCTACGGATGGGTTGGCCCATGGGATTTGGAGCTGTAACTGCGAAATCATTGGTTTTCTCCATCTTGCGATCCCTTTTTGAGGGTAGGACAGCCTTTTATGGGCAAGATATTTCCTGTGTGCGTGCTCGCGTGTGTGTGTGCGTGTGAAAAATGTTCCGGGTCATGAAAATTAGAAGTTCTATCATCTCGTTTTCTCGATAGCTTTCCAACACCTATGAATATTACTCAATCGGATCTCGTCCTGACTCACGTTGATAGTCTAAGTGAATACACTTTATAGGATGAATTTTATCTTTCCTTTGTTCATTGTTTCTTCTATTATATGAGCCTAGCACCATGTTGTATCCAATCCATGGTAGAGGCGCATAGTTCCGAAGATCATATAGTTGGCCCATGGGATTTCGAGCTGTAGCTACTAAACCATTGGTCTTCTCCATCTCACGAACTGTTTTGGGGGGCATAGACAGCCTTTTATGGGCAAGATATTTCCAGTGTGCGTGCTCGTGTGTGTGTGTGTGCGTGTGCAAAATGTTCCAGGTCGTGAAAATTAGAAGTTCTATCATCTCGTTTTCTCGATACCTTTCCAACACCTATGAATATTACTCAATCTGAGCATGTCCTAACTCACGTTGATAGCCTTGTTGAATACCTTCTATAGGTGAATGTTGTCTTTCCTTTGTTCACTATTTCTTTTCTAATATGAGCCTAACACCATGTTGTGTCCAATCCATGGTCGGGGAACGTTGTTCTGAAGACCATATGGATGGGCTAGAACATGGGATTTCGAGCTGTAACTGGGAAATCATTGGTTTTCTGCATCTTGCGATCCGTTTTTCAAGGCAAAGATGAGCTTTTATGGGCAATATATTTCTCGTGTGCATGCTCGCGCGTGTGTGTGCATGTGCAAAATCTTCCAGGTAGGTAAAATTAGAAGTTCTATCATCTCGTTTTCCCGATACCTTTCCAACACCTATGAAAATTACTCAATCGGAGCTCGTCCAAACTCATGTTGATAGTGTCGTTGAATATCCTCTATAGGGTGGATTTTCTCCATCCTTTGTTCACTGTTTCTTCTCTAATACGAGCCTAACATCATGTTGCATCTAATCCATGGTCGAGGCACATAGTTCTGAAGACCATACGGATGAGCTGGCCCATGGGATTTCAAGCTGTAACTAGGAAATCATTGGTTTTCTCCATCATGCGATCCGTTTTTCAGGGCATAGACGGACTTTTATGGGCAATATAATTCTCATGTGCGTGCTCGTGCATGTGTGTGCGTGGGCAAAATCTTGCAGGTCAGTAAAATTCGAAGTTCTATCATCTTGTTTTCCCGATACCTTTCCAACACCTATGAAAATTACACAATCGGAGCTCGTCCAAACTCACGTTGATAGTGTCGTTGAATATCCTCTATAGGGTGGATTTTCTCTATCCTTTGTTCACTGTTTCTTCACTAATATGAGCCTAACATCATGTTGCATCTAATCCATGGTCGATCCACGTAGTTCTGAAGACTATACGGATGGGCAGGCCCATGAGATTTTAAGTTGTAACTCGGAAATCATAGGTTTTCTCCATCTTGCGATCCCCTTTTCAAGGCATAAACGGCCTTTTATGGGCAATATATTTCCCATGTGCATGCTCGCGTGTGTGTGTGCGTGTGCAAAATCTTCCAGGTCGTGGATATTAGAAGTTCTATCAGCTTGTTTTCCTGATACCTTACCAACACCTATGAAGATTAATCAATCGGAGCTAGTCCTGACTCATGCTGATAGTCTCGTTGAATACCCTCTATTGGGTGAATTTTTTCTTTCCTCTGTTCACTGTTTCTTCTCTAATATAAGCCTAACACCATGTTGTATCCAATCCATGGTCGAGGCGTGTAGTTCTAAAGACCATACGGATGGGTTGGTCCATGGGATTTCGAGCTGTAACTGCGAAATCATTGGTTTTCTCCATCTTGTGATCCCTTTTTGAGGGTAGGACGGCCTTTAATGGGCAAGATATATCCCGTGTGCGTGTCGCGTGTGTGTGTGCGTGTGCAAAATGTTCCAGGTCATGAAAAGTAGAAGTTCTATCATCTTGTTTTCCCGATACCTTTCCAACACCTACGAAAATTACTCAATCGGAACTTGTCCTAACTCACGTTGATAGTCTCGTTGAATACCCTCTATAGGGTAAATTTTGAGTTTCCTTTGTTCACTGTTTCTTCTCTAATATGAGCCTAACACCATGTTGCATCCAATCCATGGTCGGGACGTGTAGTTCTGAAGACGATACGGATGGGCTGGCCTACGTGATTTCAAGCTGTAGCTGGGAAATCATTGGTTTTCTCCATCTTGCGATCCGTTTTTCAGGGCATAGATGGCCTTTTATGGCCAATATTTCCCGTGTGCGTGCTTGCGCGTGTGTGTGCATGTGAAAAATGTTCTAGGTCGTGAAAATTAGAAGTTCTGTCATCTCGTTTTCTCGATACCTTTCCAACACCTATGAAAATTACTCAATCGGAGCTCGTCCTAAGTCACGTTGATAGTCTCGTTGAATACCCTCTATAGGGTGAATTTTGTCTTTCCTCTATTCACTGTTTCTTCTCTAATATGACCCTAACACCATGTTGTATCCAATCCATGGTCGAGGTGCGTAGTTCTGAAGACCAGACGGATGGGTTCCCCCATGGGATTTCGAGCTGTAACTGAGAAATCATTGGTTTTCGCCATCTTGCGATACGTTTTTGAGGGCATAGACGTCCATTTATGGGCATGATATTTCCCGTTTGCATGCTCGCGCGCGTGTGTGTGTGTGTGTGCGTGCGTGTGCAAAATGTTCCAGGTCATGAAAATTAGAAGTTCTATCATCTCGTTTACCCAATACCTTTCCAACACCTATGCAAATTACTCAATCGGAGCTCGACCAAACTCACGCTGATAGTCTCGTTGAATACCCTCTATAGGGTGAATTTTGTCTATCATTTGTTCGCTGTTTCTGCTCTAATATGAGCCTAACACCATGTTGCATCCAATCCATGGTCGAGGCATGTAGCTCTAAAGACCATACGGATGGGCTGGCCCATGGGATTTCAAACTATAACTAGGAAATCATTGGTTTTCTCCATCTTGCGATCCGTTTTTAGGGCATAGACGACCTTTTATGGGCAATATATTTCCCGTGTGTGTCCTCGCGTGCGCATGTGTGTGCAAAATCTTCCAGTTCATTAAAATTAGAAGTTCTATCATCTCGTTTTCCCGATACCTTTCCAACACCTATGAAAATTACTGAGTCGGAGCTCGTCCTCACTCACGTTCATAGTCTCGTTGAATACGCTCTATAGGGTGAATTTTGTCTTTCCTCTATTCACTGTTTCTTCTGTAATATGAGCCTAACACCATGTTGTATCCAATCCATGGTCGAGGCCGTAGTTCTGAAGACCACACGGATGGGTTGGCCCATGGGATTTTGAGTTGTGAAATCATTTGTTTTCTCCATCTTGCGATCCATTTTTGAGGGCATAGACGGCCTTTTATGGGCAAGATATTTCCCATGTGCGTCCTCGCGCGTGGTTGTGTGCGCGTGCAAAATGTTCCAGGTCATGAAAATTAGGAGTTCTATCATCTCATTTTCCCGATACGTTTCCAACACCTATGAAAATTACTCAATCGGAGCTCGTCCTGACTCACGTTGATAGTCTCGTTGAATACCCTATACAGGGTGAATTTTTTTCCTTTCCTTTGTTCACTGTTTGCCTAACGCCATGTTGCATCCAATCGATGGTCGAGGCGCGTAGTTCTGAAGACCATACGGATAGGCTGGCCCATGGAATTTCAAGCTGTAACTGGAAAATCAGTGGTTTTCTCGATCTTTCGATCCGTTTTTAGGGCATAGGCGGCCTTTTATGGGCTATATATATGCCGTGTGCGTGCTCGCGCGTGTGTGTGCGTGTGCAAATTCTTCGAGGTCATGAAAATTACAAGTTCTATCATCTCGTTTTCCCGATACCTAACCAACACCTATCAGAGCTCGTCCTGACTCACGTTGATAGTCTCGTTGAGTACCCTCTATAGGGTGAAGTTTGCATTCCTTTATTCACTGTTTCTTCCCTAATTTGAGCCTAACACCATGTTGTATCCAATCCATGGTCGAGGCGTGTAGTTTTGCAAACCATACGGATGGGTTGGCCCATGGAATTTCGAGATGTAAGTGTGTAACTATTGGTCTTCTCCATCTTGCGATCCGTTTTTCAAGGCATAGATGGCCTTTTATGGGCAAGATATTTCCCGTGTGCTTGCTCGTGTGTGTGTATGTGCATGTGCAAAATGTTCTAGGTGATGAAAGTTCTAGCATCTCGTTTTCTTGATACCTTTCCAACACCTATGAAAATTACTCAATCGGAGTTCGTCCTAACTCACGTTGATAGTCTCGTTGAATACCCTCTATAGGGTGAACTTTGTCTTTTGTTTGTTCACCGTTTCGTCTATAATATGAGCCTAACACCATGTTATATCCAATCCAGGGTCTTGGTGCGAAGTTTTGAAGACCATACGGATGGGTTGGCCCATGGGATTTGGAGCTGTAACTGCGAAATCAGTGCTTCGTCAACCTTGCGATCCGTTTTTCAAGGCATAGACGACCTTTTATGGGCGATATATTCCCGTGTGTGTGCTTGCGCGCGCGTGTGTGTGTGTGTGCGTGTACAATATCTTCCAGGTCGTGAAAATCAGAAGTTCTATCATATCGTTTACCCGATACCTTTCCAGCACCTATGAAAATTACTCAATCGGAGCTCGTCCGGACTCACGCTAATAGTCTCGTTTAATACCCTCTATAGGGCGAATTTTGTATTTCCTCTATTCCCTGTTTCTTATCTAATATGAGCCTAACACGATGTTATATCCAATCCATGGTCGAGGCACATAGTTCTGAAGATCATACGGATGGGTTCGCCCATGGGATATCAAGTTGTAACTACGAAATCATTGGTTTTGTCCATCTTGCGAGCCATTTTTTCGGGCATAGACAGCCTTTTATGGGCAAGATATTTCTTGTGTCCGTGCTCGTGTGTGTGTGCATGTGCAAACTGTTCCAGGTCGTGAAAATTAGAAGTTCTATCATATCGTTTCCCGATACCTTTCCAACACGTATGAAAATTACTCAATCGGAGCTCGTCGTGACTCACGTTGATAGTCTCGTTGAATACCCTCTATAGGGTGAATTTTGTCTTTCCTTTATTCACCGTTTCTTCTCTAATTTGAGCCTCTCACCATGTTGTATCCAATCCATGGTTGAGGCACATAGTTCTGCAGACCATACGGATGGGTTGGCCCATGGAATTTCGAGATGTAACTACGAAATTATTGGTTTTATCCATCTTGTGATCCGTTTTTCAGGGCATAAACGGCCTTTTATGGGCACGATATTTCCCGTGTGCGTGATCGCGTGTGTGTGCGTGTGCGAAATGTTCCAGGTCGTGAAAATTAGCAGTTCTATCATCTCGTTCTCCCGATACCTTTCCAACACCTATGGAAATTACTCAATCGGAGCTCGTCCTCACTCACGTTGATGGTCTCGTTCAATACCCTCTATAGGGTGAATTTCGTCATTCCTTTGTTCACCGTTTCTTCTCTAAGATGAGCCTAACACCATGTTGTATCCAATCCATGGCTGAGGCACATAGTTCTGAAGATCATTCGGATGGGTTGGCCCATGGGATTTTGAGCTATAACTGCGAAATCATTCGTTTTCTCCATCTTAAGATCCGTTTTGACGGCATAAACGGCCTTTTATGTGCAAGATATTTCACTTGTGCATGCTCGCATGTGTGTGTGCGTGTGCAAAATGTTCCAGGTCGTGAAAATTAGAAGTTCTATCATCTCGTTTTCCCGATACCTTTCCAACACCGGTGAAATTTACTCAATCGGAGTTCATCCTCACTCACGTTGATTGTCTCGTTGAATACCCTCTATAGGATGAGTTTTGTTTTTTCCTTTGTTTACCGTTTCTTCTATAATATGAGCCTAACACCATGAGGAATCCAATCCAGGGTCGAGGCGCGTAGTTCTGAAGACCATACGGATGGGTTGGCCCATGGGATTTGGAGCTGTAACTGCGAAATCATTGGTTTTGTCAACCTTCCGATCCGTTTTTCAGGGCATAGACGGCCTTTTATGGGCTAGATATTTCCCGCGTGCGTGCTTGCGTGTGTGCGTGTGTGTGCATGTACAAAATCTTCTAGCTCACGAAAATTAGAAGTTCTATCATCTCGTTTACCTGATACCTTTCCAACACCTATGAAAATTACTCAATCGGCGCTTGTCCGCACTCAAGCTGATAGTTTTGTTGAATACCCTCTATAGGGCGAATTTTGTCTTTCCTCTATTCACTGTTTCTTCTCTAATATGACCCTAACACCATGTTGTATCCAATCCATGGTCGAGGTGCGTAGTTCTGAAGACCAGACGGATGGGTTCCCCCATGGGATTTCGAGCTGTAACTGAGAAATCATTGGTTTTCGCCATCTTGCGATACGTTTTTGAGGGCATAGACGTCCATTTATGGGCAAGATATTTCCCGTTTGCATGCTCTCGCGCGCGCGTGTGTGTGTGTGCGTGCGTGTGCAAAATGTTCCAGGTCATGAAAATTAGAAGTTCTATCATCTCGTTTACCCAATACCTTTCCAACACCTATGCAAATTACTCAATCGGAGCTCGACCGAACTCACGCTGATAGTCTCGTAGAATACCCTCTATAGGGTGAATTTTGTCTATCATTTGTTCGCTGTTTCTGCTCTAATATGAGCCTAACACCATGTTGCATCCAATCCATGGTCGAGGCATGTAGCTCTAAAGACTATACGGATGGGCTGGCCCATGGGATTTCAAACTGTAACTAGGAAATCATTGGTTTTCTCCATCTTGCGATCCGTTTTTAGGGCATAGATGACCTTTTATGGGCAATATATTTCCCGTGTGTGTCCTCGCGCGTGTGTGTGTGTGCAAAATCTTCCAGGTCATTAAAATTAGAAGTTCTATCATCTCGTTTTCCCGATACCTTTCCAACACCTATGAAAATTACTCAAACGGAGCTTGTCCTCACTCACGTTGATAGTCTCGTTCAATATCTTCTATAGGGTGAATTTTGTCTTTCCTTTCTTCGCTGTTTCTTATATAATATGAGACTAACACCATGTTGTATCCAATCTATGGCCGAGGCGCGTAGTTCTGAAGATCATACGGATTGGTTGGCCCATGGGATTTCGAGGTGTAACTGCGAAATCATTCATTTTCTACATCTTGCGATCCGTTTTTTAGAGCTTTGACGACCGTTTATGGGCAAGATATTTCCCGTGTGCGTGCTCGCGTGTGTGTGTTCGTGTGCAAAATGTTCCAGTTCGTGAAAATTAGAAGTTCTATCATCTTGTTTTCCCGATACCTTTCGAACACCAAGAAATTTACTCAATCGGAGCTCGTCCTCACTCATGTTCATAGTCTTGTTCAATATCCTCTATAGGGTGAATTTTGTCTTTCCATCGTTCACTCTTTCTTATCTAAGATGAGACTAACACCATGTTGTATCCAATCCATGGCTGAGGCACGTAGTTTTGAAGATCATACGGCTGGGTTGGCCCATGGGATTTCGAGCTGTACCTGCGAAATCATTCGATTTCTCCATCTTGCGATCCGTTTTTGAGGGCATAAACGGCCTTTTATGGGCAAGATATTTCCCATGTGCATGTTCGCGTGTGTGTGTGTGTGCGTTTGCAAAATGTTCCATGTCGTGAAAATTAGAAGTCCTATAGTCTTGTTTTCCCGATACCTTTCCAACACCGACGAAGTTTACTCAATCAGAGCTCGTCTTGACTCACGTTGATAGTCTCGTTGAATACCCTCTATAGGGTGAATTTTGTCTTTCCTTTGTTCACTGTTTCTTCTATAATATGAGCCTAACACCATGATGAATCCAATCCTGGGCCGAGGCACGTAGTTCTGAAGATCCTACGGATGGGTTGGCCCATGGGATTTGGAGCTGTAACTGCGAAATCATTGGTTTTGTCCATCGCGTGATCCATTTTTCAAGGCATAGACGGCCTTTTATGGTCTAGATATTTCCGTGCTTGCTCGCATGTGTGTGTGCGTTTACAAAATCTTCTAGGTCGTGAAAATTACAAGTTCTATCATCTTGTTTACCTGAGACCTCTCCAAGACCTATGAAAATTACTCATTCTGAGCTCGTCTGGACTCACGCTGATAGTCTTGTTGAACACCCTCTATACGACGGATTTTGTCTTTCCTCTCTTCCCTGTTCCTTGTCTAATATGAGCCTAACACCATGTTATATCCACTCCATAGTCGAGCCGCGTAGTTCTGAAGACCATACGGATGGGTTCGCCCATGGGATTTCGAGCTGTAACTGCGAAATCATTGGTTTTCTCCATCTTGCGATCCGTTTTGAGGGCATAGACGACCTTTTATGGGCAAGATATTTCTCGTGTCCGTGCTCGCGCGTGTGTGTGCATGTGCAAAATGTTGTAGGTCATGGAAATTAGCAATTCTATCATCTCGTTTTCCCGATACCTTTCCAACACCGATGAAAGTTACTCAATCGGAGCTCATCCTCACTCACGTTGATTGTCTCGTTGAATGCACTCTATAGGGTGAATTTTGTCTTTCCTTTGTTCACTGTTTCTTCTATAATATGAGCCTAACACCATGATGAATCCAATCTAGGGTCGAGGCGCGTAGTATTGAAGACCATACGGATGGGTTGGCCCATGGGATTTGGAGTTGTAACTACGAAATCATTGGTTTTGTCAACCTTGCGATCCGTTTTCCAGCGCATACACGACCTTTTATGGGCTAGATATTTCCCGCATGCGTGCTTGCATGTGTGTGTGTACGTGTACAAAATCTGCCAGCTCGTGAAAATTAGAAGTGCTATCATCTCATTTACCCGATACCTTTACAACACCTATGAAAATTACTCAATCGAAGCTCGTCCGGACTCACGTTGATAGTCTCGTTGAATACCCTCTATAGGGTGATTTTTTTCTTTCCTTTGTTTCCTGTTTCTTCTCTAATATGGGCCTAACACCATGTTATATCCAATCCATGGTCGAGGAGCGTTGTTCTGAAGACCATACGGATGGGTTCGCCCATGGGATGTTGAGCTGTAACTGCGAAATCATTGGTTTTCTCCATCTTGCGATCCGTTTTTGAGGGCATAGACGGCCTTTTATGGGCAAGATATTTCCCGTGTCCACGCTCGCGCATGTGTGTGCATGTGCAAGATGTTCCAGGTTATGAAAATTAGAAGTTCTATCATCTCGTTTTCCCTATACCTTTCCAACACGTATGAAAATTACTCAATCGGAGCTCGTCCTGACTCACGTTGATAGTCTTGTTTAATACCCTCTATAGGGTGAATTTTGTCTTTCCTTTATCCACTGTATCTTTTGTAATTTGAGCCTAACACCATGTTGTATCCAATCCATGGTCGAGGCACGTAGTTCTACAAACCATACGTGTTGGCCCATGGAATTTCAAGATGTAACTGTGAGATTATAGGTTTTCTCCATCTTGCGATCCGTTTTTCAGGGCATAAACGACCTTTTATGGGTAAGATATTTCACGTGTGCGTGCTCACGTGTGTTTGTTTGTGTGATAAATGTTCCAGGTCGTGAAAATTACAAGTTCTATCATCTCGTTTTCCTGATACCTTTCCAACACCTATGAAAATTACTCAATCGGAGTTCGTCCTCTCTCATGTTGATAATCTCGTTCAATATCCTCTATAGGGTGAATTTCGTCTTTCCTTTGGTCAATGATTCTTCTCTAAGATGAGCCTAACACCATGTTGTATCCAATCCATGGTCGAGGCGCGTAGTTCTGAAGATCATACAAATTGTTTGGCCCATGGGATTTCGAGCTGTAACTGTGAAATCATTCGTTTTCTCCATCTTGTGATCCGTTTTTGAGGGCATAAATGGCCTTTTATGGGCAAGATATTTCCCATGTGCATGCTCGCGCGTGTGTGTGTGCGTGTGCAAAATGTTCTAGGTCGTGAAAATGATAGAGGCGAGGGTCCCGATCTTTCGATGAGATGATAACTATCGATTTGGTGGAGACGACTTTGACGATCCGACTACGAACGTGCACGACGTTGCGCCTTAGCAATCGCTAAATAAATCTCCAAGAGGTTATTGACCATGCCGGAGCACGATCAACCTGGCCACGAAGGTCTATTCCTGCAAGCAATCAAAGAACAAGCAAGAATATGATAATGCAATCTGAATATTGCGAATATAGATGAAGTATTAATAATGGCGGGGTTCCGAAAGCGGTCTTGGTCTGGTCGTTGGACACAAACAAAGTACACGAAGTTACAATGGCTAACTTTTAACTAAACAAAACCCAACCTTAAAACGACGCTCTAAGGGATGTATATATGGGGGAATAGAGAGGAATTTTGCGGCCCCTTGGAGGAGGGGTCCGAAACCGACCCTAACTCACTTTCCCCATACATACGGAATCTAAAAACAGCCTATAGTATGGTAATTCGCAATTACATGGGCCTGGCCCAAAAATAAGGTGGCACAACACCTATATTAGCCCAGGGACGAATTTTATAAAGTGGCATCATGCATATTTCGTCCAAGGCTTCTCGCTCCCATTATGGTGGGTTCAAAGTGTGAAAATCATCACTAGAAGCTCCATTGTTCTTTCCCGCGCGCGCACCTTCCTCTCCATGCTTGATCCCACTCCAATGGTCATCCTTCTTGTCCATGCTAGGTCTGTCACTCATAAGTAAAACAAAAGTATCTAATTTAGGAAGCATCATATGTTCATGAACATTAGAAGGATTTCCAAGAAACAAAAGTACCTGGTAATTCAATTGACGTGCACGAGCTCTAGTAATTGGTCCTGTATGTATAGCCGTCGGAGTTGTGGGTGTAGCATTAGTAGGGATGTCCTCATCATCCTCCCCTTCTTGAACTGAAGTCGTCCTCGACGGAAACTCATCTTCCTCACCCAAATAAGGCTTCAAATCTGCAATGTTAAAAGTGGGGCTAACCCCAAACTCTGCAGGCAGCTCAAGTTTATATGCATTATCATTTATTTTCTCTAACACCTTAAAAGGACCAGCAACACGTGGCATTAGCTTTGACTTTCGCAAATCAGGAAATCTATCCTTACGCAAATGTAACTAAACAAGATCTCCAGGTGCGAAGACAACATGTTTTCTACCCTTATCTCCAGCAATTTTGTATTTAGCATTCATACGCTCAATGTTTTCCTTCGTTAACTCATGCATCTTTAATATCAATTCAGCACGTTCTTTAGCATCAAAATTAACCTTCTCCGAAGAAGGAAGAGGCAACAAATCAATAGGTGCACGAGGTAAGAAACCATACACAACTTCAAAAGGGCACATCTTAGTGGTAGAATGTAGCAAACGATTATAAGCAAATTCAATATGAGGCAAGCATTCTTCCCACATTTTCAGGTTATTCTTCAAAACAACCCTAAGCATAGTAGACAATGATCTATTGACTACTTCAGTTTGGCCATCAGTTTGGGGATGACATGTAGTACTAAAAAGTAGTTTAGTCCCCAACTTAGCCCATAAACATCTCCAAAAGTGGCTAAGAAATTTAGCATCACAATCTGAAACAATTGTATTTGGCACACCATGCAACCGAATAATTTCACGAAAGAACAAATCAGCAACATGAGCAGCAGCATCACTTTTATGACATGGTATAAAGTGTGCCATTTTGGAAAATCTATCCACGATAACAAATATGATATCCCTCCCCTTCTTAGTTCGAGGTAAACCTAAAACAAAGTCCATAGATATATCCTCCCAAGGAACACTAGGTACAGGCAAAGGCATATATAAACCATGAGGATTGAGTCTTGACTTAGCTTTTTGACATGTAGTGCAGCGAGCAACAAAACGCTCAACATCCCGTCTCATCTTTGGCCAAAAGAAATGTGTAGAAAGTACGTCCTCCGTCTTCTTCACGCCAAAGTGTCCCATTAATCCTCCTCCGTGTGCCTCCTGTAACAACAAAAGACGAACGGAGCTAGCTGGAATGCATAGCTTGTTAGCACGGAACACAAATCCATCATTAATAACGAACTTGTTCCATGTTCTCCCTTCTTTACAATGCTGCAACACATCTCTAAATTCAGCATCATGCACATATTGATCTTTGATGGTCTCCAAACCAAATATTTTAAAGTCAAGTTGTGAAAGCATAGTATAACGATGAGACAAAGCATCAGCAATAACATTTTGTTTACACTTCTTGTGTTTAATGAAACTCCGCCTATGTTGTCTCAACATAGCCGG
This sequence comes from Hordeum marinum, assembly GCA_022496015.1. Lineage (NCBI taxonomy): Eukaryota > Viridiplantae > Streptophyta > Magnoliopsida > Poales > Poaceae > Hordeum > Hordeum marinum. The sequence continues at coordinate 164,544,826 of CM039672.1, read as the reverse complement.
TCCCAAGCCCGGGTAAAGGAGGAGGGTTGTGATAGGCTTGGCGAGCCAACGTGAAAACCCAGCCACTCTTATGGAGATGAAACCCAAAAGATTTTCGTTGGGGCGTAACCCTCTCAGCGACGCGCCACATCGGAACCCGGGTGTGGTGGAAAATGGGCAAGGGCCGGGTCGTCACCCCCCAGGTGGCGCGCCGTATCGTGATCTGGATACGGTCGCAAGTGAGCGAGGATCGGGTCGTCGCATCCTTAGTGGCGCGCTACATCGGCGCCCGGGTGTAGTGGAAAATGAGCGAGGGTCTTCGCATTTGACTCGACGAGTGCGAAGGGTAAGGAAGCTAGCCGAGCCTAGGAGGATTCGATTAGGTAGCTGGAACGTAGGGTCTCTGACAGGTAAGCTTCGGGAGGTAGTTGATTCAGCGGTGAGGAGAGGCATTGGTATCCTTTGCGTCCAAGAGACCAAATGGAGGGGACAGAAGGCGAAGGAGGTGGAGGGTACCGGCTTCAAGCTGTGGTACACGGGGACGGTTGCAAACAGAAATGGAGTAGGCATATTGATCAGCAAGAGCCTCAAGGATGGAGTGGTAGACGTCAAGAGACGTGGGGACCGGATTATCCTGGTCAAGCTGGTAGTTGGGGACTTAGTCCTCAACGTTATCAGCGCTTATGCCCCACAAGTAGGCCACAATGAGAACACCAAGAGGGAGTTCTGGGAAGGCCTGGAGGACTTGGTTAGGAGTGTACCGATCAGCGAGAGGCTCTTCATAGGAGGAGACCTCAATGGCCACGTGGGCACAGCTAACACATGTTTTGAAGGGGTGCATGGGGGATTTGGCTATGGCATCAGGAATCAAGAAGGAGAAGATGTCTTAAGCTTTGCGTTAGCCTATGACATGATCGTAGCTAACACCTTCTTTAAGAAGAGAGAATCACATCTAGTGACTTACAGTAGTGGGCAACACTCTAGCCAGATTGATTTCATCCTCTTGAGAAGAGAAGACAGGCGTGCATGCCTAGACTGTAAGGTGATACCTGGAGAGAGTGTTGTCCCCCAGCATAAGCTTGTGGTTGCTGACCTCCGTTTTTGGATTCGTGTCCAGCGGGACAAGCGTGCCAAAGTCGCTAGAACGAAGTGGTGGAAGCTCAAGGGGGAGGTAGCTCAGGTTTTCAAGGAGAGGGTCATTAAGGAGGGCCCTTGGGAGGAAGGAGGTGATGCAGACAACATGTGGATGAAGATGGCGACTTGCATTCGTAAGGTGGCCTCAGAGGAGTTTGGAGTGTCCAGGGGAAGTAGAAGAGAAGCTAAAGATACCTGGTGGTGGAATGATGTTGTCCAGAAGGCAATCAAGGAGAAGAAAGATTGTTTGAGACGCCTATATCTGGATAGGAATGCAGACAACATAGAGAAGTACCAGATGGCAAAGAAGGCCGCAAAGCGAGCTGTGAGTGAAGCAAGGGGTCGGGCGTATGAGGACCTCTACCAAAGGTTAGACACGAAGGAAGGCGAAAGGGACATCTATAAGATGGCCAAGAGCCGAGAGAGGAAGACGAGGGATGTTGACCAAATCAAGTGCATCAAGGACGAAGCAGATCAACTCATGGTGAAGAACGAGGAGATTAAGCATAGATGGCGGGAGTACTTTGACAAGTTGTTCAATGGGGAGAGTGAGAGCTCTACCATTGATCTGGATGACTCCTTTGATGATACTAGCAGGCGTTTTGTGAGGCGAATCCAGGAGTCGGAGGTCAAGGAGGCTTTAAAGAGGATGAAAGGAGGTAAGGCGATGGGCCCCGATTGTATCCCCATTGAGGTGTGGAGAGGCCTCGGGGACATAGCGATAGTATGGCTAACCAAACTTTTCAACCTCATTTTTTGGGCAAACAAGATGCCAGAAGAATGGAGACGGAGTATATTAGTACCAATCTTCAAGAACAAGGGGAATGTTCAGAGTTGTACTAATTACCGTGGAATTAAGCTGATGAGCCATACAATGAAGCTATGGGAGAGAGTCATTGAGCACCGTGTAAGAAGATTGACAAGCGTGACCAAAAATCAGTTTGGTTTCATGCCTGGGAGATCGACCATGGAAGCCATTTTCTTGGTACGACAACTTATGGAGAGATATAGGGAACAAAAGAAGGACCTGCATATGGTGTTCATTGACTTGGAGAAGGCCTATGATAAGATTCCGCGGAATGTTATGTGGTGGGCCTTGGAGAAACACAAAGTCCCAACAAAGTACATTACCCTCATCAAGGACATGTATGATAATGTTGTGACAAGTGTTCGAACAAGTGAGGGCGACACTAACGACTTCCCAATTAAGATAGGACTGCATCAAGGGTCAGCTTTGAGCCCTTACCTTTTTGCCTTGGTGATGGATGAGGTCACAAGGGATATACAAGGAGATATCCCATGGTGTGTGCTCTTTGCGGACGATGTGGTGCTAGTCGATGAGAGCCGGACGGGGGTTAACAGGAAGTTGGAGTTGTGGAGGCAAACCTTGGAATCAAAAGGTTTTAGACTTAGTAGGACTAAAACCGAGTACATGAGGTGCGCTTTCAGTACTACTAGGAACGAGGAGGGGGAGGATGTTAGCCTTGATGGGCAAGTGGTGCCTCAAAAGGACACCTTTCGATATTTGGGGTCAATGTTGCAGAAGGATGGGGATATCGATGAAGATGTGAACCATCGAATTAAAGCCGGATGGATGAAGTGGCGCCAAGCTTCTGGCATTCTTTGTGACAAGAGGGTGCCACAAAAGCTAAAAGGCAAGTTCTATAGGACGGCAGTTCGACCCGCAATGTTGTATGGCGCTGAGTGTTGGCCGACTAAAAGGCGACATGTGCAACAGTTAGGTGTGGCGGAGATGCGCATGTTGAGATGGATGTGTGGTCACACAAGGAAGGACCGCATCCGGAATGATGATATACGGGATAAAGTTGGGGTAGCGCCAATTGAAGAGAAGCTTGTCCAACATCGTCTGAGATGGTTTGGGCATATTCAGCGCAGGCCTCCAGAAGCCCCAGTGCACAGTGGACGGCTTAAGCATGCTGATAATGTCAAAAGAGGCCGGGGTAGACCGAACTTGACATGGGAAGAGTCTGTAAAGAGAGATCTGAAGGACTGGAGCATCACCAAAGAACTAGCCATGGACAGGGGTGCGTGGAAGCTTGCTATCCATGTGCCAGAACCATGAGTTGGTCGCGGGATCTTATGGGTTTCACCTCTAGCCTACCCCAACTTGTTTGGGACTAAAGGCTTTGTTGTTGTTGTTGTTCTTGTGTTTAATGACATAAGGGAAAGTCTCAATGAATTCAACCCATTTAGCATGTCTACGGTTCAGTTTTGCTTGACTTTTAATATCTTTCAAAGATTCATGATCAGAATGTCGAACAAATTCTTTGGGCCATAAATAATGTTGCCATGTTTCCAAAGTCCGAACAAGAGCATATAATTCCTTATCATAAGTAGAATAATTCAGACTAGGCCCACTCAATTTTTAAGAAAAGTACGCAACAGGTTTACCATCTTGTAATAACACACCTCCTAACCCAATTCCACTAGCATCACATTCAAGCTCGAAAGTCTTAAAAATCAGGAAGTTGGAGTAAAGGAGCATGTGTTAACTTATCTTTCAAAACCTTGAAGGCTTCTTCCTATACGGTACCCCAAGAAAAAGGCACGTCCTTTTTTTGTAAGCTCATTGAGAGGCGCAACAATGGTCCTGAAATCTCTCACAAAATGCCTATAGAAACTAGCGAGGGCAAGAAAACTCCTCACGTGTGTGACCGTTTTGGGCTGCGGCCAACTCTCAATAGCTTCAATCTTGGCTTTATCAACTTCAATTCCCTGTGGAGTAACAACATAGCCAAGAAAAGATACTTGGTCGGTGCAAAAGGTGCACTTCCCAAGGTTACCAAACAAACGTGCATCACGTAGAGCAATAAAAACAGCATGTAGATGTTCCAAATGTTCCTCCAAAGATCTACTAAAAATCAATATATCATCAAAATAGACTACCACAAATTGTCTAATGAAAGCATGTAAAACCTTGTTCATTAATCTCATGAAAGTGCTAGGTGCATTAGTTAACCCAAAAGGCATGACTAACCACTCATATAATCCAAATTTAGTTTTAAATGTTGTTTTCCATTCATCTCCCAATTTCATATGAATTTGATGGTATCCACTACGCAAATCAACTTTGGAGAAAATTGTAGAACCACTTAATTCATCAAGCATATCATCTAGTCTAGGAATAAGATGACGATAACGAATAGCAATATTATTAATGCCTCTACAATCCACACACATGCGCGATGTACCATCCTTTTTAGGCACTAGAATAATAGGAACAACACAAGGACTAAGGGATTCGCGTATATAACCTTTGTCAAGCAGCTCCTGTACTTGACGCATAATCTCCTTTGTCTCCTCTAGATTGGTACGGTATGGCGTAGGGTTCGGTAGGGATGCACCGGGAATTAAGTCAATCTGATGCTCAATCCCGCGAATAGGTGGTAATCCCGGTGGCACGTCTTGTGGGAAGATGTCAGCGAACTCCTGCAATATGTTAATGACAGCAGGAGACAAAGAGGGAGGCATGTCCTCGAAAATAATACCTCTTTGCATACAAAAGCATAGCAAACAGATGTATCAACATCCAAATCATTAATATAATATTTAGTAGCAAGTAAACATCCACTCTTCAATTTTATTTCGGATGCAACATTAGATGATGGTTTATTATGCTTATGGTGTTGCTCAAATTCCTGTGCTACAAACTGATTTTCACTCTTTTTTTCCTCCTGTTTTGCTTTACTAGCTCTAGCAATGTCATCTTTCATAATATGTTCCGGAGACATAGGAAGCAAAGTGATATTTTGATCCTTATGAACAAGAGTATACTGATTTGTCCTACCATGGTGTACAGAATTTTTATCAAACTGCCATGGCCTACCAAGTAAAACAGAACATGCTTGCATGGGTACCACATCACAATCCACATAATCAGAATATGTAGCAATGCTAAAATGCACACGAGCAGTACGTGTTGCTTTAACCTTGCCAATATTGTTGAACCATTGGATATAATAAGGATGAGGATGTGGTATGGTGGTTAGAGACAGCTTCTCCACCATCTCCATGCTAGCCAAGTTATTGCAACTCCCTCCATCGATGATGACGCGAACAGAACGCTCCTACACAACTCCCTTTGTGTGGAACAAGTTGTGCCTCTGCTTTTGCTCAGCCTGTGTAACATGCACACTGAGAATACGTTGAGCAACTAAACTTTCATACCTGTCAGCATAATCAGCAGCCATGTAGTGTGTCTCTGGTTCTGCATCCTTGCCAACCTGTTCTTCACTTGCAATGAGAGCCAAAGTCTCCTCATCATAATCACTAGCGGACGCATATCCACCATCCTCAGTAACAATCATTACACGCTTGGAAGGGAATTCTCTCGCAAAGTGACCTCCACCCCTGCAACGACGGCATATAGCCTCATGTGTTTGCCCTGTGGATGCAATAGATGAAGAAGATCTCTGTGTAGGCCCAGAAGGTGTGCTCTTCGCAGAGGGTGGAGTAGGAGCCTGTTTCCTAGTATCGCGGTTGGAGTTGGAGGTGGGAGTAGGTGGTGTTGCAGCAGGACGTGTGGAAGTAGAGGAGGTACGTGGCATCCATGATGAAGTGCGACCTATAGAAAAACTAGTTCTCGCCATTGCATGTCGATCCTGCACTTCACGTTCAGCTTTGCAAGCAAGATGAAATAAACGAGTGATAGTGTTATACTCCTTATACTCTAGAATAGTCTGAATCTCTCTATTTAATCCACCCATAAAACGTGCAAGAATAGCTTCATTCTCCTCAACAATACCACATCTAATCATGCCAGTTTGTAATTCCTGATAATATTCTTCTACATAATTTTTTCCTTGTCTTAAACGCTGCAAATTTTGAAGCAATTCACGTTGATAATATGGTGGCACCCAACGATTACGCATAGCAGTTTTCAAAGTAGCCCAAGTAGTTGGAATATTACCATGGTGTATTCTACAATGTTCTGACCACCAAACACAAGCAAAACTAGTGAATGAACAAACAGCAGCAGCAACACGTCTATCCTCAGGAAATTGTAAGCATGTAAAACGTTGTTCTGTTTCTAACTACCATGTAAGATATATATCAGGAACATATCTATCCTCAAACGTCGGAATATTCAATTTAAGTTTAGGGAGATGGTCATGATCCCGTACCTGAGGGGGTGGTGCAGCCCTACCGTTACGGTTGTAGCCATGTGGTCGACCTGGTGCGTATGGTGGTGGTTGCCCCTGAGGCTGATCGGGAGCAACCTCTCCCTCATCATCGTAATCACCATCATAATCTTCAACCAGCTCAACGACAGTAGCAGCACGAGCCACAGAAATAGCAGCGGTATCAACAGTACCAGTATGTTGGGCTTGGCCGAGAGGCACACGTCGCGCTCGTCGTTCGAAAGGAATAGGAGCCGCAGCTGGTGGTGGTAGACGGGCAAGAACCTCATTGAACTTGGCGTCCATCTTGGTGTCAAAGGTCTTCTCCAAACCATCTAGCTTCTCCATGGCCTCGTCAAAGTTGGTCGCGAAGTCTTGTACCTGGTTAGCCATCATTTGCTGAAATTTATCATAGAGCGCTTTGTTGGTCATGCTCTCCCAGTCGATCTCATTGTCGTGTGATCCTGGCATGCTTAGCAAATAGGAAACACACAAGAATATGAAACCTACAGACTACTGGGACGTGGTGGTGGCGGTGGTGGTGTGTCACAAATCCTTTAAGCGAATCTCAAATTCTTACCAATTCTTACCCAGCAGCAGGCGGTGATCGGCAACCGTTATAGTCAAAACTCTCAAAGCTTGGATAGAGCGGTTGCCAGGTGGTGTCAAACACACGACGTAGATGTATATGGAGCTGGGATGGCTTATAATATGGTAGCAAAAAAGGTTAGCAATAATCAATTTAGAGATGCAATGTTGAATAAACGCTCAACGACGGTACGGTGCTGGTCCTAGGCTATACCGTACTAGAGACGCGAGCCTAAAACACCAACAAAATCACGACGCTACACGTAATCAAGGGAAGAGCACACTCTGAATTTTTTTCGGCGCCTCTTTTTTTTGCTCAAAAGATCACTACAATGGCGATGTTGGAAATATGCCCTAGAGGCAATAATAAATTAGTTATTATCATATTTCCTTGTTCATGCTAATCGTTTATTATCCATGCTATAAATTGTATTGATCGGAGACTTAGATGCATGTGTGGATACATAGACAAAACCATGTCCCTACTATGCCTCTAATAGACTAGCTCGTTGATCAAAGATGGTTAAGGTTTCCTAGCCATGGACATGAGATGTCATTTGATAATGGGATCACATCATTAGGAGAATGATGTGATGGACAAGACCCAAACTACAAACGTAGCATATGACCGTGTCAGTTTATTGCTACTGTTTTCTGCATGTCAAGTATATGTTCCTATGACCATGAGATCATGCAACTCACGGACATCGGAGGAGTGCCTTGTGTGTATCAAACATCACAACGTAACTGGGTGACTATAAAGGTGCTCTACAGGTATCTCCGAGGGTGTCTGTTGAATTGGCATGGATCAATACTGGGATTTGTTACTCCTTGTGACGGAGAGGTATCTCAGGGCCCACTCGGTAATGCAACATCACAATAAGCCTTGCAAGCAATGTGACTAAGTGTTAGTCACGGGATCTTGTATTACGGAACGAGTAAAGAGACTTGCCGGTAACGAGGTTGAACTAGGTATGGAGATACAGACGATCGAATCTCGGGCAAGTAACATACCGAAGAACAAAGCGAACATCATACGGGATTAACTGAATCCTTGACATAGAGGTTCGACCGATAAAGATCTTCGTAGAATATGTAGGAACCAATGTGGACATCCAGGTCCCTCCATTGGTTATTGACCGTAGAGGTGTCTCGGTCATGTCTACATAGTTCTCGAACCCGTAGGGTCTGCACACTTAAGGTTTGGTGACGTTTCGGTAGTGTAGAGTTATGTATGGTGGAGACCGAAGATTGTTCGGAGTCCCAGATGAGATCCCGGACGTCAGGAGGAGCTCCAGAATGGTCCGGAGGTAAAGATTCATATATAGGAAGTCCTACTTTGGTCGCCGGAAAAGTTTCGGGCTCATCGGTAGTGTACCGGGAGTGCCGGTAGTGTACCGGGAGACCTCCGGGAGGGGTATTTTGACCCTAGAGGGACCATGGGCTGTGGGAGAGTATTAACCAGCCCTTAGTGGGCTGGTAAATCAGCCTAGAAAGGCCCATGGTGCAGGAGAAAAAAGGCTAAAGGAAAAAGGCCAAAAATCAGCCGATAGGAAGCAATCCTAGTCGAACTAGGATTGGAGGAAGAGTAGGATTCCTCTCCTCCTTGGCGCAGAAGGCTGGTTGGCTGCCTTTGTTGGGGAGCGTCGCATGGGCAACAAAAAAAATCCTACGCACACGCAAACCTATCCATGGTGATGAGCATCTACGAGAGGGAGAGTTGATCTACGTACCCTTGTAGATCGCTAAGCGGGAAGCGTTAATAAACGCGGTTGGTGTAGTCGAACTTCTTCGCGATCCAAATCGCCGAGCGTCCCGCGATCCAATCACGAACCGTCCCGCGAACACATCATGATCCGTCCCGTGAACTCATCACGATCCGTCTCACGATCTTGATCACGATCTGTCCCGCGAACTCATCACGATCCATTCCGTGATCACATCACGAACCGTCTCACGATCTCGATCACGGTCCTTCCGATCTAGCGCCGAACGGACGGCACCTCCGCGTTTAGCACACGTGCAGCTTGATGACGATCTCCACCGTCTCGATCCAGCGAGAGGAGGTGGAGAGGAGAGAGAATTCACCGGCAGTGTGACGGCGCTCCGGTGATGGTGGTGGAGCAATTCCGGCAGGGCTTCGCCTAAGCGCTGCAGAAAACTGATCTAGAGGAGAAACTATGCACCGGTGTAACGGGTAGCACGTGGCCGGAAATTCTGTCCAAAAACCACCCAATCCACTAGTATATATGGAGGAGAGGAGAGGAGAGGCAGCCAAGGCCTTTGGGTTGGCCGAAATAGGAGGTGGGAAGCAATCCTACTTCACCTCCAATCCTAGTTGGAGTAGGATTGCATCCTATTGGCTGATTTTCCACTTTTTGCTTTAGGACTTTCTCTCCTGCGCCATGGGCCTTTGTGGCTGTTTTCCCAGCCCACTAAGGGCTGTTTATTATTCTCCCACAGCCCATGGACCTCTTGGGGTCGAAATACCCCTCCCGGAGGCCTCCCGGTACACTACCGGCACTCCCGGTACACTACCGATGAGCCCGAAACTTTTCCGGAAACCAAACTAGGACTTCCTATATATGAATCTTTACCTCCGGACCATTCCGGAGCGCCTCGTGACGTCCGAGATCTCATCCAGGACTCCGAACAAACTTCGATCACCACCATACATAACTCTACACTACCGAAACGTCACCGAACCTTAAGTGTGCAGACCCTGCGGGTTCGAGAACTATGTAGACATGACCGAGACACCTCTACGGTAAATAACTAATGGCGGGACCTGGACGTACACATTGGTTCCTACATATTCTACGAAGATCTTTATCGGTCGAACCTCTATGTCAAGGATTCAGTTAATCCCGTATAACGTTCCCTTTGTTCTTCGGTATGTTACTTGCCCGAGATTCGATCGTCGATATCTCCATACCTAGTTCAATCTCGTTACCGGCAAGTCTCTTTACTCGTTCCGTAATACAAGATCCCGCAACTAACAATTAGTCACATTGCTTGCAAGGCTTATTGTGATGTTGCATTACCGAGTGGGCCCGAGATACCTCTCCGTCACACGGAGTAACAAATCCTAGTCTCGATCCATGCCAACTCAACAGACACCATCGGAGATACCTGTAGAGCACCTTTATAGTCACCCAATTACGTTGCGACGTTTGATACACACAAGGCACTCCTCCGATATCTGTGAGTTGCATGATCTCATGGTCATAGGAACACATACTTGACATGCGGAAAACTGTAGCAAGAAACTGACACGATCATATGCTACGTTTGCAGTTTGGGTCTTGTCCATCACATCATTCTCCTAATGATGTGACCCCGTTATCAAATGACATGTCATGTCCATGGCTAGGAAACCTTAACCATCTTTTGATCAACGAGCTAGTCTATTAGAGGCATACTAGGGACATGGTTTTGTCTATGTATCCACACATGCATCTAAGTCTCCTATCAATACAATTATAGCATGGATAATAAACGATTATCATGAACAAGGGAATATGATAATAACTAATTTATTATTGCCTCTAGGGCTTATTTCCAACAGTCTCCCACTTGCACTAGAGTCAATAATCTAGTTCACATCACCATGTGATTCACATTGTTATGAATCTAACACCCAACGAGTTCTGGGGCTCGATCATGCTTTGCATGTGAGAGAGGTCTTATAGTCAACGGGTCTGTAACATTCAGATCCGTGTGCACTTTGCAAATACCTATGTCAAACTGTAAACACTGCTACCACACTCCGGTCGGTAATATTCCAAATGGCTGCTCCACTATATGTATCTAGATTGCTACTACGAGTCATCCGGATTAGTGTTAAAGCTTGTATCGACGTAACTCCTGACGACGAACTCTTTATCACCTCCATAACCGAGAAACATCTCCTTAGTCTCTTAGTTACTGAGGATAATCTTGACCGCTGTCCAGTGATCCACTCCTGGTTCACTCTTGTACCCCCTGACGGACTCATGGCAAGGCACACACAGGTGCGGTACACTACATGGCATAATAAAGAGCCTATGGCTAAGGCATAGGGGACGACGTTCGTCCTTTCTCTTTCTTCTACCATTGTCGAGCTTTGAGTCTCACTCAACTTTCACACCTTACAAATCAGGCGAGAACTCTTTCTCTGACTGATCCATTTTGAACTCTTTCAAAAACTTGTCAAGGTATGCACTCATTGAAAGTCTCATCGAGCATCTTGATCTATCTCCATAGATTTTGATGCTCAACAATTAGGTAGCTTCATCCAGGTCTTCCTTTGAAAATCACTTTCCAAATGACCGTTTTATGCTTTCCAGAAACTCTACATTATTTCTGATCAACAATATGTCATCCACATATACTTATCAGAAATTCTATAGTGCTCCCACTCACTTTATTGCAAATACAAGTTTCTCGTAAACTATGTATAAACATCAAAACTTTGATCACCTCATCAAAGCGTATATTCCAACTCCGAGATGCTTGCTTCAGTCCATGGAAGGATCACCGAAGCTTGCACACCTTTTAGCATCCTTAGGCCTGACAAAACCTTCTAGTTGTATCACATACAACCTTTCCTCAAGTAAACAGTTAAGGAAACGATGTTTTGACATCCATCTGTCAGATTTCATAATTGAAAACACAGCAACTGCTAACATAATTCCAACAGACTTTAGCACCACTACGAGTGAGAAAGTCTCATCGTAGTCAACTCCTTGAACTTGTCACAAACATCTTTGCAACAAGTCGAGCTTTACAAATAGTGACATTCACCATCAGTGTCTGTCTTCATTTTAAAGTCTACCAAAGTCTACACTTGGTTTTCATACATGGATCCTATATCGGATTTCATGGCCTCCAACCATTTGTCGGAATCCGGGCCCATCATCGCTTCTCCATAGCTCGTAGGTTCATCGTTTGTCCAACAACATGACCTCCAAGACAGGGTTGTCGTACCACTTAGGAGCAGTATCTTGTCGACCTACGAAGTTCGATAGTAACTTGATCCTAAAGCTTCATGATCATCATCATTAACTTCCTCTTCAACTAATGTAGGCTTCACAGAAACAACATCCTGCGCTGCGCTACTCTCTGGTTGAACAAAGTTTAAACAACCTCATCAAGTTCTATCTTCCTCCCACTTAATTCTTTCGAGAGAAACTTTTCCTCGAGAAAGGATCCGTTTTAGTAACAAACACTTTGCACTTGGATCTGAGATAGAAGGTTCACCCAACTGATCTTAGGGTATTCTATCAAGATGCATTTGTCCGCCTTGGGTTCGACCTCATTAGGTGAAAACATTTTCCACACACGTGTCGCAGCCCCAAGTATTAAGAAATGATAGCTTAGGTTTCTATCAAACCATAATTCACATGGTGTCATCTCAACGGATTTAGATGGTGCCCTATTTAAAGTGAATGTAGTTGTCTCTAATGCATAACCCCAAAATTATAGTAGTAAAACGACAAGAGACATCATAGCATGCACCATGTCCAATAGAGCATAACTATGATGTTCGGACACACCATCACACTATGGTGTTCCAGGTGGCGTTTAGTTGTGAAACAACTTTCACATTGTCTTAAGTTGTATGCCAAACTCGTGACTCAGATATTCACCTCCACGATCATATCGCAGTCATTTTTATCTTCTTGTCACGATGATCTTTAAACTTCACTCTGATTTGCTTGAACCTTTCAAACGATTCAGACTTGTGTTTCATTAAGTAAATATACACTATATCTACTCAAATCATCAGTGAAGGTAAGAAAATAACGATATCCACTGCACGCTATAAGACTCACTAGATTGCATACATCAACATGTATCATTTCCAATGAATCACTTGCCCGCTCCATCCAACGGGGTCCTTTAGTCATCTTGCCCAAGAGGCATGGTTCGCATGTCTCAACCGATTCGAAATCAAATGAGTCCAAATATCCATCACCATGGAGTTTCTTCATGCGCTTTATACCAATATGACATTTTCCGGTAGTGCCACAAGTATGTGGTACTATCATTATTTAACTTTGTATCTTTTGACATCAATGTTATGAAAATGTGTATTACTACGATCAAGATTTCAACAAACCATTCTCACTGGGTGCATGACCATTGAAGGTATTATTCATGTAAACAGAATAACTATTATTCTCTGACTTAAATGAATAACCGTATTGCAACAAACATGATCTAATCATGTTCATGCTCAACGCAAAAAACCAAATAACATTTATTTAGGTTCGTCACTAATCCTGAAGGTAGAGAGAGCGTGCGATGTTGATCACATCAACCTTGGAAACATTTCCAACACACATCGTCACCTCACCCTTAGCTAGTTCTCCGTTTATTCCGTAGCTTTTATTTCGAGTTACTAACATTCAGCAACCGAACCGGTATCCAATACCCAGGTGCTACTAGGAGTACTAGCAAGGTACACATCAATAACTCGTATATCAAATATACTTCTCTTGATGTTGCCAGCCTTCTTATCTACCAAGTATCTAGGGTTGTTCTGCTTCAGCGACCTCTCACCTCATAATAGAAGAACTTAGTCTCGGGTTTGAGTTCAACTTTGGGTTGCTTCACTAGAGCAGCAACTGACTTGCTATCCATGAAGTTTCCCTCCTTGCTCTTGCCCTTTTCAAAACTAGTGGTTTGATTAACCATCAACACTTGCTGCTCCTTCTTGATTTCTACCTTTGCGGTGTCAAACATCGCGAACAGCTCAGGGATCAATACTTCTATCCCTGGTGTATTATAGTTCATCACTAAGTTCTAGTAGCTTTAGTGATAGTGACTTGGAGAAATATATCAATCACTATCTTATCTGGAAGATCAACTCCCACTTGATTCAAGCGATTGTAGTACCCAGACAATCTGAGTACATGCTCAATGATTGAGCTATTCTCCTTCGTCTTACAGGCAAAGAATCTTGTTGGAGATCTCATATCTCGCAACACAGGCACGAGCCTGAGATCACAATCTCTACTCCTAGAACATCTCATATGTTCCGTGACGTTCAAAACGTTTTGGAGCCTCAATTCTAAGCCGTAATGCATGACACACTAAACTATCAAGTAGTCATCGAAACGTGCCTGTCAGATGTTCACAACATCTATAGACGACGCTAGAGGGGGTGGCACACCGAGCGGTGCATTAAGGACATAAGCCTTCTGTGCAGCAATGAGGACAATCCTCAGATCACGGACCCAGTCCGCAATATTGCTACCAACATCTTTCAACTCTATTTCTCTAGGAACATATAAAAATTTAAGGGAGCTACAGCGCGAGCTAGTAATCTACAACATAATTTGCAAAGACACTTTGACTATGTTCACGATAATGAGTTCAATTAATCATATTACTTAAGAACTCCCACTCAAATTGACATCCCTCCGATCATTCGAGTGATACATGATCCAAATTCACCACCTCAAGTCCGATCATCACGTGAGTTGAGGTGGCTGCAATGGTGAACATCATTATGTTGATCATATCTACTATATGACTCATGTTCGACCTTTCGGTCTCTCGTGTTCCGAGGCCACGTATGTACATGCTAGGCTCGTCAAGTTTAACCCGAGTGTTCTGCGCGTGCAAATCTGGCTTGCACCCGTTGTATGTGAACGTAGAGTCTATCACACCCGATCATCACGTGGTGTCTCAACACGACGAACTTTCGCAACGGTGCACACTCGGGGAGAACACAGTTCATCTTGAAATTCAAGTGAGGGATCACCTTATAATGCTACCGCCGTACTAAGCAAAACAAGGTGCATAAAAGAATTAACATCTCATGCAATTCATAAGTGACATGATATGGCCATGAACTTGTGTTTAAGATCTCCATCTTCGAAACACCGGCATGATCTCCATCGTCACCGGCACAACACCATGATCTCCATCATCTTGATCTCCATCAATGTGTTGCCATTGGGGTTGTGGCGCCAGCCCTGCTTCTACTTCTATTGCTACCGCTTAGCGATAAAGTAAAGCATTACATAGCGCTTAATGATTGACACGCAGGTCATACAATAATTAAAGACAACCCTATGGCTCCTGCCGGTTGCCGTACTCAACGACATGCAAGTCATGAAATTCTATACATCACATGATCATCTCATACATCACATATATCTCATCATGTAATTGGCCATATCACGTCACAACATACCCTGCAAAAACAAGTTAGACGTCCTCTAATTGTTGTTGCATGTTTTACGTGGCTACTATGGGTATCTAGCAAGAACGATTCTCACCTACGCATAAACCACAACGGTGATACATAGATTGCTTTTCAACCTTCTCAAGGACCGCCTTTGTCGGATCCGATCCAACTAAAGTGAGAGAAACTGTCACCCGCAAACCATCTAAGCAACAAGTTGCGTCGAGGGAACCGGTCTCTCGTAAGCGTACGAGTAATGTTGGTCCGGGCCGCTTCATCTCACAATCCCGCTAAACCAAATTCCGACCAAGGGAGGAAGCAATCTAAGAAACAACGCCCACAAACCTTTTGTGTTCTACTCGACATCTCATCGAACCATCAACCTAGCTCATGATGCCACTGTTGGGGAACGTCGCATGGGAAACAAAAAATTTCCTACGCACACGCAAACCTATCCATGGTGATGAGCATCTACGAGAGGGAGAGTGGATCTACGTACCCTTGTAGATCGCTAAGCGGGAAGCGTTAATAAACGCGGTTGGTGTAGTCGAACTTCTTCGCGATCCAAATCGCCGAGCGTCCCGCGATCCAATCACGAACCGTCCCGCGATCTCGATCACGGTCCTTCCGATCTAGCGCCGAACGGACGGCACCTGCGCGTTCAGCACACATGCAGCTTGATGACGATCTCCACCGTCTCGATCTAGCGAGAGGAGGTGGAGAGGAGAGAGAGTTCACCGGCAGCGTGACAGCGCTCCGGTGATGGTGGTGGAGCAATTCCGGTAGGGCTTCGCCTAAGCGCTGCAGAAAACCGATCTAGAGGAGAAACTATGCACCGGTGTAACGGGTAGCACGTGGCCGAAAATTCTGTCCAAAAACCACCCAATCCACTAGTATATATAGGAGGAGAGGAGAGGAGAGGAAGCCAAGGCGTTTGGGTCGGCCGAAATAGGAGGTGGGAAGCAATCCTACTTCACCTCCAATCCTAGTTGGAGTAGGATTGCTTCCTAGTGGCTGATTTTCCACTTTTTGCTTTAGGACTTTCTCTCTTGCGCCATGGGCCTTTGTGGCTGTTTTATCAGCCCACTAAGGGCTGGTTATTATTCTCCCACAGCCCATGGACCTCTTGGGGTCGAAATACCCCTCCCGGAGGCCTCCCGGTACACTACCGGCACTCCCGGTACACTACCGGCACTCCCGGTACACTACTGGCACTCCCGGTACACTACCGATGAGCCCGAAACTTTTCCGGAAACCAAACTAGGACTTCCTATATATGAATCTTTACCTCCGGACCATTCCGGAGCTCCTCGTGACGTCCGGGATCTCATCCGGGACTCCGAACAAACTTCGGTCACCACCATACATAACTCTACACTACCGAAATGTCACCGAACCTTAAGTGTGCAGACCCTGCGGGTTCGAGAACTATGTAGACATGACCGAGACACCTCTACGGTAAATAACCAATGGTGGGACCTGGACGTCCACATTGGTTCCTACATATTCTACGAAGATCTTTATCGGTCGAACCTCTATGTCAAGGATTCAGTTAATTCCGTATAACGTTCCCTTTGTTCTTCGGTATGTTACTTGCCCGAGATTCGATCGTCGGTATCTCCATACCTAGTTCAACCTCGTTACCGGCAAGTCTCTTTACTCATTCCGTAATACAAGATCCCGCAACTAACAATTAGTCACATTGCTTGCAAGGCTTATTGTGATGTTGCATTACCGAGTGGGCCCCGAGATACCTCTCCGTCACACGGAGTAACAAATCCCAGTCTCGATCCATGCCAACTCAACAGACACCATCGTAGATACCTGTAGAGCACCTTTATAGTCACCCAATTACGTTGCAACGTTTGATACACACAAGGCACTCCTCCGATATCTGTGAGTTGCATGATCTGATGGTCATAGGAACACATACTTGACATGCGGAAAACAGTAGCAAGAAACTGACACGATCATATGCTACGTTTGCAGTTTGGGTCTTGTCCATCACATCATTCTCCTAATGATGTGACCCCGTTATCAAATGACATCTCATGTCCATGGCTAGGAAACCTTAACCATCTTTTGATCAACGAGCTAGTCTATTAGAGGCATACTAGGGACATGGTTTTGTCTATGTATCCACACATGCATCTAAGTCTCCTATTAATACAATTATAGATTGGATAATAAACGATTATCATGAACAAGGGAATATGATAATAACTAATTTATTATTGCCTCTAGGGCATATTTCCAACAGCCTTGTGCGCCAGCCCCTCTCCTCTCCTCTCCTCCTATATATACTAGTGGAATAGAGGGGTTTTGCACAGAAAATACGGCCACGTGCTACCCGTTTCACCGGTGCTCCTCTAGATCGGTTTTCTGCAGTGCTTAGGCGAAGCCCTGCCGGAATTGCTACACCACCATCACCGGAGCGCCGTCACGCTGCTGGTGAACTCTCTCTCCCCTCCACCTCCTCTTGCTGGATCAAGACGGTGGAGATCGTCATCAAGCTGCACGTGTGCTGAACGCGGATGTGTTGTCCGTTCGGCGCTAGATCGGAAGGACCGTGATCGAGATCGCGAGACGGTTCGTGATGAGATCGCGGAACGGATCATGATGAGTTCACGGGATAGATCATGATCAAGATCGTGAGACGAATCGTGATGAGATCGCGGGACGGATCGTGATGAGTTCACGGAACGGATCGTGATTGGATCGTGGGACGGATCATGATGAGATCACGGGACGCTCGGCGATTTGGATCACGAAGATGTTCGACTACACCAACCGCGTTTCTTAACGCTTCCCGCTTAGAGATCTATAAGGGTATGTAGATCCACTCTCCATGGATAGGTTTGCGTGTGCGTAGGAAAATTTTTGTTTCCCATGCGACGTTCCCCAACAGGCGAGTGTCTCAAACCTCTTCCCATGTCGTATATGCAAGATGGGCACGAAATTTGTTGGACTACTTTTTTTCTGGAGCAATTCGGGGGTTGCGACGACCAAAAATTTCGACAAAAATCACTATGATGGCAAGTGTCTCAAAACGCTCTGGAGAACCTAAAATCAAGATAGGGAAAAAATATTTTCGGCCAAATTTTTTTTGGGCCAAAACATGCTCTGCAAAGCATGCCAGACTTTTTTCGACACCTACGCAGGTAGCAAAACGCGAATCCAAAATCAAAAGGATCTCGAAACTAAACCTAAAACGAGCTGGACTCGGATTGGTGGCGGATTTGTGGTGGTATAGTTCTGAAGACCATACGGATGGGTTTGCCCATGGGATTTGGAGCTGTAACTGCGAAATCAATGGTTTTGTCAACCTTGCGATCCGTTTTTCAGCGCATAGATGGCCTTTTATGGGCTAGATATTTCCCATGTGCGTGCTCGCATGTGCGTATGTGTGTGTGCGTGTAGAAAATCTTCCAGGTCGTGAAAATTAGTAGTTCTATCATCTCGTTTACCCGATACCTTTCCAACACCTACGAAAATTACTCACTCAGAGCTCGTCCGGACTAACGTTGATAGTCTTGTTGAATACCCTCTATAGGGCAGATAGTTCTACAGACCATACGCGTTGGCCCATGGAATTTCAAGATGTAACTGCGAAATTATTGGTTTTCTCCATCTTGCGATCCGTTTTTCAAGGCATAAACAACCTTTTATGGGCAAGATATTTCACGTGTGCATGCTCGCGTGTGTGTATTTGTGTGCAAAATGTTCCAGTTTGTGAATACTACAAGTTCTACCATCTCGTTTTGCCGATACCTTTCCAACACGTCTGAAAATTACTCAATCGGAGCTCGTCCTGACTCATGTTGATAGTCTCGTTCAATATCCTCTATTGGGTGAATTTCTTCTTTCCTTTGTTCACTGTTTCTTCTTTAAGATGAGCCTAACACCATGTTGTATCCAATCCCTGGCCGAGGCGCGTAGTTCTGAAGATCATACGGATGGGTTGGCCCATGGGATTTCGAGCTGTAACTGCGAAATAATTCATTTTCTCCATCTTGCGATCTGTTTTGAGGGCATAAATGGCCTTTTATGGGCAAGATATTTCCCATGTGTATGCTCACACATGTGTGTGTGCGTGTGCAAAATGTTCCAGGTCATGAAAATTAGAAGTTCTATCATCTCGTTTTCCCGATACCTTTCCAACACCTATGAAAATTACTCAATCGGAGCTCGTCCTCACTCAGGATGATAGTCTCATTCAATATCCTCTATAGGGTGAATTTCGTCTTTCCTTTGTTCACTGTTTCTTATCTAAGATGAGCCTAACACCATGTTGTATCCAATCCATGGCCGAGGCGCGTAGTTCTGAAGATCATACGGATGGGTTGACCCATGGGATTTCGAGGTATAACTGCGAAATCATTCGTTTTCTCTATCTTGTGATCCGTTTTTGAGGGCATAAACGGTCGTTCATGACAGCACGAGGCAAAAAGGGAGGCATGTCCTTGAATGAAAATAATACCTCTTTGCATAAAAAAGCATAGCAAGCAGATGTAGAAACATCCAAATCATTAATATCAGATTTTGTAGCAAGTAAACATCCACTCTTCAATTTTATTTCGGATGCAACATTAGATGATGGTTTATTATGCGTATGGTGTTGCTCAAATTCCCGTGCTACAATCTGATTTTCACTCTTATTTTTCTCCTGTTTTGCTTTACTAGCTCTAGCAATGTCATCTTTCATAATATGTTTCGGAGACATAGGAAGCAAAGTGATATTTTGATCCTTATGAACAAGCGTATACTGATTTGTCCTACCATGGTGTATGGAATTTTTGTCAAACTGCCATGGCCTACCAAGTAGAACAGAACATGCTTGCATGGGTACCACATCACAATCCACATAATCAGAATATGTAGCAATGCTAAAATGCACACGAACAGTACGTGTTACCTTAACCTTGCCACTATTGTTGAACCATTGGATGTAATAAGGATGAGGATGTGGTCTGGTGGTTAGAGACAGCTCCTCCACCATCTCCATGCTAGCCAAGTTATTGCAACTCCCTCCATCGATGATGACGTGAACAGAATGCTCCTTCACAACTCCCTTTGTGTGGAACAAGTTGTGCCTCTAATTTTGCTCAGCCTGTGTAACCTGCACACTGAGAACACGTTGAGCAACTAAACTTTCATACCTGTCAGCGTAATCAGCAGCCATGTAGTGTGTCTCTGGTTCTGCATCCTCGCCACCCTGTTCTTCACTTGCAATGAGAGCCAAAGTCTCCTCATCATAATCACTAGCAGACGCATATCCACCATCCCCAGTAACAATCATTACACGCTTGGAAGGGCATTCTCTCGCAAAGTGACCTCCACCCTTGCAACGATGGCATATAACCTCATGTGTTTGCCCTGTGGATGCAATAGATGAAGAAAATCTCTATGCAGGCCCAGAAGGTGTGATCTTCGCAGAGGGTGGAGTAGGAGCCTGTTTCCTGGTATCGCGGCTGGAGTTGGAAGTGGAAGTAGGTGGTGTTGCAGCAGGACGTGCGGAACTAGAGGAGGTATGTGGCGTCCATGATGAAGTGCGACCTGTAGAAAAAGTAGTTCTCGCCATTGCCTGTCGATCCTGCACTTCACGTTCAGCTTTGCAAGCAAGATTAAATAAACGAGTGACAGTGTTATACTCCTTATACTCTAGAGTATTCTGAATCTCTCTATTTAATCCACCCATAAAACGTGCAAGCATAGCTTCATTCTCCTCAACAATACCACATTTAATCATGCCAGTTTGTAATTCCTGATAATATTCTTCTACAGAATTTTTTCCTTATCTTAAACGCTGTAGATTTTGAAGCAATTCACGTTGATAGTAAGGTGGCACCCAACGATTACACATGGCAGTTTTCAAAGCAGCCCAAGTACTTGGAATATTAGCATGGTGTATTCTACAATGTTCTGTCCACCAAACACAAGCAAAACAAGTGAAAGAACAAACTGCAGCAGCAACAACACGTCTATCCTCAAGAAATTGTAAGCATATAAAACGTTGTTCTGTTTCTAACTCCCATGTATGATATATATCAGGAACGTATCTACCCTCAAATGTTGGAATATTCAATTTAAGTTTAGGGAGATGGTCATGATCCCGTACCTGAGGGGGTGGTGCAGCCCTACCGTTATGGTTGTAGCCATGTGGTCGACCTGGTGCGTATCGTGGTGGTTGCCCCTGAGGCTGATCTGGAGCAACCTCTCCCTCATAATCATAATCACCCTCATAATCTTCAACCTGCTCAACGATAGTAGTAGCAGGAGCCACAGAAGTAGCAGCAGTATCAACAGTACCAGTATGTTGGCCTTGGCCGAGAGGCACACGTCGCGCTCGTCGTTCGAAAGGGATAGGAGTTGCAGCTGGTGGTGGTAGACGGGCAAGCACCTCATTGAACTTGGCGTCCATCTTGGTGTCGAATGTCTTCTCCAAACCATCGAGCTTCTCCATGGCCCCTCCAAAGGTTGTCACGAGGTCTTGTACCTGGTCAACCATCAGTTGCTAAAATTTATCATAGAGCGCTTTGTTGGTCATGCTCTCCCAGTCCCTCCCGTTGTCGTGTGATCCTGACATGGTTAGCAGAAATAGGAAACACACAATAATATGAAACCTATAGACTACTGGGACGTGGTGGTGGTGGTGGTGGTGTGTCACAAATTCTATAAGCAAATCTCAAATTCCTACCAGTTCTTACCCAGCAGTAGGTGGTGATCGGCAACCGTTGTAGTCAAAACTCTCAAAGCTTGGATAGAGTGATTGCCAGGTGGTGTCAGACACACGACGTAGATGTATGTGGAGCTGGGATGGCTTATAATATGGTAGCAAAAAGGGTTAGCAATAATAAATTTAGAGATGCAAGGTTGAACAAATGCTCAACGACGTTACTGTGCTGGTCCTAGGCTAGACCGTACTAGAGACGTGAGCCTAAAACACCAACAAAATCACGACGCTACACGTAATCAAGGGAAAAGTAAACTCTGATTTTTTTTCGTTTTCTTTTTTTCGGCGCCTCTTTTTTTTGTGCTCTTTTTTTTGCTTAAAAAATCACCACAATGGCGAGTGTCTCAAAACTCTTCCCACGTCATATAAGCAAGATGGGCATGAAATTTGTTGGACTAATTTCTTTCCTGGAGCAATTCGGGGGCTACGACGACTAAAAATTTCGACAAAAATCACTATGATGGAAAGTGTCTCAAACCGCCGAAGACCTAAAACCCAGATTGGGAAAAAACATTTTTAGCCGAATTTTTTTGGGCCAAAACATGCTCTGCAAAGCGTGCTAGACTCTTTTTTCTGACACCTACGCAGGTACCAAAACACGAATCCGAAATCAAAAGGATCTCCAAACTAAACCTAAAACGAGCTGGACTCAGATTGGTGGAGGATTTGTGGTGGTATATATGGACACCAATGGATAGTGATGGTGGGTGGTGATATATGGCAGCGGTGATGATGGTGGTGGTATATGGCAACTATAAAGACGATGCGGTGGTGGCATGACAACCTGTGAATAGAACTCGAAACTCTGAAGGACTATACAATAAGACCAGCAACTCGACATGACGATGTAACCACAAATTCAACAAAGCAAAATACTGAAAAGACTATGCAAAGGCTCAGATTGGTTCGGATATGATGATCTAACCCTAATAATTTTGTTGTGGCTTTTTCGTGGACTAAAGGTATGAAGAACAGATGCGATCTAAACAACGAAAACTGGTAAAATCTCACCGAGCAACCTGGAAATCTGATACCACTTAGTAGAGGCGAAGTTGTCCATGTCTTTCGATGAGATGGTGGCTATCGTTTTTGGTGGAGTAGACTTTGACGATCCGACTACGAACGTGTGATGACGCCATGCCTTAGCAATCGCTAAACCAACTCCGAGAGGTTACTGACCACGCCGGAGCACGATCAACCTAACCACGAGGGTTTGTTTCCTGCACACAAACGAAGAACAAGCAAGAAACTAAGATTGCAAACTGGATATTGCCAATATAAGAGGAAAGCTTTATTGATGAAGTGGGGTTCTGTGACGCCTTTGTCTGGTCGTGGAACACAAACGAAGAATGCGAAGTTGCAGCTATGGCGAACTTGTAATCTAAACAAAACCCAACCCTAAAACGACGCCCTAAGGGCTGTATATATGGGGGAATAGAGGGTAATTTCGTGGCCCCTTAGAGGAGGGTCCGAAACCGACCTTAACTCAGTTTCCCCATACATACGGACTCTAAAAATAGCCTATAATATGGTATTTCAAAATTACATGGGCCTGGCCCAACAATAAGGTGGCGCAGCACCTATATTAGCCTAGGGACGAATTTTATAAAGTAGCATCATGCATATTTCGTCCAAGGCTTCTTGCTCCCATTATGGTGGCTTCAAAGTGCGAAAATCATCACTGGAAGCTCCATTGTTCTTTCCCGCGTGTGCACCTTCTTCTCCATGCTTGATCCCGATCCCATGGTCATCCTTCTTGTCCATGCCAGGTCCTTCATTCATAAGTAAAACAAAAGTATCTAATTTAGGCAGCATCATATGTTCATGAACATTAGAAGGATTTGCAAGAAACGAAAGTACCTGGTAATTCAATTGACGAGCGCGAGCTCTAGTAATTGGTCATGTATGTATAGTAGTCGTAATTGTGGGTGTAACATTAGCAAGGATGTCCTCATCAAGAAGGATGACCATAGGAGCGGGATCAAGCATGGAGAAGAAGGTGCGCGCGCGGGAAAGAACAATGGAGCTTCGGGTGATGATTTTCGCACTTTGAAGCCACCATAATGGGAGCAAGAAGCCTTGGACGAAATATGCATGATGCTACTTTATAAAATTCATCCCTAGGCTAGTATAGGTGTTGCGCCACCTTATTGTTGGGCCTGTAATTTCAAAATACCATATTATAGGCTGTTTTTAGAGTCCGTATGTATGGGGAAACTGTGTTAAGGTCGGTTTCGGACCTCTCCTCCAAGGGGCCACGAAATTCTCCTCTATTCCCCCATATACACAGCCCTTAGGGCGTCGTTTTAGGGTGGGGTTTTTGTTTAGATTACAAGTTTGCCATAGTTGCAACTTCGCGTTCTTCGTTTGTGTTCCACGACCAGACAAAGGCGTCACAGAACCCCACTTCATCAATAAAGCTTTCCTCTTATATTCGCAATATCCAGATTGCAATCTTAGTTTCTTGCTTGTTCTTTGTTTGCGTCCAGGAAATAGAACCTCGTGGTCAGGTTGATCGTGCTCTGGCGTGGTCAATAACCTCTCGGAGTTGGTTTAGCGATTGCTAAGGCGCGTCGTCATCACACATTCGTAGTCGGATCGTCAAAGTATACTCCACCAAAAACGATAGCCACCATCTCATCGAAAGATAGGGACAACTTCGCCTCTATCAGATATTTCCCATGTGCATGCTCGCATGTGTGTGTGCGTGTGCAAAATGTATCAGGTCGTGAAAATTATAAGTTCTATCATCTCGTTTTCCCGATACCTTTCCAACACCGATGAAATTTACACAATCGGAGCTCGTCCTGACTCACGTTGATAGTCTCGTTGAATACCCTCTATAGGGTGAATTTTGTCTTTCCTTTGTTCACCGTTTCTTTTATAATATGAGGCTAACACCATGATGAATCCAATCCAGGGTCGAGGCGTGTAGTTCTAAAGACCATACGGATGGGTTGGCCCATGGGATTTGGAGCTGTATCTGTGAAATCATTGGTTTTTCAACCTTGTGATCCGTTTTTCAGGGCATAGACGACCTTTAATGGGCTAGATATTTCCCGCGTGCGTGCTCGTGCGCATGTGTGTGTGTGGGCGTGTACAAAATCTTCCAGCTCGTGAAAAATAGAACTTCTATCATCTTGTTTACCCGATACCTTTCCAACACCTATGAAAATTACTCAATCGGATATCGTCCGGACTCACGCTGATAGTCTTGTTGAATACCCTCTATAAGGCGAATTTGGTCTTTCCTTTGTTCCTTGTTTCTTCTCTAATATGAGCCTAAAACCATGTTATATCCAATCCATGGTCAAGGCGCGTCGTTCTGAAGACCATACGGATGGGTTCGCCCATGGGATTTCGAGCTGTAACTGCGAAATCATTGGTTTTCTCCGTCTTGCTATTCGTTTTTGAGGGCATAGACGGCCTTTTATGGGCAAGATATTTCCCGTGTCCATGCTCGCGTGTGTGTGTGCATGTGGAAAATGTTCCAAGTCGTGAAAATAAGATGTTCTATCATCTCGTCTTCCCGATACCTTTCCAACACTTATGAAAATTACTCATCGGAGCTCGTCTTGACTCATGTTGATAGGGTGAAATTTGTCTTTCCTTTATTCACTGTTTCTTCTCTAATTTGAGCCTAAACACCATGTTGTATCCAATCCATGGTCGAGGCGCGTAGTTCTACAGACCATACGGATGGGTTGGTCCATGGAATTTCGAGATGTAACTGCGAAATTATTGGTTTTCTCCATCTTGTGATCCATTTTTAAGGGCATAGACGGCCTTTTATGGGCAAGATATTTCCTGTGTGCGTGCTCGCGTGTGTGTGCGCGTGTGCAAAATGTTCCAGGTCATCAAAATTAGAAGTTCTATCATCTGCTTTTCCCGATACCTTTCCAACACTTATGAAAATTACTCAATCGGTGCTCGTCGTCACACACGTTGCTAGTCTCGTTCAACTCTAGAGGGTGAATTTCGTCTTTCCTTTGTTCACTGTTTCTTCTCTAAGATGAGCCTAACACCATGTTGTATCCAATCCATGTCCGAGGCACGTAGTTATGAAGATCATACGGATGGGTTGGCCCATGGGATTTCGCTGTAACTGCGAAATCATTTGTTTTCTCCATCTTGCGATCCGTTTTTAGGGCATAAACGGCCTTTTATGGGCAAGATATTTCCCATGTGGATGCTCGTGTGTGTGTGTGTGTGTGCATGCGCAAAATGTTCCACGTCATGAAAATTAGAAGTTCTACCATCTCGTTTTCCCGATACCTTTCCAACACCGATGAAATTTAGTCAATCTGAACACGTCCTGACTCACATTGATAGTCTCATTGAATACCCTCTATAGGGTGAATTTTTTCTTTCCTTTGTTCATCATTTCTTCTACAATATGAGCCTAACACCATGATGAATCCAATCCATGGTCAAGGCGCGTTGTTCTGAAGACCATACGGATGGGTTGGCCCATGGGATTTGGAGTTGTAACTGCGAAATCATTAGTTTTGTCAACTTTGCAATCCGTTTTTCGGGGCATAGACGGCGTTTTATGGGCTAGATATTTCCCGCGTGTATGCTCGCGTGATGAGGACATCCCTACTAATGCTACACCCACAACTCCGACTACTATACATACAGGACCAATAACTAGAGCTCGCGCACGTCAATGGAATTACCAGGAACTTTTGTTTGTTGCAAATCCTTCTAATGTTATGAACATATGGTGCTGCCTAAATTAGATACTTTTGTTTTACATATGAATGAAGGACCTGACATGGACAGGAAGGATGACCATTCGAGTGGGATCAAGCATGGAGAAGAAGGTGCGCGCGGGAAAGAATAATGGAGCTTTGAGTGATGATTTTCGCACTTTGAAGCCACCATGATGGGAGCAAAAAGCCTTGGACGAAATATGCATGATGCTACTTTATAAAATTCGTCCCTAAGCTAATATAGGTGCTGCGCCACCTTATTTTTGGGCCAGGCCCATGTAATTTCGAAATACCATATTATAGGCTGTTTTTAGAGTCCGTATGTATGCGAAAACTGAGTTTGGGTCGGTTTCGAACCCCTCCTCCAAGGGGCCACGAAATTCCCCTCTATTCCCCCATATATACAGCCCTTAGGGCGTCGTTTTAGGTTTGGGTTTTGTTTAGATTACAAGTTTTCCATAGCTGCAACTTTGCGTTCTTCGTTTGTGTTCCACGACCAGACAAAGGCGTCACAGAACCCCACCTCATCAATAAAAGCTTTCCTCTTATATTCGCAATATCCAGATTGCAATCTTAGTTTCTTGCTTGTTCTTCGTTTGCGTGCAGGAAATAGACCCTCGTGGCCAGGTTGATCGTGCTCCGGCGTGGTCAATAACCTCTTGGAGTTGGTTTAGCGATTGCTAAGGCACGACGTCATCACACGTTCGTAGTCGGATCATAACAGTCTACTCCACCCAAAACGATAGCCACCATCTCATCGAAAGACAGGGACAACTTCGCCTCTATCAAGGTATCAGATTTCCAGGTTGCTCGGTGAGATTTTACCAGTTTTCGTTGTTTAGATCACATCTGTTCTTCATACCTTTAGTCCACGAAAAAGCCACAAAAAAATTATTAGGGTTAGATCATCATATCCGAACCAATCTGAGCCTTTGCATAGTCTTTTCAGTATTTTGCTTTGTTGAATTTGCGGTTACAACGTCGTGTCGAGTTGCTCGTCTTAGTGTATAGTCCTTCAGAGTTTCGAGTTCTATTCACAGGTTGTCACGCCACCACCGCATCGTCTTCATAGTTGCCATATACCACCACCATCATCACCACTGCCATATATCACCACCCACCATCACTATACATTGGTGTCCATATATACCACCACAAATCCGCCACCAATCTGAGTCCAACTCGTTTTAGGTTTAGTTTCGAGATCCTTTTGATTTCGGATTCGCATTTTGCTACCTGAGTAGGTGTCGGAAAAAGGAGTCTGGCACGCTTTGTAGAGGACGTTTTGGCCCAAAAAATCGGCCGAAAATAGTTTTTCCCTATCTTGATTTTAGGTTCTCCGGAGCGTTTTGAGACACTTGCCAACATAGTGATTTTTGTCGAAATTTTTGATCGTCGCAACCCCCCAATTGCTCTAGAAAAAAAATTAGTCCAAAAAAAATTCATACCTATCTTGCTTATACGACATGGGAAGAGTTTTGAGCCACTCACCATTGTAGTGATTTTCTCAGCAAAAAAAGCGCAAAAATAAATAAGTGGCACCGGAAAAAAACGAAAAAAAATCAGAGTGTGCTCTTCCCTTGATTACGTGTAGCGTGGTGATTTTGTTGGTGTTTTAGGCTCGCATCTCTAGCACTGTCTAGCCTAGGACCAGCACAGCACCCTCGTTGAGCGTTTATCCAACCTTGCATCTCTAAATTGATTATTGCTAACCCTTTTTGCTACCATATTATAAGCCATCCCAGCTCCACATACATCTACGTCGTGTGTTTGACACCACCTGGCAATCGCTCTATCCAAGATTTGAGAGTTTTGACTACAACGGTTGCCGATCACCGCCTGCTACTGGGTAACAACTGGTAAGAATTTGAGATTCGCTTGAAGGATTTGTGACACACCACCACCACCACCACCACGTCCCAGTAGTCTGTAGGTTTCATATTCTTGTGTGTTTCCTATTTCTGCTAAACATGCCAAGATCACACGATGACGGGATCGACTGGGAGAGCATGACGAACAAAGCACTCTATGATAAATTTTAGCAAATGATGGCTGACTAGGTACAAGACTTCGTGACCAACTTTGGAGAGGCCATGGAGAAGCTAGATGGTTTGGAGAAGACATTCGACACCAAGATGGACACCAAGTTCAATGAGGTGCTTGCCCGTCTACCACCACCAGCTATAGCTCCTATCCCTTTTGAACGACGAGCGCGACGTGTGCCTCTCGGCCAAGCCCTACATACTGGTATGGTTGATACTGCTGCTACTTATGTGGCTCATGCTGCTACTGTTGTTGAGCAGGTTGAAGATTATGATGGTGATTACGATGATGACGGAGAGGTTGCTCCAGATCAGCCTCAGGGGCAACCACCACCATATGCACCAGGTCGACAACATGGCTACAACCGTAACGGTAGGGCAGCATCACCCCCTCAGGTACGGGATCATAACCATCTCCCTAAACTTAAATTGAATATTCCGACGTTTGAGGGTAGAT
This sequence comes from Hordeum marinum, assembly GCA_022496015.1. Classification (NCBI taxonomy): domain Eukaryota; kingdom Viridiplantae; phylum Streptophyta; class Magnoliopsida; order Poales; family Poaceae; genus Hordeum; species Hordeum marinum. The sequence continues at coordinate 164,515,858 of CM039672.1, read as the reverse complement.
ATGTTCCTGATATATATCTTACATGGGAGTTAGAAAAAGAACAACGTTTTACATGCTTACAATTTCCTGAGGATAGACGTGTTGCTGCTGCTGTTTGTTCATTCACTAGTTTTGCTTGTGTTTGGTGGTCAGAACATTGTAGAATACACCATGCTAATATTCCAACTACTTGGGCTGCTTTGAAAACTGCTATGCGTAATCGTTGGGTGCCACCTTATTAGCAACGTGAATTGCTTCAAAATTTGCAGGGTTTAAGACAAGGAAAAAACTCTGTAGAAGAATATTATCAAGAATTACAAACTGGCATGATTAGATGTGGTATTGTTGAGGAGAATGAAGTTATGCTTGCACATTTTATGGCTGGATTAAATAGAGAGATTCAGACTATTCTAGAGTATAAGGAGTATAACACTATTACTCGTTTATTTCATCTTGCTTGCAAAGCTGAACGTGAAGTGCAGGATCAACAGGCAATGGTGAGAACTACTTTCTCTGCAGGTCGCACTTCATCATGGACACCACGTACCTCCTCTACTTCCGCATGTCCTACTGCAAGACCACCTACTTCAACCTCCAACTCCAACCGCGATACCAGGAAACAGGCTCCTACTCCACCCTTTGCGAAGAGCACACCTTCTGGGCCTGCACAGAGCTCTTCTTCATCTATTCCATCCACAGGGCAAACACATGAGGTTATATGTCGTCGTTGCAAGGGTGGAGGTCACTTTGCGAGACAATGTCCTTCCAAACGTGTAATGATTGTTACTAAGGATGGTGGATATGCGTCCGCTAGTGATTATGATGAGGAGACTTCGGCTCTCATTGCAAGTGAAGAACAGGGTGGCAAGGATACAAAACCAGAGACACACTACATGGCTGCTGATTATGCTGACAGGTATGAAAGTTTAGTTGCTCAACGTGTTCTTAGTGTATAGGTTACACAGGCTAAGAAAAATCAGAGGTACAACTTGTTCCACACAAAGGGAGTTGTGAAGTAGCATTCTGTTCACGTCATCATCGATGGAGGGAGTTGCAATAACTTGGCTAGCATGGAGATGGTGGAGAAGCTGTCTCTAACCACCATACCACATCCTCATCCTTATTATATCCAATGGTTCAACAATAGTGGCAAGGTTAAGGTAACACGTACTGTTCGTGTGCATTTTAGCATTGCTTCATATTCTGATTATGTGGATTGTGATGTGGTACCCATGCAAGCATGTTCTGTTTTACTTGGTAGGCCATGGCAGTTTGATAAAAATTCTGTACACCATGGTAGGACAAATCAGTATACTCTTGTTCATAAGGATCAAAATATCACTTTGCTTCCTATGTATCCCGAAGATATTATGAAAGATGACATTGCTAGAGCTAGTAAAGCAAAACATGAGGAAAATAAGAGTGAAAATCAGATTGTAGCACAGGAATTTGAGCAACACCATAAGCATAATAAACCATCATCTAATGTTGCATCCGAAATAAAATTGAAGAGTGGATGTTTACTAGCTACTAAATTTGATATTAATGATTTGGATGTTGCTACATCTGTTTGCTATGCTTTTGTATGCAAAGAGGTATTATTTTCATTCGAGGACACGCCACCCTCTTTGCCTCCTGCTGTCCTTAACATTTTGCACGAGTTCGCTAACGTCTTTCCACAAGACGTGCCACCGGGATTACCACCTATTCACGGGATTTAGCATCAGATTGACTTAATTCCCGGTGCATCCCTACCCAACCGTGCGCCATCCCGTACCAATCCAGAGGAGAGAAAGGAGATTACGCGTCAAGTACAGGAGCTGCTTGACAAAGTTGATAAAGCCAAGATTGAAGCTATTGAGAGTTGGCCGCGGCCCAAAACGGTCACACAAGTGATGAGGACATCCCTACTAATGCTACACCCACAACTCCGACTGCTGTACATACAGGACCAATTACTAGAGCTCACGCACGTCAATTGAATTACCAGGTACTTTCATTTCTTGCAAATCCTTCTAATGTTCATGGACATACGATCCTGCCTAAATTAGATACTTTTGTTTTATTTGTGAATGAAGGACCTGGCATGGACAAGAAGGATGACCATTGGAGCGGGATCAAGCATGGAGAAGAAGGTGCACGCGCGGGAAAGAACAATGGAGCTTCCAGTGATGATTTTCGCACTTTGGAGTCACCATAATGGGAGCAAGAAGACTTGGACAAAATATGCATGATGCCACTTTATAAAATTCGTCCCTAGGCTAATATAGGTGTTGCGCCACCTTATTTTTGGGCCAGGCCCATGTAATTTCGAAATACCATATTATAGGCTATTTTTAGAGTCCGTATGTATGGGGAAACTGAGTTAGGGTCGGTTTCGGACCCCTCCTCCAAGGGGCCACGAAATTCCCCTCTATTCCTCCATATATACAGCCCTTAGGGCGTCGTTTTAGGTTTGGGGTTTTGTTTAGATTACAAGTTCGCCATAGCTGCAACTTCGCGTTCTTTGTTTGTGTTCCACGACCAGACAAAGGCATCACAGAACCCCACTTCGTCAATAAAGCTTTCCTCTTATATTCGCAATATCCAGATTGCAAGCTTAGTTTCTTGCTTGTTCTTTGTTTGCGTGCAGGAAACATACCCTCGTGGTCAGGTTGATCATGCTCCGGCGTGGTCAATAACCTCTCGGAGTTGGTTTAGCGATTGCTAAGGCGTGGCGTCATCACACAGTCGTAGTCGGATCGTCAAAGTCTACTCCACCAAAAACGAGAGCCACCATCTCATCGAAAGATAGGGACAACTTCGCCTCTATCAAGTGGTATTAGATTTCCAGGTTGCTCGGTGAGATTTTACTAGTTTTTGTAGTTTAGATAGCATCTATTTCTTCATACCTTTAGTCCACGAAAAAGCCACAAAAAAAATTAGGGTTAGATCATCATATCCGAACCAATCTGAGCCTTTGCATAGTCTTCTCAATATTTTCCTTTGCTAAATTTGCGGTTACATCGTCGTGTCGAGTTGCTGGTCTTAGTGTCTAGTCCTTTAGAGTGTCGAGTTCTATTCACAGGTTGTCACGCCGCCAACACATCGTCTTCATAGTCGGCATATACCACCACCATCATCACCGCTGCCATATGTCACCTCCCACTATCCATTGGTGTCCATATATACCACCACCGATCCACCACCAATCCGAGTCCAGCTCATTCGAGGTTCAGTTTCGAGATCTTTTTGATTTCGGACTCGCGTTTTGCTACCTGCGTAGGAGTCTGGCACGCTTTGCAGAGCACGTTTTGGCCCAAAAAAATTCGGCTGAAAATAATTTTTCCCTATCTTGATTTTAGGTTCTGTGGAGCATTTTGAGACACTTGCCATCATAGTGATTTTTGTCAAAATTTTTGGTCGTCGCAGCCCCCGAATTGCTCCCAAAAAAAATTGTCCAAAAAAATTTCGTGCCCATCTTGCTTATACGACGTGGCAAGAGTTTTGAGACACTCGCCATTGTAGTGATTTTTTTGAGCAAAAAAAAAGAGCGCAAAAAAAAGGCGCCGACAAAAAGAAATAAAAAAAAATTCAGAGTGTGCTCTTCCCTTGATTACGTGCATCGTCGTGTTTTTGTTGGTGTTTTAGGCTCGCGTCTCTAGTACGGGTCTAGCCTAGGACCAGCACAGTACCGTCGTTGAGCGTTTATTCAACCTTGCATCTCTGAATTGATTATTGCTAACCTTTTTTGCTACCATATTATAAGCCATCCCAGCTCCATATACATCTACGTCCTGTGTTTGACACCACCTGGCAATCGCTCTATCCAAGCTTTGAGAGTTTTGACTATAACGGTTGCCGATCACCGCCTGCTGCTTGGTAAGAACTGGTAAGAATTTGAGATTCGCTTAAAGGATTTGTGACACGCCTGTTGGGGAACGTCGCATGGGAAACAAAAAATTTCCTACGCACACGCAAACCTATCCATGGTGATGAGCATCTACGAGAGGGAGAGTGGATCTACATACCCTTGTAGATCGTTAAGCAGGAAGCGTTAAGAAACACGGTTGGTGTAGTCGAACATCTTCGCGATCCAAATCGCCGAGCGTCCCGCGATCTCATCACGATCCGTCCCGCGATCCAATCACGATCCGTCCCGTGAACTCATCACAATCCGTCCCGCGATCTCATCACGATCCGTCTCACGATCTTGATCACGATCTGTCCCGCGAACTCATCACGATCCGTTCCGCGATCTCATCACGAACCGTCTCGCAATCTCGATCACGGTCCTTTCGATCTAGCGCCGAACGGACAGCACCTCCGCGTTCAGCACACGTGCAGCTTGATGACGATCTCCATCGTCTTGATCCAGCAAGAGGAGGTGGAGGGGAGAGAGAGTTCACCAGCAGCGTGACGACGCTCCGGTGATGGTGGTGTAGCAATTCCGGCAGGGCTTCGCCTAAGCACTGTAGAAAACCGATCTAGAGGAGCACCGGTGAAACGGGTAGCACGTGGCCGTATTTTTTGTGCAAAAACCCTCTATTCCACTAGTATATATAGGAGGAGAGGAGAGGAACAGGGGCTGGCGCACAAGGCAGCCAACCAGCCTTCTGCGCCAAGGAGGAGAGGAATCCTACTCTTCCTCCAATCCTAGTTGGACTAGGATTGCATCCTATTGGCTGATTTTTGGCCTTTTTTCCTTTAGCCTTTTTTCTCCTGCGCCATGGGCCTTTCTAGGCTGATTTACCAGCCCACTAAGGGCTGGTTAATACTCTCCCACAGCCCATGGTCCCTCTAGGGTCGAAATACCCCTCCCGGAGGTCTCCCGGTACACTACCGGCACTCCCGGTACACTACCGATGAGCCCGAAACTTTTCCGGCGACCAAACTGGGACTTCCTATATATGAATCTTTACCTCCGAACCATTCCGGAGCTCCTCGTGATGTCCAGGATCTCATACGGGACTCCGAACAACCTTCGGTCACCACCATACATAACTCTACACTATCGAAACGTCACCGAACCTTAAGTGTGCAGACCCTGCGGGTTCGAGAACTATGTAGACATGACCGAGACACCTCTACGGCCAATAACCAATGGTGGGACCTGGACGTCCACATTGGTTCCTACAGATTCTACGAAGATCTTTATCGGTCGAACCTCTATGTCAAGGATTCAGTTAATCCCGTATGATGTTCCCTTTGTTCTTCGGTATGTTACTTGCCCGAGATTCGATCGTCGGTATCTCCAGACCTAGTTCAACCTCGTTACCAGCAAGTCTCTTTACTTGTTCCGTAATACAAGATCCCGCAACTAAAAATTAGTCACATTGCTTGCAAGGCTCATTGTGATGTTGTATTACCGAGTGGGCCCCAAGATACCTCTCCGTCACACGGAGTAACAAATCCCAGTCTCGATCCATGCCAACTCAACAGACACCCTCGGAGATAGCTATAGAGCACCTTTATAGTCACCCAGTTATGTTGCGACATTTCATACACACAAGCCACTCCTCCGATATCCGTGAGTTGCATGATCTCATGGTCATAGGAACATATACTTGACATGCACAAAACAGTAGCAATAGACTGACACGATCATATGCTACGTTTGTAGTTTGGGTCTTGTCCATGGCTAGGAAACATTAACCATCCTTTGATCAACGAGCCGGTCCATTAGAGGCATACTAGGGACATGGTTTTGTCTATGTATCCACACATGCATTTAAGTCTCCGATCAATACAATTATAGCATGGATAATAAATGATTATCATGAACAAGGAAATATAATAATAACTAATTTATTATTGCCTCTAGGGCATATTTCCAACACCACCACCACCACCACCACCACCACGTCCCAGTAGTCTGTAGGTTTCATATTCTTGTGTGTTTCCTATTTGCTAACCATGCCAGGATCACACGATAATGAGATCGACTGGGAGAGCATGACCAACAAAGCGCTCTATGATAAATTTCAGCAAATGATGGCTGACCAGGTACAAGACTTCGTGACCAACTTTGGCGAGGCCATGGAGAAGCTAGATGGTTTGGAGAAGACCTTTGACACCAAGATGGACGCCAAGTTCAATGAGGTTCTTGCCCGTCTACCACCACCAGTTGCGGCTCCTATTCCTTTCGAACGACGAGCGCGATGTGTACCTCTCGGCCAAGCCCAACATACTGGTACTGTTGATACTGCTGCTATTTCTATGGCTCGTGCTGCTACTGTCGTTGAGCAGGTTGAAGATTATGATGGTGATTACGATGATGAAGGAGAGGTTGCTCCTGATCAGCCTCAGGGGCAACCACCACCATACGCACCGGGTCGACCACATGGCTACAACCGTAACGGTAGGGCAGCACCACCCCCTCAGGTACAGGATCATGACCATCTCCCTAAACTTAAATTTAATATTCCGACGTTTGAGGGTAGATATGTTCCTGATATATATCTTACATGGGAGTTAGAAACAGAACAACGTTTTACATGGTTACAATTTCCTGAGGATAGACGTGTTGCTGCTGCTGTTTGTTCATTCACTAGTTTTGCTTGTGTTTGGTGGTCAGAACATTGTAGAATACACCATCTTAATATTCCAACTACTTGGGCTGCTTTGAAAACTGCTATGCGTAATCGTTGGGTGCCACCTTATTATCAACGTGAATTGCTTCAAAATTAGCAGCGTTTAAGACAAGGAAAAAATTCTGTAGAAGAATATTATCAGGAATTACAAACTGGTATGATTAGATGTGGTATTGTTGAAGAGAATGAAGCTATGCTTGCACGTTTTATGGGTGGATTAAATAGAGAGATTCAGACTATTCTGGAGTATAAGGAGTATAACACTATCACTCGTTTGTTTCATCTTGCTTGCAAAGTTGAACGTGAAGTGCAGGATCGACAGGCAATGGCGAGAACTACTTTTTCTGCAGGTCGCACTTCATCATGGACGCCATGTACCTCATCTACTTCCACACGTCCTGTTGCAACTCCACCTACTTCAACCTCCAACTCCAACCGCGATACCAGGAAACAGGCTCCTCCTCCACCCTGTACGAAGAGCACACCTTCTGGGCCTGCACAGAGCTCTTCTTCATCTATTGCATCCATAGGGAAAACACATGAGGTTATATGCCGTCGTTGCAAGGGTGGAGGTCACTTTGCGAGAGAATGCCCTTCCAAGCGTGTAATGATTGTTACTGAGGATGGTGGATATGCGTCTGCTAGTGATTATGATGAGGAGACTTTGGCTCTCATTGCAAGTGAAGAACACGATGGCGACGATGTAGCACCAGAAACACACTACATGGCTGCTGATTTCGCCGACAGGTATGAAAGTTTAGTTGCTCAACGTGTTCTCAGTGTGCAGGTTACACAGGCTGAACAAAATCAGAGGCACAACTTGTTCCACACAAAGGGAGTTGTGAAGGAGCCTTCTGTTCGCGTCATCATCGATGGAGGGAGTTGCAATAACTTGGCTAGCATGGAGATGGTGGAGAAGCTGTCTCTAACCACCAGACCACATCCTCATCCTTATTACATCCAATGGTTCAACAATAGTGGCAAGGTTAAGGTAACACATACTGTTCGTGTGCATTTTAGCATTGCTACATATTCTGATTTAGTGGATTGTGATGTGGTACCCATGCAAGCATGTTCTGTTTTACTTGGTAGACCATGGCAGTTTGATAAAAATTCTGTACACCATGGTAGGACAAATCAATATACTCTTGTTCATAAGGATCATAATATCACTTTGCTTCCTATGTCTCCGGAACATATTATGAAAGATGGCATTGCTAGAGCTAGTAAAGCAAAACAAGAGAAAAATAAGAGTGAAAATCAGATTGTAGCACAAGAATTTGAGCAACACCATAAGCATAATAAACCATCATCTACTGTTGCATCCGAAATAAAATTGAAGAGTGGATGTTTACTTGCTACTAAATCTGATATTAATGATTTGGATGTTGCTACATCTATTTGCTATGCTTTTTTATGCAAAGAGGTATTATTTTCATTCGAGGACATGCCTCCCTCTTTGCCTCCTGCTGTCTTTAACATTTTGCAGGAGTTCGCTGATGTCTTTCCACAAGACGTGCCACCGGGATTACCACCTATTCGAGGGATTGAGCATCAGATTGACTTAATTCCCGGTGCATCCTTACCCAACCATGCGCCCTACCGTACCAATCCAGAGGAGACAAAGGAGATTATGCGTCAAGTACAGGAGCTGCTTGACAAAGGTTATATACGTGAATCCCTTAGTCCTTGTGTTGTTCCTATTATTCTAGTGCCTAAAAAGGATGGTACATCGCGCATGTGTGTGGATTGTAGAGGCATTAATAATATTACTATTCGTTATCGTCATCCTATTCCGAGACTAGATGATATGCTTGATGAATTAAGTGGCTCTACAATTTTCTCCAAAGTTGATTTGCGTAGTGGATACAATCAAATTCGTATGAAATTGGGAGAGGAATGAAAAACGACATTTAAAACTAAGTTTGGATAATATGAGTGGTTAGTCATGCCTTTTGGGTTAACTAATGCACCTAGCACTTTCATGAGATTAATGAACGAGGTTTTACGTGCTTTCATTGGACGATTTGTGGTAGTCTATTTTGATGATATATTGATTTTTTGTAGATCTTTGGAGGAACATTTGGAACATTTACGTGCTGTTTTTACTGCACTACGTGATGCACGTTTGTTTGGTAACCTTGGGAAGTGCACCTTTTGCACCGACCGGGTATCTTTTCTTGGTTATGTTGTTACTCCACAGGGAATTGAAGTTGATAAAGCCAAGATTGAAGCTATTGAGAGTTGGCCGCAGCCCAAAACGGTCACACAAGTAAGGAGTTTTCTTGGCCTCTCTGGTTTCTATAGGCGTTTTGTGAGAGATTTCAGCACCATTGCTGCGCCTCTCAATGAGCTTACAAAGAAGGACGTGCCTTTTTCTTGGGGTGCCGCACAGGAAGAAGCCTTCACGGTCTTGAAAGATAAGTTAACACATGCTCCTTTACTCCAACTTCCTGATTTTAATAAGACTTTCGAGTTTGAATGTGATGCTAGTGGAATTGGGTTAGGAGGTGTGTTATTACAAGATGGTAAACCTGTTGCGTACTTTTCTGAAAAATTAAGTGGGCCTAGTCTGAATTATTCTACTTATGATAAGGAATTATATGCTCTTGTTCGGACTTTGGAAACATGGCAACATTATTTATGGCCCAAAGAATTTGTTATACATTCTGATCATGAATATTTGAAGCATATTAAATTGAAGCAAAACCGAACTGTAGACATGCTAAATTGTTTGAATTCATTGAGACTTTCCCTTATGTCATTAAACACAAGAAGGGTAAAGAAAATGTTATTGCTAATGCTTTGTCTTGTCATTATACTCTGCTTTCACAACTTGACTTTAAAATATTTGGTTTGGAGACCATCAAAGATCAATATGTGCATGATGTTGAATTTAGAGACGTGTTGCAGAATTGTAAAGAAGGGAGAACATGGAACAAGTTCGTTATTAATGATGGATTTGTGTTCCGTGCTAACAAGCTCTGCATTCCAGCTAGCTCCGTTCGTCTTTTGTTGTTACAGGAGGCGCACGGAGGAGGATTAATGGGACACTTTGGCGTGAAGAAGACGGAGGACGTACTTTCTACACATTTCTTTTGGCCAAAGATGAGACAGGATGTTGAGCGTTTTGTTGCTCGCTGCACTACATGTCAAAAAGCTAAGTCACGACTCAATCCTCATGGTTTATATATGCCTTTGCCTGTACCTAGTGTTCCTTGGGAGGATATATCTATGGACTTTGTTTTAGGTTTAACTCGAACAAAGAAGCGGAGGGATAGCATATTTGTTGTCGTGGATAGATTTTCCAAAATGGCACACTTTATACCATGTCATAAAAGTGATGATGCTGCTCATGTTGCTGATTTGTTCTTTCGTGAAATTATTCGATTGCATGGAGTACCAAATACAATTGTTTCAGATCGTGATGCTAAATTTCTTAGCCACTTTTGGAGATGTTTATGGGCTAAGTTGGGGACTAAACTACTTTTTAGTACTACATGTCATCCCAAAACTGATGGCCAAACTAAAGTAGTGAATAGATAATAGTCTACTATGCTTAGGGCTGTTTTGAAGAATAACTTTAAAATGTGGGAAGAATGCTTGCCTCATATTGAATTTGCTTATAATCGCTCGCTACATTCTACCACTAAGATGTGCCCTATTGAAGTTGTGTATGGTTTCTTACCTCGTGCACCTATTGATTTGTTGCCTCTTCCATTTTCGGAGAAGGTTAATTTTGATGCTAAAGAACGTGCTGAATTGATATTAAAGATTCATGAGTTAACGAAGGAAAACATTGAGCATATGAATGCTAAATACAAAATTGCTGGAGATAAGGGTAGAAAACATGTTGTCTTTGCACCTGTAGACCTTGTTTGGTTACATTTGCGTAAGGATAGATTTCCTACTTTGCGCAAGTCAAAGCTAATGCCACGTGCTGATGGTCCTTTTAAGGTGTTAGAGAAAATAAATGATAATGCATATAAACTTGAGGTGCCTGCAGAGTTTGGGGTTAGCCCCACTTTTAACATTGCAGATTTGAAGCCTTATTTGGGTGAGGAAGATGAGCTTCCGTCGAGGATGACTTCAGTTCAAGAAGGGGAGGATGATGAGGACATCCCTACTAATGCTACACCCACAACTCCGACTGCTGTACATACATGACCAATTACTAAAGCTCGCGCACGTCAATTGAATTAGCAGGTACTTTCATTTCTTGCAAATCCTATAATGTTCATGGACATATGATGCTGCCTAAATTAGATACTTTTGTTTTATTTGTGAATGAAGGACCTGGCATGGACAAGAAGGATGACCATTGGAGCGGGATCAAGCATGGAGAAGAAGGTGCGCGTGCGGGAAAGAACAATGGAGCTTCCAGTGATGATTTTCGCATTTTGAAGCCACCATAATGGGAGCAAGATGCCTTGGACGAAATATGCATGATGCCACTTTATAAAATTCGTCCCTAGGCTAATATAGGTGTTGCGCCACCTTATTTTTGGGCCAGGCCCATGTAATTTCGAAATACAATATTATAGGCTATTGTTAGAGTCCGTATGTATGGGGAAACTGAGTTAGGGTCGGTTTCGGACCCCTCCACCAAGGGGCCACGAAATTCCCCTCTATTCCTCCATATATACAGCCCTTAGGGTGTCGTTTTAGGTTTGGGGTTTTGTTTAGATTACAAGTTCGCCATAGCTGCAACTTCGCATTCTTCGTTTGTGTTCCACGACCAGACAAAGGCGTCACAGAACCCCACTTCATCAATAAAGCATTCCTCTTATATTCGCAATATCCAGATTGCTATCTTAGTTTCTTGCTTGTGCTTCGTTTGCGTGCAGGAAACAGACCCTCGTGGTCAGGTTGATCGTGCTCCGGCGTGGTTAATAACCTCTCGGAGTTGGTTTAGCGATTGCTAAGGCGCGGCATCATCACACCTTCATAGTCGGATCGTCAAAGTCTACTTCACCAAAAACGATAGCCACCATCTCATCGAAAGATAGGGACAACTTTGCCTCTATCAACAAGTGACGAGTTTTCTTGGCCTCGCTGGTTTCTATTGGCATTTTGTGAGAGATTTCAGCACCATTGTTGTGCCTCTCAATGAGCTTACAAAGAAGGACGTGCCTTTTTCTTGGGGTACCGCACAGGAAGAAGCCTTCACGGTCTTGAAAGATAAGTTAAACCATGCTCCTTTACTCCAACTTCCTGATTTTACTAAGACTTTCGAGCTTGAATGTGATGCTAGTGGAATTGGGTTAGGAGGTGTGTTACTAAAAGATGGTAAACTAGTTGCGTACTTTTCTAAAACATTGAGTGGGCCTAGTCTGAATTATTGTACTTATGATAAGGAATTATATGCTCTTGTTCGGACTTTGGAAACTTGGCAACATTATTTATGGCCCAAAGAATTTGTTATACATTCTGATCATGAATCTTTGAAGCATATTAAAAGTCAAGCAAAACTGAACCGTAGACATGCTAAATGGGTTGAATTCATTGAGACTTTCCCTTATGTCATTAAACACAAGAAGTGTAAAGAAAATGTTATTGTTGATGCTTTATCTCGTCGTTATACTATGCTTTCACAACTTGACTTTAAATATTTGGTTTGGAGACCATCAAAGATCAATATGTGCATGATGCTGAATTTAGAGATGTGTTGCAGCATTGTAAAGAAGGGAGAACATGGAACAAGTTCGTTATTAATGATGGATTTGTGTTCCGTGCTAACAAGCTATGCATTCGAGCTAGCTCCGTTCGTCTTTCGTTATTATAGGAGGCGCATAGAGGAGGATTAATGGGACACTTTGGCGTGAAGAAGACGGAGGACGTACCATCTACACATTTCTTTTGGGCAAAGATGAGACAGGATGTTGAGCGTTTTGTTGCTCGCTGCACTACATGTCAAAAAGCTAAGTCACGACTCTGTCCTCATGGTTTATATATGCCTTTGCCTGTACCTAGTGTTCCTTGGGAGGATATATCTATGGACTTTGTTTTAGGTTTACCTCAAACAAAGAAGGGGAGGGATAGCATATTTGTTGTCATGGATAGATTTTAAAACTAGCACACTTTATACCATGTCATAAAAGTGATGATGCTGCTCATGTTGGTGATTTGTTCTTTCGTGAAATTATTCGGTTGCATGGTGTGCCAAATGCAATTGTTTCAGATCGTGATGCTAAATTTCTTTGCCACTTTTGGAGATGTATATGGGCTAAGTTCGGGACTAAATTACTTTTTAGTACTACATGTCATCCCCAAATTGATGGCCAAACTAAAGTAGTCAATAGATCATTGTCCACTATGCTTAGGGCTCTTTTCAAGAATAACCTGAAAATGTGGAAAGAATGCTTGCCTCATATTGAATTTCCTTGTAATCGTTCGCTATATTCCACCACTAAGATGTGCCCTTTTAAAGTTGTGTACTGTTTCTTACCTCATGCACCTACTGATTTGTTGCCTCTTCCATCTTCGGGGAAGGTTAATTTTGTCTATAGGGTGAATTTTGTCTTTCCTTTGTTCATTGTTTCTTCTCTAATATGAGGCTAACACCATGTTGTATCCAATCCATGGTCGCGGCACGTAGTTCTGAAGACCATACGGATGGGTTGGCCCATGGGATTTCGAGCTGTAACTGCGAAATTATTGGTTTTCTCCATCTTGCGATCTGTTTTTGAGGGCATAGACGGCTTTTTATGGGCAAGATATTTCCTGTGTCCACGCTCGTGCCAGTGTGTGTGCATGTGCAAAATGTTCCAGGTCGTGAAAATTACAAGTTCTATCATCTCGTTTTCCCGATACCTTTCCAACACCTATGGAAATTAGTCAATCAGGGCTCGTCCTGACTCACATTGATAGTCTCGGTGAATACCCTCTATAGGGTGAATTTTGTCTTTCCTTTGTTCACCATTTCTTCTATAATACGAGCCTAACACCATGATGAATCCAATCCATGGTCGAGGCGTGTAATTATGAAGACCATATGGATGGGTTGGCCCATGGAATTTGTAGCTGTAACTACGAAATCACTGGTTTTGTCCATCTTGCGATCCGTTTTTCAGGGCATAGACGACCTTTTATGGGCTAGATATTTCCCGCGTGCGTGCTCGCGTGTGTGTGTGCATGCACAAAATCTTCTGGGTCATGAAAATTAGAAGTTCTATCGTCTCGTTTTCCCGATACATTTCCAACACCTATGAAAATTACTCAATCGGAGCTCATCCGGACTCAAGTTGATCGTCTCGTTGAATACCCTCTATAGGGTGAATTTTGTCTTTCCTTTGTTCACCGTTTCTTCTATAATATGAGCTTAACACCATGATGAATTCAATCCATGGTTGAGGCGCGTAGTTCTAAAGACCATATGGATGTGTTGGCCCATGGGATTTGGAGTTGTAACTGCGAAATCATTGGTTTTGTCCATCTTGCGATCCATTTTTCAGGGCATAGACTGTCTTTTATGGGCTAGATATTTCCCGCGTGCATGCTCGCGTGTTTGTGTGCATGTAGAAAATCTTCTAGGTCATGAAAATTAGAAATTTTATCTTCTTGTTTACCCGATACCTTTCCTATACCTATGAAATTACTCAATCGGAGCTCGTCCGGACTCACGCTGATAGTCTCGTTAAATACCCTCTATATGGCGAATTTTGTCTTTCCGTTTTTCACTGTTTCTTCTAGAATATGATCCTAACACCATGATGAATCCAATCCATGGTCGAGATGCGTAGTTCTGAAGACCATATGGATGGGTTGGCCAATGGGATTTGGAGCAATAACTGCAAAATCATTGGTTTTGTCCATCTTGCGATCCATTTCTGAGGGCATAGACGGCCTTTTGTGGGCAAGATATTTCCCGTGTCCGTGCTCGCATGTGTTTGTGCGTGTGCAAAATGTTCCAGGTCATGAAAATTATAAGTTGTATCATCACGTTTTCCTGATACCTTTCCAACACCTATGAAAATTAGTCAATTAGAGCTCGTCCTCACTCATGTTGATAGTCTCGTTGAATAGCCTCTATCGGGTGAAATTTGTCTTTCCTTTGTTCACTGTTTCTTCTCTAATATGAGACTAACACCATGTTGTATCCAATCCAAGGTCGAGGCGCGTAGTTGTGAAGACCATACGGATGGGTTGGCCCATGGGATTTTGAGCTGTAACTGCGAAATTATTAGTTTTCTCCATCTTGTGACCCGTTGTTTAGGGCATAGACGACTTTTTATTGGCAAGATATTTCCCGTGTCCAAGCTCGCGCGAGTGTGTGTGCATGTGCAAAATGTTCCAGGTCGTGAAAATTAGAAGTTCTATCATCTCGTTTTCTCGATACCTTTCCAACAACTATGGAAATTAGTCAATCGGAGCTCGTCCTGACTCACGTTGATAGTCTAAGTGAATACCCTCTATAGGGTGAATTTTGTCTTTCCTTTGCTCACTGTTTCTTCTATAATATGAGCCTAACACCATGATGAATCCAATCCATGGTCGAGGCATGTAGTTATGAAGACCAGATGGATGTGTTGGCCCGCTGGATTTGTAGTTGTTACTACGAAATCATAGGTTTTGTCCATCTTGCGATCCGTTTTTCAGGGCATAGACGGCCTTTTGTGGGCAAGATATTTCCCGCGTGCTTGCTCACGTGTGTTTGTGCATGTACAAAATCTTCTAGGACATGAAAAATAGAAATTCTATCATCTCGTTTACCCGATACCTTTCCTATACCTACAAAATTACTCAATCGGAGCTCGTCTGGACTCACGTTGATAGTCTCGTTGAATACCCTCTATATGGCGAATTTTGTATTTTCGTTGTTCACTATTTCTTCTATAATATGATCCTAACACCATGATGAATCCAATCCATGGTCGAGGCGCTTAGTTCTGAAGACCATATGGATGGGTTGGCCCATGGGATTTGGAGCCGTAACTACGAAATCATTGGTTTTGTCCATCTTGCGACCCGTTTCTGAGGGCATAAACGGCCTTTTGTGGGCAAGATATTTCCCGTGTCCGTACTCGCATGTGTGTGTGCGTGTGCAAAATGTTCCAGGTCATGAAAATTATAAGTTGTAGAATCGCGTTTTCCTGATACCTTTCCAACACCTATGAAAATTAGTCAATGAGAGCTCGTCCTAACTCATGTTGATAGTCTCGTTGAATAGCCTCTATAGTGTGAATTTTGTCTTTCCTTTGTTCACTGTTTCTTCTCTAATATGAGACTAACACCATGTTGTATCCAATCCAAGGTCGAGGCGTGTAGTTCTGAAGACCATATGGATGGGTTGGCCCATGGGATTTTGAGCTGTAACTGCGAAATTATTGGTTTTCTTCATCTTGTAACCCGTTTTTTAGGGCATAGACGACTTTTTATGGGCATGATATTTTCCGTGTCCAAGCTCGCGCGAGTGTGTGTGCATATGCAAAATGTTCCAGGTCGTGAAAATTAGAAGTTCTATCATCTCATTTTCCCGATACCTTTCCAACAACTATGGAAATTAGTCAATCGGGGCTCGTCCTGACTCACGTTGATAGTCTCGGTGAATACCCTCTATAGGGTGAATTTTGTCTTTCCTTTGTTCACCATTTCTTCTATAATATGAGCCTAACACCATGATGAATCCAATCCATGGTCGAGGCTTGTAGTTATGAAGACCATATGGATGGGTTGGCCCATGGGATTTGTAGCTGTAACTATGAAATCACTGGTTTTGTCCATCTTGCGATCCGTTTTTCAGGGCATAAACGGCCTTTTATGGGCTAGATATTTCCCGCGTGCATGCTCGAATGAGTGTGTGCATGCACAAAATCTTCTAGATCATGAAAATTAGAAATTCTATCATCTCGTTTACCCGATACCTTTCCTGTACCTATGAAATTACTCAATCGGAGCTCGTCCGGACTCACGTTGATAGTCTCGTTGAATACCCTCTATATGGCGAATTTTGTCTTTCCGTTGTTCACAATTTCTTCTATAATATGAACCTAACACCATGCTGAATCCAATCCATGGTCGAGGTGCGTAGTTCTGAAGACCATATGGATGGGTTGGCCCATGGTTTTTCGAGCTGTAAATGCGAAATTATTGGTTTTGTCCATCTTGCGATCCGTTTCTGAGGGCATAGACGGCCTTTTATGGGCAAGATATTTCCCTTGTCCGTGCTCGTGTGTGCGTGTGCGTGTGCAAAATGTTCCAAATCATGAAAATTATAAGTTCTATCATCTCGTTTTCCCGATACCTTTCCAACACCTATGAAAATTACTCAATCGGGGCTCGTCTTCACTCACGTTGATAGTCTCGGTGAATACCCTGTATAGGGTGAATTTTGTCTTTCCATTGTTCACCGTTTCTTCTATAATATGAGCCTAACACCATGATGAATCCAATCCTTGGTCGAGGCGTGTAGTTATGAAGACCAGATGGATGTGTTGGCCCACTGGATTTGTAGTTGTAACTGCGAAATCATTGGTTTTGTCCATCTTGCGATCCGTTTTTCAGGGCATAGACGGCCTTTTATGGGCAAGATATTTCCCGCGTGCTTGCTCACGTGTGTGTGTGCATGTACAAAATCTTCTAGGACATGAAAAATAGAAATTCTATCATCACGTTTACCCGATACCTTTCCTATACCTATGAAATTACTCAATCGGAGCTCGTCCGGACTCACGTTGATAGTCTCGTTGAATACCCTCTATATGGCAAATTTTGTCTTTACGTTGTTCACTATTTCTTCTATAATATGATCCTAACACCATGATGAATCCAATCCATGGTCAAGGCGCGTAGTTCTGAAGACCATATGGATGGGTTGGCCCATGGGATTTGGAGATGTAACTACGAAATCATTGGTTTTGTCCATCTTCCGACCCGTTTCTGAAGGCATAAACGGCCTTTTATGGGCAAGATATTTCCCATGTCCGTGCTCGCGTGTGTGTGTGCGTGTGCAAAATGTTCCAATCATGTAAATTATAAGTTGTATCATCTCGTTTTCCCGATACCTTTCCAACACCTATGAAAATTACTTAATCGGAGCTCGTCCTGACTCACGTTGATAGTCTCGGTGAATACCCTCTATAGGGTGAATTTTGTCTTTCCTTTGTTCACCGTTTCTTCTATAATATGAGCCTAACACCATGATGAATCCAATCCAAGGTCGAGGCGTGTAGTTATGAAGACCTTATGGATGGGTTGGCCCATGGGATTTGTAACTGTAACTGCGAAATCATTGGTTTTGTCCATCTTGCGATCCGTTTTTCAGGGCATAGACGGCCTTTTATGGGGTAGATATTTCCCGCGTGTGTGCTCGCGTGTGTGTGTGTATGTACACAATCTTCTAGGTCATGAAAATTAGAAATTCTATCATCTCGTTTACCCGATACCTTTCCTATACCTATGAAATTACTCAATCGGAGCTCGTCCGGACTCACGTTGATAGTCTCGTTGAATACCCTCTATATGGCGAATTTTGTCTTTCTGTTGTTCACTATTTCTTCTATAATATGATCCTAACACCATGATGAATCCAATCCATGGTCGAGGCGCGTAGCTCTGAAGACCATATGGATGGGTTGGCCCATGGGATTTGGAGCTGTAACTACGAAATCATTGGTTTTGTCCATCTTGTGACCCGTTTCTGAGGGCATGGACGGCATTTTATGGGCAAGATATTTCCCGTGTCCGTGATCGCATGTGTGTGTGCATGTGCAAAATGTTCCAAGTCATCAAATTATAAGTTCTATCATCTCGTTTTCCCGATACCTTTCCAACACCTATGAAAATTACTCAATCGGAGCTCTTCCTCACTCACGTTGATAGACTCGTTGAATAGGCACTATATGGTGAATTTTGTCTTTCCTTCGTTTAGTGTTTCTTCTCTAATATGAGACTAACACCATGTTGTATCCAATCCGTGGTCGAGGCCCGTAGTTCTGAAGACCATACGGATGGGTTGGCCAATGGGATTCCGAGCTATAACTGCGAAATTATTTGTTTTCTCCATCTTGCGATCCAGTTTTGAGGGCATAGACGGCCTTTTATGGGCACGATATTTCCCGTGTCGATGCTCGCGCGAGTGTGTGTGCATGTGCAAAATGTTCTGGGTCGTGAAAAATAGAAGTTCTATCATCTTGTTTTCCCGATACCGTTCCAACACCTATGAAAACTACTCAACCGGGGCTCGTCTTGACTCACGTTGATAGTCTCAGTGAATACCCTCTATGGGGTGAATTTTGTCTTTCCTCTGTTCATCGCTTCTTCTATAATATGAGCCTAGCACCATGATGAATCCAATCCATGGTCGAGGCATGTAGTTATGAAGACCATATGGATGGGTTGGCCCATGGGATTTGTAGTTGTAACTGCGAAATCATAGGTTTTGTCCATCTTGCGATCAATTTTTCAGGGCATAGACGGCCTTTTATGGCCAAGATATTTCCCGCGTGCTTGCTCATGTGTGTGTGTGTGCATGTACAAAATCTTCTAGGTCATGAAAATTAGTAATTCTATCATCTCGTTTACCCGATACCTTTCCTATACCTATGAAATTACTCAATCGTAGCTCGTCCGGACTCACGTTGATAGTCTCGCTGAATACCCTCTATATGGCGAATTTTGTCTTTCCGTTGTTCACTATTTCTTCTATAATATGATCCTAACACCATGATGAATCCAATCCATGGTCGAGGCGCGTAGTTCTGAAGACCATATGGATGGGTTGGCCCATGGGATTTGGAGCTGTAACTACGAAATCATTGGTTTTGTCTATCTTGCGACCCGTTTCTGAGGGCATAGACGGCCTTTTATGGGCAAGATATTTCCCGTGTCCGTGCTCGCGTGTGTGTGTGCGTGTGCAAAATGTCCCAAGTCATCAAATTATAAGTTCTATCATCTCGTTTTCCCGATACCTTTCCAACACCTATGAAAATTACTCAATCGGAGCTCGTCCTCACTCACGTTGATAGACTCGTTGAATAGGCACTATAGGGTGAATTTTGTCTTTCTTTCGTTTAGTGTTTCTTCTCTAATATGAGACTAACACCATAGTGTATCCAATCCGTGGTTGAGGCCCGTAGTTCTAAAGACCATACGGATGGGTTGGCCAATGGGATTTCGAGCTGTAACTGCGAAATTATTTGTTTTCTCCATCTTGCGATCCATTTTTGAGGGCATAGACGGCCTTTTATGGGCAAGATATTTCCCGTGTCGATGCTCGCGCGAGTGTGTGTGCATGTGCAAAATGTTCCGGGTCATGAAAATTAGAAGTTCTATCATCTTGTTTTCCCGATAACGTTCCAACACCTATGAAAATTACTCAACCGGGGCTCGTCCCGACTCACGTTGATAGTCTTAGTGAATACCCTCTATAGGGTGAATTTTGTCTTTGCTTTGTTCACCGTTTCTTCTATAATATGAGCCTAGCACCATGATGAATCCAATCCATGGTCGAGGCATGTAGTTATGAAGACCATATGGATGGGTTGGCCCATGGGATTTGTAGTTGTAACTGCGAAATCATAGGTTTTGTCCATCTTGCGATCAGTTTTTCAAGGCATAGACGGCCTTTTATGGGCAAGATATTTCCCGTGTGCTTGCTCATGTGTGTGTGTGTGCATGTACAAAATCTTCTAGGTCATGAAAATTAGAAATTCTATCATCTCGTTTACCCGATACCTTTCCCATACCTATGAAATTACTCGATCGGAGCTCGTCCGGACTCACGTTGATAGTCTCGCTGAATACCCTCTATATGGCGAATTTTTTCTTTCAATTGTTCACTGTTTCTTCTATAATATGATCCTAACACCATGACGAATCCAATCCATGGTTGAGGCGCGTAGTTCTGAAGACCATATGGATGGGTTGGCCCATGGGATTTGGAGCTGTAAATGCGAAATCATTGGTTTTGTTCATCTTGCGATCCGTTTCTGAGGGCATAGACGGCCTTTTATGGGCAAGATATTTCCCGTGTCCGTGCTCGCGTGTGTGTGTGTGTGCGTGTGCAAAATGTTCCAATCATGAAAATTATAAGTTCTATCATCTCGTTTTCCCGGTACCTTTCCAACACCTATGAAAATTACTCAATCGGAGCTCGTCTTGACTCACGTTGATAGTCTCGGTGAATAACCTCTATAGGGTGAATTTTGTCTTTACTTTGTTCACCGTTTCTTCTATAATATGAGTCGAACACCATGATGAATCCAATCCAAGGTCGAGGCGTGTAGTTATGAAGACCTTATGGATGGGTTGGCCCATGGGATTTGTAGCTGTAACTGCGAAATCATTGGTTTTGTCCATCTTGCGATCCGTTTTTCAGGGCATAGACGGCCTTTTATGGGGTAGATATTTCCCGTGTGTGTGTGTGTGTGCATGTACAAAATCTTCTAGGTCATGAAAATTAGAAATTCTATCATCTCGTTTACCCGATATCTTTCCTATACCTATGAAATTACTCAATCGGAGCTCGTCCGGACTCACATTGATAGTCTCGCTGAATACCCTCTATATGGCGAATTTTGTCTTTCCGTTGTTCACTATTTCTTCTATAATATGATCCTAACACCATGATGAATCCAATCCATGGTCGAGGCGCGTAGTTCTGAAGACCATATGGATGGGTTGGCCCATGGGATTTGGAGCTGTAACTACGAAATCCTTGGTTTTGTCCATCTTGCGACCGGTTTCTGAGGGCATAGACGGCCTTTTATGGGCAAGATATTTCCCGTGTCCGTGCTCGCGTGTGTGTGTGCGTGTCCAAAATGTTCAAGTCATCAAATTATAAGTTCTATCATCTCGTTTTCCCGATACCTTTCCAACACCTATGAAAATTACTCAATTGGAGCTCGTCCTCACTCACGTTGATAGACTCGTTGAATAGGCACTATAGGGTGAAATTTGTCTTTCCTTCGTTTAGTGTTTCTTCTCTAATATGAGACTAACACCATGTTGTATCCAATCCGTGGTCGAGGCCCGTAGTTCTGAAGACCATACGGATGGGTTGGCCAATGGGATTTCGAGCTGTAACTGCGAAATTATTTGTTTTCTCCATCTTGCGATCCATTTTTGAGGGCATAGACGGCCTTTTATGGGCAAGATATTTCCCGTGTCGTTGCTCGCGCGAGTGTGTGTGCATGTGCAAAATGTTCCGGGTCGTGAAAATTAGGAGTTCTATCATCTTGTTTTCCCGATACCGTTCCAACACCTATGAAAATTACTCAAGCGGGGCTCGTCCCGACTCACGTCGATAGTCTCAGTGAATACCCTCTATAGGGTGAATTTTGTCTTTGCTTTGTTCACCGTTTCTTCTATAATATAAGCCTAGCACCATCATGAATCCAATCCATGGTCGAGGCATGTAGTTATGAAGACCATATGGATGGGTTGGCCCATGGGATTTGTAGTTGTAACTGCAAAATCATAGGTTTTGTCCATCTTGCGATCAGTTTTTCAAGGCATAGACGGCCTTTTATGGGCAAGATATTTCCCGTGTTCTTGCTCATGTGTGTGTGTGTGCATGTACAAAATCTTCTAGGTCATGAAAATTAGAAATTCTATCATCTCGTTTACCCGATACCTTTCCTATACCTATGAAATTACTCGATCGGAGCTCGTCCAGACTCACGTTGATAGTCTCGCTGAATACCCTCTATATGGCGAATTTTTCCTTTCAATTGTTTACTGTTTCTTCTATAATATGATCCTAAAACCATGATGAATCCAATCCATCGTTGAGGCGCATAGTTCTGAAGACCATATGGATGGGTTGGCCCATGGGATTCGGAGCTGTAACTGCGAAATCATTGGTTTTGTTCATCTTGCGATCCGTTTCTAAGGGCATAGACGGCCTTTTATGGGCAAGATATTTCCCGTGTCCGTGCTCGCGTGTGTGTGTGTGAGTGCGTGTGCAAAATGTTCCAATCATGAAAATTATAAGTTCTATCATCTCGTTTTCCCGATACCTTTCCAACACCTATGAAAATTACTCAATCGGAGCTCGTCCTGACTCACGTTGATAGTCTCGGTGAATAACCTCTATAGGGTGAATTTTGTCTTTACTTTGTTCACCGTTTCTTCTATAATATGAGCCGAACACCATGATGAATCCAATCCAAGGTCGAGGCGTGTAGTTATGAAGACCTTATGGATGGGTTGGCCCATGGGATTTGTAGCTGTAACTGCGAAATCATTGGTTTTGTCCATCTTGCGATCCGTTTTTCAGGGCATAGACGGCCTTTTATGGGGTAGATATTTCCCGTGTGTGTGTGTGTGCATGTACAAAATCTTCTAGGTCATGAAAATTAGAAATTCTATCATCTCGTTTACCCGATATCTTTCCTATACCTATGAAATTACTCAATCGGAGCTCGTCCGGACTCACCTTGATAGTCTCGCTGAATACCCTCTATATGGCGAATTTTGTCTTTCCGTTGTTCACTATTTCTTCTATAATATGATCCTAACACCATGATGAATCCAATCCATGGTCGAGGCGCGTAGTTCTGAAGACCATATGGATGGGTTGGCCCATGGGATTTGGAGCTGTAACTACGAAATCATTGGTTTTGTCCATCTTGCGACCCGTTTCTGAGGGCATAGACGGCCTTTTATGGGCAAGATATTTCCCGTGTCCGTGCTCGCGTGTGTGTGTGTGTGTGCAAAATGTTCCAAGTCATCAAATTATAAGTTCTATCATCTCGTTTTCCCGATACCTTTCCAACACCTATGAAATTACTCAATCGGAGCTCGTCCTCACTCACGTTGATAGACTCGTTGAATAGGCACTATAGGGTGAATTTTGTCTTTCCTTCGTTTAGTGTTTCTTCTCTAATATGAGACTAACACCATGTTGTATCCAATCCGTGGTCGAGGCCCGTAGTTCTGAAGACCATACGGATGGGTTGGCCAATGGGATTTCGAGCTGTAACTACGAAATTATTTGTTTTCTCCATCTTGCGATCCATTTTTGAGGGCGTAGACGGCCTTTTATGGGCAAGATATTTCCCGTGTCGTTGCTCGCGCGAGTGTGTGTGCATGTGCAAAATGTTCCGGGTCGTGAAAATTAGGAGTTCTATCATCTTGTTTTCCCGATACCGTTCCAACACCTATGAAAATTACTCAAGCGGGGCTCGTCCCGACTCACGTTGATAGTCTCAGTGAATACCCTCTATAGGGTGAATTTTGTCTTTGCTTTGTTCACCGTTTCTTCTATAATATAAGCCTAGCACCATCATGAATCCAATTCATGGTCGAGGCATGTAGTTATGAAGACCATATGGATGGGTTGGCCCATGGGATTTGTAGTTGTAACTGCAAAATCATAGGTTTTGTCCATCTTGCGATCAGTTTTTCAAGGCATAGACGGCCTTTTATGGGCAAGATATTTCCCGTGTTCTTGCTCATGTGTGTGTGTGTGCATGTACAAAATCTTCTAGGTCATGAAAATTAGAAATCCTATCATCTCGTTTACCCGATACCTTTCCTATACCTATGAAATTACTCGATCGGAGCTCGTCCGGACTCACGTTGATAGTCTCGCTGAATACCCTCTATATGGCGAATTTTTCCTTTCAATTGTTTACTGTTTCTTCTATAATATGATCCTAAAACCATGATGAATCCAATCCATCGTTGAGGCGCATAGTTCTGAAGACCATATGGATGGGTTGGCCCATGGGATTTGGAGCTGTAACTGCGAAATCATTGGTTTTGTTCATCTTGCGATCCGTTTCTAAGGGCATAGACGGCCTTTTATGGGCAAGATATTTCCCGTGTCCGTGCTCGCGTGTGTGTGTGAGTGCGTGTGCAAAATGTTCCAATCATGAAAATTATAAGTTCTATCATCTCGTTTTCCCGATACCTTTCCAACACCTATGAAAATTACTCAATCGGAGCTCGTCCTGACTCACGTTGATAGTCTCGGTGAATAACCTCTATAGGGTAAATTTTGTCTTTACTTTGTTCACCGTTTCTTCTATAATATGAGCCGAACACCATGATGAATCCAATCCAAGGTCGAGGCGTGTAGTTATGAAGACCTTATGGATGGGTTGGCCCATGGGATTTGTAGCTGTAACTGCGAAATCATTGGTTTTGTCCATCTTGCGATCCGTTTTTCAGGGCATAGACGGCCTTTTATGGGGTAGATATTTCCCGTGTGTGTGTGTGTGCATGTACAAAATCTTCTAGGTCATGAAAATTAGAAATTCTATCATCTCGTTTACCCGATATCTTTCCTATACCTATGAAATTACTCAATCGGAGCTCGTCCGGACTCACCTTGATAGTCTTGCTGAATACCCTCTATATGGCGAATTTTGTCTTTCCGTTGTTCACTATTTCTTCTATAATATGATCCTAACACCATGATGAATCCAATCCATGGTCGAGGCGCGTAGTTCTGAAGACCATATGGATGGGTTGGCCCATGGGATTTGGAGCTGTAACTACGAAATCATTGGTTTTGTCCATCTTGCGACCCGTTTCTGAGGGCATAGACGGCCTTTTATGGGCAAGATATTTCCCGTGTCCGTGCTCGCGCGTGTGTGTGTGTGTGCAAAATGTTCCAAGTCATCAAATTATAAGTTCTATCATCTCGTTTTCCCGATACCTTTCCAACACCTATGAAATTACTCAATCGGAGCTCGTCCTCACTCACGTTGATAGACTCGTTGAATAGGCACTATAGGGTGAATTTTGTCTTTCCTTCGTTTAGTGTTTCTTCTCTAATATGAGACTAACACCATGTTGTATCCAATCCGTGGTCGAGGCCCGTAGTTCTGAAGACCATACGGATGGGTTGGCCAATGGGATTTCGAGCTGTAACTACGAAATTATTTGTTTTCTCCATCTTGCGATCCATTTTTGAGGGCGTAGACGACCTTTTATGGGCAAGATATTTCCCGTGTCGTTGCTCGCGCGAGTGTGTGTGCATGTGCAAAATGTTCCGGGTCGTGAAAATTAGGAGTTCTATCATCTTGTTTTCCCGATACCGTTCCAACACCTATGAAAATTACTCAAGCGGGGCTCGTCCCGACTCACGTTGATAGTCTCAGTGAATACCCTCTATAGGGTGAATTTTGTCTTTGCTTTGTTCACCGTTTCTTCTATAATATAAGCCTAGCACCATCATGAATCCAATCCATGGTCGAGGCATGTAGTTATGAAGACCATATGGATGGGTTGGCCCATGGGATTTGTAGTTGTAACTGCAAAATCATAGGTTTTGTCCATCTTGCGATCAGTTTTTCAAGGCATAGACGGCCTTTTATGGGCAAGATATTTCCCGTGTTCTTGCTCATGTGTGTGTGTGTGCATGTACAAAATCTTCTAGGTCATGAAAATTAGAAATTCTATCATCTCGTTTACCCGATACCTTTCCTATACCTATGAAATTACTCGATCGGAGCTCGTCCGGACTCACGTTGATAGTGTCGCTGAATACCCTCTATATGGCGAATTTTTTCTCTCAATTGTTTACTGTTTCTTCTATAATATGATCCTAAAACCATGATGAATCCAATCCATCGTTGAGGCGCATAGTTCTGAAGACCATATGGATGGGTTGGCCCATGGGATTTGGAGCTGTAACTGCGAAATCATTGGTTTTGTTCATCTTGCGATCCGTTTCTAAGGGCATAGACGGCCTTTTATGGGCAAGATATTTCCCGTGTCCGTGCTCGCGTGTGTGTGTGTGAGTGCGTGTGCAAAATGTTCCAATCATGAAAATTATAAGTTCTATCATCTCGTTTTCCCGATACCTTTCCAACACCTATGAAAATTACTCAATCGGAGCTCGTCCTGACTCACGTTGATAGTCTCGGTGAATAACCTCTATAGGGTGAATTTTGTCTTTACTTTGTTCACCGTTTCTTCTATAATATGAGCCTAACACCATGATGAATCCAATCCAAGGTCGAGGCGTGTAGTTATGAAGACCTTATGGATGGGTTGGCCCATGGGATTTGTAACTGTAACTGCGAAATCATTGGTTTTGTCCATCTTACCATTCCTATACCTATGAAATTACTCAATCGGAGCTCGTCCGGACTCACGTTAATAGTCTCGTTGAATACCCTCTAAATGGCAAATTTTGTGTTTCCGTTGTTCACTGTTTCTTCTATAATATGATCCTAATACCATGATGAATCCAATCCATGGTCGAGGCACATAGTTCTGAACACCATATGGATGGGTAGGCCCTTGGGATTTGGATTTGTAACTTCGAAATCTTTGGTTTTGTCAGTCTTGCGATCCGTTCCTGAGGGCATAGACGGCCTTTTATGGGCAAGATATTTCCCGTGTCCGTGCTCACGTGGGTGTGTGCGTGTGCAAAATGTTCCAAATCATGAAAATTATAAGTTCTATCATCTTGTTTTCCTGATACCTTTCCAATACGTGTGAAAATTACTCAATCGGAGCTCGTTCGGACTCAGGCTGATAGTTTCGTTGAATACCCTCTATAGGGTGAATTTTGTCTTTCCTTTGTTCATTGTTTCTTCTCTAATATGAGCCTAACACCATATTGTATCCATCCTTGGTCGAGGCGCGTCGTTCTGAAGACCACAAAGATGGGTTGGCCAATGGGATTTCGAGCTGTAACTGTGAAATTATTGGTTTTCTCCATCTTGCGATCATTTTTTGAGGGCATAGACGGCCTTTTATGGGCAAGATATTTCCCATGTCCATGCTTGTGTGAGTGTGTGTGCATGCGAAAAATGTTCCAGGTCGTGAAAATTAGAAGTTCTATTATCTCGTTTTCCCGATACCGTTCCAACACCTATGAAAATTACTCAATCAGGGCTCCTCCTGACCCACGTTGATAGACTCGGTGAAAACCCTCTATAGGGTGAATTTTGTCTTTCCTTTGTTCATCGTTTCTTCTA
This sequence comes from Hordeum marinum, assembly GCA_022496015.1. Taxonomy (NCBI): domain Eukaryota; kingdom Viridiplantae; phylum Streptophyta; class Magnoliopsida; order Poales; family Poaceae; genus Hordeum; species Hordeum marinum. The sequence goes on along the minus strand of CM039672.1, from coordinate 164,488,425 downwards.
TAATATGAGCCTAACACCATGATGAATCCAATCCATGGTCGAGGCATGTAGTTATGAAGACCATATGGATGGGTTGGCCCTTGGGATTTGTAGTAATAACTGCGAAATCATAGGTTTTGTCCATCTTGCGATCCATTTTTTAGGGCATAGACGGCCTTTTATGGGTAAGATATTTCCCGCGTGCTTGCTCACGTGTGTGTGTCCAAATGTACAAAATCTTCTAGGTCATGAAAATTAGAAATTCTATCATCTCGTTTACCCTATACCTTTCCTATACCTATGAAATTACTCAATCGGAGCTCGTCCAGACCCACGTTGATAGTCTCGTTGTATACCCTCTATATGGCGAATTTTGTCTTTCCATTGTTCACTGTTTCTTCTCTAATATGAGCCTAAGACCATGATGATTCCAATCGATGGCCGAGGCGCGTAGTTCTGAAGACCATATGAATGGGTTGGCCCATGGGATTTAGAGCTGAAACTGTGAAATCGTTTGTTTTCTCCAGCTGGCGATCCGTTTTTGAGGGCATACATGGCCTTTTATGGGCAAGATATTTCTCGTGTGCGTGCTCGCGTGTGTGTGTGCATGTACAAAATCTTCTAGTTCGTGAAATTATAAGTTCTATCATCTCGTTTTCCCGATACCTTTCCAATACCTATGAAAATTACTCAATCGGAGCTCGTTCGGACTCAGGCTGATAGTTTCGTTGAATACCCTCTATAGGGTGAATTTTGTCTTTCCTTTGTTCACTGTTTCTTCTCTAATATGAGCCTAACACCATGTTGTATCCATCCTTGGTCGAGGCGCGTCGTTCTGAAGACCACACAGATGGGTTGGCTAATGGGATTTCGAGCTGTAACTGTGAAATTATTGGTTTTCTCCATCTTGAGATCATTTTTTGAGGGCATAGACGGCCTTATGGGCAAGATATTTCCCATGTCCATGCTTGTGTGAGTGTGTGTGCATGCGCAAAATGTTCTAGGTCGTGAAAATTAGAAGTTCTATTATCTCGTTTTCCCGATACCGTTCCAACACCTATGAAAATTACTCAATCGGGGCTCGTCCTGACCCACGTTTATAGACTCGGTGAAAACCCTCTATAGGGTGAGTTTTGTCTTTCCTTTGTTCATCGTTTCTTCTACAATATGAGCCTAACACCATGATGAATCCAATCCATGGTCGAGGCATGTAGTTATGAAGACCATATGGATGGGTTGGCCCTTGGGATTTGTAGTAATAACTGCGAAATCATAGGTTTTGTCCATCTTGCGATCCGTTTTTTAGGGCATAGACGGCCTTTTATGGGTAAGATATTTCCCGCGTGCTTGCTCACGTGTGTGTGTCCGCATGTACAAAATCTTCTAGGTCATGAAAATTAGAAGTTCTATCATCTCGCTTACCCGATACCATTCCTATACCTATGTAATTACTCAATCGGAGCTCGTCCGGACTCACGTTAATAGTCTCGTTGAATACCCTCTAAATGGCAAATTTTGTGTTTCCGTTGTTTACTGTTTCTTCTATAATATGATCCTAATACCATGATGAATCCAATCCATGGTCGAGGCACGTAGTTCTGAACACCATATGGATGGGTAGGCCCTTGGGATTTGGATTTGTAACTTCGAAATCATTGGTTTTGTTAGTCTTGCGATCCGTTTCTGAGGGCATAGACGGCCTTTTATGGGCAAGATATTTCCCGTGTCCGTACACACGTGGGTGTGTGCGTGTGCAAAATGTTCCAAATCATGAAAATTATAAGTTCTATCATCTCGTTTTCCCGATACCTATCCAACACCTATGAAAATTACTCAATCGGAGCTCGTCCTGACTCACGTTGATAGTCTCATTGAATAGCCTCTATAGGGTGAATTTTGTCTTTCATTTGTTCACTGTTTCTTCTCTAATATGAGCCTAACACCATGTTGTATCCATCCTTGGTCGAGGCACGTCGTTCTGAAGACCACACAGATGGGTTGGCCAATGGGATTTCGAGCTGTAATTGTGAAATTATTGGTTTTCTCCATCTTGCGATCATTTTTTGATGGCATAGACAGCCTTTTATGGGCAAGATATTTCCCACGTCTATGCTCGTGTGAGTGTGTGTGCATGCGCAAAATGTTCCAGGTCGTGAAAATTAGAAGTTCTATTATCTCGTTTTCCCGATACCGTTCCAACACCTATGAAAATTACTCAATCGGGGCTCCTCCTGACCCACGTTGATAGACTCGGTGAAAACCCTCTATAGGGTGAATTTTGTCTTTCCTTTGTTCACCGTTTCTTCTATAATATGAGCCTAACACCATGATGAATCCAATCCATGGTCGAGGCATGTAGTTATGAAGACCATATGGATGGGTTGGCCCTTGGGATTTGTAGTAATAACTGCGAAATCATAGGTTTTGTCCATCTTGCGATCCGTTTTTTAGGGCATAGACGGCCTTTTATGGGTAAGATATTTCCCGCGTGCTTGCTCACGTGTGTGTGTCCGCATGTACAAAATCTTCTAGGTCATGAAAATTAGAAATTCTATCATCTCGTTTACCCTATACCTTTCCTATACCTATGAAATTACTCAATCGGAGTTCTTCCGGACTCACGTTGATAGTCTCGTTGTATACCCTCTATATGGCGAATTTTGTCTTTCCATTGTTCACTGTTTCTTCTCTAATATGAGCCTAAGACCATGTTGTATCCAATCCGTGGCCAAGGCGCTTAGTACTGAAGACCATATGAATGGGTTGGCCCATGGGATTTAGAGCTGTAACTATGAAATCGTTTGTTTTCTCCAGCTGGCGATCCGTTTTTGAGGGCATACATGGCCTTTTATGGGCAAGATATTTCTCGTGTGCGTGCTCGCGTGTGTGTGTGCATGTACAAAATCTTCTAGTTCCTGAAAATTATAAGTTCTATCATCTCGTTTTCCCGATACCTTTCCAATACCTGTGAAAATTACTCAATCGGAGCTCGTTCGGACTCAGGCTGATAGTTTCGTTGAATACCCTCTATAGGGTGAATTTTTTCTTTCCTTTGTTCACTGTTTCTTCTCTAATATGAGCCTAACACCATGTTGTATCCATCCTTGGTCGAGGCGCGTCGTTCTGAAGACCACACAGATGGGTTGGCCAATGGGATTTCGAGCTGTAACTGTGAAATTATTGGTTTTCTCCATCTTGCGATCATTTTTTGAGGGCATAGACGGCCTTTTATGGGCACGATATTTCCCATGTCCATGCTTGTGTGAGTGTGTGTGCATGCGCAAAATGTTCCAGGTCGTGAAAATTAGAAGTTCTATTATCTCGTTTTCCCGATACCGTTCCAACACGTATGAAAATTACTCAATCGGGACTCGTCCTGACCCACGTTGATAGACTCGGTGAAAACCCTCTATAGGGTGAATTTTGTCTTTCCTTTGTTCATCGTTTCTTCTATAATATGAGCCTAACACCATGATGAATCCAATCCATGGTCGAGGCATGTAGTTATGAAGACCATATGGATGGGTTGGCCCTTGGGATTTGTAGTAATAACTGCGAAATCATAGGTTTTGTCCATCTTGCGATCCGTTTTTTAGGGCATAGACGGCCTTTTATGGGTAAGATATTTCCCGCGTGCTTGCTCACGTGTGTGTGTCCAAATGTACAAAATCTTCTAGGTCATGAAAATTAGAAATTCTATCATCTCGTTTACCCTATACCTTTCCTATACCTATGAAATTACTCAATCGGAGCTCGTCCGGACTCACGTTGCTAGTCTCGTTGTATACCCTCTATATGGCGAATTTTGTCTTTCCATTGTTCACTGTTTCTTCTCTAATATGAGCCTAAGACCATGTTGTATCCAATCCGTGGCCGAGGCGCGTAGTTCTGAAGACCATCTGAATGGGTTGGCCCATGGGATTTACAGCTGTAACTGTGAAATCGTTTGTTTTCTCCAGCTGGCAATCCGTTTTTGAGGGCATACATGGCCTTTTATGGGCAAGATATTTCTCGTGTGCGTGCTCGCGTGTGTGTGTGCATGTACAAAATCTTCTAGTTCGTGAAAATTATAAGTTCTATCATCTCGTTTTCCCGATACCTTTCCAATACCTGTGAAAATTACTCAATCGGAGCTCGTTCGGACTCAGGCTGATAGTTTCGTTGAATACCCTCTATAGGGTGAATTTTGTCTTTCCTTTGTTCACTGTTTCTTCTCTAATATGAGCCTAACACCATGTTGTATCCAATATATGGTCGAGGCACGTAGTTCTGAATACCATATGGATGGGTAGGCCCTTGGGATTTGGATTTGTAACTTCGAAATCATTGGTTTTGTCAGTCTTGCGATCCGTTTCTGAGGGCATAGACGGCCTTTTATGGGCAAGATATTTCCCGTGTCCGTGCTCACGTGGGTGTGTGCGTGTGAAAAATGTTCCAAATCATGAAAATTATAAGTTCTATCATCTCGTTTTCCCGATACCTTTCCAACACCTATGAAAATTACTCAATCGGAGCTCGTCCTGACTCACGTTGATAGTCTCATTGAATAGCCTCTATAGGGTCAATTTTGTCTTTCATTTGTTCACTGTTTCTTCTCTAATATGAGCCTAACACCATGTTGTATCCATCCTTGGTCGAGGCGCGTCGTTCTGAAGACCACACAGATGGGTTGGCCAATGGGATTTCGAGCTGTAATTGTGAAATTATTGGTTTTCTCCATCTTGCGATCATTTTTTGAGGGCATAGACAGCCTTTTATGGGTAAGATATTTCCCACATCTATGCTCGTGTGAGTGTGTGTGCATGCGCAAAATGTTCCAGGTCGTGAAAATTAGCAGTTCTATTATCTCCTTTTCCCGATACCGTTCCAACACCTATGAAAATTACTCAATCGGGGCTCGTCCTGACCCACGTTGATAGACTCGGTGAAAACCCTCTATAGGGTGAATTTTGTCTTTCCTTTGTTCACCGTTTCTTCTATAATATGAGCCTAACACCATGATGAATCCAACCCATGGTCGAGGCATGTAGTTATGAAGACCATATGGATGGGTTGGCCCTTGGGATTTGTAGTAATAACTGCGAAATTATAGGTTTTGTCCATCTTGCGATCCGTTTTTTAGAGCATAGACGGCCTTTTATGGGTAAGATATTTCCCGCGTGCTTGCTCACGTGTGTGTGTCCGCATGTACAAAATCTTCTAGGTCGTGAAAATTAGAAATTCTTTCATCTCGTTTACCCTATACCTTTCCTATACCTAGGAAATTACTCAATCGGAGCTCGTCCAGACTCACGTTGATAGTCTCGTTGTATACCCTCTATATGGCGAATTTTGTCTTTCCATTGTTCACTGTTTCTTCTATAATATGATCCTACCACCATGATGAATCCAATCCATGGTCGAGGCACGTAGTTCTGAAGACCATATGGATGGGTTGGCCCATGGGATTTGGAGCTATAACTGCGAAATCATTGGTTTTGTCCATCTTGCGATCCGTTTCTGAGGGCATAGACGGCCTTTCATGGGCAAGATATTTCCCGTGTCCATGCTCGCATGTGTGTGTGCGTGTGGAAAATGTTCCAAATCATGAAAATTATAAGTTCTATCATCTTGTTTTCCCGATACCTTCCCAACACCTATGAAAATTAGTCAACCGCGGCTCGTCCTGACTAACGTTGATAGTCTCGATGAATACCCTCTATAGGGTGAATGTTGTCTTTCCTTTGTTCACCATTTCTTCTATAATATGAGCCTAACACCATGATGAATCCAATCCATGGTCGAGGCGTCTAGTTATGAAGACCATATGGATGGGTTGGCCCTTGGCATTTGTAGCTGTAACAACGAAATCATTGGCTTTGTCCATCTTGCGATGCATTTTTCAGGACATAGATGGCCTTTTATGGGCTAGATATTTCCCGCGTGCGTGCTCCCGTGTGTGTGTGCGTCTACAAAATCTTCCAGGTCGTGAAAATTAGAAGTTCTATCATCTCGTTTTCCCGATACCTTTCCAACACCTATGAAAATTACTCAACGGAGCTCGTCCTGAATCATGTTGATAGTCTCGTTGAATACCCTCTATAGTGGAATTTTGTCTTTCCTTTGTTCACTGTTTCTTCTCTAATATGAGCCTAAGACCATTTTGTATCCAATCCGTGGCCGAGGCGCGTAGTTCTGAAGACCATATGAATGGGTTGGCCCATGGGATTTAGAGCTGTAACTGTGAAATCGTTTGTTTTCTCCAGCTGGCGATCCGTTTTTGAGGGCATACATGGCCTTTTATGGGCAAGATATTTCTCGTGTGCGTGCTCGCGTGTGTGTGTGCATGTACAAAATCTTCTAGTTCGTGAAAATTATAAGTTCTATCATCTCATTTTCCCGATACCTTTCCAATATGTGTGAAAATTACTCAATCGGAGCTCGTTCGGACTCAGGCTGATAGTTTCGTTGAATACCCTCTATAGGGTGAATTTTGTCTTTCCTTTGTTCACTGTTTCTTCTCTAATATGAGCCTAACACCATGTTGTATCCATCCTTGGTCGAGGCGCGTCGTTCTGAAGACCACACAGATGGGTTGGCCAATGGGATTTCGAGGTGTAACTGTGAAATTATTGGTTTTCTCCATCTTGCGATCATTTTTTGAGGGCATAGACGGCCTTTTATGGTCAAGATATTTCCCATGTCCATGCTTGTGTGAGTGTGTGTGCATGCGCAAAATGTTCCAGGTCGTGAAAATTAGAAGTTCTATTATCTCGTTTTCCCGATACCGTTCCAACACGTATGAAAATTACTCAATCGGGGCTCGTCCTGACCCACGTTGATAGACTCGGTGAAAACCCTCTATAGGGTGAATTTTGTCTTTCCTTTGTTCATCGTTTCTTCTATAATATGAGCCTAACCCCATGATGAATCCAATCCATGGTCGAGGCATGTAGTTATGAAGACCATATGGATGGGTTGGCCCTTGGGATTTGTAGTAATAACTGCGAAATCATAGGTTTTGTCCATCTTGCGATCCGTTTTTAGGGCATAGACGGCCTTTTATGGGTAAGATATTTCCCGCGTGCTTGCTCACGTGTGTGTGTCCGCATGTACAAAATCTTCTAGGTCATGAAAATTAGAAATTCTATCATCTCGTTTACCCTATACCTTTCCTATACCTATGAAATTACTCAATCGGAGCTCGTCCGGACTCACGTTGATAGTCTCGTTGTATACCCTCTATATGGCGAATTTTGTCTTTCCATTGTTCACTGTTTCTTCTCTAATATGAGCCTAAGACCATGTTGTATCCAATCCGTGGCCGAGGCGCGTAGTTCTGAAGACCATATGAATGGGTTGGCCCATGGGATTTAGAGCTGTAACTGTGAAATCGTTTGTTTTCTCCAGCTGGCAATCCGTTTTTGAGGGCATACATGGCCTTTTATGGGCAAGATATTTCTCGTGTGCGTGCTCGCGTGTGTGTGTGCATGTACAAAATCTTCTAGTTCGTGAAAATTATAAGTTCTATCATCTCGTTTTCCCGATACCTTTCCAATACGTGTGAAAATTACTCAATCGGAGCTCATTCGGACTCAGGCTGATAGTTTCGTTGAATACCCTCTATAGGGTGAATTTTGTCTTTCCTTTGTTCACTGTTTCTTCTCTAATATGAGCCTAACACCATGCTGTATCCATCCTTGGTCGAGGCGCGTCGTTCTGAAGACCACACAGATGGGTTGGCCAATGGGATTTCGAGCTGTAAGTGTGAAATTATTGGTTTTCTCCATCTTGCGATCATTTTTTGAGGGAATAGACGGCCTTTTATGGGAAAGATATTTCCCATGTCCATGCTTGTGTGAGTGTGTGTGCATGCGCAAAATGTTCGAGGTCGTGAAAATTAGAAGTTCTATTATCTCGTTGTCCCGATACCGTTCCAACACCTATGAAAATTACTCAATCGGGGCTCGTCTTGACCCACGTTGATAGACTCGGTGAAAACCCTTTATAGGGTGAATTTTGTCTTTCCTTTGTTCATCGTTTCTTCTATAATATGAGCCTAACACCATGATGAATCCAATCCATGGTCGAGGCATGTAGTTATGAAGACCATATGGATGGGTTGGCCCTTGGGATTTGTAGTAATAACTGCGAAATCATAGGTTTTGTCCATCTTGCGATCCGTTTTTTAGGGAATAGACGGCCTTTTATGGGTAAGATATTTCCCGCGTGCTTGCTCACGTGTGTGTGTCCGCATGTACAAAATCTTCTAGGTCATGAAAATTAGAAATTCTATCATCTCGTTTACCCTATACCTTTCCTATACCTATGAAATTACTCAATTGGAGCTCGTCCGGACTCACGTTGATAGTCTCGTTGTATACCCTCTATATGGCGAATTTTGTCTTTCCATTGTTCACTGTTTCTTCTCTAATATGAGCCTAAGACCATGTTGTATCCAATCCGTGGCCGAGGCGCGTAGTTCTGAAGACCATATGAATGGGTTGGCCCATGGGATTTAGAGCTGTAACTGTGAAATCGTTTGTTTTCTCCAGCTGGCGATCCGTTTTTGAGGGCATACATGGCCTTTTATGGGCAAGATATTTCTCGCGTGCGTGCTCGCGCGTGTGTGTGCATGTACAAAATCTTCTAGTTCGTGAAAATTATAAGTTCTATCATCTCGTTTTCCCGATACCTTTCCAATACGTGTGAAAATTACTCAATCGGAGCTCGTTCGGACTCAGGCTGATAGTTTCGTTGAATACCCTCTATAGGGTGAATTTTGTCTTTCCTTTGTTCATTGTTTCTTCTCTAATATGAGCCTAACACCATGTTGTATCCATCCTTGGTCGAGGCGCGTCGTTCTGAAGACCACATAGATGGGTTGGCCAATGGGATTTCGAGCTGTAACTGTGAAATTATTGGTTTTCTCCATCTTGCGATCATTTTTTGAGGGCATCGACGGCCTTTTATGGGCAAGATAGTTCCCATGTCCATGCTTGTGTGAGTGTGTGTGCATGCGCAAAATGTTCCAGGTCGTGAAAATTAGAAGTTCTATTATCTCGTTTTCCCGATACCGTTCCAACACCTATGAATATTACTCAATCGGGGCTCGTCCTGACCCACGTTGATAGACTCGGTGAAAACCCTCTATAGGGTGAATTTTGTCTTTCCTTTGTTCATCGTTTCTTCTATAATATGAGCCTAACACCATGATGAATCCAATCCATGGTCGAGGCATGTAGTTATGAAGACCATATGGATGGGTTGGCCCTTGGGATTTGTAGTAATAACTGCGAAATCATAGGTTTTGTCCATCTTGCGATCCGTTTTTTAGGGCATAGACGGCCTTTTATGGGTAAGATATTTCCCGCGTGCTTGCTCACGTGTGTGTGTCCGCATGTACAAAATCTTCTAGGTCATGAAAATTAGAAATTCTATCATCTCGTTTACCCTATACCTTTCCTATACCTATGAAATTACTCAATCGGAGCTCGTCCGGACTCACGTTGATAGTCTCGTTGTATACCCTCTATATGGCGAATTTTGTCTTTCCATTGTTCACTGTTTCTTCTCTAATATGAGCCTAAGACCATGTTGTATCCAATCCGTGGCCGAGGCGCGTAGTTCTGAAGACCATATGAATGGGTTGGCCCATGGGATTTAGAGCTGTAACTGTGAAATCGTTTGTTTTCTCCAGCTGGCGATCCGTTTTTGAGGGCATATATGGCCTTTTATGGGCAAGATATTTCTCGCGTGCGTGCTCGCGTGTGTGTGTGCATGTACAAAATCTTCTAGTTCCTGAAAATTATAAGTTCTATCATCTCGTTTTCCCGATACCTTTCCAATACCTGTGAAAATTACTCGATCGGAGCTCGTTCGGACTCAGGCTGATAGTTTCATTGAATACCCTCTATAGGGTGAATTTTGTCTTTCTTTTATTCACTGTTTCTTCTCTAATATGAGCCTAACACCATGTTCTATCCATCCTTGGTCGAGGCGCGTCGTTCTGAAGACCACACAGATGGGTTGGCCAATGGGATTTCGAGCTGTAACTATGAAATTATTGGTTTTCTCCATCTTGCGATCGTTTTTTGAGGGCATAGACGGCCTTTTATGGGCAAGATATTTCCCATGTCCATGCTTGTGTGAGTGTGTGTGCATGCGCAAAATGTTCCAGGTCGTGAAAATTAGAAGTTCTATTATCTCGTTTTCCCGATACCGTTCCAACACCTATGAAAATTACTCAATCGGGGCTCGTCCTGACCCACGTTGATAGACTCGGTGAAAACCCTCGATAGGGTGAATTTTGTCTTTCTTTGTTCATCGTTTCTTCTATAATATGAGCCTAACACCATGATGAATCCAATCCATGGTCGAGGCATGTAGTTATGAAGACCATATGGATGGGTTGGCCCTTGGGATTTGTAGTAATTACTGCGAAATCATAGGTTTTGTCCATCTTGCGATCCGTTTTTTAGGGCATAGACGGCCTTTTATGGGTAAGATATTTCCCGCGTGCTTGCTCACGTGTGTGTGTCCGCATGTACAAAATCTTGTAGGTCATGAAAATTAGAAATTCTATCATCTCGTTTACCCTATACCTTTCCTATACCTATGAAATTACTCAATCGGAGCTCGTCCGGACTCACGTTGATAGTCTCGTTGTATACCCTCTATATGGCGAATTTTGTCTTTCCATTGTTCACTGTTTCTTCTCTAATATGAGCCTAAGACCATGTTGTATCCAATCCGTGGCCGAGGCGCGTAGTTCTGAAGACCATATGAATGGGTTGGCCCATGGGATTTAGAGCTGTAACTGTGAAATCGTTTGTTTTCTCCAGCTGGCGATCCGTTTTTGAGGGCATACATGGCCTTTTATGGGCAAGATATTTCTCGCGTGCGTGCTCGCGTGTGTGTGTGCATGTACAAAATCTTCTAGTTCGTGAAAATTATAAGTGTTATCATCTCGTTTTCCCGATACCTTTCCAATATGTGTGAAAATTACTCAATCGGAGCTCGTTCGGACTCAGGCTGATAGTTTCGTTGAATACCCTCTATAGGGTGAATTTTGTCTTTCCTTTGTTCATTGTTTATTCTCTAATATGAGCCTAACACCATGTTGTATCCATCCTTGGTCGAGGCGCGTCGTTCTGAAGACCACACAGATGGGTTGGCCAATGGGATTTCGAGCTGTAACTGTGAAATTATTGGTTTTCTCCATCTTGCGATCATTTTTTGAGGGCATAGACGGCCTTTTATGGTCAAGATATTTCCCATGGCCATGCTTGTGTGAGTGTGTGTGCATGCGCAAAATGTTCCAGGTCGTGAAAATTAGAAGTTCTATTATCTCGTTTTCCCGATACCGTTCGAACACGTATGAAAATTACTCAATCGGGGCTCGTCCTGACCCACGTTGATAGACTCGGTGAAAACCCTCTATAGGGTGAATTTTGTCTTTCCTTTGTTCATCGTTTCTTCTATAATATGAGCCTAACACCATGATGAATCCAATCCATGGTCGAGGCATGTAGTTATGAAGACCATATGGATGGGTTGGCCCTTGGGATTTGTAGTAATTACTGCGAAATCATAGGTTTTGTCCATCTTGCGATCTGTTTTTTAGGGCATAGACGGCCTTTTATGGGTAAGATATTTCCCGCGTGCTTGCTCACGTGTGTGTGTCCGCATGTACAAAATCTTGTAGGTCATGAAAATTAGAAATTCTATCATCTCGTTTACCCTATACCTTTCCTATACCTATGAAATTACTCAATCGGAGCTCGTCCAGACCCACGTTGATAGTCTCGTTGTATACCCTCTATATGGCGAATTTTGTCTTTCCATTGTTCATCGTTTCTTCTATAATATGAGCCTAACACCATGATGAATCCAATCCATGGTCGAGGCATGTAGTTATGAAGACCATATGGATGGGTTGGCCCTTGGGATTTGTAGTAATAACTGCGAAATCATAGGTTTTGTCCATCTTGCGATCCGTTTTTAGGGCATAGACGGCCTTTTATGGGTAAGATATTTCCCGCGTGCTTGCTCACGTGTGTGTGTCCGCATGTACAAAATCTTCTAGGTCATGAAAATTAGAAATTCTATCATCTCGTTTACCCTATACCTTTCCTATACCTATGAAATTACTCAATCGGAGCTCGTCCGGACTCACGTTGATAGTCTCGTTGTATACCCTCTATATGGCGAATTTTGTCTTTCCATTGTTCACTGTTTCTTCTCTAATATGAGCCTAAGACCATGTTGTATCCAATCCGTGGCCGAGGCGCGTAGTTCTGAAGACCATATGAATGGGTTGGCCCATGGGATTTAGAGCTGTAACTGTGAAATCGTTTGTTTTCTCCAGCTGGCAATCCGTTTTTGAGGGCATACATGGCCTTTTATGGGCAAGATATTTCTCGTGTGCGTGCTCGCGTGTGTGTGTGCATGTACAAAATCTTCTAGTTCGTGAAAATTATAAGTTCTATCATCTCGTTTTCCCGATACCTTTCCAATACGTGTGAAAATTACTCAATCGGAGCTCATTCGGACTCAGGCTGATAGTTTCGTTGAATACCCTCTATAGGGTGAATTTTGTCTTTCCTTTGTTCACTGTTTCTTCTCTAATATGAGCCTAACACCATGCTGTATCCATCCTTGGTCGAGGCGCGTCGTTCTGAAGACCACACAGATGGGTTGGCCAATGGGATTTCGAGCTGTAAGTGTGAAATTATTGGTTTTCTCCATCTTGCGATCATTTTTTGAGGGAATAGACGGCCTTTTATGGGAAAGATATTTCCCATGTCCATGCTTGTGTGAGTGTGTGTGCATGCGCAAAATGTTCGAGGTCGTGAAAATTAGAAGTTCTATTATCTCGTTGTCCCGATACCGTTCCAACACCTATGAAAATTACTCAATCGGGGCTCGTCTTGACCCACGTTGATAGACTCGGTGAAAACCCTTTATAGGGTGAATTTTGTCTTTCCTTTGTTCATCGTTTCTTCTATAATATGAGCCTAACACCATGATGAATCCAATCCATGGTCGAGGCATGTAGTTATGAAGACCATATGGATGGGTTGGCCCTTGGGATTTGTAGTAATAACTGCGAAATCATAGGTTTTGTCCATCTTGCGATCCGTTTTTTAGGGAATAGACGGCCTTTTATGGGTAAGATATTTCCCGCGTGCTTGCTCACGTGTGTGTGTCCGCATGTACAAAATCTTCTAGGTCATGAAAATTAGAAATTCTATCATCTCGTTTACCCTATACCTTTCCTATACCTATGAAATTACTCAATTGGAGCTCGTCCGGACTCACGTTGATAGTCTCGTTGTATACCCTCTATATGGCGAATTTTGTCTTTCCATTGTTCACTGTTTCTTCTCTAATATGAGCCTAAGACCATGTTGTATCCAATCCGTGGCCGAGGCGCGTAGTTCTGAAGACCATATGAATGGGTTGGCCCATGGGATTTAGAGCTGTAACTGTGAAATCGTTTGTTTTCTCCAGCTGGCGATCCGTTTTTGAGGGCATACATGGCCTTTTATGGGCAAGATATTTCTCGCGTGCGTGCTCGCGCGTGTGTGTGCATGTACAAAATCTTCTAGTTCGTGAAAATTATAAGTTCTATCATCTCGTTTTCCCGATACCTTTCCAATACGTGTGAAAATTACTCAATCGGAGCTCGTTCGGACTCAGGCTGATAGTTTCGTTGAATACCCTCTATAGGGTGAATTTTGTCTTTCCTTTGTTCATTGTTTCTTCTCTAATATGAGCCTAACACCATGTTGTATCCATCCTTGGTCGAGGCGCGTCGTTCTGAAGACCACATAGATGGGTTGGCCAATGGGATTTCGAGCTGTAACTGTGAAATTATTGGTTTTCTCCATCTTGCGATCATTTTTTGAGGGCATCGACGGCCTTTTATGGGCAAGATAGTTCCCATGTCCATGCTTGTGTGAGTGTGTGTGCATGCGCAAAATGTTCCAGGTCGTGAAAATTAGAAGTTCTATTATCTCGTTTTCCCGATACCGTTCCAACACCTATGAATATTACTCAATCGGGGCTCGTCCTGACCCACGTTGATAGACTCGGTGAAAACCCTCTATAGGGTGAATTTTGTCTTTCCTTTGTTCATCGTTTCTTCTATAATATGAGCCTAACACCATGATGAATCCAATCCATGGTCGAGGCATGTAGTTATGAAGACCATATGGATGGGTTGGCCCTTGGGATTTGTAGTAATAACTGCGAAATCATAGGTTTTGTCCATCTTGCGATCCGTTTTTTAGGGCATAGACGGCCTTTTATGGGTAAGATATTTCCCGCGTGCTTGCTCACGTGTGTGTGTCCGCATGTACAAAATCTTCTAGGTCATGAAAATTAGAAATTCTATCATCTCGTTTACCCTATACCTTTCCTATACCTATGAAATTACTCAATCGGAGCTCGTCCGGACTCACGTTGATAGTCTCGTTGTATACCCTCTATATGGCGAATTTTGTCTTTCCATTGTTCACTGTTTCTTCTCTAATATGAGCCTAAGACCATGTTGTATCCAATCCGTGGCCGAGGCGCGTAGTTCTGAAGACCATATGAATGGGTTGGCCCATGGGATTTAGAGCTATAACTGTGAAATCGTTTGTTTTCTCCAGCTGGCGATCCGTTTTTGAGGGCATATATGGCCTTTTATGGGCAAGATATTTCTCGCGTGCGTGCTCGCGTGTGTGTGTGCATGTACAAAATCTTCTAGTTCCTGAAAATTATAAGTTCTATCATCTCGTTTTCCCGATACCTTTCCAATACCTGTGAAAATTACTCGATCGGAGCTCGTTCGGACTCAGGCTGATAGTTTCATTGAATACCCTCTATAGGGTGAATTTTGTCTTTCCTTTGTTCACTGTTTCTTCTCTAATATGAGCCTAACACCATGTTCTATCCATCCTTGGTCGAGGCGCGTCGTTCTGAAGACCACACAGATGGGTTGGCCAATGGGATTTCGAGCTGTAACTATGAAATTATTGGTTTTCTCCATCTTGCGATCGTTTTTTGAGGGCATAGACGGCCTTTTATGGGCAAGATATTTCCCATGTCCATGCTTGTGTGAGTGTGTGTGCATGCGCAAAATGTTCCAGGTCGTGAAAATTAGAAGTTCTATTATCTCGTTTTCCCGATACCGTTCCAACACCTATGAAAATTACTCAATCGGGGCTCGTCCTGACCCACGTTGATAGACTCGGTGAAAACCCTCGATAGGGTGAATTTTGTCTTTCTTTGTTCATCGTTTCTTCTATAATATGAGCCTAACACCATGATGAATCCAATCCATGGTCGAGGCATGTAGTTATGAAGACCATATGGATGGGTTGGCCCTTGGGATTTGTAGTAATTACTGCGAAATCATAGGTTTTGTCCATCTTGCGATCCGTTTTTTAGGGCATAGACGGCCTTTTATGGGTAAGATATTTCCCGCGTGCTTGCTCACGTGTGTGTGTCCGCATGTACAAAATCTTGTAGGTCATGAAAATTAGAAATTCTATCATCTCGTTTACCCTATACCTTTCCTATACCTATGAAATTACTCAATCGGAGCTCGTCCGGACTCACGTTGATAGTCTCGTTGTATACCCTCTATATGGCGAATTTTGTCTTTCCATTGTTCACTGTTTCTTCTCTAATATGAGCCTAAGACCATGTTGTATCCAATCCGTGGCCGAGGCGCGTAGTTCTGAAGACCATATGAATGGGTTGGCCCATGGGATTTAGAGCTGTAACTGTGAAATCGTTTGTTTTCTCCAGCTGGCGATCCGTTTTTGAGGGCATACATGGCCTTTTATGGGCAAGATATTTCTCGCGTGCGTGCTCGCGTGTGTGTGTGCATGTACAAAATCTTCTAGTTCGTGAAAATTATAAGTGTTATCATCTCGTTTTCCCGATACCTTTCCAATATGTGTGAAAATTACTCAATCGGAGCTCGTTCGGACTCAGGCTGATAGTTTCGTTGAATACCCTCTATAGGGTGAATTTTGTCTTTCCTTTGTTCATTGTTTATTCTCTAATATGAGCCTAACACCATGTTGTATCCATCCTTGGTCGAGGCGCGTCGTTCTGAAGACCACACAGATGGGTTGGCCAATGGGATTTCGAGCTGTAACTGTGAAATTATTGGTTTTCTCCATCTTGCGATCATTTTTTGAGGGCATAGACGGCCTTTTATGGTCAAGATATTTCCCATGGCCATGCTTGTGTGAGTGTGTGTGCATGCGCAAAATGTTCCAGGTCGTGAAAATTAGAAGTTCTATTATCTCGTTTTCCCGATACCGTTCGAACACGTATGAAAATTACTCAATCGGGGCTCGTCCTGACCCACGTTGATAGACTCGGTGAAAACCCTCTATAGGGTGAATTTTGTCTTTCCTTTGTTCATCGTTTCTTCTATAATATGAGCCTAACACCATGATGAATCCAATCCATGGTCGAGGCATGTAGTTATGAAGACCATATGGATGGGTTGGCCCTTGGGATTTGTAGTAATTACTGCGAAATCATAGGTTTTGTCCATCTTGCGATCTGTTTTTTAGGGCATAGACGGCCTTTTATGGGTAAGATATTTCCCGCGTGCTTGCTCACGTGTGTGTGTCCGCATGTACAAAATCTTGTAGGTCATGAAAATTAGAAATTCTATCATCTCGTTTACCCTATACCTTTCCTATACCTATGAAATTACTCAATCGGAGCTCTGCCGGACTCACGTTGATAGCCTCGTTGTATACCCTCTATATGGCGAATTTTGTCTTTCCATTGTTCACTGTTTCTTCTCTAATATGAGCCTAAGACCATGTTGTATCCAATCCGTGGCCGAGGCGCGTAGTTCTGAAGACCATATGAATGGGTTGGCCCATGGGATTTAGAGCTGTAACTGTGAAATCGTTTGTTTTCTCCAGCTGGCGATCCGTTTTTGAGGGCATACATGGCCTTTTATGGGCAAGATATTTCTCGCGTGCGTGCTCGCGTGTGTGTGTGCATGTACAAAATCTTCTAGTTCGTGAAAATTATAAGTGTTATCATCTCGTTTTCCCGATACCTTTCCAATATGTGTGAAAATTACTCAATCGGAGCTCGTTCGGACTCAGGCTGATAGTTTCGTTGAATACCCTCTATAGGGTGAATTTTGTCTTTCCTTTGTTCATTTTTTATTCTCTAATATGAGCCTAACACCATGTTGTATCCATCCTTGGTCGAGGCGCGTCGTTTTGAAGACCACACAGATGGGTTGGCCAATGGGATTTCGAGCTGTAACTGTGAAATTATTGGTTTTCTCCATCTTGCGATCATTTTTTGAGGGCATAGACGGCCTTTTATGGTCAAGATATTTCCCATGTCCATGCTTGTGTGAGTGTGTGTGCATGCGCAAAATGTTCCAGGTCGTGAAAATTAGAAGTTCTATTATCTCGTTTTCCCGATACCGTTCCAACACGTATGAAAATTACTCAATCGGGGCTCGTCCTGACCCACGTTGATAGACTCGGTGAAAACCCTCTATAGGGTGAATTTTGTCTTTCCTTTGTTCATTGTTTCTTCTATAATATGAGCCTAACACCATGATGAATCCAATCCATGGTCGAGGCATGTAGTTATGAAGACCATATGGATGGGTTGGCCCTTGGGATTTGTAGTAATAACTGCGAAATCATAGGTTATGTCCGTCTTGCGATCCGTTTTTAGGGCATAGACGGCCTTTTATGGGTAAGATATTTCCCGCGTGCTAACTCACGTGTGTGTGTCCGCATGTACAAAATCTTCTAGGTCATGAAAATTAGAAATTCTATCATCTCGTTTACCCTATACCTTTCCTATACCTATGAAATTACTCAATCGGAGCTCGTCCGGACTCACGTTGATAGTCTCGTTGTATACCCTCCATATGGCGAATTTTGTCTTTCCATTGTTCACTGTTTCTTCTCTAATATGAGCCTAAGACCATGTTGTATCCAATCCGTGGCCGAGGCGCGTAGTTCTGAAGACATATGAATGGGTTGGCCCATGGGATTTAGAGCTGTAACTGTGAAATCGTTTGTTTTCTCCAGCTGGCAATCCCTTTTTGAGGGCATACATGGCCTTTTATGGGCAAGATATTTCTCGTGTGCGTGCTCGCGTGTGTGTGTGCATGTACAAAATCTTCTAGTTCGTGAAAATTATAAGTTCTATCATCTCGTTTTCCCGATACCTTTCCAATACGTGTGAAAATTACTCAATCGGAGCTCATTCGGACTCAGGCTGATAGTTTCGTTGAATACCCTCTATAGGGTGAATTTTGTCTTTCCTTTGTTCACTGTTTCTTCTCTAATATGAGCCTAACACCATGTTGTATCCATCCTTGGTCGAGGCGCGTCGTTCTGAAGACCACACAGATAGGTTGGCCAATGGGATTTCGAGCTGTAAGTGTGAAATTATTGGTTTTCTCCATCTTGCGATCATTTTTTGAGGGCATAGACGGCCTTTTATGGTCAAGATATTTCCCATGTCCATGCTTGTGTGAGTGTGTGTGCATGCGCAAAATGTTCGAGGTCGTGAAAATTAGAAGTTCTATTATCTCGTTGTCCCGATACCGTTCCAACACGTATGAAAATTACTCAATCGGGGCTCGTCCTGACCCACGTTGATAGACTCGGTGAAAACCCTCTATAGGGTGAATTTTGTCTTTCCTTTGTTCATCGTTTCTTCTATAATATGAGCCTAACACCATGATGAATCCAATCCATGGTCGAGGCATGTAGTTATGAAGACCATATGGATGGGTTGGCCCTTGGGATTTGTAGTAATAACTGCGAAATCATAGGTTTTGTCCATCTTGCGATCCGTTTTTTAGGGCATAGACGGCCTTTTATGGGTAAGATATTTCCCGCGTGCTTGCTCACGTGTGTGTGTCCGCATGTACAAAATCTTCTAGGTCATGAAAATTAGAAATTCTATCATCTCGTTTACCCTATACCTTTCCTATACCTATGAAATTACTCAATCGGAGCTCGTCCGGACTCACGTTGATAGTCTCGTTGTATACCCTCTATATGGCGAATTTTGTCTTTCCATTGTTCACTGTTTCTTCTCTAATATGAGCCTAAGACCATGTTGTATCCAATCCGTGGCCGAGGCGCGTTGTTCTGAAGACCATATGAATGGGTTGGCCCATGGGATTTAGAGCTGTAACTGTGAAATCGTTTGTTTTCTCCAGCTGGCAATCTGTTTTTGAGGGCATACATGGCCTTTTATGGGCAAGATATTTCTCGTGTGCGTGCTCGCGTGTGTGTGTGCATGTACAAAATCTTCTAGTTCATGAAAATTATAAGTTCTATCATCTCGTTTTCCCGATACCTTTCCAATACGTGTGAAAATTACTCAATCGGAGCTCGTTCGGACTCAGGCTGATAGTTTCGTTGAATACCCTCTATAGGGTGAATTTTGTCTTTCCTTTGTTCACTGTTTCTTCTCTAATATGAGCCTAACACCATGTTGTATCCATCCTTGGTCGAGGCGCGTCGTTCTGAAGACCACACAGATGGGTTGGCCAATGGGATTTCGAGCTGTAAGTGTGAAATTATTGGTTTTCTCCATCTTGCGATCATTTTTTGAGGGCATAGACGGCCTTTTATGGGAAAGATATTTCCCATGTCCATGCTTGTGTGAGTGTGTGTGCATGCGCAAAATGTTCCAGGTCGTGAAAATTAGAAGTTCTATTATCTCGTTTTCCCGATACCGTTCCAACACGTATGAAAATTACTCAATCGGGGCTCGTCCTGACCCACGTTGATAGACTCGGTGAAAACCCTCTATAGGGTGAATTTTGTCTTTCCTTTGTTCATCGTTTCTTCTATAATATGAGCCTAACACCATGATGAATCCAATCCATGGTCGAGGCATGTAGTTATGAAGACCTTATGGATGGGTTGGCCCTTGGGATTTGTAGTAATAACTGCGAAATCATAGGTTTGTCCATCTTGCGATCCGTTTTTTAGGGCATAGACGGCCTTTTATGGGTAAGATATTTCCCGCGTGCTTGCTCACGTGTGTGTGTCCGCATGTACAAAATATTCTAGGTCATGAAAATTAGAAATTCTATCATCTCGTTTACCCTATACCTTTCCTATACCTATGAAATTACTCAATCGGAGCTCGTCCGGACTCACGTTGATAGTCTCGTTGTATACCCTCTATATGGCGAATTTTGTCTTTCCATTGTTCACTGTTTCTTCTCTAATATGAGCCTAAGACCATGTTGTATCCAATCCGTGGCCGAGGCGCGTAGTTCTGAAAACCATATGAATGGGTTGGCCCATGGGATTTAGAGCTGTAACTGTGAAATCGTTTGTTTTCTCCAGCTGGCGATCCGTTTTTGAGGGCATACATGGCCTTTTATGGGCAAGATATTTCTCGTGTGCGTGCTCGCGTGTGTGTGTGCATGTACAAAATCTTCTAGTTCGTGAAAATTATAAGTTCTATCATCTCGTTTTCCCGATACCTTTCCAATACGTGTGAAAATTACTCAATCGGAGCTCGTTCGGACTCAGGCTGATAGTTTCGTTGAATACCCTCTATAGGGTGGATTTTGTCTGTCCTTTGTTCACTGTTTCTTCTCTAATATGAGCCTAACACCATGTTGTATCCATCCTTGGTCGAGGCGCGTCGTTCTGAAGACCACACAGATGGGTTGGCCAATGGGATTTCGAGCTGTAACTGTGAAATTATTGGTTTTCTCCATCTTGCGATCATTTTTTGAGGGCATAGACGGCCTTTTATGGGAAAGATATTTCCCATGTCCATGCTTGTGTGAGTGTGTGTGCATGCGCAAAATGTTCCAGGTCGTGAAAATTAGAAGTTCTATTATCTCGTTTTCCCGATACCGTTCCAACACCTATGAAAATTACTCAATCGGGGCTCGTCCTGACCCACGTTGATAGACTCGGTGAAAACCCTCTATAGGGTGAATTTTGTCTTTCCTTTGTTCATCGTTTCTTCTATAATATGAGCCTAACACCATGATGAATCCAATCCATGGTCGAGGCATGTAGTTATGAAGACCTTATGGATGGGTTGGCCCTTGGGATTTGTAGTAATAACTGCGAAATCATAGGTTTGTCCATCTTGCGATCCGTTTTTTAGGGCATAGACGGCCTTTTATGGGTAAGATATTTCCCGCGTGCTTGCTCACGTGTGTGTGTCCGCATGTACAAAATATTCTAGGTCATGAAAATTAGAAATTCTATCATCTCGTTTACCCTATACCTTTCCTATACCTATGAAATTACTCAATCGGAGCTCGTCCGGACTCACGTTGATAGTCTCGTTGTATACCCTCTATATGGCGAATTTTGTCTTTCCATTGTTCACTGTTTCTTCTCTAATATGAGCCTAAGACCATGTTGTATCCAATCCGTGGCCGAGGCGCGTAGTTCTGAAAACCATATGAATGGGTTGGCCCATGGGATTTAGAGCTGTAACTGTGAAATCGTTTGTTTTCTCCAGCTGGCGATCCGTTTTTGAGGGCATACATGGCCTTTTATGGGCAAGATATTTCTCGTGTGCGTGCTCGCGTGTGTGTGTGCATGTACAAAATCTTCTAGTTCGTGAAAATTATAAGTTCTATCATCTCGTTTTCCCGATACCTTTCCAATACGTGTGAAAATTACTCAATCGGAGCTCGTTCGGACTCAGGCTGATAGTTTCGTTGAATACCCTCTATAGGGTGGATTTTGTCTGTCCTTTGTTCACTGTTTCTTCTCTAATATGAGCCTAACACCATGTTGTATCCATCCTTGGTCGAGGCGCGTCGTTCTGAAGACCACACAGATGGGTTGGCCAATGGGATTTCGAGCTGTAACTGTGAAATTATTGGTTTTCTCCATCTTGCGATCATTTTTTGAGGGCATAGACGGCCTTTTATGGGAAAGATATTTCCCATGTCCATGCTTGTGTGAGTGTGTGTGCATGCGCAAAATGTTCCAGGTCGTGAAAATTAGAAGTTCTATTATCTCGTTTTCCCGATACCGTTCCAACACGTATGAAAATTACTCAATCGGGGCTCGTCCTGACCCACGTTGATAGACTCGGTGAAAACCCTCTATAGGGTGAATTTTGTCTTTCCTTTGTTCATCGTTTCTTCTATAATATGAGCCTAACACCATGATGAATCCAATCCATGGTCGAGGCATGTAGTTATGAAGACCATATGGATGGGTTGGCCCTTGGGATTTGTAGTAATAACTGCGAAATCATAGGTTTTGTCCATCTTGCGATCCGTTTTTTAGGGCATAGACGGCCTTTTATTGGTAAGATATTTCCCGCGTGCTTGCTCACGTGTGTGTGTCCGCATGTACAAAATCTTCTAGGTCATGAAAATTAGAAATTCTATCATCTCGTTTACCCTATACCTTTCCTATACCTATGAAATTACTCAATCGGAGCTCGTCCGGACTCACGTTGATAGTCTCGTTGTATACCCTCTATATGGCGAATTTTGTCTTTCCATTGTTCACTGTTTCTTCTCTAATATGAGCCTAAGACCATGTTGTATCCAATCCGTCGCCGAGGCGCGTAGTTCTGAAGACCATATGAATGGGTTGGCCCATGGGATTTAGAGCTGTAACTGTGAAATCGTTTGTTTTCTCCAGCTGGCGATCCGTTTTTGAGGGCATACATGGCCTTTTATGGGCAAGATATTTCTCGTGTGCGTGCTCGCGTGTGTGTGTGCATGTACAAAATCTTCTAGTTCGTGAAATTATAAGTTCTATCATCTCGTTTTCCCGATACCTTTCCAATACCTGTGAAAATTACTCAATCGGAGCTCGTTCGGACTCAGGCTGATAGTTTCGTTGAATACCCTCTATAGGGTGAATTTTGTCTTTCCTTTGTTCACTGTTTCTTCTCTAATATGAGCCTAACACCATGTTGTATCCATCCTTGGTCGAGGCGCCTCGTTCTAAAGACCACACAGATGGGTTGGCCAATGGGATTTCGAGCTGTAACTATGAAATTATTGGTTTTCTCCATCTTGCGATCATTTTTTAAGGGCATAGACGGCCTTTTATGGGCAAGATATTTCCCATGTCCATGCTTGTGTGAGTGTGTGTGCATGCGTAAAATGTTCTAGGTCGTGAAAATTAGAAGTTCTATTATCTCGTTTTCCCGATACCGTTCCAACACCTATGAAAATTACTCAATCGGGGCTCGTCCTGACCCACGTTGATAGACTCGGTGAAAACCCTCTATAGGGTGAATTTTGTCTTTCCTTTGTTCATCGTTTCTTCTATAATATGAGCCTAACACCATGATGAATCCAATCCATGGTCGAGGCATGTAGTTATGAAGACCATATGGATGGGTTGGCCCTTGGGATTTGTAGTAATAACTGCGAAATCATAGGTTTTGTCCATCTTGCGATCCGTTTTTTAGGGCATAGACGGCCTTTTATGGGTAAGATATTTCCCGCGTGCTTGCTCACGTGTGTGTGTCCGCATGTACAAAATCTTCTAGGTCATGAAAATTAGAAATTCTATCATCTCGTTTACCCTATACCTTTCCTATACCTATGAAATTACTCAATCGGAGCTCGTCCGGACTCACGTTGATAGTCTCGTTGTATACCCTCTATATGGCGAATTTTGTCTTTCCATTGTTCACTGTTTCTTCTCTAATATGAGCCTAAGACCATGTTGTATCCAATCCGTCGCCGAGGCGCGTAGTTCTGAAGACCATATGAATGGGTTGGCCCATGGGATTTAGAGCTGTAACTGTGAAATCGTTTGTTTTCTCCAGCTGGCGATCCGTTTTTGAGGGCATACATGGCCTTTTATGGGCAAGATATTTCTCGTGTGCGTGCTCGCGTGTGTGTGTGCATGTACAAAATCTTCTAGTTCGTGAAATTATAAGTTCTATCATCTCGTTTTCCCGATACCTTT
Source organism: Hordeum marinum (assembly GCA_022496015.1). Lineage (NCBI taxonomy): Eukaryota > Viridiplantae > Streptophyta > Magnoliopsida > Poales > Poaceae > Hordeum > Hordeum marinum. Next base: position 164,464,510 of record CM039672.1, on the reverse strand, counting down.
CCAATACCTGTGAAAATTACTCAATCGGAGCTCGTTCGGACTCAGGCTGATAGTTTCGTTGAATACCCTCTATAGGGTGAATTTTGTCTTTCCTTTGTTCACTGTTTCTTCTCTAATATGAGCCTAACACCATGTTGTATCCATCCTTGCTCGAGGCGCCTCGTTCTGAAGACCACACAGATGGGTTGGCCAATGGGATTTCGAGCTGTAACTATGAAATTATTGGTTTTCTCCATCTTGCGATCATTTTTTAAGGGCATAGACGGCCTTTTATGGGCAAGATATTTCCCATGTCCATGCTTGTGTGAGTGTGTGTGCATGCGTAAAATGTTCTAGGTCGTGAAAATTAGAAGTTCTATTATCTCGTTTTCCCGATACCGTTCCAACACCTATGAAAATTACTCAATCGGGGCTCGTCCTGACCCACGTTGATAGACTCGGTGAAAACCCTCTATAGGGTGAATTTTGTCTTTCCTTTGTTCATCGTTTCTTCTATAATATGAGCCTAACACCATGATGAATCCAATCCATGGTCGAGGCATGTAGTTATGAAGACCATATGGATGGGTTGGCCCTTGGGATTTGTAGTAATAACTGCGAAATCATAGGTTTTGTCCATCTTGCGATCCGTTTTTTAGGGCATAGACGGCCTTTTATGGGTAAGATATTTCCCGCGTGCTTGCTCACGTGTGTGTGTCCGCATGTACAAAATCTTCTAGGTCATGAAAATTAGAAATTCTATCATCTCGTTTACCCTATACCTTTCCTATACCTATGAAATTACTCAATCGGAGCTCGTCCGGACTCACGTTGATAGTCTCGTTGTATACCCTCTATATGGCGAATTTTGTCTTTCCATTGTTCACTGTTTCTTCTATAATATGATCCTAACACCATGATGAATCCAATCCATGGTCGAGGCACGTAGTTCTGAAGACCATATGGATGGGTTGGCCCATGGGATTTGGAGCTATAACTGCGAAATCATTGGTTTTGTCCATCTTGCGATCCGTTTCTGAGGGCATAGACGACCTTTTATGGGCAAGATATTTCCCGTGTCCATGCTCGCGTGTGTGTGTGCGTGTGCAAAATGTTCCAAATCATGAAAATTATAAGTTCTATCATCTTGTTTTCCCGATACCTTTCCAACACCTATGAAAATTAGTCAACCGCGGCTCGTCCTGACTAACGATGATAGTCTCGGTGAATACCCTCTATAGGGTGAATGTTGTCTTTCCTTTGGTCACCATTTCTTCTATAATATGAGCCTAACACCATGATGAATCCAATCCATGGTCGAGGCGTCTAGTTATGAAGACCATATGGATGGGTTGGCCCTTGGGATTTGTAGCTGTAACAACGAAATCATTGGCTTTGTCCATCTTGCGATCCATTTTTCAGGACATAGATGGCCTTTTATGGGCTAGATATTTCCCGCGTGCGTGCTCCCGTGTGTGTGTGCGTCTAAAAAATCTTCCAGGTCGTGAAAATTAGAAGTTCTATCATCTCGTTTTCCCGATACCTTTCCAACACCTATGAAAATTACTCAATCGGGGCTCGTCCTGAATCATGTTGATAGACTCGTTGAATACCCTCTATAGTGGAATTTTGTCTTTCCTTTGTTCACTGTTTCTTCTCTAATATGAGCCTAAGACCATGTTGTATCCAATCCATGGTCGAGGCGCGTAGTTCTGAAGACCATATGAATGGGTTGGCCCATGGGATTTAGAGCTGTAACTGTGAAATCGTTTGTTTTCTCCAGCTGGCGATCCGTTTTTCAGGGCATACATGGCCTTTTATGGGCAAGATATTTCTCGTGTGCGTGCTCGCGTGTGTGTGGATGTACAAAATCTTCTAGTTCGTGAAAATTATAAGTTCTATCATCTCGTTTTCCCGATACCTTTCCAAAACCTATGAAAATTACTCAATCGGAGCTCGTCCGGACTCAGGCTGATAGTTTCGTTGAATACCCTCTATAGGGTGAATTTTGTCTTTCCGTTGTTCACTGTTTGTTCTCTAATATGAGCCTAACACCATGTTATATCCAATCCATGGTCGAGGCGCGTAGTTCTGAAGACTATACGGATGGGTTGGCCCATGGGATTTTGAGGTGTAACTGCGAAACTATTGGTTTTCTCCATCTTGCGATCCGTTTTTGAGGGCATAAACGGCTATTTATGGGCAAGATATTTCCCGTGTCCATGCTCGCGCGAGTGTGTGTGCATGTGCAAAGTGTTCTAGGTCATGAAAATTAGAAGTTCTATCATCTCGTTTTCCTGATACCTTTCCAACACATATGAAAATGACTCAATCGGGGCTCTTCCTGACTCACGTTGATAGTCTCGGTGAATACCCTCTATAGGGTGAATTTTGTCTTTCCTTTTTTCACCATTTCTTCTATAACATGAGCCTAACACCATGATGATTCCAATCCATGGTCGAGGCGTGTAGTTATGAAGACCATATGGATGGGTTGGCCCATGGTATTTGGAGCTGTAACTGCGAAATCAATTGTTTTGTCCATCTTGCGATCCTTTTTAAGGGCATAGACGGCCTTTCATGGGCTAGATATTTCCCGCGTGCGTGCTCGCGCGTGTGTGTGTGCATGTACAAAATCTTCTAGGTCCTGAAAATTAGAAATTGTATCATCTCGTTTACCCGATACCTTTCCTATACCTATGAAATTACTCAATCGGAGCTCGTCCGGACTCACGCTGATAGTCTCTGAATACCCTCTATATGGCAAATTTTGTCTTTCCGTTGTTCGCTGTTTCTTCTATAATATGATTCTAAGACCATGCTGAATCCGATCCATGGTCGAGGTGCGTAGTTCCGAAGACCATATGGATGGGTTGGCACATGGGATTTGGAGCTGTTACTGCGAAATTATTGGTTTTCTCCATCTTGCGATCCGTTTTTGAGGGCATAGACGGCCTTTTATGGGAAAGATATTTCCCCATTCCATGCTCGCGCGAGTGTGTGTGCATGTGCAAAATGTTCCAGGTCGTGAAAATTAGAAGTTATATTATCTCGTTTTCCCTATACTGTTCCAACACCTATGAAAATTACTGAATCCGGGATCGTCCTGACTCACGTTGATAGTCTCGGTGAATACCCTCTATAGGGTTATTTTGTCTTTCCTTTGTTCACCGTTTCTTCTATAATATGAGCCTAACACCATGATGAATCCAATCCAAGGTCGAGGCGTGTAGTTATGAAGACCTTATGGATGGGTTGGCCCATGGGATTTGTAGCTGTAACTGCGAAATCATTGGTTTTGTCCATCTTGCGATCCGTTTTTCAGTGCATAGACGGCCTTTTATGGGGTAGATATTTCCCGCGTGTGTGCTCGCGTGTGTGTGTGCATGTACAAAATCTTCTAGGTCATGAAAATTAGAAATTCTATCATCTCGTTTACCCGATACCTTTCCTATACCTATGAAATTACACAATCGGAGCTCGTTCGGACTCACGTTGATAGTCTTGCTGAATACCCTCTATATGGCGAATTTTGTCTTTCAATTGTTCACTGTTTCTTCTATAATATGATCCTAACACCTTGATGAATCCAATCCATGGTTGAGGCGTGTAGTTCTAAAGACCATGTGGATGGGTTGGCCGCTGGGATTTGGAGCTATAACTGCGAAATCATTGGTTTTGTTCATCTTGCGATCCGTTTCTGAGGGCATAGACAGCCTTTTATGGGCAAGATGTTTCCCGTGTCCGTGCTCGCGTTTGTGTGTGTGTGCGTGTGCAAAATGTTCCAAATCAGGAAAATTACATTTTCTATCATCTCGTTTTCCCGATACCTTTCCAACACCTATGAAAATTAGTCAACCGCGGCTCGTCCTCACTCACGTTGATAGTCTCGGTGGATACCCTCTATAGGGCGAATGTTCTCTTTCCTTTGTTCACCGTTTCTTCTATAATATGAGCCTAACACCATGATGAATCAAATCCATGGTCGAGGCGTGTAGTTATGAAGACCATATGGATGGGTTGGCCCATGGGATTTGTAGCTGTAACTACGAAATCATTGGCTTTGTCCATCTTGCGATCCATTTTTCAAGACATAGATGGCCTTTTATGGGCTAATATTGCCCGCGCGCATGCACCCGTGTGTGTGTGCGTCTACAAAATCTTCTAGGTCGTGAAATTTAGAAGTTCTATCATCTCGCTTACCTGATACCTTTCCTATACCTCTGAAATTACTCAATCGGAGCTCGTCCGGACTCACGTTGATAGTCTCGTTGAATACCCTCTAAATGGCAAAGTTTGTCTTTCCATTGTTCACCGTTTCTTCTATAATATGATCCTAACACCATGATGAATCCAATCCATGGTTGAGGCGCGTAGTTCTGAAGACCATATGGATGGGTAGGCCCTTGGGATTTTGAGCTGTTACTTCGAAATCATTGGTTTTGTCCGTCTTGCGATCCGTTTCTAAGGGCATAGACGGACTTTTATGGTCAAGATATTTCCCGTGTACCTGCTCACGTGTGTGTGTGCGTGTGCAAAATGTTCCAAATCATGAAAATTATAAGTTCTATCATCTCCTTTTCCCAATACCTTTCCAACACCTATGAAAATTACTCAATCGGAGCTCGTCCTGACTCACGTTGATAGTCTCATTGAATAGCCTCTATAGGGTGAATTTTGTCTTTCCTTTGTTCACTATTTCTTCTCTAATATGAGCCTAACACCATGTTGTATCCAATCCTTGGTCAAGGTGCGTAGTTCTGAAGACCATACAGATGGGTTGGCCAATGGGATTTCGAGCTGTAACTGCGAAATTATTGGTTTTCTCCATCTTGCGATAATTTTTTTAGGGCTTAGACGGCCTTTTATGGGCAAGATATTTCCCATGTCCATGCTCGGTCGAGTGTGTGTGCATGCGAAAAATGTTCCAGGTCGTGAAAATTAGAAGTTCTATTATCTCGTTTTCCCGATACCTTTCCACCACCTATGAACATTAGTCAATCGCGGCTCGTCCTGACTCACGTTGATAGTCTCGGTGAATACCCTCTATAGGGTGAATTTTGTCTTTCCTTTGTTCACCGTTTCTTCTATAATATGAGATTAACACCATGATGAATCCAATCCATGGTCGAGGCATGTATTTATGAAGACCATATGGATGGGTTGGCCCTTGGGATTTGTAGTAATAACTGCGAAATCATTGGTTTTGTCCATCTTGCGATCCGTTTTTCAGGGCATAGACGGCCTTTTATGGGTAAGATATTTCCCGCGTGCTTGCTCACGTGTGTGTCTCCGCATCTACAAAATCTTCTAGGTCATGAAAATTATAAATTCTATCATCACGTTTACCCTATACCTTTCCTATACCTATGAAATTACTCAATCGGAGCTCGTCCGGACTCACGTTGATAGTCTCGTTGAATACCCTCTATATGGCGAATTTTGTCTTTCCATTGTTCACTGTTTCTTCTATAATATGATCCTAATACCATGATGAATCCAATCCATGGTCGAGGCACGTAGGTCTGAAGACCATATGGATGGGTTGGCCCATGGGATTTGGAGCTGTAACTGCAAAATCATGGGTTTTGTCCATCTTGCGATCCGTTTGTGAGGGCATAGACGGCCTTTTATGGGCAAGATATTGCCCGTGTCCATGCTCGCGTGTGTGTGTGCATGCGCAAAATGTTTAACATCATGAAAATTATAAGTTCTATCATCTCGTTTCCCGATACCTTTCCAACACCTATGAAAATTAGTCAACTGCGGCTCGTCCTGACTCACGTTGATAGTCTCGGTGAATACCCTCTATAGGGTGAATGTTGTCTTTCCTTTGTTCACCGTTTCTTCTATAATATGAGCCTAACACCATGATGAATCCAATCCATGGTCGAGGCGTGTAGTTATGAAGACCATTTGGATGGATTGGCCCTTGGGATTTGTAGCTGTAACAACGAAATCATTGGCTTTGTCCATCTTGCGATCCATTTTTCAGGACATAGATGGCCTTTTATGGGCTAGATATTTCCCGCGTGCGTGCTTCCATGTGTGTGTGCGTCTACCAAATCTTCCAGGTCGTGAAAATTAGAAGTTCTATCATCTCGTTTTCCCGGTACCTTTCCAACACCTATGAAAATTACTCAACGACGCTCGTCGTGAATCATGTTGATAGTCTCGTTGAATACCCTCTATAGGGGAATTTTGTCTTTCCTTTGTTCACTGTTTCTTCTGTAATATAAGCCTAAGACCATGTTGTATCCAGTCCATGGTCGGGGCGCGTAGTTCTGAAGACCATACGAATGGGTTGGCCCATGGGATTTAGAGCTGTAACTGTGAAATCGTTTGTTTTCTCCAGCTGGCAATCCGTTTTGTAGGGCATAGATGGCCTTTTATAGGCAAGATATTTCTCGTGTGCATGCTCGCGTGTGTCTGTGCATGTACAAAATCTTCTAGGTCGTGAAAATTAGAAGTTCTATCATCTCGTTTTCCCGATACCTTTCCAATACGTATGAAAATTACTCAATCGGTGCTCGTCCGAACTCAGGCTGATAGTCTCGTTGAATACCCTCTATAGGGTGAATTTTGTCTTTTCGTTGTTCACTGTTTGTTCTCTAAGATGAGCCTAATACCATGTTATATCCAATCCATGGTCGAGGCGCGTAGTTCTGAACACTATACGGATGGGTTGGCTCATGGGATTTCGAGGTGTAACTGCGAAACTATTGGTTTTCTCCATCTTGCGATCCGTTTTTGAGGGCATAAACGGCTATTTATGGGCAAGATAATTCCCGTGTCCATGCTCGCGTAAGTGTGTGTGCATGTGCAAAATGTTCTAGGTCGTGAAAATTAGAAGTTCTATCATCTCGTTTTCCTGATACCTTTCCAACACCTATGAAAATGACTCAATCGGGGCTCTTCCTAACTCACGTTGATAGTCTCGGTGAATACCCCCTATAGGGTGAATTTTGTCTTAGCTTTGTTCACCATTTCTTCTATAATATGAGCGTAACACCACGATGATTCCAATCCAAGGTCGAGGCGTGTAGTTATGAAGACCATATGGATGGGTTGGCCCATGGTATTTGTAGCTGTAACTGCGAAATCAATTGTTTTGTCCATCTTGCGATCCGTTTTTGAGGGCATAGACGGCCTTTTATGGGCTAGATATTTCCCGCGTGCGTGCTCGCGCGCGTGTGTGTGCATGTACAAAGTCTTCTAGGTCCTGAAAATTAGAAATTCTATCATCTCGTTTACCCAATACCTTTCCTATACCTATGAAATTACTCAATTGGAGCTCGTCCGGACTGACAATGATAGTCTCTCAATACCCTCTATATGGCGAATTTTGTCTTTCCGTTGTTCGTTGTTTCTTCTATAATATGATTCTAAGACCATGCCGAATCCGATCCATGGTCGAGGTGCGTAGTTCCGAAGACCATATGGATGGGTTGGCCCATGGGATTTGGAGTTGTTACTGCAAAATTATTGGTTTTCTCCATCTTGCGATCCGTTTTTGAGGGCATAGACGGCCTTTTATGGGCAAGATATTTCCCGTGTCCATACTCGCGCGAGTGTGTGTGCATGTGCAAAATGTTCCAGGTCATGAAAATTAGAAGTTCTATTATCTCGTTTTCCCGATACCGTTCAAACACCTACGAAAATTACTCACTCGGGGCTCGTCCTAACTCACATTGATAGTCTCGGTGAATACCCTCTATAGGGTGAATTTTGTCTTTCCTTTGTTCACTGTTTCTTCTATAATATGGGCCTAACACCATGATGAATCCAATCCATGGTCGAGGCATGTAGTTATGAAGACCATACGGATGGGTTGGCCCATGGGATTTTTAGTTGTAACTGCGAAATCATAGGTTTTGTCCATCTTGCGCTCCATTTTTCATGGCATGGACGGCCTTTTATAGGCTAGATATTTCCCGCGTGCTTGCTCACGTGTGTGTGTGTGTGTGCATGTACAGAATCTTCTAGGTCATGAAAAATAGAAATTCTATCATCTCGTTTACCCGATACCGTTCCTATACCTATGAAATTACTCAATCGGAGCTCGTGCGGAGTCACGTTGATAGTCTCGTTGAATACCCTCTATATGGCGAATTTTGTCTTTCCGCTGTTCACTGTTTTCTTCTATAATATGATCCTAACACCATGATAAATCCAATCCATGGTCGAGGCGCGTAGTTTTGAAGACCATATGGATAGGTTGGCCCATGGGATTTGGAGCTGTAACTGCGAAATCATTGGTTTTGTCCATCTTGCGATCCGTTTCTGAGGGCATAGACGGCCTTTTACGGGCAAGATATTTCCCGTGTTCGTGCTCGCATGTGTGTGTGCGTGTGTAAAATGTTCCAAATCATGAAAATTATAAGTTCCATCATCTCTTTTTCCCGATACCTTTCCAATACCTATGAAAATTAGTCAATCGCGGCTCGTCCTGACTCACGTTGATAGTCTCGGTGAATACCCTCTATAGGGTGAATTTTGTCTTTCCTTTGTTCACCGTTTCTTCTATAATATGAGCCTAACACCAAGATGAATCCAATCCATGGTCCAGGCGTGTAGTTATGAAGACTATATGGATGGGTGGGCCCATGGGATTTGTAGCTGTAACTGCGAAATCATTGGTTTTGTCCATCTTGCGATATATTTCTGAGGGCATAGACGGCCTTTTATGGGCAAGATATTGCCCATGTCCATACTCGCATGAGTGTGTGTGCATGTGCAAAATGTTCTAGGTCGTGAAAATTAGAAGTTCTATCATCTCGTTTTCCCGATACCTTTCCAACACCTATGAAAATTACTCAATCGGGGCTTGTCCTGACTCACGTTGATAGTCTCGGTGAATACCCTCTATAGTGTGGATTTTGTCTTTCCTTTGTTCATCATTTCTTCTATAATATGAGCCTAACACCATGATGAATCCAATCCATGGTCGAAGCGTGTAGTTATGAAGACCATATGGATGGGTTGGCCCATGGGATTTGTAGCTGTAACTGCGAAATCATTGGCTTTGTCCATCTTGCGATCCATTTTTCAGGACATAGATATCCTTTTATGGGCTAGATATTTCCCGCGCGTGCTCTCGTGTGTGTGTGCATCTACAAAATCTTCCAAGTCGTGAAAATTAGAAGTTCTATCATCTCGTTTTCCTGATACCTTTCCAACACCTCTGAAAATTAGTCAACTGCGGCTCGTCCTGACTCACGTTGATAGTCTCGGTGAATACCCTCTATAGGGTGAATGTTGTCTTTCCTTGGTTCACCGTTTCTTCTATAATATGAGCCTAACACCAAGATGAATCCAATCCATGGTCGAGGTGTGTAGTTAGGAAGACCATATGGATGGGTTGGCCCTTGGGATTTGTATCTGTAACAACGAATTCATTGGCTTTGTCCATCTTGCGATCCATTTTTCAGGACATAGATGGCCTTTTATGGGCTAGATATATCCCGCGTGCGTGCTCCCGTGTGTGTGTGCGTCTAAAAAATCTTCCAGGTCGTGAAAATTAGAAGTTCTATCATCTCATTTTCCCGATACCTTTCCAACACCTATGAAAATTACTCAACGGAGCTCGTCCTTAATCATGTTGATAGTCTCGTTGAATACCCTCTATAGGGGAATTTTGTCTTTCCATTGTTCACTGTTTCTTCTCTAATATGAGCCTAAGACCATGTTGTATCCAATCCATGGTCGAGGCGCGTAGTTCTGAAGACCTTACGAATGGGTTGGCCCATGGGATTTGGAGTTGTAACTGTGAAATCGTTTGTTTTCTCCAGCTGGCGATCCGTTTTTGAGGGCATAGATGGCCTTTTATGGGCAAGATATTTCTCGGGTGCGTGCTCGCATGTTTGTGTGCATGTACAAAATCTCTAGGTCGTGAAAATTAGAAGCTCTATCATCTCGTTTTTTCGATACCTTTCCTATACCTATGAAATTACTCAATCGGAGCTCGTCCGGACTCACGTTGATAGTCTCGTTGAATACCCTCTATATGGCGAATTTTGTCTTTCCGTTGTTCACTGTTATCTTCTATAATTGATCCTAACACCATGATGAATCCAATCCATGGTCGAGGCGCATACTTGTGAAGACAATATGGATGGGTTGGCCCATGGGATTTGGAGCTGTAACTACGAAATCATTGGTTTTGTCCATCTTGCGATCCGGTTCTGAGGGCATAGATGGCCTTTTATGGGCAAGATATTCCCGTGTCCGTGCTCGCATGTGTGTGTGTGTGTGCATGTGCAAAATGTTCCAAATCCTAAAAATTATAAGTTCTATCATCTCGTTTTCCCAAAACCTTTCCACCACCTATGAAAATTAGTCAATCGCGGCTCGTCCTGACTCATGTTGATAGTCTTGGTGAATACCCTCTATAGGGTGAAATTTGTCTTTCCTTTGTTCACCATTTCTTCTATAATATGAGCCTAACACCATGATGAATCCTATCCATGGTCCAGGCGTGTAGTTATGAAGACCATATGGATGGGTTGGCCCATGGGATTTGTAGTTGTAACTGCGAAATCATTGGTTTTGTCCATCTTGCGATCCATTTTTCAAGACATAGATGGCCTTTTATGGGCTAGATATTTCTCGCGCGCGTGCTCCCGTGTGTGTATGCGTCTACAAAATCTTCCAGCTCATGAAAATTAGAAGTTCTATCATCTCGTTTTCCCGATACCTTTCCAACACCAATGAAAATTACTCAATCGGAGCTCGTCCTGAATCATGTTGATAGTCTCGTTGAATACCCTCTATAGGGGAATTTCCTCGTTCCTTTGTTCACTGTTTCTTCTGTAATATGAGCCTAACACCATATTGTATCCAATCCATGGTCGAGGCGCGTAGTTCTAAAGACCATACGGAGGGGTTTCCCATCGGATTTAGAACTGTAACTATGAAATCTTTGGTTTTCTCCATCTTGCGATTCGTTTTTAAGGGCATAGATGGCCTTTTATGGACAAGATATTTCTCGTGTGTGTGCTCGCGTGTGTGTGTGTGCATGTACAAAATCTTCTAGGTCGTGAAAATTAGAAGTTCTATCATCTCGTTTTCCCGATACCTTTCCAACACCTATGAAAATTACTCAATCGGAGCTCGTCCGGACTCAGGCTGATAGTCTCGTTGAATACCCTCTATAGGGCGAATTTTCTCTTTCCGTTGTTCTCTGTTTGTTCTCTAATATGAGCCTAACACCATGTTGTATCCAATCCATTGTCGAGGCGCGTAGTTCTGAAGACTATACGGATGGGTTGGCCCATGGGATTTCGAGGTGTAACTGCGAAACTATTGGTTTTCTCCATCTTGCGATCCGTTTTTGAGGGCATAAACGGCTATTTATGGGCAAGATATTTCCCGTGTCCATGCTCGCGCGAGTGTGTGTCATGTGCAAACTGTTCTAGGTCGTGAAAATTAGAAGTTCTATCATCTCGTTTTCCTGATACCTTTCCAACACCTATGAAAATGACTCAATCGGGGCTCTTCCTGACTCACGTTGATAGTCTCGGTGAATACCCTGTATAGGGTGAATTTTGTCTTTCCTTTGTTCACCGGTTCTTCTATAATATGAGCCTAACACCATGATGATTCCAATCCATGGTCGAGGCGTGTAGTTATGAAGACCATATGGATGGGTTGGCCCATGGGATTTGTAACTGTAACTGCGAAATCAATTGTTTTGTCCATCTTGCGATCCATTTTTGAGGGCATAGATGACCTTTTATGGGCTAGATATTTCCAGCATGCCTGCTCGCGTGTGTGTGTGTGCATGTACAAAATCTTCTAGGTCATGAAAATTAGAAATTCTATCATCTCGTTTACCCGATACCTTTCCTATAGCTAAGAAATTACTGAATCGGAGCTCGTCCGGACTCATGCTGATAGTCTCTGAATACCCCCTATATGGCGAATTTTGTCTTTCCGTTGTTCGTTGTTTCTTCTATAATATGATTCTAAGACCATGGTGAATCCGATCCATTGTCGAGGTGCATAGTTCTGAAGACCATATAGATGGGTTGGCCCATGGAATTTGGAGCTGTTACTGCGAAATCATTGGTTTTGTCCATCTTGTGATCCGTTTCTGAGGGCATATACGGCCTTTTATGGGCAAGATATTTCCCTTGTCCGTGCTCGCACATGTGTGTGCGTGTGCAAAATGTTCCAAATCGTGAAAATTATAAGTTCTATCATCTCGTTTTCCCGATACCTTTCGAACACCTATGAAAATTACTCAATCGAAGCTCGTCCTGACTCACGTTGAGAGTCTCGTTGAATAGCCTCTATAGGGTGAATTTTGTCTTTCTTTTGTTCACTGTTTCTTCTCTAATATGAGCCTAACACCATGTTGTATCTCATCCCTGGTCGAGGCACATAGTTCTGAATACCATACGGATGGGTTGGCCAATGGGATTTCGAGCTGTAACTTCGAAATTATTGGTTTTGTCCATCTTGCGATCCGTTTTTGAGGGCATAGACCTCCTTTTATGGGCAAGATTAGTCCCGTGTCCATGCTCGCGCGAGTGTGTGTGCATTTGCAAAATGTTCTAGGTCGTGAAAATTAGAAGTTCTATCCTCTCGTTTTCCCGATACCTTTCCAACACCTTTGAAAATTACTCAATCAAGGCTTGTCCTAACTCACATTGATAGTCTCGGTGAATACCCTCTATCGGGTGAATTTTGTCTTCCCTTTGTTCACCGTTTCTTCTATAATATGAGCCTAACACCATGATGAATCAAATCCATGGTCGAAGCGTGTAGATATGAAGACCATACGGATGGGTTGGCCCATGGGATTTGTAGTTGTAACTACGAAATCAAAGGTTTTGTCCATCTTGCGCTCCGTTTTTCATGGCATGGACGGCCTTTTATAGCCAAGATATTTCCCGCGTGCTTGCTCATGAGTGTGTGTGCATGAACAGAATCTTCTAGGTCATGAAAGTTAGAAATTCTATCATCACGTTTACCCGATACCGTTCCTATACCTATGAAATTACTCAATCGGAGCTCGTCCGAACTCACATTGATAGTCTCGCTGAATACCCTCTATATGGCGAATTTTCTCTTTCCATTGTTCACTGTTTCTTCTATAATATGATCCTAACACCATGATGAATCCAATCTATGGTCGAGGCACGTAGTTCTGAAGACCATATGGATGGGTTGGCCCATGGGATTTGGAGCTGTAACTGCGAAATCATTAGTTTTGTCCATCTTGCAATCCGTTTCTGAGGGCATAGACGGCCTTTTATGGGCAAGATATTTCTCGTGTCCGTGCTCGCGCGTGTGTGTGTGTGTGCAAAATGTTCCAAATCATGAAAATTAGAAGTTATATCATCTCGTTTTCCCGATACCTTTCCAACACCAATGAAAATTAGTCAACTGCGGCTCATCCTGACTCACGTTGATAGTCTCAGTGAATACCCTCTATAGGGTGAATGTTGTCTTTCCTTTGTTCCCCATTTCTTCTACAATATGAGCCTAACACCATGATGAATCCAATCCATGGTCGAGGCGTGTAGTTATGAAGACCATATGGATGGGTTGGCCCTTGGGATTTGTAGCTGTAACAACGAAATCATTGGATTTGTCCATCTTGCAATCCATTTTTCAGGACATAGACGGCCTTTTATGGGCTAGATATTTCCCGCGTGCGTGCTCCCGTGTGTGTGTGCGTCTACAAAATCTTCCAGGTCGTGAAAATTAGAAGTTCTATCATCTCGTTTTCCCGATACCTTTCCAACACCTATGAAAATTACTCAACGGAGCTCGTCCTGAATCATGTTGATAGTCTCGTTGAATACCCTCTATAGGGGAATTTTGTCTTTCCTTTGTTCATTGTTTCTTCTCTAATATGAGCCTAAGACCTTGTTGTATCCAATCCATGGTCGAGGCGCGTAGTTCTGAAGACCATACGAATGGGTTGGCCCATGGGATTTACAGCTGTAACTGTGAAATCGTTTCTTTTCTCCAGCTGGCGATCCGTTTATGAGGGCATAAATGTCCTTTTATGGGCAAGATATTTCTCGTGTGCGTGCTCGCGTGTGTGTGTGCATGTACAAAATCTTCTATGTCGTGAAATTTAGAAGTTATATCATCTCATTTTCCCGATACCTTTCCAATACCTATGAAAATTACTCAATCGGAGCTCGTCCGGACTCAAGCTGATAGTCTCGTTGAATACCCTCTATAGGGTGAATTATGTCTTTCCGTTGTTCACTGTTTGTTCTCAAATATGAGCCTAACACCATGTTATATCCAATCCATGGTCGAGGCGCGTAGTTCTGAAGACTATATGGATGGGTTGGCCCATGGGATTTCGAGGTGTAACTGCGAAACTATTGGTTTTCTCCATCTTGCGATACGTTTTTGAGGGCATAACGGCTGTTTATGGGCAAGATAATTCCCGTGTCCATGCTCGCGTGAGTGTGTGTGCATGTGCAAAATGTTCTAGGTCGTGAAAATTAGAAGTTCTATCATCTCGTTTTCCTGATACCTTTACAACACCTATGAAAATGACTCGATCGGGGCTCTTCCTGACTCACGTTGATAGTCTCGGTGAATACCCCCTATAGGGTGAATTTTGTCTTTCCTTTGTTCACCATTTCTTCTATAATATGAGCCTAACACCATGATGATTCCAATCCATGGTCGAGGCGTGTAGTCATGAAGACCATATGGATGGGTTGGCCCATGGTATTTGTAGTTGTAACTGCGAAATCAATTGTTTTGTCCAACTTGCGATCCGTTTTTTAGGGCATAGACGGCCTTTTATGGGCTAGATATTTCCCGCGTGCGTGCTCGCATGCGTGTGTGTGCATGTACAAAATCTTCTAGGTCCTGAAAATTAGAAATTCTGTCATCTCATTTACCCGATACCTTTCCTATACCTATGAAATTACTCAATCGGAGCTCGTCCGGACTGACGCTGATAGTCTCTGAATACCCTCTATATGGCCAATTTTGTCTTTCCGTTGTTCGCTGCTTCTTCTATAATATGATTCTAAGACCATGCTGAATCCGATCCATGGTCGAGGTGCATAGTTCTGAAGACCATATGGATGGGTTGGCCCATGGGATTTGGAGTTGTTACTGCGAAATTATTGGTTTTCTCCATCTTGCGATCCGTTTTTGAGGGCATAGACGGCCTTTTATGGGCAAGATATTTCCCGTGACCATGCTCGCGCGAGTGTGTGTGCATGTGCAAAATGTTCCAGGTCATGAAAATTAGAAGTTCTATCCTCTCGTTTTCTCGATACCGTTCAAACACCTACGAAAATTACTCAATCGGGGCTCGTCCTAACTCACATTGATAGTCTCGGTGAATACCCTCTATAGTGTGAATTTTGTCTTTCCTTTGTTCACCGTTTCTTCTATAATATGAGCCTAACACCATGATGAACCAAATCCATGGTCGAGGCGTGTAGTTATGAAGACCACACGGATGGGTTGGCCCATGGGATTTGTAGTTGTAACTGCGAAATCATAGGTTTTGTCCATCTTGCGCTCCGTTTTTCATGGCATGGACGACCTTTTATAGCCAAGATATTTCCCGCGTGCTTGCTCACGTGTGTGTGTGCATGTACAAAATCTTCTAGGTCGTGAAAATTCGAAGTTCTATCATCTCGTTTTCCCGATACCTTTCCAACACCTATGAAAATTACTCAATCGGAGCTCGTCCGGACTCAGGCTGATAGTCTCGTTGAATACCCTCTATAGGGCGAATTTTCTCTTTCTGTTGTTCTCTGGTTTTTCTCTAATATGAGCCTAACACCATGTTGTATCCAATCCATTGTTGAGGCGTGTAGTTCTGAAGACTATACGGATGGGTTGGCCCATGGGATTTCGAGGTGTAACAGCGAAACTATTTGTTTTGTCCATCTTGCGATCCGTTTCTGAGGGCATAAACGGCTATTTATGGGCAAGATATTTCCCGTGTCCATGCTCGCGCGAGTGCGTGTGCATGTGCAAACTATTCTAGGTCGTGAAAATTAGAAGGTCTATCATCTCGTTTTCCTGATGCCTTTCCAACACCTATGAAAATGACTCATTCGGGGCTCTCCCTGACTCACGTTGATAGTCTCGGTGAATACCCTCTATAGGGTGAATTTTGTCCTTCCTTTGTTCACTGGTTCTTCTATAATATGAGCCTAACAGCATGATGATTCCAATCCATGGTCCAGGCGTGTAGTTATGAAGACCATATGGATGGGTTGGCCCATGGGATTTATAGCTGTAACTGCGAAATCAATTGTTTTGTCCATCTTGCGATCCGTTTTTGAGGGCATAGACGGCCTTTTATGGGCTAGATATTTCCAGCGTGCGTGCTCGCGAGTGTGTGTGTGCATGTACAAAATCTTCTAGGTCAGGAAAATTAGAAATTCTATCATCTCGTTTACCCGATACCTTTCCTATACCTATGAAATTACTCAATCGGAGCTCGTCCGGACTCATGCTGATAGTCTCTGAATACCCTCTATATGGCGAATTTTGTCTTTCCGTTGTTCGCTATTTCTTCTATAATATGATTCTAAGACCATGCTGAATCCGATCCATGGTCGAGGTGCATAGTTCTGAAGACCATATGGATGGGTTGGCCCATGGAATTTGGAGCTGTTACTGTGAAATCATTGGTTTTGTCCATCTTGTGATCCGTTTCTGAGGGCATATACGGCCTTTTATGGGCAAGATATTTCCCTTGTCCATGCTCGCGCATGTGTGTGCGTGTGCAAAATGTTCCAAATCGTGAAAATTATAAGTTCTATCATCTCGTTTTCCCGATACCTTTCCAACACCTATGAAAATTACTCAATCGAAGCTCCTCCTGACTCACGTTGAATAGCCTCTATAGGGTGAATTTTGTCTTTCTTTTGTTCACTGTTTCTTCTCTAATATGAGCCTAACACCATGTTGTATCTAATCCCTGGTCCAGGCACATAGTTCTGAATACCATACGGATGGGTTGGCCAATGGGATTTCGAGCTGTAACTTCGAAATTATTGGTTTTCTCCATCTTGTGATCCATTTTTTAGGGCATAGACGACCTTTTATGGGCAAGATATTTCCCGTGTCCATACCAGTTGATGGAAACTAGATTTCATATGCGGTCCATACCAGTTGGAGTCACCTTAAAATCCATCCGGATCGCGAAGATATCGACGAAACAATCTAACATTGGATCAGAATCCGAGTCAAACTACAAGTCCAAAGGTGTTGCATCACCTCCACTTGGGCCCATGGGCCTTGTACGACCTAGGGTTGGTTTTAAGGTGTCTTGGGACGTCCTCCCACCTCCTTGGACGCCACCCCTTGCTCCTATATAAGTAGATCAGTCTAGTAGCTTTTCCTTTGAGTTTTGTTTAGTTAAAAGTTAGCCATTGCAACTTCGTGTACTTCGTTTGTGTCCAACGACCAGACCAAGACCACTTTCGGAACCCCACCCTTATCAATACTTCATTTATATTCGCAATATTCAGATTGCATTATCATATTCTTGCTTGTTCTTCGATTGCTTGTAGGAATAGACCTTCGTGGTCAGGTTGATCGTGCTCCGACGTGGTCAATAACCTCTTGGAGATTGGTTTAGCGATTGCTAAGGCGCAACGTCATGCACGTTTGTAGTCGGATCGTCAAAGTCGTCTCCACCAAATCGATAGTTATCATCTCATCGAAAGATCAGGACCCTCGCATCTATCAAGTGGTATCAGTTTTCAGGTTGCTTGGTGAGAATTTCCAGTTATTCATAGATTAGATTTATTTTTCTTACCTATTGCCCAAGAGAAAGCCACAAAAAAAAGTTAGATCTATTCTTGTTTTCTCCAGGCCAGTCTGAGCCTTTGCAATTTTCTTTTTAGTGCTTGCATAGTTGAATTATCGGTTGCATCGTCGTGTCGAGTTGCTGGTCCTAGCGTCTAGTCTTTCAGAGTTTCGAGTTCTATTCACAACTTGTCACGCCGGCGTCGCACCATCTTCATCACTGCTGCCATATACCACCACCACGCCACCGTCATCTCTTTGATTGTCACCCACCACCATCCATCAATTTTCACCGCATGCTACCATTGTTTATTGTCATTATCATACTTGAGGTCATGCACATCTACGTTTGATCCAATCTGCTTCTTATTTGGTTGAGAGAGAAAAAAAGTGAGAGAAAAAAATAGAGGAAAAAGTGAGAAAAAATTGGTGAGAAAAGAAACTAGAGAAAAAAAACAAATTTCGAATCTATTTGACTCAAATCTCGTGTCTGAATTCGGAGTAAAACCTGTTTTGTAAAGTGTTCAGTAAAACAAGCGTATCTTCCTCATACGAACTCGAAATTGAGTGATTCTTTTTGCATACGAAAAATTGAGTCAGTAGCATTCTTGAGGAAAAATATCAAAATTTTGACGTATTATCTTACATAGGAAAGTTGTAGAGAGAGTTTTGATATATCCTGCTTGGCGATCATTTATCATCATTGTCTTTACTGCCATTGTGGTCTTCACTTATATCTTGTTGTCCAAAGCTAATTCATATCATCCTTTGCTGCTATTTTTCCTACGCCGTGACTCCATTAGCGTTCTAGGCTCGCGTCTCTACTACAGTCTAGCATACGACCAGCACAGTACCGTCGTTGAGCGTCTATTCAACATTGCATCTCTAAATTGATTATTGCTAATCTTTTGCTACCATATATTAAGCCTTCCAAGCTCCACATATTGCTACATCGTGTATACATACGTTCACCTGGTAATCGCTTTACCCAATCTTTGGAGATATTGACACCGTCGGTTGCCGGTCGCCACCTGCTGCATGGTAAGAATTTGTAAGACATTGATATTTGCTTTATTGTGAGCGTTTTACCACCACATCCCAGTAGTTCATAGGAACAATATACTTGGATCTTTGTTTCTTGTTTCTACTAGTCATGAGAGGATCCACAGTTGTCAGTTCATGGGCTTCTTCGATGGTGGGAGAGGTGCGACCACAAAAACCGATACGAGAGATGCAAAGAGATCCAAATGCACATGATCAGGTTAATGTTTCTTTACCTCCGTTTAATGGCCGATTTAGACCTGCTTTATATATTGAGTGGGAGTTTGAAATAAATGAAATATTTGCTTCCCATAATTTTGCTGCACATAAGAAAGTTAAGGTCGCAGTTGGTTCTTTCACTGGTTATGCTTTAGTTTGGTGGAGCCAATATTGTCGGTTACACAAAGATATTAAACCGACTACTTGGGATGATTTGAAACTTGCCATGAGACACACATTTGTTCCTGCTTGTTATACTCGTGATAAGCTTAAAAAGTTACAATATTTAAAACAAGGTAGTGACACCATCATGAAATATTATGATGATTTACAAATGACCTTGTTGCATTCCTCATTAGAAGAAAGTGAAGAAGATTTTATGAATAGATCGTGAAAATTAGAAGTTCGATCATCTTGTTTAACTGATACCTTCCTATACCGATGAAAATTACTTAATCGGAGCTCGTCCGGACTCACGTTGTTAGTCTCGTTGAATACCCTCTATAGGGCGAATTTTGTCATTCCTTTGTTCACTATTTCTTCTCTAACATAAGCCTAACGCCATGTTGTATTAAATCCATGGTCGAGGCGCATAGTTCTGAAGACCATACGGATGGGTTGGCCCATGGGATTTCGAGCTGTAACTGCGAAATCATTGGTTTTCTCCACCTTGCGATCCGTTATTGAGGGCATAGATGGCCTTTTATGGGCAAGATATTTCCCGTGTCCTTGCTCGCATGTGTGTGTGCGTGTTCAAAATGTTCCAGGTCATGAAAATTAGAAGTTCGATCATCTCGTTTTCCCGATACCTTTCCAACACCTATGAAAATTACTCAATCGGAGCTCGTCCTGACTCACGTTGATAGTCTCGTTGAATACTCTCTATAGGTTGAATTTTGTCTTTCCTTTGTTCACCGTGTCTTCTCTAATATGAGCCTAACACCATGATAAATCCAATCCATGGTCGAGGCGCGTAGTTTTGAAGACCATATGGATGTGTTGGCCCATGGGATTTGGAGCTGTAACTGCGAAATGATCGGTTTTGTCCATCTTGTGATCCGTTTTTCAGGGCATAAACGGCCTTTTATCGGCTAGATATTTCCCGCGTGCGTGCTCGCGTGTGTGTGTGTGTGCGTGTACAAAATCTTTGTGGTCATGAAAATTAGAAGTTCTATCATCTCGTTTACCCGATACCTTTCCTATACCTATGAAAATTAGTCCATCGAAGCTCGTTCGGACTCATGCTGATAGTCTCGTTGAATACCCTCTATAGGGCGAATTTTGTATTTCCTTTGTTCACTATTTCGAGCCTAACACCATGTTGTATCCAATCCATGGTCGAGGCAAATAGTTCTGAAGACCATACGGATGGGTTGGCCCATGGGATTTCGAGTTGTAACTGCGATATCATTGGTTTTCTCCATCTTGCGATCTGTTTTTGAGGGCATAGACTGCCTTTTATGGGCAAGATATTTACGGTGTGTGTGCTCACGCGCATGTGTGCGTGTGCAGACTGTTCCAAGTCATGAAAATTAGAAGTTCTATCATCTCGTTTTCCCGATACCTTTCCAACAACTATGAAAATTACTCAATCAGAGCTCGTCCTAACTCACATTGATAGTCTCGTTGAATACCCTCTATAGGGTGTATTTTGTCTTTCCTTTGTTCACTGTTTCTTCTCTAATATGAGCCTAACACAATGTTGCATCTAATCTATGGTCGAGGCGCGTAGTTCTGAAGACCATACGGATGGGTTGGCCCATGGGATTTCAAGTGGTAACTGGGAAATCATTGGTTTTCTCCTTCTTGCGATCCGTTTTTCAGGGCATAGATGGCATTTTCTGGGCAAGATATTTCCCGTGTGCATGCTCGCGTGTGTGTGTGCGTGTGTAAAATCTTCCAGGTCGTGCAAATTACAAGTTCTATCATCTCGTTTTCCCGATACCTTTCCAACACCTATGAAAATTACTCAATCGGAGCTCGTCCTGACTCACGTTGATAGTCTCGTTAAATACCCTGTATAGGGTGAATTTTGTCTTTCCTTTGTTCACAATTTCTTCTCTAATATGAGCATAACACCATGTTGTACCCAATCCATGGTCGAGGCGCGTAGTTCTGAAGACCATACGGATGGGTTGGCCCATGGCATTTCAAGCTGTAACTAAGAAATCATAGGTATTATCCAACTTGCGATCCGTTTTTCAGGGCATAGACGGCCTTTTATGGGCAAGATATTCCCCGTGTGCGTGCTCGCACGTGTGTGTGCGTGTGCAAAATCTTCCAGATCGTGAAAATTAGAAGTTCTATCATCTCGTTTTCCCGATACCTTTCCAACACCTATGAAAATTACTCAATCGGGGCTCGGCTTGACTCACGTTGATAGTCTCGTTAAATACCCTATATTGGGTGAATCACACCATGTTGCATCCAATCCATGGTCGAGGCGCGTAGTTCTGAAGACCATACGGATGGGTTGCCGATGGGATCTCAAGCTGTAACTGGGGAATCATTGGTTTTCTCCATCTTGTGATCCGTTTTTCAGGGCATAGACAGCCTTTTATGGGCAAGTTATTTCCCGTGTGCGTGCTCGCGCGTGTGTGTGCGTGTGCAATATCTTCCGGGTCATAAAAATTAGAAGTTCTATCATCTCGTTTTCCCGATACCTTTCCAACACCTATGAAAATTACTCAATCGGAGCTAGTCCTGACTCACGTTGATAGTCTCGTTGAATACCCTCTACAGGGTGAATTTTGGCTTTCCTTTGTTCGTCGTTTCTTCTATAATATGATCCTAACACCAGGATGAATCCAATCCATGGTTGAGGCGCATATTTCTGAAGACCATATGGATGTCTTGGCCCATGGGATTTGGAGTTGTAACTGCGAAATCATTAGTTTTGTCCATCTTGCGATCCGTTTTCAGGGCATAGACGGTCTTTTCTGGGCTAGATATTTCCCGCGTGCGTGCTCGCGCGTGTGTGTGCATGTAGAAAATCTTCCAGGTCATGAAAATTAGAAGTTCTATCATCTCGTTTACCCGATACCTTTCCTATACCTATGAAAATTACTTAATCGGAGCTCGTCCGGACTCACGCTGTTAGTCTCGTTGAATACCCTCTATAGGGCGAATTTTGTCTTTCCTTTGTTCACTCTTTCTTCTCTAATATGAGCCTAACGCCATGCTGTATCAAATCCATGGTCGAGGCGCGTAGTTCTCAAGACCATACGTATGGGTTGGCCCATGAGATTTCGAGCTGTAACTGCGAAATCATTGGTTTTCTCCATCTTGCGATATGTTATTGAGGGCATAGATGGCCTTTTATGGGCAAGATATTTCCCGTGTCCTTGCTCGTGTGTGTGTGTGCGTGTTCAAAATGTTCTAGGTCGTGAAAATTAGAAGTTCTATCATCTCGTTTTCCCGATACCTTTCCAACACCTATGAAAATTACTCAATCGGAGCTCGTCCTGACTGACGTTGATAGTCTCGTTGAATACCCTCTATAGGGTGATTTTTGTCTTTCCTTTGTTCACCGTTTCTTCTATAATATGAACCTAACACCATGATGAATCCAATCCATAGTCTAGGCGTGTAGTTTTGAAGACCATATGGATGTGTTGGCCCATGGGATTCGGAGCTGTAACTGCGAAATCATTGGTTTTGTCCATCTTGCGATCCGTTTTCAGGGCATAGACGGCCTTTTCTAGGCTAGATATTTCCCGCGTGCGTGCTCGCACATGTGTGTGCCTGCACAAAATCTTCCAGGTCATGAAAATTAGAAGTACTATCATCTCGTTTACCCGATACCTTTCCTATACCTATGAAAATTACTCAATCGGAGCTCGTCCGGACTCACGTTGTTAGTCTCGTTGAATACCCTCTATAGGGCGAATTTTGTCTTTCCTTTGTTCACTATTTCTTCTCTAATATGAGCCTAATGCCATGTTATATCCAATCCATGGTCTAGGCGCGTAGTTCTGAAGACCATATGGATGTGTTGGCCCATGAGATTTGGAGCTGTAACTACGAAATCTTCGGTTTTGTCCATCTTGCGATCTGTTTTTCAGGGCATAGACGGCCATTTACGGGCTAGATATTTCCCGCGTGCGTGCTCGCGCGCGCGCGTGTGTGTTTGTGTGCGTGTACAAAATCTTCCAGGTCGTGAAAATTAGAAGTTCTATCATCTCGTTTACCTGATACCGTTCCTATACCTATGAAAATTAGTCAATCGGAGCTCGTCCGGACTCACGCTGATAGTCTCGTTGAATACCCTCTATAGGGTGAATTTTGTATTTCCTTTGATCACTATGTTGTATCCAATCCATGGTCGAGGCGCATAGTTCTGAAGACCATACAGATGGGTTGGCCCATGGGATTTCGAGCTGTAACTGCGAAATCATTGGTTTTCTCCACCTTGTGATGTGTTTTTGAGGGCATATATGGCCTTTTATGGGCAAGATATTTCCCATGTGCGTGCTCGCGCGTGTGTGTGTGTGCTGAATGTTCTAGGTCATGAAAATTAGAAGTTCTATCATCTCGTTTTCCTGATACCTTTCCAACACCTATGAAAATAATCAATCAGAGCTCGTCCTGACTCACGTTGATAGTCTCGTTGAATACCCTCTATAGGGTGAATTTTGTCTTTCCTTTGTTCACTGTTTCTTCTCTAATATGAGCCTAACACCATGTTACATCCAATCCATGGTTAAGGCGCGTAGTTCTGAAGACCATACAGATGGGTTGGCCCATGGGATTTCAAGGTTTAACTAGGAAATCATTGGCTTTCTCCATCTTGCGATTCGTTTTTCAGGGCATAGATGGCGTTTTATGGGCAAGATATTTCCCGTGTGCGTGCTCGCGGGTGTGTGTGCATGTGGAAAATGTTCCTGGTCATGAAAATTAGTAGTTCTATCATCTCGTTTTCCCGATACCTTTCCAACACCTATGAAAATTATTCAATTGGAGCTCGTCCTGACTCACGTTGATAGTCTCACTGAATACCCTCTATAGGGTGAATTTTATCTTTTCTTTGTTCACTGTTTCTTCTCTAATATGAGCATAACACCATGTTGCATCACATCCATGGTCGAGGCGCATAGTTCTGAAGACCATACGGATGGGTTGGCCCATGGGATTTCAAGATGTAACTGGGAAATCATTGGTTTGCTCCATCTTGCGATACGTTTTTCAGGGCATAGACGACCTTTTATGGGCAAGATATTTCCCATGTGCATGCTCACGCATGTGTGTGCGTGTGCAAAATCTTCCAGGTCGTGAAAATTAGAAGTTCTATCATCTCGTTTTCCCGATACATTTCCAACACCTATGAAAAGTACTTAGTCGGAGCTCGTCTTGACTCACGTTGATAGTCTCGTTGAATACCCTCTATAGGGTGAATTTTGTCTTTCCTTTGTTCACCATTTCTTCTATAATATGATCCTAACACCAGGATGAATCCAATCCATGGTTGAGGCGTGTAGTTCTGAAGACCATACGGATGTAAATAATGTTGCCATGTTTCCAAAGTCTGAACAAGAGCATATAACTCCTTATCATAAGTAGAATAATTCAGACTAGGCCCACTCAATTTTTTAGAAAAGTATGCCACATGTTTACCATCTTGTAATGACATACCTCCTAATCCAATTCCACTAGCATCACATTCAAGCTCGAAAGCCTTATTAAAATCAGGAAGTCGAAGTAAAGGAGCATGTGTTAACTTATGTTTCAAGACCGTGGAGGCTTCTTCCTGTGCGGTACCTGGTGAGGACATCCCTACTAATGTTACACCCACCCCGACTGCTATACATACAGGACCAATTACTAGAGCTCGCGCACGTCAATTGAATTACCAGGTACTTTCGTTTCTTGGAAATCCTTCTAATATTCATGAACATATGATGCTGCCTAAATTGGATACTTTTGTTTTACTTATGAATGAAGGACCTAGCATGGATAAGAAGGATGACCATTGGAGCGGGATCAAGCATGGAGGAGAAGGTGCGCGTGCGGGGAAGAACAATGGAGCTTCCAGTGATGATTTTCGCACATTGAAGCCACCATAATGGGAGCGGGAAGCCTTGGACGAAATATGCATGATGCCACTTTATAAAATTCGTCCATAGGCTAATATAGGTGCTGCGCCACCTTATTTTTGGGCCAGGCCCATGTAATTTCGAAATACCATATTATAGGCTGTTTTTAGATTCCGTATATGGGGAAACTGACTTAGGGTCGGTTTCGGACCCCTCCCCAAGGGGCCACGAAATTCCCTTCTATTCCCCCATATATACAGCCCTTAGGGCTTCGTTTTAGGGTTGGGTTTTGTTTAGATTACAAGTTTGCCATAGCAGCAACTTCGCGTTCTTCGTTTGTGTTCCACGACCAGACAAAGGCGTCACAGAACCCCACTTCATCAATAAAGTTTTCCGCTTATATTCGCAATATCCAGATTGCAATCTTAGTTTCTTGCTTGTTCTTCGTTTGCGTGCAGGAAATAGACCCTCGTGGTCAGGTTGATCGTGCTCCGGCGTGGTCAATAACCTCTCAGAGTTGGTTTAGCGATTGCTAAGGCGCGACGGCTCACACGTTCGTAGTCGGATCGTCAAAGTCTACTCCACCAAAAACGATAGCCACCATCTCATCGAAAGACAGGGACAACTTCGCCTCTATCAAGTGGTATCAGATTTCCAGGTTGCTCGGTGAGATTTTACCAGTTTTCGTAGTTTAGATCGCATCTGTTCTTCATACCTTTAGTCCACGAAAAAGCCACAAAAAAAATTAGGGTTAGATCATCATATCCGAACCAATCTGAGCCTTTGCATAGTCTTTTCAGTATTTTGCTTTGTTGAATTGGCGGTTACATCGTCGTGTCGAGTTGCTGGTCTTAGTGTCTAGTCCTTTAGAGTTTCGAGTTCTTTTCACAGGTTGTCACGCCGCCACCGCATCGTCTTCATAGTTGCCATATACCACCACCATCATCGCCGCTGCCATATCTCATCATCCATCATCACTATCCATTGGTGTCCATATATACCACCACAAATCCTCCACCAATCCAAGTCCAGTTTGTTTTAGGTTTAGTTTCGAGATCCTTTTGATTTGGGATCCGTGTTTTGCTACCTGCGCAGGTGTCGGAAAAAAAAAGAGTCTGGCACGCTTTGCAGAGCACGTTTTGGCCCAAAAAAAATTCGGCCGAAAATATTTTTTCCCTATCTTGATTTTAGGTTCCCCGGAGCGTTTTGAGACACTTGCTATCATAGTGATTTTTGTCGAAATTTTTGGGTCGTCGCAGCCCCCGGATTGCTCCAGGAAAAAAAAATAGTCCAAAAGAAAAATTCGTGCCCATCTTGCTTATACGACGTGGCAAGAGTTTTGAGACACTCGCCATTGTAGTGAGTTTTTGAAAAAAAAAAAGAGGCGCCGAAAAAAAAACGAAAAAAAAAATCCGAGTGTGCTTTTCCCTTGCTTACGTGTATCGTCGTGCTTTTGTTGGTGTTTTAGGCTCGCGTCTCTAGCACGGTCTAGCCTAGGACCAGCACAGTACCGTCGTTGAGCGTTTATTCAACCTTGCATCTCTGAATTGATTAATGCTGACCCTTTTTGCTACCATATTATAAGCCATCCCAGCTCCACATACTTCTACGCCGTGTGCTTGACACCACCTGGCAATCGCTCTATCCAAGCTTTGAGAGTTTTGGCTACAACGGTTGCCGATCACCGCCTGCTACTGGGTAAGAACTGGTAAGAAATTGAGATTCGCTTAAAGGATTTGTGCCACACCACCACCACCACCACGTCCCAGTAGTCTGTAGGTTTCATATTGTGTGTTTCCTATTTCTGCTAACCATGCCAGGATCACACGATGACGAGATCGACTGGGAGAGCATGACCAACAAAGCACTCTATGATAAATTTCAGCAAATGATGGCTGAGCAGGTACAGGACTTCGTGAACAACTTTGGAGTGGCCATGGAGAAGCTAGATGGTTTGGAGAAGACATTTGACACCAAGATGGACGCCAAGTTCAATGAGGTGCTTGCCCGTCTACCTCCACCAGCTGCAGTTCCTATTCCTTTCGAACGACGAGCGCGACGTGTGCCTCTCGGCCACGCCCAACATCCTGGTACTGTTGATACTGCTGCTACTTCGGTGGCTCGTGCGGCTACTGTCGTTGAGCAGGTTGAAGATTATGATGGTGATTTCGATGATGAGGGAGAGGTTGCTCCAGATCCGCCCCAGGGGCAACCCCCACCATACGCACCAGGTCGACCACATGGCTACAACCGTAACGGTAGGGCTGCACCACCCCCGCAGGTACGGGATCATGACCATCTCCCTAAACTTAAATTGAATATTCCGACGTTTGAGGGTAGGTATGTTCCTGATATATATCTTACATGGGAGTTAGAAACAGAACAACATTTTACATGCTTACAATTTCTAGAGGATCGACGTGTTGCTGCTGCTGTTTGTTCATTCACTAGTTTTGCTTGTGTTTGGTGGTCAGAACATTGTAGAATACACCCTGATAATATTCCAACTACTTGGGCTGCTTTGAAAACTGCTATGCGAAATCGTTGGGTGCCACCTTATTATCAACGTGAATTGCTTCAAAATTTGCAGCGTTTAAGACAAGGAAAAAATTCTGTAGAAGAATATTATCAGGAATTACAAACTGGTATGATTAGATGTGGTATTGTTGAGGAGAATGAAGCTATGCTTGCACGTTTTATGGGTGGATTAAATAGAGAGATTCAGACTATTCTAGAGTATAAGGAGTATAACACTATCACTCGTTTATTTCATCTTGCTTGCAAAGCTGAACGTGAAGTGCAGGATCGACAGGCAATGGCCAGAACTACTAATTTTGCAGGCCGTACTTCATCATGGACGCCACGTACCTCCTCTCCTTCCGCACGTCCTGCTGCAACACCACCTCCTTCAACCTCCAACTCTAATCGCGATACCAGGAAACAGGCTCCTACTGCACCCTCTGCGAAGAGCACACCTTCTGGGCCTGCACAGAGTTCTTCTTCATCTATTGCATCCACAGGGCAAACACATGAGGTTATATGTCGTCGTTGCAAGGGTGGAGGTCACTATGCGAGAGAATGCCCTTCCAAGCGTGTAATGATTGTTACTGAGGATGGTGGATATGCGTCCGCTAGTGATTATGATGAGGAGACTTTGGCACTTATTGCCAGTGACGAACAGGGTGGCAAGGATGTAGAACCAGAAACACAATACATGGCTGCTGATTACGCTGACAGGTATGAAAGTTTAGTTGCTCAACGTGTTCTTAGTGTGCAGGTTACACACGCTGAGCAAAATCAGAGGCACAACTTGTTCCACACAAAGGGAGTTGTGAAAGAGCGTTCTGTTCGCATCATCATCGATGGAGGGAGTTGCAATAACTTGGCTAGCATGGAGATGGTGGAGAAGCTGTCTCTAACCACCAGACCACATCCTCATCCTTATTACATCCAATGGTTCAACAATAGTGGCAAGGTTAAGGTAACACGTACTGTTCGTGTGCATTTTAGCATTGCTACATATTCTGATTATGTGGATTGTGATGTGGTACCCATGCAAGCATGTTCTGTTTTACTTGGTAGACCATGGCAGTTTGATAAAAATTCTGTACACCATGGTAGGACAAATCAGTATACTCTTGTTCATAAGGATCATAATATCACGTTGCTTCCTATGTCTCCCGAACATATTATGAAAGATGACATTGCTAGAGCTAGTAAAGCAAAACAGGAGAAAAATAAGAGTGAAAATCAGATTGTAGCACAGGAATTTGAGCAACACCATAAGCATAATAAACCATCATCTACTGTTGCATCCAAAATAAAATTGCAGAGTGGATGTTTACTTGCTACTAAATCTGATATTAATGATTTGGATGTTGCTACATCTGTTTGCTATGCTTTTGTATGCAAAGAGGTATTATTTTCATTCGAGGACATGCCTCCCTCTTTGCCTCCTGCTGTCATTAACATTTTGCAGGAGTTCGCTGACGTCTTTCCACAAGACGTGCCACCGGGATTACCGCCTATTCGTGGGATTGAGCATCAAATTGACTTAATTCCCGGTGCATCCCTACCCAACCGTGCACCCTACCGTACCAATCCAGAGGAGACAAAGCAGATTATGCGTCAAGTACAAGAGCTGCTTGACAAAGGTTATATACGTGAATCCCTTAGTCCTTGTGCTGTTCCTATTATTCTAGTGCCTAAAAAGGATGGTACATCGCGCATGTGTGTGGATTGTAGAGGCATTAATAATATTACTATTCGTTATCGTCATCCTATTCCTAGACTAGATGATATGCTTGATGAATTAAGTGGCTCTACAATTTTCTCCAAAGTTGATTTGCGTAGTGGATACCATCAAATTCGTATGAAATTGGGCGATGAATGGAAAACAGCATTTAAAACTAAGTTTGGATTATATGAGTGGCTAGTCATGCCTTTTGGGTTAACTAATGCACCTAGCACTTTCATGAGATTAATGAACGAGGTTTTACGTGCTTTCATTGGACGATTTGTGGTAGTCTATTTTGATGATATATTGATTTTTAGTAGATCTTTGGAGGAACATTTGGAACATTTACGTGCTGTTTTTACTGCGCTCCGTGATGCCCGTTTGTTTGGTAACCTTGGGAAGTGCACCTTTTGCACCGACCGAGTATCTTTTCTTGGCTATGTTGTTACTCCACAGGGAATTGAAGTTGATAAAGCCAAGATTGCAGCTATTGAGAGTTGGCCGCAGCCCAAAACGGTCACACAAGTAAGGAGTTTTCTTGGCCTCGCTGGTTTCTATAGGCGTTTTGTCAGAGATTTCAGCACCATTGTTGCGCCTCTCAATGAGCTTACAAAGAAGGATGTGCCTTTTTCTTGGGGTACCGCACAGGAAGAAGCCTTCACGGTCTTGAAAGATAAGTTAACACATGCTCCTTTACTCCAACTTCCTGATTTTAATAAGACTTTCGAGCTTGAATGTGATGCTAGTGGTATTGGGTTAGGAGGTGTGTTATTACAAGATGGTAAACCTGTTGCGTACTTTTCTGAAAAATTAAGTGGGCCTAGTCTGAATTATTCTACTTATGATAAGGAATTATATGCTCTTGTTCGGACTTTGGAAACATGGCAACATTATTTATGGCCCAAAGAATTTGTTATACATTCTGATCATGAATCTTTGAAACATATTAAAAGTCAAGCAAAACTGAACCGTAGACATGCTAAATGGGTTGAATTCATTGAGACTTTCCCTTATGTCATTAAACACAAGAAGGGTAAAGACAATGTTATTGCTGATGCTTTGTCTCGTCGTTATACTATGCTTTCACAACTTGACTTTAAAATATTTGGTTTGGAGACCATCAAAGATCAATATGTGCATGATGCTGAATTTAGAGACGTGTTGCAGAATTGTAAAGAAGGGAGAACATGGAACAAGTTCGTTATTAATGATGGATTTGTGTTCCGTGCTAACAAGCTATGCATTCCAGCTAGCTCCATTTGTCTTTTGTTGTTACAGGAGGCGCACGGAGGAGGATTAATGGGACACTTTGGCGTGAAGAAGACGGAGGACGTACTTTCTACACATTTCTTTTGGCCAAAGATGAGACGGGATGTTGAGCGTTTTGTTGCTCGCTGCACTACATGTCAAAAAGCTAAGTCACGACTCAATGCTCATGGTTTATATATGCCTTTGCCTGTACCTAGTGTTCCTTGGGAGGATATATCTATGGACTTTGTTTTAGGTTTACCTCGAACAAAGAAGGGGAGGGATAGCATATTTGTTGTCGTGGATAGATTTTCCAAAATGGCACACTTTATACCATGTAATAAAAGTGATGATGCTGCTCATGTTGCTGATTTGTTCTTTCGTGAAATTATTCGATTGCATGGTGTACCAAATACAATTGTTTCAGATCGTGATGCTAAATTTCTTAGCCATTTTTGGAGATGTTTATGGGCTAAGTTGGGGACTAAACTACTTTTTAGTACTACATGTCATCCCCAAACTGATGGACAAACTGAAGTAGTCAATAGATCATTGTCTACTATGCTTAGGGCTGTTTTGAAGAATAACCTGAAAATGTGGGAAGAATGCTTGCCTCATATTGAATTTGCTTATAATCGTTCGCTACATTCTACCACTAAGATGTGCCCTTTTCAAGTTGTGTATGGTTTCTTACCTCGTGCACCTATTGATTTGTTGCCTCTTCCATCTTCGGAGAAGGTTAATTTTGATGCTAAAGAACGTGCTGAATTGATATTAAAGATGCATGAGTTAACGAAGGAAAACATTGAGTGTATGAATGCTAAATACAAACTTGCTGGAGATAAGGGTAGAAAACATGTTGTCTTTGCACCTGGTGATCTTGTTTGGTTACATTTGCGTAAGGATAGATTTCCTGATTTGCGCAAGTCAAAGCTAATGCCCCGTGCTGATGGTCCTTTTAAGGTGTTAGAGAAAATAAATGATAATGCATATAAACTTGAGCTGCCTGCAGAGTTTGGGGTTAGCCCCACTTTTAACATTGCAGATTTGAAGCCTTATTTGGGTGAGGAAGATGAGCTTCTGTCGAGGACGACTTCAGTTCAAGAAGGGGAGGATGATGAGGACATCCCTACTAATGTTACACCCACCCCGACTGCTATACATACAGGACCAATTACTAGAGCTCGCGCACGTCAATTGAATTACCAGGTACTTTCGTTTCTTGGAAATCCTTCTAATATTCATGAACATATGATGCTGCCTAAATTAGATACTTTTGTTTTACTTATGAATGAAGGACCTATCATGGATAAGAAGGATGACCATTGGAGCGGGATCAAGCATGGAGGAGAAGGTGCGCGCGCGGAGAAGAACAATGGAGCTTCCAGTGATGATTTTCGCACATTGAAGCCACCATAATGGGAGTGGGAAGCTTTGGACGAAATATGCATGATGCCACTTTATAAAATTCGTCCATAGGCTAATATAGGTGCTGCGCCACCTTAATTTTGGGCCAGGCCCATGTAATTTCGAAATACCATATTATAGGCTGTTTTTAGAGTCCGTATGTATGGGGAAACTGACTTAGGGTCGGTTTCGGACCCCTCCTCCAAGGGGCCACGAAATCCCCTTCTATTCCCCCATATATACAGCCCTTAGGGCTTCGTTTTAGGTTTGGGTTTTGTTTAGATTACAAGTTCGCCACAGCAGCAACTTCGCGTTCTTCGTTTGTGTTCCACGACCAGACAAAGGCGTCACAGAACCCCACTTCATCAATAAAGCTTTCCTCTTATATTCGCAATATCCAGATTGCAATCTTAGTTTCTTGCTTGTTCTTCGTTTGCGTCCAGGAAATAGACCCTCGTGGTCAGGTTGATCGTGCTCCGGCGTGGTCAATAACCTCTCAGAGTTGGTTTAGCGATTGCTAAGGCGCGACGTCTCACACGTTCGTAGTCGGATCGTCAAAGTCTACTCCACCAAAAACGATAGCCACCATCTCATCGAAAGACAGGGACAACTTCGCCTCTATCATAGGTCTTGCGTGAACGTAGGAAATTTTTTGTTTCCCATGCACGTTCCCCAACAGTGGCATCATGAGCTAGGTCTATGTGTAGATGAGATCTCAAGTAGAACACAAAGAGTTTGTGGGCGTTGCTGCTTAGATTGCTTCCTCCCTTTGTCGTGTTTTGTTTCAGCGGTATTGTGGGATGAAGCGGCCCGGACCAACATTACTCGTACGCTTACGAGAGATCGGTTCCCTCAAATGCAACTTCTTGCATAGATGGCTGCCAGGTGCCAGTTTCTCCTACTTTAGTTGGATCGGATTCGACGAAGGCGGTCCTTGAGAAGGTTGAAAAGCAACTAATGTAACCGTTGTGGTTTATGCGTAGGTGAGAATTGTTCTTGCTAGATACCCGTAGCAGCCACGTAAAACATGCAACAACAATTAGAGGACGTCTAACTTGTTTTTGCAGGGTATGTTGTGATGTGATATGGCCAATTACATGATGTGATATATGTGATGTATGAAATGATCATGTGTTGTATAGAATATCACGACTTGCATGTCGATGAGTACGGCAACCGGCAGGAGCCATAGGGTTGTCTTTAATTATTGTATGACCTGCGTGTCAATCATTAAGCGCTATGTAATGCTTTACTTTATCGCTAAACGGTAGCAATAATAGTACAAGCATGATGGACGCGACAACCCCGATGGCGACACGTTGATGGAGATCAAGATGATGGAGATCATGGTGTCATGCCGGTGACGATGGAGATCATGCCGATGCTTTCAAGATGGAGATCAAAAGCACAAGTTCAAGGCCATATCATGTCACTTATGATTTGCATGTGATGTTAATCCTTTTATGCACCTTGTTTTGCTTAGGACGACGGTAGCATTATAAGGAGATCCCTCACTTAATTTCAAGATAAATTGTGTTCTCCCCGAGTGTGCACCGTTGCGAAAGTTCATCGTGTCGAGACACCACGTGATGATCGGGTGTGATAGACTCTACGTTCACATACAATGGGTGCAAGCCAGTGTTGCACATGTAGAACACTCAGGTTAAACTTGACGAGCCTAGCATGTACAGACATGGCCTCGGAACACAAGAGACCGAAAGGTCGAACATGAGTCATATAATAGATACGATCAACATGATGATGTTCACCATTGAAACCACCTCAACTCACGTGATGATCGGACTTGAGTTGGTGAATTTGGATCATGTATCACTCGAATGGCCGGAGGGATGTCAATTTGAGTGGGAGTTCTTAAGTAATATGTTTAATTGAACTCGTTATCATTAACATAGTCAGTAGTGTCTTTGCAAAATTATGTTGTAGATTACTAGCTCATGCCGTAGCTCCCTTGAATTTTTATATGTTCCTAGAGAAATAGAGTTGAAAGATGATGGTAGCAATATTGCGAACTAGGTCCGTGATCTGAGGATTGTCTTCATTGCTGCACAGAAGGCTTATGTCCTTAATGCACCGCTCGGTGCGCCAACCCCTCTAGTGTCGTCTATAGATGTTGTGAACACCTGACAGGCACGTTCCAATGACTACTTGATAGTTTAGTGCGTCATGCATTACGGCTTAGAATTGAGGCTCCGAAACGTTTTGAACGTCACGGCACATATGAGATGTTCTAAGAGCTTAAATTGGGATCTCAGGCTCTTGCCCGTGTTGTGAGATATGAGATCTCCAACAAGATTCTTTGTCTGCAAGGTGAAGGAGAATAGCTCAATCGTTGAGCATGTGTTCAGATTTTCTGGGTGCTACAATCGCTTGAATCGAGTGGGAGTTGATCTTCCAGATAAGATAGTGATTGATGTAGTTCTCCAAGTCACTGTCACTAAGATACTAGAACTTGGTGATGAACTATAAAACGCCAGGGATAGAAAAAATGATCTGTGAGCTGTTCGCGATGTTTGACACCACGAAGGTAGAAATCAAGAAGGAGCGTCAAGTGTTGATGGTTAGTCAAACCACTAGTTTCGAGAAGGGCAGGAGCAAGGAGGGAAACTTCATGGATAGCAAGTCAGTTGCTGCTCCAGTGAAGCAACCCAAAGTTGAACCCAGACCCGAGACTAAGTGCTTCGATTATGAGGAGAGCGGTCGCTGAAGCGGAACAACCCTAGATACTTGGTAGATAAGAAGGCTGGGAATGTTGACAGGAGTATATTTGATATACGTATTATTGATGTGTACCTTGCTAGTACTCCTAGTAGCGCCTGGGTATTGGATACCGGTTCAGTTGCTAAATGTTAGTAACTCAAAATAAAAGCTATGGAATAAACAGAGAACTATCTAAGGGTGAGGTGACGATGTGTCTTGGAAATGTTTCCAAGGTTGATGTGATCAACATCGCACGCTCTCTCTACCTTCGGGATTAGTGACAAACCTAAATAAATGTAATTTGGTGTTTGCGTTAAGCATGAACATGATTAGATCATGTTTATTGCAACATGGTTATTCATTTAAGTTAGAGAATAATGGTTATTCTGTTTACATGAATAAAACCTTCAATGGTCATGCACCCAGTGAGAATGGTTTGTTGTATCTTGATCGTAGTAATACACATATTCATAACATTGATGCCAAAAGATACAAAGTTAATAATGATAGTACCACATACTTGTGGCACTGCCGCTAAATGTCATATTGGTATAAAGCGCATGAAGAAACTCTATGCTGATGGATCTTTGGACTCATTCGATTTCGAATCGGTTGAGACATGCGAACCATGCCTCCTGGTCAAGATGACTAAGGACCCCGTTTTCTGGTTTGATGGAGCGGGCAAGTGATTTATTGGAAATGATACATGTTGATGTATGCAATCAAATGAGTCTTATAGTGTGCGGTGGATATCGTTATTTTCTTACCTTCACTGATGATTCTATAGTGTATATTTACTTAATGAAACACAAGTCTGAATCGTTTGAAAGGTTCAAGCAAATTCAGAGTGAAGTTTAAGATCATCGTGACAAGAAGATAAAAATGTCTGCGATATGATCGTGGAGGTGAATATCTGAGTAGCGAGTTTGGCATACAACTTAAGACAATGTGAAAGTTATTTCACAACTCACGCCACCTGAAACACCATAGTGTGATGGTGTGTCTGAACGTCATAGTCGTGCTCTATTGGATATGGTGCGTGCTATGATGTCTCTTATCGTTTTGCTACTATAATTTGGGGTTATGCATTAGAGACAACTACATTCACTTTAAATAGGGCACCATCTAAATCCGTTGAGATGACACCGTGTGAATTAGGGTTTGATAGAAACTCAAGCATGTCATTTCTTAATGTTTGGGGCTGCGACGCTTGTGTGGAAAAATGTTTTCACCTAATGAGCTCGAACCCAAAGCGGACAAATGCATCTTCATATATTACCCTAAGAATAGTTGGGTGAACCTTCTATCTCAGATCCAAGCATAAAGTGTTTGTTGCTAAAACGGGTCCTTTCCCGAGAAAAAGTTTCTCTCGAAAGAATTGAGTGGGAGGAAGATAGAACTTGATGAGGTTGTTGAACCTTTGTTCAACCAGAGAGTAGCGCAGCACAGGAAGATGTTTCTGTGAAGCCTACTTTAGTTGAAGAGGAAGTTAATGATGATGATCATGAAGCTTCGGATCAAGTTACTATCGAACCTCATAGGTCTACAAGGATGTGTACTGCTCCTGAGCGGTACGACAACCCTGTCTTGGAGGTCATGTTGTTGGACAACAATGAACCTACGAGCGGTGGAGAACGATGATGGGCCCCGATTCCGACAAATGGTTAGTGTCCATGAAATCCGAGAAAGGATCCATGTATGAAAACCAAGTATAGACTTTGGTACACTTGCTCATTGGACGGCAGGTCGTCGAGTACAAATGGACCTTTAAGATGAAGACAGACGCTGATGGTAAATGTCCCCATTTGTAAAGCTCGACTTGCTGCAAAGAAGTTTACGACAAGTTCAAGGAGTTGACTATGATGAGACTTTCTCACTCGTAGAGATGCTAAAGTCTGTTGGAATTATGTTAGCAGTTGCTGCATTTTTCAATTATGAAATCTGGCAGATGGATGTCAAAACATCGTTTCCTTAACGGTTTACTTGAGGAAAGGTTGTATTTGATACAACCAGAAGGTTTTGTCAGTCCTAAGGATGCTAAAAGGTGTGCAAGCTTCAGTGATCCTTCTATGAACAGAAGCAAGCATCTCGGAGTTGGAATATGCACTTTGATGAGGTGATCAAAGTTTTTGAGTCTATACAAAGTTTATGAGAAACTTGTATTTACAATAAAGTGAGTGGGAGCACTATAGAGTTTCTGGTAAGCATATGTGGTTGACATATTGTTGATTGGAAATAATGTAGAATTTCTGGAAAGCATAAACGGTTGTTTGAAAAGAGTTTTTTCAAAGGAAGACCTGGATTAAGCTACCTAATTGTTGAGCATCAAGATCAATAGAGATAGGTCAAGATGCTTGATGAGACTTTCAAGGAGTACATACCTTGACAAGATTTTGAAAGAGTTCAAAATGGATCAGTCAGAGAAAGAGCTCTTGCCTAATTTGTAAGGTGTGAAGTTGAGTGAGACTCAAGGCTCGACAACGACAGAAGAAAGAGAAAGGACGAATATCGTCCCCTATGCCTTAGCCATAGGCTCTATATTATGCCATGTTGTGTACCGCACCTGTGTGTGCCTTGCCATGAGTCTGTCAAGGGGTACAAGAGTGGTCAAGGAATGGATCACTGGACAACGGTCAAAATTATCCTTAGTAACCAGAGGACTAAGGAAATGTTTCACGATCATGGAGGTGATAAAGGGTTCGTCGTAAAGAGTTACGTCGATGCAAGCTTTAACACTAATCCGGATGACTCTTAGTAGCAATCCGGATACGTATAGTGGAGAAGCCATTTGGAATAGTACCAAGTGGAGTGTGGTAGCAGTGTTTACGATTTGACATAGAGATTTGCAAAGTACACACAGATCTGAATGTCGCAGACACGTTGGCTATAAGACCTCTCTCACATGCAAAGCATGATCGAGCCCAGAACTCATTGGGTGTTAGATTCATAACAATGCGAATCACATGGTGATGTGAACTAGATTATTAACTCTAGTGCAAGTGGGAGACTGTTGGAAATATGCCCTAGAGGATATAATATATTAGTTATTATCATATTTCCTTGTTCGTGATAATCGTTTATTATCCATGCTATAATTGTATTAATCGAAGACTCAGATGCATGTGTGGATACATAGACAAAACCATGTCCCTAGTATGCCTCTAATAGACTAGCTCGTTGATCAAAGATGGTTAAGGTTTCCTAGCCATGGACATGAGATGTCATTTGATAACAGGATCACATCATTAGGAGAATGGTGTGATGGACAAGATCTAAACTACAAACGTAGCATATTATCGTGTCAGTTTAATGCTACTATTTTCTGCATGTCAAGTATCTGTTCCTATGACCATGAGATCATGCAACTCACTGACACCGGAGGAGTGCCTTGTGTGTATCAAACGTCGCAACGTAACTGGGTGACTATTGTCAGTGCATCTAATGCCCCTTAGTGATTTTGGTGAATTGAAGACTTATAGGTTAAAGCACTAATGTGTTTGTCAGTGTACACAGGCTCTATAAGTCGATGAGAAGTTTGATATATTCGAAGATTATCGACCCCTAAAAATGTATGTCTTCAAGTGAAGACTTTCTGAAGACTTTGGTGAAGACTTTGTGAAGACTTTGAAAATGAAGAAGTTGGTGTGACATTGAAGATATGAACGAGGAATATGAAGCGTGAAGACTGTATGTTTTCGTAGTTTCATTTCCTTTATTTGAGTCATAGGAAACATCGTACTGTTAAAGGGGGCCGAGGTAATACTAAGGAAAATTTCCAACTGATGCTCAACTCCAAAATCCTCAACCCATACAATCCTTCGAGTGAAGCCTTTGGAAATCTCTTACGGTACAGACAAGTTCTTCGGTGACAGAGACGAAGTTCTTCTGGTCTCTGAGGAAACTGATCTGACTAAGGAGTTAGGATTTCGCCAGTGCGAATTGCCTACAAGTGAGGAACATGATAAGATGAGGACTTTCATAGTTCGAAATTCCAACCGTTGCTGTGCTTAGCGCCAGCTGTCCCCAATCATTCTTATCCACATGACGGTCATATCATTGGGGGCATTTATGTCTTATCATGTCAGGTTGCACCGTGGCTATAAATAGCCGACCCCCACAAGCACTAGCTGGTTGGCTGCTCCAAGAGAGAACTTGATGAGGACATCCCTACTAATGCTACACCCACAACTCCGACTGCTATACATACAGGACCAATTACTAGAGCTCGCGCACATCAATTGAATTACCAGGTACTTTCGTTTCTTGCAAATCCTTCTAATGTTCATGAACATATGATGCTGCCTAAATTAGATACTTTTGTTTTACTTGTGAATGAAGGACCTGGCATGGACAAGAAGGATGACCATTGGAGCAGCGTCAAGCATGGAGAAGAAGGTGCGTGCGCGGGAAAGAACAATGGAGCTTCCAGTGATGATTTTCGCACGTTGAAGCCACCATAATGGGAGCAAGAAGCCTTGGACGAAATATGCATTATGCCACTTTATAAAATTCGTCCCTAGGCTAATATAGGTGTTGCGCCACCTTATTTTTGGGCCAGGCCCATGTAATTTCGAAATACCATATTATAGGCTATTTTTAGAGTCCGTATGTATGGGGAAACTGAGTTAGGGTCGGTTTCGGACCCCTCCTCCAAGGGGCCACGAAATTCCCCTCTATTCCTCCATATATACAGCCCTTAGGGCGTCGTTTTAGGTTTGGGTTTTGTTTAGATTACAAGTTCGCCATAGCTGCAACTTCGCGTTCTTCGTTTGTGTTCCACGACCAGACAAAGGCGTCACAGAACCCCACTTCATCAATAAAGCTTGCTTGTAGGTTCTCCGGATCGTTTTGAGACACTTGCTATCATAGTGATTTTTGTCGAAATTTTTGGTCGTCACAGCCCCCGGATTGCTCCAGGAAAAAAAATAGTCCAAAAAATTTCGTGTCCATCTTGCTTATACGATGTGGCAAGAGTTTTGAGACACTCGCCATTGTAGTGATTTTTTGAGCAAAAAAAAAAGAGGCGCCGACAAAAAAAAATCAAAGTGTACTCTTCCCTTGATTACGTGTAGCGTCGTGATTTCGTTGGTGCTTTAGGCTCGCGTCTCTAGTACGGGTCTAGCCTAGGACCAGCACAGTACCGTCGTTGAGCGTTTATTCAACCTTGCATCTCTGAATTGATTATTGCTAACCCTTTTTGCTACCATATTATAAGCCATCCCAGCTCCACATACATCTACGTCGTGTGTTTGACACCACCTGGCAATCGCTCTATCCAAGCTTTGAGAGTTTTGACTACAACGGTTGTCGATCACCGCCTGCTGCTGGGTAAGAACTGGTAAGAATTTGAGATTCACTTAAAGGATTTGTGACACACCACCACCACCACCACGTCCATTAGTCCGTAGGTTTCATATTCTTGTGTGTTTCCTATTTGCTAACCATGCCAGGATCACACGACAATGAGATCGACTGGGAGAGCATGACCAACAAAGCGCTATATGATAAATTTCAGGAAATGATGGCTGACCAGGTATAAGACTTCGTGACCAACTTTGGAGAGGCCATGGAGAAGCTAGATGGTTTGGAGAAGACCTTTGACACCAAGATGGACGCCAAGTTCAATGAGGTGCTTGCCCGTCTACCACCACCAGCTGCAGCTCCTATTCCTTTTGAACGACGAGCACGATGTGTGCCTCTCAGCCAAGCCCAACATACTGGTACTATTGATACTGTTGCTATTTCTGTGGCTCGTACTGCTACTGTCGTTGAGCAGGTTGACGATTATGATGGTGATTACGATGATGAGGGAGAGGTTGCTCTCGATCAGCCTCAGGGGCAACCACCACCATACGCACTAGGTCGACCACATGGCTACAACCGTAACGGTAGGGCTGCCCCACCCCCTCAGGTACGGGATCATGACCATCTCCCTAAAGTTAAATTGAATATTCTGACGTTTGAGGGTAGATATGTTCCTGATATATATCTTACATGGGAGTTAGAAACAGAACAACGTTTTACATGCTTACAATTTCCTGAGGATAGACGTGTTGCTGCTGCTGTTTGTTCATTCACTAGTTTTGCTTGTGTTTGGTGGTCAGAACATTGTAGAATACACCATGCTAATATTCCAACTACTTGGGCTGCTTTGAAAACTGCTATGCCTAATCGTTGGGTGCCACCTTATTATCAACGTGAATTGCTTCAAAATTTGCAGTGTTTAAGACAAGGAAAAAATTATGTAGAAGAATGTTATCAGGAATTACAAACTGGTATGATTAGATGTGGTATTGTTGAGGAGAATGAAGCTATGCTTGCACGTTTTATGGGTGGATTAAATAGAGAGATTCAGACTATTCTGGAGTATAAGGAGTATAAAACTATCACTCGTTTATTTCATCTTGCTTGCAAAGCTGAACGTGAAGTGCAGGATCGACAGGCAATGGCGAGAACTACTTTTTTTGCAGGTCGCACTTCATCATGGACGCCGCGTAGCTCATCTACTTCCACACGTCCTGCTGCAACACCACCTACTTCAACCTCCAACTCCAACCGCGATACCAGGAAACAGGCTCCTACTCCACCCTCTACGAAGAGCACACCTTCTGGGCCTGCACAGAGCTCTTCTTCATCTATTGCATCCACAGGGCAAACACATTAGGTTATATGCCGTCGTTGCAAGGGTGGAGGTCACTTTGCGAGAGAATGCCCTTCCAAGCGTGTCATGATTGTTACTGAGGATGGTGGATATGCGTCTGCTAGTGATTATGATGAGGAGACTTTGGCTCTCATTGCAAGTGAAGAACACGATGGCGACGATGCAGAACCAGAAACGCACTACATGGCTGTTGATTACGCTGACAGGTATGAAAGTTTAGTTGCTCAACGTGTTCTCAGTGTGCAGGTTACACAGGCTGAACAAAATCAGAGGCACAACTTGTTCCACACAAAGGGAGTTGTGAAGGAGTGTTCTATTCGCATCATCATCGATGGAGGGAGTTGCAATAACTTGGCTAGCATGGAGATGGTGGAGAAGCTGTCTCTAACCACCAGACCACATCGTCATCCTTATTACATCCAATGGTTCAACAATAGTGGCAAGGTTAAGGTAACACGTACTGTTCGTGTGCATTTTAACATTGCTACATATTCTGATTATGTGGATTGTGATGTGGTACCCATGCAAGCATGTTCTGTTTTACTTGGTAGACCATGGCAGTTTGATAAAAAAATTGTACACCATGGTAGGACAAATCAGTATTCTCTTGTTCATAAGGATCATAATATCACTTTGCTTCCTATGTCTCCCGAACATATTATGAAAGATGACATTGCTAGAGCTAGTAAAGCAAAACAGGAGAAAAATAAGAGTGAAAATCAGATTGTAGCACAGGAATTTGAGCAACACCATAAGCATAATAAACCATCATCTACTGTTGCATCCGAAATAAAATTGAAGAGTGGATGTTTACTTGCTACTAAATCTGATATTAATGATTTGGATGTTGCTACATCTGTTTGCTATGCTTTTGTATGCAAAGAGGTATTATTTTCATTCGAGGACATGCCTCCCTCTTTGCCTCCTGCTGTCATTAACATTTTGCAGGAGTTCGCTGACGTCTTTCCACAAGACGTGCCACCGGTATTACTGCCTATTCGTGGGATTGAGCATCAGATTGACCTAATTCCCGGTGCATCCCTACCCAACCGTGCGCCCTACCGTACCAAACCAGAGGAGACAAAGGAGATTATGCGTCAAGTACAGGAGCTGCTTGACAAAGGTTATATACGTGAATCCCTTAGTCCTTGTGTTGTTCCTATTATTCTAGTGCCTAAAAAGGATGGTACATCGCGCATGTGTGTGGGTTGTAGACGCATTAATAATATTACTATTCGTTATCGTCATCCTATTCCTAGACTAGATGATATGCTTGATGAATTAAGTGGCTCTACAATTTTCTCCAAAGTTGATTTGCATAGTGGATACCATCAAATTCGTATGAAATTGGGAGATGAATGGAAAACAACATTTAAAACTAAGTTTGTATTATATGAGTGGTTAGTCATGACTTTTGGGTTAACTAATGCACCTAGCACTTTCATGAGATTAATGAACGAGGTTTTACGTGCTTTCATTGGATGATTTGTGGTAGTCTATTTTGATGATATATTGATTTTTAGTAGATCTTTGGAGGAACATTTGGAACATTCACGTGTTGTTTTTACTGCGCTACGTGATGCATGTTTGTTTGGTAACCTTGGGAAGTGCACCTTTTGCACCGACCGAGTATCTTTTCTTGGCTATGTTGTTACTCCACAGGGAATTGAAGTTGATAAAGCCAAGATTGAAGCTTTGAGAGTTGGCCGCAGCCCAAAACGGTCACACAAGTAAGGAGTTTTCTTGGCCTTGCTGGTTTCTATAGGCGTTTTGTGAGAGATTTCAGCACCATTGTTGCGCCTCTCAATGAGCTTACAAAGAAGGACGTGCCTTTTTCTTGGGGTACCGCACAGGAAGAAGCCTTCACGGTCTTGAACGATAAGTTAACACATGCTCCTTTACTCCAACTTCCTGATTTTAATAAGACTTTCGAGCTTGAATGTGATGCTAGTGGAATTGGGTTAGGAGGTGTGTTATTACAAGATGGTAAACCTGTTGCGTACTTTTCTGAAAAATTAAGTGGGCCTAGTCTGAATTATTCTACTTATGATAAGGAATTATATGCTCTTGTTCGGACTTTGGAAACATGGCAACATTATTTATGGCCCAAAGAATTTGTTATACATTCTGATCATGAATCTTTGAAACATATTAAAAGTCAAACAAAACTGAACCGTAGACATGCTAAATGGGTTGAATTCATTGAGACTTTACCTTATGTCATTAAACACAAGAAGGGTAAAGAAAATGTTATTGCTGATGCTTTGTCTCGTCGTTATACTATGCTTTCACAACTTGACTTTAAAATATTTGGTTTGGAGACCATCAAAGATCAACATGTGCATGATGCTGAATTTAGAGACGTGTTGTAGAATTGTAAAGAAGGGAGAACATGGAACAAGTTCGTTATTAATGATGGATTTGTGTTCCGTGCTAACAAGCTATGCATTCCAGCTAGCTCCGTTCGTCTTTTGTTGTTACAGGAGGCGCACGGAGGAGGATTAATGGGACACTTTGGCGTGAAGAAGACGGAGGACGTACTTTCTACACATTTCTTTTGGCCAAAGATGAGATGGGATGTTGAGCGTTTTGTTGCTCGCTGCACTACATGTCAAAAAGCTAAGT
Source organism: Hordeum marinum (assembly GCA_022496015.1). Lineage (NCBI taxonomy): Eukaryota > Viridiplantae > Streptophyta > Magnoliopsida > Poales > Poaceae > Hordeum > Hordeum marinum. Next base: position 164,420,577 of record CM039672.1, on the reverse strand, counting down.
CACGACTCAATCCTCATGGTTTATATATGCCTTTGCCTGTACCTAGTGTTCCTTGGGAGGATATATCTATGGACTTTGTTTTAGGTTTACCTCGAACAAAGAAGGGGAGGGATAGCATATTTGTTGTAGTGGATAGATTTTCCAAAATGGCACACTTTATACCATGTAATAAAAGTGATGATGCTGCTCATGTTGCTGATTTGTTCTTTCGTGAAATTATTAGATTGCATGGTGTACCAAATACAATTGTTTCAGATCGTGATGCTAAATTTCTTAGCCATTTTTGGAGCTGTTTATGGGCTAAGTTGGGGACTAAACTACTTTTTAGTACTACATGTCATCCCCAAACCGATGGCCAAACTGAAGTAGTCAATAGATCATTGTCTACTATTCTCAGGGCTGTTTTGAAGAATAACCGGAAAATGTGGGAAGAATGCTTGCCTCATATTGAATTTGCTTATAATCGTTCGCTCCATTCTACCACTAAGATGTGCCCTTTTGAAGTTGTGTATGGTTTCTTACCTCGTGCACCTATTGATTTGTTGCCTCTTCCATCTTCGGAGAAGGTTAATTTTGATGCTAAAGAACATGCTGAATTGATATTAAAGATGCATGAGTTAACGAAGGAAAACATTGAGCGTATGAATGCTAAATACAAAATTGCTGGAGATAAGGGTAGAAAACATGTTGTCTTTGCACCTGGAGATCTTGTTTGGTTACATTTGCGTAAGGATAGATTTCTTGATTTGCGCAAGTCAAAGCTAATGCCACGTGCTGATGGTCCTTTTAAGGTGTTAGAGAAAATAAATGATAATGCATATAAACTTGAGCTGCCTGCAGAGTTTGGGGTTAGCCCCACTTTTAACATTGCAGATTTGAAGCCTTATTTTGGTGAGGAAGATGAGCTTCCGTCGAGGACGACTTCAGTTCAAGAAGGGGAGGATGATGAGGACATCCCTACTAATGCTACACCCACAACTCCGACTGCTATACATACAGGACCAATTACTAGAGCCCGCGCACATCAATTGAATTACCGGGTACTTTCGTTTCTTGCAAATCCTTCTAATGTTCATGAACATATGATGCTGCCTAAATTAGATACTTTTGTTTTACTTGTGAATGAAGGACCTGGCATGGACAAGAAGGATGACCATTGGAGCGGCGTCAAGCATGGAGAAGAAGGTGCGTGCGCGGGAAAGAACAATGGAGCTTCCAGTGATGATTTTCGCACTTTGAAGCCACCATAATGGGAGCAAGAAGCCTTGGACGAAATATGCATGATGCCACTTTATAAAATTCGTCCCTAGGCTAATATAGGTGTTGCGCCACCTTATTTTTGGGCCAGGCCCATGTAATTTCGAAATACCATATTATAGGCTATTTTTAGAGTCCGTATGTATGGGGAAACTGAGTTAGGGTCGGTTTCGGACCCCTCCTCCAAGGGGCCACGAAATTCCCCTCTATTCCCCCATATATACAACCCTTAGGGCGTCGTTTTAGGTTTGGGTTTGTTTAGATTACAAGTTCGCCATAGCTGCAACTTCGCGTTCTTCGTTTGTGTTCCACGACCAGACAAAGGCGTCACAGAACCCCACTTCATCAATAAAGCTTTCCTCTTATATTCGCAATATCCAGACTGCAATCTTAGTTTCTTGCTTGTTCTTTGTTTGCGTGCTGGAAACAGACCCTCGTGGTCAGGTTGATCGTGCTCCGGCGTGGTCAATAACCTCTCGGAGTTGGTTTAGCGATTGCTAAGGCGCAGCATCATCACACGTTCGTAGTCGGATCGTCAAAGTCTACTCCACCAAAAACGATAGCCACCATCTCATCGAAAGACAGGGACAACTTTGCCTCTATCAGAACTGACACTTGTCATTTGAGAGCAACCCATCCTCTGAGGACTTTGAGAGAAAATCATCAGTGAGGATAACCCACAACCAAACCACAAAACCCATAGTGATTTAGCATCACTGAAGAAATTCCTGTGTGGAACCTCCAGACGGTTAGGCGTCATGGTCTAGTGCTCCTGCAATCAATTGGGGACCACGAAGTGACCTTGGTCTAGAGCATCCAGCAGTAAATTGTGGATCGCCGGGTGACCAGTTTGTGAGGGTTTTGGAAGCCTACCCTGAAGACTTACCACGAGTGTTGTGCAAGGACTGTGTGACCTTAGCTCAAGGAGAATACGGTAAGGACTGTGTGTCCTCTGGTTTAAATACCAGGCCGCTCGAAACCAGACGTATGACTATCACAGCAGTTGGAACTGGGTCATCAAACAATTGTCTTCATCGAGCTATCTGGTTCTATTTCCTCAACCCCTCTATTCCTCATATACCTGTTGATGAAATTGATTGTTACTGGTTGAAGAATTTGAGTGAAGACTTTCACAAATTCCTCACCTCAAATTCTTCAAGTTACCTTGTTCATCACTGCTTATCCTGTATCACACTACTCCCTATTGTGCATGTTTCATTTCATCATGAAGACTATGTTGTTACTATGTTCCTCATGCAGCTGAGTACTTATTCCGCTGCTAGTTATTCATCACATTTCAAATTCCTCAAAGTTGAAATTCCTCAAGTGATGAATTTGTAAAAATCGCCTATTCACCCCCATCTGGTCGATATAACGCACTTTGAATTGGTATCAGAGCAGGTACTCCCTTGCTTTGTGTGATTTTGGTTTAACCACCTGGAGTTCTAGTTATGTCGACTGCACGTATGATCAAGGTTTCCGCGAGCTGTCCTACCTTCGATGGGATGGACTACCCCTACTGGAAGAACAAGATGCGTATGCACCTTGAAGCTATTGACAACGATCTCTGGTATGTTGTGAAAAATGGTGTCCCCTCTATCGCTCCCACTATCACAGCTGCTGATGTGAAAAGATTCAAGCAACTCGATTCTCAAGCGAAGAATATCATCTGTGGCCATCTGAGCAAAGGTCAGTATGGCAGAGTGAGCGCTTTGGAGTCTGCTAAACTTATCTCGGATAGGTTGTCCAAAGTCAACGAAGGTGTTTCCACTCAACGGGACTCGTGTTGATGTTCTCCGCAATCTGTTCAACCGCTTCAAGAGACTTGACAATGAAAAGGTTCAGCAAACATTTGATCGCCTCACTAATATATCAAATGAACTTCAAGCACTAGGTGCCACTGATATCACTGACCATGAAGTGGTGAAGAAACTGCTATGATCTCTCGATTCCTCATTTGATACTCTGGTTTTTATGATCCAAGAACGTGGAAATTATAAAGCTCTTGATCCTACTGATATTCTTGAGAGACTCAATACTCATGAATTCCAACAAGCTGAAAAGAGAGACCTCTACAGGCCAAGCTATGGAAGATCTCGTGCTCTGAAAGCAAAAGCAATTTCCTCATCTGAAGAAGAAGATTCTGACAGCAGCCTTAGTGATCCTGAAGAACTAAGTCAGGAACTAGCTATGCTTGTGAGGAAATTCCAGAAGTTCTCAAGAAGAGGAGGATTTGGAAAGTCATCAAAAAGTGGCTTGAGGAAATCAGATTCCTCAGAAGATTACAAAAAGAAAACATGTCATCGTTGCAAGAAGCCTGGCCACTTTATCTCTGATTGTCCTCTCTGGGAAAAAGACTCAAAGAAGAAGAAGAAATACAAGGATGATAGTTCTGATGACTCGAAGAAAAAGAAGAAATCTTCAAAGTCCTCATCTGCAAAGTCCTCATCTTCAAAGTCCTCAAAGCACAAGAAGACTGGTTCCAGAAAGGCTCGAGCATTCATTGGCAAGGAAATGGATTCTGAGGAAGAGTCTGAAGAATATGAAGAGGAATCAGAATCTGGTGTCGCTAGCCTTGCTCTCGCTACCGCTTTCGTCAGCAAGTCTATCTTCAACGATGAAGAATATGACTACTCCAACTACTCTGACGTCAGCAATGATGATTATGCTCCCACTTATTGCTTCATGGCAAAAGGCTCAAAGGTACACAAACATCATTCCTCATCTGAATCAAGTGAAGGTGAATCTGATGAATATGTGAAACCTAGATATGCTAAAATTGCTAAAATTGCCACTAAGCAACAAAGTGCACTTGAAAAGCTTCATAAAATGCTAGACAAAAGCGATGATCTGTTAAACCATGAAGTGGATCGGACTCAAACTCTGTTTGTTGATCTCAAAAGTCTTCAGACAAAGTATGATAACCTTCAGAGTCATCATAACGACCTCTTAGTTGATCATGAGAAGCTTTCTTATGAATTTCTTCAAGGAAAGCAAGATCTTGAGAAACTGAGGGTGTCACATGAGGATCTCCAAAGGGAAAATGATTCATTACTGGCTCAACGGATCAGTACCGCTCAGTAAGGTTTCATTCCACCTTGTTTGAAATGCATCGAACGTGAAACTGCTAATTCTTCACCTGAATGTTCAAATGCTTCTATTGCTGCAATTTCCTTAACTATTCCCGTGGTCTTAAATTCCTCATCTGAGGATACCACTAGTATCACTGATGACAATGCAGGGTTGAAGGACTTGTATGTGACAAGCATGTACAAAAGTCTCAAAGGGCATCAAACCCTCTGCAACGTTCTCAAAAAGCAGATTCTGAACAGGAACCCTAGGAAAGAGGGTATAGCCTTTGTGAGGAAACTCAATGCTGATGGATCCTATTGGACACCTGAGCAGTACCCCAAAACCTCATGGGTTGCTGTAAAAGGATCTCCTGCAGATCCATCTACTTTATCTGGCTTTACTTGTGAAACTTCATATTCCTCTGATGAGTCACTTGACTCCAATCACAGATTCTTCAAAAATCAGAAAAGTGAAGTATTTGCTAGATATGTTGGAACTAACTGCAGGAACGGTTCTCCTATGAAGAAAATATGGGTTCCCAAGACCTATCTACAAAATCTTCAAGTGAATGTCCTCACGACACCACTCATGAAGAATAGGAACCTCAGATCAAATTCCTCATATGGACCAAAGTCCTCACTCGGACCAAATTCCACAAATGGTCAAAATCATCGTTCTCGTGCTAATGGCTCTGTTTTGCAGGGAAAACCTAAGAGTTATGAATATGTGCATTATTCTTCAAACCATTATGTTCATAAGTCCTCGAAGAATTTCTCTGCTTATTCATTTGAGTACTCTAATCCTCGCCCTGTGAAACGAAGTGCACTTGCTTCAATGCCTCCCTTCTCACATGGTGCTCGCAGAATGATGAACTCTTTGCCACCCCTCCAGATGTCGGTGGTGAAGAAATTGAACTATTTTTTTATGCAGGGTCAGGTCTCCAGATGAATTTGAACATCTGATGAATTTGCTGGAGACCTGAGGAAATGCTTGAAAGGACACAAGCTAACCATGATGAAATGAATTCTTCATTTCTCACGTCCCCACTCTACTTACTTACTATCTTATGTGATGAAATTCTGTCTGATGAAATTGATGTCATATTCTTCACTCTGAAGCATATGAGTTCGTAAGTTGTACTAATTCATCTGCAGGATGATACTCTAAAAACTACTAAGTGGGTTCTCGATAGTGGATGCACAAACCACATGACGGGTGACAAGAATCTACTGATGAATTTGCCACTCACTCCATCTCCTCTGAAGCATATCACCTATGCAGACAAAGGAAAAAAGCAAGGTATTGGGACTTGGTAAGGTTGCTATTTCAAAGGACCGAACCATGGATAAGGTGATGCTTGTTAAATCCCTCGGGTTCAACCTTATGTCTGTCTCAATGCTTTGTGACCTTGATATGGTTGTCATATTTGGAAAATATTGTTGTGTTGTCATCATGGAATCTGACAATTCTAAAGTCTTTGAAGGCTTTAGGAGAGGAGACTTGTATATTGTTGATTTCTCTACAGGTCCTCAACCTGCAACTTGCTTACTTGCAAAGTCTTCAGAAGGCTGGTTGTGGCATCGATGACTTGGGCATGCTGGTATGAGGAACCTGCACACACTCGTGAAGAAAAAGCACGTCATTGGCATCAAGGGTGTCAAATTCCTCAAGGACTACCTCTGCGGTGCATGTGAATCTGGAAAGATAACCAGATCCAAGCATCCCTTGAAGACAATCATGACCATGACTAGACCCTTTGAATTGCTTCACATGGATCTATTTGGCCCCACTCATTACTCCGTACTAACAAATGCATCAAGTTTGTATGGCTTTGTCATTGTTGATGATTACTCTCGTTACACATGGGTGCATATTATTTTGTACAAAAATGAAGTGTAGGACGTCTTCAGACGATTTGCTTCAAGGGCCTCCACCAACTTTGGCGTCAAGATCAAGCATTTCAAGAGTGATAATGGGACTGAGTTCAAGAACCTAATCTTGATGAATATCTTGATGAACTTGGTATTACTCATGAGCTATCTGCCCCTTATACTCCTCAACAGAATGGCATCATGGAGCGCAAAAACAGGACTCTTGTTGAGATGGCTCGAACCATGCTTGATGAATACAAGACTCCTCGTCGCTTCTGGCCTGAAGCAATTGATATTGCATGCCATATCATCAACAGGGTATATCTTCACAAATTCTTCAAGAAGACTTCATATGAGCTTATGACAGGCAAGAAACCCAATGTAAGTTATCTCAAAGTCTTCAGTGCAAAATGCTAGATCAGAGATCCTCAACACAGTTCTAAGTTTGCACCAAAAGCACATGAAGGTTTTATGCTTGGTTATGGAAAGGACTCGCACACCTACAAAGTCTTCAACACCTACCATCAAAAGGTTGTTGAAACTGTAGATGTGCGATTCGATGAAACTAATGGCTCGAAAAGAGAGCACCTGCCTTCTATGTTAGATGAACAATCTCTTGAGGAATCGATCAAGCTGAAGGCAACCGAAGATGTCATGCCTACTGAGGAAATCATTTCATCAAATGAAGACTCTCATGCTGATATACCTGAAGAAAATGGTGCTGATGAAAATCCTCAACCTCGTCAGCCTGCTCATCCAAGAGTAGCAAATGAAGTGCAGATTGACAAAATCATCGACGACATCAATGCACCAGGTCCTCTCACACGCTCAAGAGCTTCACATTTAAGTAACTTTTGTGGGCACTTTGCTTTTGTCTCAATCATAGAGCCCACCAAAGTTGATGAAGCATTCAAGGAGCCTGAGTGGATTCAAGCTATGCAAGAGGAATTGCATCAATTCAAGCTCAACAATGTGTGGGAACTTGTCAAGCGGCCAGATCCTCACAAGCATAACATCATAGGTACCAAGTGGATCTACCGCAACAAGCAAGATGAAAATGGCCTCGTGGTGAGGAATAAAGCTCGACTTGTAGCTCAAGGCTACACATAGGTTGAGGGAATTGATTTTGATGAAACGTTTGCACCTGTTGCTAGACTTGAAGCTATTCGCATATTACTTGCTTACGCTAACCATCATAATATCATCTTATATCAAATGGATGTGAAAAGTGCATTCCTCAATGGTAAGCTTGAGGAAGAAGTATATGTTGCTCAACCCCCAGGTTTTGAAGACCCTAAGCATCCTGACAAAGTCTTCAGACTAAACAAGGCCCTCTATGGCCTCAAGCAGGCCCCTCGGGCGTGGTATGACACTCTGAAGAAATTCCTCATGAATAAAGCCTTCAAACCCGGTTCACTCGACCCTACTCTTTTCACAAAATCCTATGACAATGAACTGTTCATAGGCCAAATATATGTTGATGATATTATGTTTGGATGTACTGACAAACGTTACAGTGATGAATTTGCCTATATGATGAGTGAAGAATATGAAATGTCTATGATGGGAGAGTTGAAATTCTTCTTAGGTCTTCAAATTTGTCAGCAAGACAATGGCATCTTCATCTCACAAGAGAAATACCTCAAAGATGTTCTGAGGAAATTCGACATGCAAGATTGCAAAGGCGTCAAAACTCCAATGCCTTCAAAAGGACACCTCTGCACTGATGAAAATGGTAAAGATTTCAATCAGAAGGTATACCGCTCCATGATTGGCTCCTTATTGTACCTATGTGCATCTAGGCTTGATATAATGCTAAGTGTTTGCATGTGTGCTCGATTCCAAGCAACACCGAAGGAATCACACCATAAGGTTGTGAAACATATTCTTTGATACTTAACTCACACACCAACACTTGGATTGTGGTATCCCAAGAGCTCAAATCTTCACCTCGTCGGATACTCTGATGCTGACCATGCTGGAGATCATGTGGATTGCAAGTCAACCTAAGGCACATGTCATTTCCTCGGATGACCCTTAGTTTGTTGGTCCTCGAAGAAGCAGAACTGCGTTTCACTCTCTACTGCAGAAGCTGAGTACATTGCTGCTGGCTCGTGTTGTGCTCAGTTACTTTGGATGAAGCAAACCCTCAAGGACTACGGCATCAAGTTGCAGAATGTGCCTCTCTACTGTGACAACGAGAGTGCCATCAAGAGTGCTTACAACCCAGTTTAGCACTCCAAGACCAAGCACATCCAGATTCGTCATTACTTTCTTTGAGATCATGTACTCAAGGGCGACATCTCCATCAACCACATTCCCACTGAAGAACAACTGGCCGATATCTTCAAAAAGCCCTTGGATGAAAAGAGATTTTGCAAGTTGCGGTGTGAGCTAAATATCTTAGAATCTTCGAATGTTCTTTGATGAAGAACACACATCCTAACACATATGCAAAATTGATGACTTAGATGTGCAACACACGAAGAAACGTTTTTCTTCAATCAATGAAGAATAACTCTCTAAGTGTGAAGAAATTAACGAAGAATTTGATTCTCAGAACTCTACGACAATTGTACGCGGTGTCTAAAATCATCATTCTTATACGGTGGGTTACGCCACCAACAAAAAGTTGGAATTCTTCAAAATTGAGCATTTCCTTGTTTTTGCAAATTCTTCAAACTATCAAATTCCTCAAGCTTTTCAAATTCCTCAAGTTTTCAAATTCTTCAAACTTTGAAACTCATGTTCTTCAATGACTATACATATATATTTATATTTGAGTTTTCAATGTCCTCAACAACATTCAACTATTGCTAATTCTTCAAGTTGATTTTCATCTAAGTGAATGTGATCGGACCCCTTTCCCCCTCTATGCTAAACTCAACCAAGTCTGTTCACAAATTCTTGATATGCGTTCTACTTGGAAACTCGTTCAAAGTCTTCACTATGTCCTTGACAGCTGAAGAATTTGCGAACGAAAACTTTAAAATCTTCACTACCAAAATTTTCGGCGGTTCCCGCTCAACTGTTCCTATTCCCGTGCCTGGATAACCCACGACCCCCCACTATCGCCACCGCTAAGTACGTGGGTGACACCTGTCGCGTGGAGAGCAAGGGTCAGGGGCAATCCTGTCCAAAATCTTCGGGCGGATCGGTTTTCACTTCCTCTATAAATGCCCCCTTCCCATCAACTTTGCTCGGTTACTCCGCATCTCGTCCCTCTTCCGAGCTCCAACCTAGCACAACCGCTAAAGTCATCGTCGCCGGTGAGGAAGAGCTTCACTGCCTCAACCTCGTCGTCGCCGTACTCGCACCGGTCGCGGAAATCCTCACTCCCGCCACCCCTCTAGCTGTCTCCCTCTGCCAAGCTAGGGCGTGGGAGATCTAAACGCACGAACTTCCCAATCTCATCTCTGAGTTCGTCGTGTTCTTCACCAGGGTAAATAAAATTTACTTTTACTGCCCTTGTTTGATCCTCAAATGCTCTTTATATTCCTCAAAAGGTGTTTATAAGTTATAAATCCAACTCTCAAGCACCTTTCATCTCCTCATACTTCATGATCTTCCCTAAGTAATGATTTTCTTCAAGATTCCTCAACTGTGCGAATTCTCAAATTTGCACAACTCTGGAACCTAAGCCAAAGAACACTTAGTGAAATTCCTCAAGACAACCATGGTCAAATTCCTCACACCTAATTTTTGTTCAAAATTTCTGAGAACGCATATGACCTCTTCAAATTCCTCGCACATATACTCTGTTCATAGGTACAACATGTCCACTGATGAATCACTAGGTTCTCATCAACTTAACTCATTTGCAGTGCTACTTGAAGAAAAACTATGTACCTCTTCAGAATGTTCAAGAGTTCATATTCCTCAAGTGAAGAAAATGTCTGATGGAAAGAAACCTCAGAAAGGAGGGAAGAAGCTAGATGTGCACACTGCACTTGAGATCCCTGAGGATTTGTATGATGAATATTGCACACCTGACGAAGAAACACATGGAAAGGAGACGACCAAGCAGAGGAAGATCCGTCTGCAAAAGATTGAGAGGAGATGGGCCAAAGAATGGAGAGAATATCGTTATGTAACTCCAAAATACATGATGAAATTCGCTGTGAAACCACCTTGCAGTAGGCCTCCTCTTGCTCCAAACCAAATTGCTGATCCTACTAGCCTCAAAACTGGTGAGGACTTTCCTGACATGTGGGAGAAGCAACAAGCCAAGTGGCGAGGAAAGCCAAAGAGGAAGTGAAGAAATTCAACGAGGATTCTGCTGCTGCTGCCGCTGCCAAAGCTTCTGCTAGTGCTCCAAAGAAAATGGTAAAGAAACCTGCTCTGAAGATTGGTTCTTCAACATCAAAATCCTCAGTGCAAATTCCTCAAGGTCAAAGGCCTCAGCCCAGAAAACCTTCAGCACCTGGAACTGTTGCTGCTCAGTCATCTGCAACAGTTACAAAGTCCTCAACCCCAGTGCATCTGGCAACATGCAAAAGGACTGAGGGTTTCACCATAGTTCCGAACCTCACTACAAGCCCCTCCACAACTGCAAAGTCTTCAACCAGTCCCTCTGCGCTTAAACTGAAGAAGATAGTCGGACATGGTCAAAGACCAAGTCCTCACACCAACAAGGCTCTGGTTACAGTCCCCTCAAGTTCTGAGGATAATGATAGTGATGATGATGAAGCTGATGATGAGGAATTGGTAGAAATCATCAGTCAAAGTCAGCACAAGGCTGCTAGAGCAAAGGGTACCTCTGTTCCTCTCATGCTAGATCCCAAGATGATCCTCAACTTCATCGATATATGGCATGAAGACCCAAGCACTCCACTTTCCTCACTAAATCTGCCTCCTGAAGTGGATCATGTCCTCACCCACTTCATCTCTAAAGAACAATGGAAGAGAGAGCAAGCTCAGAGAGCTAAGAGGAACAAGACTCGCAAAGAAAAGTTTTTGCGCGAAAATGTGATGAATTTGACCCCAAATCAACTCACCATAGTTCAGTCCGAGATTCGCTCTCTCTCTTTGGATCAACAAAAATATGATGCTGAATGGAAGGGCACCAAGGTCAGCCCAACATACTGGTACTGTTGATACTGCTGCTACTTCTGTGGCTCCTGCTACTACTATCATTGAGCAGGTTGAAAATTATGACGGTGATTACGATGATGAGGGAGAGGTTGCTCCAGATCAGCCTCAGGGGCAACCACCATGATACGCACCAGGTCGACCACATGGCTACAACCGTAACGGTAGGGCTGCACCACCCCCTCAGGTATGGGATCATGACCATCTCCCTAAACTTAAATTGAATATTCCGACGTTTGAGGGTAGATATGTTCCTAATATATATCTTACATGGGAGTTAGAAACAGAACAACATTTTACATGCTTACAATTTCCTGAGGATAGACGTGTTGCTACTGTTGTTTGTTCATTCACTAGTTTTGCTTGTGTTTGGTGGTCAGAACATTGTAGAATACACCATGCTAATATTCCAACTACTTGGGCTGCTTTGAAAACTGCTATGCATAATCGTTGGGTGCCACCTTATTATCAACGTGAATTGCTTCAAAATTTGTAGCGTTTAATACAAGGAAAAATTTGTGTAGAAGAATATTATCAGGAATTACAAACTGGCATGATTAGATGTGGTATTGTTGAGGAGAATGAAGCTATGCTTGCACGTTTTATGGGTGGATTAAATGGAGAGATTCAGACTATTCTAGAGTATAAGGAGTATAACACTATCACTCGTTTATTTCATCTTGCTTGCAAAGCTGAACGTGAAGTGCAGGATCGACAGGCAATGGCGAGAACTACTTTTTCTGCAGGTCGCACTTCATCATGGACGCCACGTACCTCCTCTATTTCCGCACGTCATGCTGCAACACCACCTACTTCCACCTCCAACTCCAACCGTGATACCAGGAAACATGCTCCTACTCCACCCTCTGCGAAGAGCACACCATCTAGGCCTGCACAGAGCTCTTCTTCATCTATTGCATCCACAGGGCAAACACATGAGGTTATATGCCGTCGTTGCAAGGGTGGAGGTCACTTTGCGAGAGAATGCCCTTCCAAGCGTGCAATGATTGTTACTTAGGATGGTGGATATGCGTCCGCTAGTGATTGTGATGAGGAGACTTTGGCTCTCATTTCAAGTGAAGAACAGGGTGGCGAGGATGCAGAATCAAAGACACACTACATGGCTGCCGATTACGCTGATAGGTATGAAAGTTAAGTTGCTCAACGTGTTCTCAGTGTGCAGGTTACACAGGCTGAGCAAAATCAGAGGCACAACTTGTTCCACACAAAGGGAGTTGTGAAGGAGCGTTCTGTTCGCGTCATCATCGATGGAAGGAGTTGCAATAACTTGGCTAGCATGGAGATGGTGGAGAAGCTGTCTCTAACAACCAGACCACATCCTCATCCTTATTACATCCAATGGTTCAACAATAGTGGCAAGGTTAAGGTAACACGTACTGTTCATGTGCATTTTAGCATTGCTACATATTCTGATTATGTGGATTGTCATGTGGTACCCATGCAAGCATGTTCTGTTCTACTTGGTAGGCCATGGCAGTTTGATAAAAATTATGTACACCATGGTAGGACAAATCAGTATACTCTTGTTCATAAGGATCAAAATATCACTTTGGTTCCTATGTCTCCGGAACATATTATGAAAGATGACATTGCTAGAGCTAGTAAAGAAAAACAAGAGAAAAATAAGAGCTAATAATCAGATTGAAGCACAGGAATTTGAGCAGCACCATAAGCATAATAAACCATCATCTAATGTTGCATCCGAAATAAAATTGAAGAGTGGATGTTTACTTGCTACTAAATCTGATATTAATGATTTGGATGTTGCTACATCTGTTTGCTATGCTTTTGTATGCAAAGAGGTATTATTTTCATTCGAGGGCATGCCTCCCTCTTTGCCTCCTGCGGTCATTAACATTTTGTAGGAGTTCGTTGACGTCTTCCCACAAGACGTGCCACCAGGATTACCACCTATTCGTGGGATTGAGCATCAGGTTGACTTAATTCCCAGTGCATCCCTACCCAACCGTGCGCCATACACTACCAATCCAGAGGAGACAAAGGAGATTATGCGTCAAGTACAGGAGCTGCTTGACAAAGGTTATATACGTGAATCCCTTAGTCCTTGTGTTGTTCCTATTATTCTAGTGCCTAAAAAGGATGGTACATCACGCATGTGTGTGGATTGTAGAGACATTAATAATATTACTATTCGTTATCGTCATCCTATTCCTAGACTAGATGATGTGCTTGATGAATTAAGTGGTTCTACAATTTTCTCCAAAGTTGATTTGCGTAGTGGATACCATCAAATTCGTCTGCAATTGGGAGATGAATGGAAAACAACATTTAAAACTAAGTTTTGATTATATGAGTGGTTAGTCATGCCTTTTGGGTTAACTAATGCACCTAGCACTTTCATGAGATTAATGAATGAGGTTTTACGTGCTTTCATTGGACGATTTGTGGTAGTCTATTTTGATGATATATTGATTTTTAGTAGATCCAAAACATGCTCTGCAAAGCGTGACGGACTCTCTTTTTTTCCGACACCTACGCAGGTAGCAAAACACGAATCCGAAATCAAAAGGATCTCGAAACTAAACCTAAAACAAGCTGGACTCGGATTGGCGGCGGATTTGTGGTGGTATATATGGACACCAATGGATAGTGATGATGGGTGGTGATATATGGCAGCGGTGATGATGGTGGTCGTATATGACAACTATGAAGACGATGCGGTGGCGGCGTGACAACCTGTGAATAGAACTCGAAACTCTAAAGGACTAGACACTAAGACCAGCAACTTGACACGACGATGTAACCGCAAATTCAACAAAGCAAAATACTGAAAAGACTACGAAAAGGCTCAGATTGGTTCGGATATGACGATCTAACCCTAATTTTTTTGTGGCTTTTTCGTGGACTAAAGGTATGAAGAACAGATGCGAGCGAAACTACGAAAACTGAGATTGCAATCTGGATATTGCGAATATAAGAGGAAAGCTTTATTGATGAAGTGGGGTTCTGTGACGCCTTTGTCTGGTCGTGGAACACAAACGAAGAACGTGAAGTTGCAGCTATGGCAAACTTGTAATCTAAACAAAACCCAACCCTAAAACGACGCCTTAAGGGCTGTATATATGGGGGAATAGAGGGGAATTTCGTGGCCCCTTGGAGGAGGGGTCTGAAACCGACCCTAACTCAGTTTCCCCATACATACGGACTCTAAAAACAGCCTATAATATGGTATTTCGAAATTACATGGGCCTGGCCCAAAAATAAGGTGGCGCGGCACCTATATTAGCCTAGGGACGAATTTTATAAACTGGCATCATGCATATTTCGTCCAAGGCTTCTCGCTCCCATTATGGTGGCTTCAAAGTGCGAAAATCATCATTGGAAACTCCATTGTTCTTTCCCGCGCGTGTACCTTCTTCTCCATGCTTGATCCCACTCCAATGGTCATCCTTCTTGTCCATGCTAGGTCCTTCATTCATAAGTAAAACAAAAGTATCTAATTTAGGCAACATCATATGTTCATGAACATTAGAAGGATTTCCAAGAAACTAAAGTACCTGGTAATTCAATTGACGTGCGCGAGCTCTAGTAATTGGTCCTGTATGTATAGCAGTCGGAGTTGTGGGTGTAACATTAGTAGGGATGTCCTCATCATTCTCCCCTTCTTGAACTGAAGTCGTCCTCGACGGAAGCTCATCTTCCTGACCCAAATAAGGCTTCAAATCTGCAATGTTAAAAGTGGGGCTAACCCCAAATTTTGCAGGCAGCTCAAGTTTATATTGTTTTAGGGTGTTTTGGGACGTCCTCCCACCTCCTTGGCCGCCACCCCTTGCTCCTATATAAGTAGATCAATCTAGTAGCTTTTCCTCTGGGTTTTGTTTAGTTAAAAGTTAGCCATTGCAACTTCGTGTACTTCGTTTGTGTCCAACGACCAGACCAAGACCGCTTTCGGAACCCCACCCTTATCAATACTTCATCTATATTCGCAATATTCAGATTGCATTATCATATTCTTGCTTGTTCTTCGATTGCTTGCAGGAATAGACCTTCGTGGTCAGGTTGATCATGCTCCGGCGTGGTCAATAACCTCTTGGAGTTTGGTTTAGCGATTGCTAAGGCGCAACGTCGTGCACGTTCGTAGTCGGATCGTCAAAGTCTTCTCCACCAAATCGATAGTTATCATCTCATCGAAAGATCGGGACCCTCGCCTTTATCAAGTGGTATCAGTTTTCAGGTTGCTCGGTGAGAATTTCCAGTTATTCGTAGATTAGATTTATTTTCCTTACCTATTGCTCAAGAAAAAGCCATAAAAAAAAGTTAGATCTATTCATATTTACTCCAAGCCAGTCTGAGCCTTTGTAATTTTCTTTTCAGTGCATGCATAGTTGAATTATCGGTTGCATCATCGTGTCGAGTTGCTGGTCTTAGCGTCTAGTCTTTTAGAGGTTCGAGTTCTATTCACAACTTGTCACGCCGGTGTCGCACCATCTTCATCGCTGCTGCCATATACCACCACCACGCTAGCGTCATCCCTTTCGTTGTCACCGACCACCATCCATCAATTTTCACCACATGCTACCATTGTTCATTGTCATTATCACACTTGAGGTCGTTCACATGTACGCTTGATCCAATCTACATCTTATCTAATTTATTGGATAGAAAAAAAGTGAGAGAATAAAAGATAAAAAAGTGAGAGAAAAATTGGTGAAAAAAATAGAGAAAAAAAAAACAAATTTCGAATCTATTTGACTCAAATCTCGTGTCTGAATTCGGAGTGAAACCTGTTTTGTGCAGTATTCAGTAAAACAAGCGTATCTTCCTCATACGAACTCGGAATTGAGTGATTCTTTTTGCATACGAAAGCTTGAGTCAGTAGCATTCTTGAGGGAAAATATCAAAATTTTGACGTATTATCTTACATAGGAAAGTTGTAGAGAGAGTTTTGGTATATCCTGCTTGGCGATCATTTATCATTATTGTCTTTACTGTCATTGTGGTCTTCACTTATATCTTGTTGTCCAAAGCTAATTCATATCATCCTTTGATGATATTTCTCCTACATCATGACTCCATTAGTATTCTAGGCTCGCGTCTCTAGTACCACATCCCAGTAGTTCATAGGAACAATATACTTGGATCTTTGTTTCTTGTTTCTACTAGTCATGACAGGATCCAGAGTTGTCAGTTCATGGGCTTCTTCGATCGTGGGAGACGTGTCACCACCAAAACCGATACGGGAGATGCAAAGAGATCCAAATGCACATGATCAGGTTGATGTTTCTATACCTCCATTTAATGGCCGATTTAGACCTGCTTTATATATCGAGTGGGAGTTTGAAATAAATGAAATATTTGCTTCCCATAATTTTGCTGCACATAAGAAAGTTAAGGTCGCAGTTGGTTCTTTCATTGGTTATGCTTTAGTTTGGTGGAGCGAATATTGTCGGTTACACAAAGATATTATACCTATTACTTGGGATGATTTGAAACTTGCCATGAGACACACGTTCGTTCCTGCTTATTATACTCGTGACAAGCTTAAAAAGTTACAATATTTGAAACAAGGTAGTGACACCGTAATGAAATATTATGATGATTTACAAATGACCTTGTTGCATTCCTCATTAGAAGAAAGTGAAGAAGGTTTTATGGATATATTTCGGGGAGGATTAAACCTTGATATTCAGGAGATACTAATTCATGAAAAGTGTTATTCTATGGATCGTTTGTTTCGTCTTGCTTGCAAAGCTGAACAGGAAATAAATCAACATGTTGCCCAAAAGGAAATAGAGCGCAAGGTGCACATTCCAAGAGTTCATACTGTTGTTCCTTCAACTACTAGGCATACTGTGACAACCACATCAAATCTTGTGAGGGCTACATCACCTTCACCATGTAACACGTCACCATCGAGAGTGCCTACATCATCTGAGTTGATCATAAGAGGTAATGCCAAAGGTATTGATCTTCCACCTCCACATGAGTATGATGAATGCCTTGTCAATTCCACTGTACCCTATGATGAGCTACCCATTACTTTGATCACACCACCTATTTTAGAGGACTATGTTCATGATTATACTTCCTCGTGTGATCAAATAACTACAATATCAACAATTGTGAGTGCACCCATTGAATTAACTATTGATGGGCAAGAACCGTGTGAATCAGTAAATAAATCTAATTTGGGTCAAATATGTTTGAAAATAATTCTGCCGGTGTTTAATCATTTTGATATGACCTCCAAACTTGGTGATAATTCTGTGTCAAATGACATGTTGCATGTTTGCTTATTTAAGCATGTTGTAGCATCTAAATTTGAAATGATTCACGTTTATTTACCAATATTGGGATGGTTTAATGATGAACATCATGAATCTTTTGATATGAATAAGGACTTCACTTATATGTGGAAACTGAGTTGCAATATTGTGATGCCTTCTACTTCTTGTCATAATCTTTTAGCTTTATATTTCATGACATGTGATGAGTGCCCTTGTATATATATGTCACATGTGTCACACTTGAGAACAATAAAAATGGATGACATATACATATACAATGTGTATGCCTTTTCTCTTTTGGTAGCCACATTTCAGATTAAGCAACGCCGAGGACGGCTTTGTTTTCAAAAAGGGGAGGATGATGAGGACATGACTACCTTGGATATGACCAAAAATGTTGCATACATGCATATTTGTGAGGTGATTTCTTATAAGAATTATGCAATAATTTATTTATTTTATCCGGAACAAAAATACTTCACCTATTTTTATTTTATGCCTAAATGCAGAATGGTCGAACACTTATATGAACCACGTGTGATGACAAAGAAAGAGGAAATGGTTGGGTGCTATTCAAGAGGTCCTCTAATGTCAAAGAAACAATTATGTGTTGTTCAAGAAGTTCTCTCACGTCACTTTTAGCCCAAGAGAAGATAGAGTCCAAGTCTCTTACGTTCTGGACTCAGATTCGGACTACACAGACACACCTGTCTCAAAATGGCAACAACTTTTTCATACGGACTCGGAATTGGGTGATTCTTTTTTTGATGGAAACTAGATTTCATATGGGTTCCATCCCAGTTGGAATCACCTTAAAATTCGTCCGGATCGTGAAGATATTGACGAAACAATCTGGCATTGCATCAGAATCCGAGTCAAACTACAAGTCCAAAGGTGTTGCATCACCTCCACTTGGGCCCATGGGCCTTGTACGACCTAGGGTTTGTTTTAGGGTGTCTTGGGACGTCCTCCCACCTCCTTGGCCACCACCCCTTGCTCCTATATAAGTAGATCAATCTAGTAGCTTTTCCTTTGGGTTTTGTTTAGTTAAAAGTTAGCCATTGCAACTTCGTGTACTTTGTTTGTGTCCAACGACCAGACCAAGACCGCTTTCGGAACCCTACCCTTATCAATAATTCATCTATATTCGCAATATTCAGATTGCATTATCATATTCTTGCTTGTTCTTCGATTGCTTGCAGGAATAGACCTTCGTCGTCAGGTTGATCGTGCTCCGGCGCGGTCAATAACCTCTTGGAGATTGGTTTAGCGATTGCTAAGGCGCAACGTCGTGCACGTTCGTAGTCGGATTGTCAAAGTCTTCTCCACCAAATCGATAGTTATCATCTCATCAAAGATCGGGACCCTCGCCTTCATCAGAAGAGGCAACAAATCAATAGGTGCACGAGGTAAGAACCCATACACAACATCAAAAGGGCACATCTTAGTGGTAGAATGTAGCGAACGATTATAAGCAAATTCAAGATGAGGCAAGCATTCTTCCCACATTTTCAGGTTATTCTTCAAAACAGCCCTAAGCATAGTAGACAATGATCTATTGACTACTTCAGTTTGGCCATCAGTTTGGGGGTGACATGTAGTAGTAAAAAGCAGTTTAGTCCCCAACTTAGCCCATAAACATCTCCAAAAGTGGCTAAGAAATTTAGCATCATGATCTGAAACAATTGTATTTGGCACACCATGCAACCGAATAATTTCACGAAAGAACAAATCAGCAACATGAGCAGCAGCATCACTTTTATGACATGGTATAAAGTGTGCCATTTTGAAAATCTATCCACGACAACAAATATGCTATCCCTCCCCTTCTTAGGTCGAGGTAAACCTAAAACAAACTCCATAGATATATCCTCCCAAGGAACACTAGGTACAGGCAAAGGCATATATAAACCATGAGGATTGAGTCGTGACTTAGCTTTTTGACATGTAGTGCAGCGAGCAACAAAACGCTCAACATCCCGTCTCATCTTTGGCCAAAAGAAATGTGTAGAAAGTATGCCCTCCGTCTTCTTCACGCCAAAGTGTCCCATTAATCCTCCTCCGTGTGCCTCATGTAACAACAAAAGACGAACGTAGCTAGCTGGAATGCATATCTTATTAGCGCGGAACACAAATCCATCATTAATAATGAACTTGTTCCATGTTCTCCCTTCTTTACAATGCTGCAACACATCTGTAAATTCAGCATCACGCACATATTGATCTTTGATGGTCTCCAAACCAAATTTTTTAAAGTCAAGTTGTGAAAGCATAGTATAATGACGAGACAAAGCATCAACAATAACATTTTCTTTACCCTTCTTGTGTTTAATGACATAAGGGAAAGTCTCAATGAATTCAACCCATTTAGCATGTCTACGGTTCAGTTTTGCTTGACTTTTAATATGTTTCAAAGATTCATGATCAGAATGTATAACAAATTCTTTAGGCCATAAATAATGTTGCCATGTTTCCAAAGTCCGAACAAGAGCATATAATTCCTTATCATAAGTAGAATAACTCAGACTAGGACCACACAATTCTTCAGAAAAGTATGCAACAGGTTTACCATCTTGTAATAACACACCTCCTAACCCAATTCCACTAGCATCACATTCAAGCTCGAAAGTCTTATTAAAATCAGGAGGTTGGAGTATTGGAGCATGTGTTAACTTATCTTTCAAGACCATGAAGGCTTATTCCTGTGCGGTACCCTAAGAAAAAGGCACGTCCTTCTTTGTAAGCTCATTGAGAGGCGCAGCAATGGTGCTGAAATCTCTCACAAAACGCCTATAAAAACCAGCGAGGCCAAGAAAACTCCTCACTTGTGTGACCATTTTGGGCTGCGGCCAACTCTAATAGCTTCAATCTTGGCTTTATCAACTCTAATATCAACCCGTGGAGTAACAACATAGCCAAGAAAAGATACTCGGTCGGTGCAAAAGGTGCACTTCCCAAGGTTACCAAACAAATGTGCATCACGTAGAGCAATAAAAACAGCACGTAGATGTTCCAAATGTTCCTCCAAAGATCTACTAAAAATCAATATATCATCAAAATAGACTACCACAAATCGTCCAATGAAGGCCCGTAAAATCTCGTTCATTAATCTCATGAAACTGCTACGTGCATTAGTTAACCCAAAAGGCATGACTAACCACTCATATAATCCAAACTTAGTTTTAAATGTTGTTTTCCATTCATATCCCAATTTCATACGAATTTGATGGTATCCACAACGCAAATCAACTTTGGAGAAAATTGTAGAACCACTTAATTCATCAAGCATATCATCTAGTCTAGGAATAGGATGACGATAACGAATAGTAATATTATTAATGCCTCTACAATCCACACACACGCGCGATGTACCATCATTTTTAGGCACTAGAATTAT
This sequence comes from Hordeum marinum, assembly GCA_022496015.1. Lineage (NCBI taxonomy): Eukaryota > Viridiplantae > Streptophyta > Magnoliopsida > Poales > Poaceae > Hordeum > Hordeum marinum. Next base: position 164,399,620 of record CM039672.1, on the reverse strand, counting down.
AGGAACAACACAAGGACTAAGGCATTCATGTATATAGCCTTTGTCAAGAAGCTCCTGTACTTGACGCATAATCTCCTTTGTCTCCTCTGGATTGGTACGGTATGGCGCACGGTTGGGTGGAATTAAGTCAATCTGATGCTCAATCCCGCGAATAGGTGGTAATCCCGGTGGCACGTCTTGTGGGAAGACGTCAGCGAACTCCTGCAAAATGTTAATGACACCACGAGGCAAAGAGGGAGGCATGTCCTCGAATGAATAATACCTCTTTGCATACAAAAGCATAGCAAACAGATGTAGCAACATCCAAATCATTAATATCATATTTAGTAGCAAGTAAACATCCACTATTAAATTTTATTTCGGATGCAACATTAGATGATGGTTTATTATGCGTATGGTGTTGCTCAAATTCCTGTGCTATAATCTGATTTTCACTCTTATTTTTCTCCTGTTTTGCTTTACTAGCTCTAGCAATGTCATCTTTCATAATATGTCCCGAAGATATAGGAAGCAAAGTGATATTTTGATCCTTATGAACAAGAGTATACTTATTTGTCCTACCATGGTGTACGGAATTTGTATCAAACTGCCATGGCCTACCAAGTAGAACAGAACATGCTTGCATGGGTACCACATCACAATCCACATAATCAGAATATGTAGCAATGCTAAAATGCACACGAACAATACGTGTTACCTTAACCTTGCCACTATTGTTGAACCATTGGATGTAATAAGGATGAGGATGTGGTCTGGTGGTTAGAGACAGCTTCTCCACCATCTCCATGTTAGCCAAGTTATTGCAACTCCCTCCAACGATGATGACGCGAACAGAACGCTCCTTCACAGCTCCCTTTGTGTGGAACAAGTTGTGCCTCTGATTTTGCTCAGCTTGTGTAACCTGCACACTGAGAACACGTTGAGCAACTAAACTTTCATACATGTCAGCGTAATCAGCAGCCATGTAGTGTGTCTCTGGTTCTGCATCCTCGCCACCCTGTTCTTCACTTGCAATGAGAGCCAAAGTCTCCTCATCATAATCACTAGCGAATGCATATCCACCATCCTCAGTAACAATCGTTACACGCTTGGAAGGGCATTCTCTCGCAAAGTGACCTCCATCCTTGCAACGACGGCATATAACCTCATGTGTTTGCCCTGTGGATGCAATAGATGAAGAAGAACTCTGTGCAGACCCAGAAGGTGTGCTCTTCGTAGAGGGTGGAGTAGGAGCCTGTTTCCTGGTATCGCGGTTGGAGTTGGAAGTGGAAGTAGGTGGTGTTGCAGCAGGACGTGTGGAAGTAGAGGAGGTACATAGCGTCCATGATGAAGTGCGGCCTGCAGAAAAAGTAGTTCTCGCCATTGCGTGTCGATCCTGCACTTCACGTTCAGCTTTGCAAGCAAGATGAAATAAACGAGTGATAGTGTTATACTCCTTATGCTCTAGAATAGTTTGAATCTCTCCATTTAATCCACCCATAAAACGTGCAAGCATAGCTTCATTCTCCTCAACAATACCACATCTAATCATGCCAGTTTGTAATTCTTGATAATATTCTTCTACAGAATTTTTTCCTTGTCTTAAACGCTGCAAATTTTGAAGCATTTCACGTTGACAGTAAGGTGGCACCCAACGATTACGCATAGCAGTTTTCAAAGCAGCCCAAGTAGTTGGAATATTTGCATGGTGTATTCTACAATGTTCTGACCACCAAACACAAGCAAAACTAGTGAAAGAACAAACAGCAGCAGCAACACGTCTATCCTCAGGAAATTGTAAACATGTAAAACGTTGTTCTGTTTCTAACTCCCATGTAAGATATATATCAGGCACATATCTACCCTCAAACGTCAGAATATTCAATTTAAGTTTAGGGAGATGGTCATGATCCCGTACCTGAGGGGGTGGTGCAGCCCTACCATTACGGTTGTAGCCATGTGGTCGACCTGGTGCGTATCGTGGTGGTTGCCCCTGAGGCTGATCTAGAGCAACCTCTTCCTCATCATCGTAATCTCCCTCATAATCTTTAACCTGCTCAACAACAGTAGCAGCAGGAGCCATAGAAGTAGCAGCAGTATCAACAGTACCAGTATGTTGGCCTTGGCCGAGAGGCACATGTCACGCTCGTCGTTCGAAAGGGATAGGAGCTGCAGCTGGTGGTGGTACACGGGCAAGCACTTCATTGAACTTGGCGTCCATCTTGGTGTCGAATGTCTTCTCCAAACCATCGAGCTTCTACATGGCCTCTCCAAAGTTGGTCACGAAGTCTTGTACCTGGTCAGCCATCATTTGCTGAAATTTATCATAGAGCGCTTTGTTGGTCATGCTCGCCCAGTCGCCCCCGTCGTCGTGTGATCCTGACATGGTTAGCAGAAATAAGAAACACACAAGAATATGAAACCTACAGACTACTGGGACGTGGTGGTGGTGGTGGTGGTGTGTCACAAATCGTTTAAGCGAATCTCAAATTCTTACCAGTTCTTACCCAGCAGCAGGCTGTGATCGGCAACCGTTGTAGTCAAAACTCTCAAAGCTTGGATAGAGCGATTGCCAGGTGGTGTCAAACACACGACGTAGATGTATGTGGAGCTGGGATGACTTATAATATGGTAGCAAAAAGGGTTAGCAATAATCAATTCAGAGATGCAAGGTTGAATAAATGCTCAACGACAGTCCTGTGCTGCTCCTAGGCTAGACCGTACTAGAGACATGAGCCTAAAACACCAACAAAATCACGACGCTACACGTAATCAAGGGAAAAGCACACTCTGAATATTTTTTTCGGCGCCTCCTTTTTTTGCGCTCTTTTTTTTGCTTAAAAAATCACTACAATGGCAAGTGTCTCAAAACTCTTCCCATGTCGAATAAGCAAGATGGGCACGAAATTTGTTGGACTAATTTTTTCTGGAGCAATTCGGGGGCTGCGACGACCAAAAATTTCGACAAAAAGCACTATGATGGCAAGTGTCGCAAAACGCTTCGAAGAACCTAAAACCCAGATAGGGAAAAAATATTTTCAGCCGAATTTTTTTTGGGCCAAAACATGCTCTGCAAAGCGTGCCAGACTCTTTTTTTCTGACACGTACGCAAGTAGTAAAACATGAATCCGAAATCAAAAGGATCTCGAAACTAAACCTAAAACGAGCTGGACTTGGATTGGTGGAGGATTTGTGGTGGTATATATGGACACCAATGGATAGTGATGATGGGTGGTGATATATGGCAGCAGTGATGATGGTGGTGGTATATGGAAACTATGAAGACGATGCGGTGGCGGCATGACAACCTATGAAAAGAACTCGAAACTCTGAAGGACTAGACACTAAGACCAGCAACTCGACACGACAATGTAACCGCAAATTCAACAAAGCAAAATACTGAAAACACTATGCAAAGGCTCAGATTGGTTCGGATATGAGATCTAACCCTAATTTTTTTTGTGGCTTTTTCGTGGACTAAAGGTATGAACAACATATGCTATCTAAACTACAAAAACTGGTAAAATCTCACCGAGCAACCTGGAAATCTGATACCACTTGATATGGAGGCGAAGTTGTCCCTGTCTTTCGATGAGATGGTGGCTATCGTTTTTGGTGGAGTAGACTTTGACGACTCGATTACGAACGTGTGATGACGTCGCGCCTTAGCAATCGCTAAACCAACTCCGAGAGGTTATTGACCACGCCGGAGCACGATCAACCTAACCACGAGGGTCTGTTTCCTGCACGCAAACGAAGAACAAGCAAGAAACTAAGATTGCAATCTGGATATTGCGAATATAAGAGGAAAGCTTTATTGATGAAGTGGGGTTCTGTGACGCCTTTGTCTGGTCGTGGAACACAAACGAAGAATGTGAAGTTGAAGCTATGGAGAACTTGTAATCTAAACAAAACCCAACCCTAAAACGACCCCTAAGGGCTGTATATTTGGGGGAATAGAGGGGAATTTCGTGGCCCCTTGGAGGAGGGGTCCGAAACTGACCTTAACTCAGTTTTCCCATACATACGGACTCTAAAAACAACCTATAATATGGTATTTCGAAATTACATGGGCCTGGCCCAACAATAAGGTGGCACAACACCTATATTAGCCTAGGGACGAATTTTATAAAGTGGCATCATGCATATTTCGTCCAAGGCTTCTTGCTCCCATTATGGTGGCTTCAAAAATCATCACTGGAAGCTCCATTGTTCTTTCCCGCGTACGCACCTTCTTCTCCATGCTTGATCCCGCTCCCATGGTCATCCTTCTTGTCCATGCCAGGTCCATCATTCATAAGTAAAACTAAAGTATCTAATTTAGGCAGCATCATATGTTCATGAACATTAGAAGGATTTGCAAGAAACGAAAGTACATGGTAATTCAATTGACGTGCGCGAGTTCTAGTAATTGGTCATGTATGTATAGCAATCGGAGTTGTGGGTGTAGCATTAGCAGGGATGTCCTCATCAGTGGTGATCGGAGGTTTTTCGGAGTCTTGGATGAGATCCAAGACGTCACGAGGAGCTCTGCAATGGTCTGGAGGTAAAGATTGATATATAGGAAGTTCCGTTTTGGTCACCGGAAAAGTTTCGGGCACTTCGGTAGTGTACTGGGAGTGACGGGAGGGTACCTGGGGAGCCTCACGCCCCAAAGGGCCTCATGGGTTGTGGGAGGAGACAAACCAGCCCTTGGTGGTCTGGCCAAAGCCCCCCATGCGGCTAGGAAGGAAAAACCCAAAGGTGGAAAGGCTTACCAAGTGGAGAGGAGGAATCCTACTCATAGTAGGATTGGAGTAGGACTCCTCCACCTCCCACTTCGGCCGCACCAAAGGGGCAGCCCTTGGTGCACCGGCCACCCTCCCCTCCCTCATGTCTATACTAGAGGATTTGAGGGCAGCCCTTACCCTATTTGCCACATGCTGCCCTCCTCTTCCTCTAGATCATTTTACTCATCTAGTCTAGTTTCGGGGGTGCTTAGGCGAAGCCCTGCTGGAATAGTTCCACCACCGTCACCGCCATGCTGTCATGCTGCCAGAAAACTCACCTACCTCTCCGCTCCCTCTTGCTGGATCAAGAAGGCATAGATATTCATCGAACTGTACATGTGCTGAACGCGGAGGTGCCGTCTGTTCAGCGCTAGATCAGGACAGGTCGTGGTTGGATCGCGAAGACGTTTGACTACATCAACCGTGTTTCCTAACGCTTCCCACTTAGCGATCTACAAGGGTATGTAGATCCACTCTCCCTCTCGTAGATGCTCATCACCATGGATAGATCTTGCGTGTGCATAGGATTTTTTTTTGTTTCCCATGCAACCTTCCCTAATAGTGGTATCATGAGCTAGGTCGATGTGTAGATGAGATCACAAGTAGAACACAAAGGAGTTTGTGGGTGTTGATGCTCAGATTGATTTGTCCCTTGGTCGTGTTTTGATTCAGCGGTATTGTGGGATGAAGCGGCCCGAACCAACCTTACTCATACACTTACAAGAGACCGGTTCCATCGACTGACATGTGACTTTGTTGCATAAAGATGGCTAGCAGGTGTTTGTCTCTCCTACTCTAGTTGGATAGGATTCTACAAATGCGGTCCTTGAGAAGGTTGAATATCAATTTGTGTATCACCGTTGTGGTTTTTGCATAGGTAAGAATTGTTCTTGCTAGATACCCGTAGCAGCCACGTAAAACATGCAACAACAATTAGAGGATGTCTAACTTGTTTTTGCAGGGTATGTTGTGATGTGATATGGCCAATTACATGATGAGATATATGTGATCTATAAGATGATCATGTTTTGTATAGAATATCATGACTTGCATGTCGATGAGTACGACAACCGGCAGGAGCCATCGTCGTGGAAGCAACAGTCGGCACGACAACCCCGATGGCGACTCGTTGATGGAGATCAAGATGACGGAGATCATGGTGTCATGCCGATGACGATGAAGATCATGCCAATACTTTGGACATGAAGATCAAAAGCACAAGTTCATGGCCATATCATGTCACTGATGATTTGCATGTGATGTTAATCCTTTTATGCACCTTGTTTTGATTAGGACGACGGTAGCATTATAAGGTGATCCCTCACTAAAATTTCAAGATAAAATTGTGTTCTCCCCGAGTGTGCACCGTTGCGAAAGTTCGTCGTGTCGAGACACCACGTGATGATTCAGTGTGATAGACTCTGCGTTCACATACAACGGGTGCAAGCCAGTGTTGCACGTGCAGAACACTCGGGTTAAACTTGACGAGCCTAGCATGTACAGACATTGCCTCAGAACACAAGAGACCGAAAGGTAAAACATGAGTCATATAGTAGATATGATCAACATGATGATGTTCACCATTGAAACCACCTCAACTCACATGATGATCGGACTTGACTTGGTGAATTTGGATCACATAACACTCGGATGACCAGAGGGATGTCAATTTGAGTGGGATTTTTTAAGTAATTTGATTAACTAAACTCATTATCTTGAACTATAGTCTTAGTAACCTTTGCATATTTATGTTGTAGATCAATGGCTCACACAGAAGTTCCCCTAATTTTTATTGCGTTCCTAGAGAAATCTAGGTTGAAAGATGATGGAAGTAACTTTGTGGACTGGGACCGTAATCTGAGGATTATCCTCATGGCTTCCCAGAAGGCTTATGTCCTTGATGCACCGCTTGGTGACCCATCTGCTCCCGTGTCATCCGAAGATGTTAAGAACGCTTGGGAGACACATTCTGGAGATCACTCAATAGTTCAATGTGCAATGTTGTATGGAAAAGAACCGGGACTTAAAATACGTTTGAACGTCATGGAGCATATGAGATGTTCCAGGATTTGAAGTTTATCTTTGAGAATAATGCCCAGATCGAAAGGTATGAGACCTCCGATAAGTTCTATGCTTGCAAGATGGAGGAGAACGGGTCTGTCAGTGAACATATACTCAGAATGTGTGGGTATTCAAACCGTTTGGTTGAGTTAGGGATGCCCCTTCCACCGGAGGCGATCACTGACAGAGTTCTTCAATCATTGCCACCTAGCTATAAGAACTTCGTGATGAAGTATAACATGCATGGGATGAACAAGTCAGTCGTCGAGCTGTTTGCGATGCTGAAAATCGTTGAGTCTGAAATCCAGAAAGAGCATCAAGTGTTGATGGTCAATAAAACCACTACTTTCAAGAAGAATGGAAAGGGCAAGAAGGGTAACTCCAAGAAGAGTGGCAAAGCAGTTGCCCCTCCCGTGAAAAAACCCAAGACTGGACCCAAGCCAGAAACTGAGTGCTTTTATTGCTAGGGAGTTGGTGACTGGAAGGGAACTGCCCCAAGTATCTGGCCGACAAGAAGGCAGACAACACCAAACAAAGTATATATATGATATACATGTTGTTGATGTGTACCTTACCAACTCTCGTTGTAGTGCCCGGGTATTTGATACCGGTTCGCTTGCTCGCATTTGCAACTCAAAACAGGAGCTACGGAATAGACGAAGGCTGGTTTAGGACAAAGTGATGATGCACGTGGGAAATGGTTCCAAGGTAGATGTGATCGCCGTCGGCATGCTCTCTCTTCGATTACCATCGGGATTAGTTATGAACCTAAATAATTGCTATTTGGTGCCTGCGTTAAGCATGAACATTATACCTCGATCTTGTTTATTGCGAGACGGTTACTCATTTAAATTAGAGAATAATGGTTGTTCTATTTATATGAGTAATATCTTTTATGGTCATGCACCCAATGTGAGGGGTTTATTCATAATGAATCTCGATAGTGATGATACACATGTTCATAACATTGATGCCAAAAGATGTAGAGTTGATAATGATACTACCACTTTCTTGTGGCACTACCGTTTAGGTCATATTGGTGTAAAATGCATGAAGAAGCTCCATGCTGATGGACTTTTGGAGTAACTTGATTTTGAATCACTTGACACATATGAACCATGCCTTGTGGGCAAGATGACTAAAACCTCGTTCTCTGTAATAATGGAACGGGCAAGTGACTTGTTCGAAATCATACATACTGATGTGTGTGGTCCGATGAGCATTGAAGCACGCGGTGGATATCGTTATTTTCTCACCTTCACTAATGGCTTAAGTAGATATGAGTATATTTACTTAATGAAGCACAAGTCTGAAATGTTTGAAAAGTTCAAGCAATTTCAGAGTGAAGTTGAGAATCATCGTAACAACAAGATTAAATTCCTACGATCTGATCGAGGAGGAGAATATCTGAGTTATGAGTTTGGCAGTCACTTAAGGCAGTGTGGAATTGTTTCACAATTCACAGCGCCTGGAACACCACAGCGTAATGGTGTGTTTGAACATCGTAATCGAACCTTATTAGATATGGTGTGTTGTATGATGTCTCTTGCTGATTTGCCACTATCGTTTTGGGGTTATGCATTAGAGACAGTTGCATTCACATTAAATAGGGCACCATCAAAATCTGTTGAGACGACGCCATATGAACTGTGGTTTGGCAAGAAGCCAAAGTTGACGTTTCTTAAAGTTTGGGGATGTGATGCTTATGTCAAAGAGAAAAGTGTCTTCATAGGATACACAAAAGAGACAGTTGGGTATACCTTCCATCTCACATCCGAAGGAAAGTGTTTGTCGCTAAAAATGGAACATTTCTTGAGAAAGAGTTTCTCTCGAAAGAATTGAGTGGGAGGAGAATAGAACTTGATGAGGTTATTGAACCTTTGCTTCAACCAGAGAGTAGTGCAACGCAAAAAGATGTTTCTGTATAGCCTGCATTGGTTGAAGAGGAAGTTAATGATGATGATCACAAAGCTTTGGATCAAGTTACTATTGAACCTCGTAGGTCGACAAGGGCGCGTAATGCTCCTGAGTGGTATGGCAACCCTGTCTTAGAGGTCATGTTGTTAGACGATGATGAACCTACGAGCTATGGAGAAGCGATGATGGGCCCAGATTCCTAGAAATGGTTAGAGGCTATGAAATCCGAGATGGGATCCATGTATGAAAAAAACAAAGTATGGACTCTAGAAGTATTACCTGAAGGGCGGAAGGCGATTCAAAACAAATGGATCTTTAAGAGGAAGACGAACGCGGACGGTAATGTCACAGTCTATAAAGCTCGACTTCTGGCAAAGGGTTTTTCGCAAGTTCAAGGAGTCAACTACGATGAGACTTTCTCACCTATAGCAATGCTTAAGTCCAACCGAATCATGTTAGCAATAGCTGCATATTTCGACTATGAAATTTGGCAGATGGATGTCAAAACAACATTCCTTAACGGTTTCCTTAAGGAAGAGTTGTATATTATACAACCAAAAGGTTTTGTCGATCCAGAGAATGCTAAAAAAGTTTGCAAACTCCAGCAATCCATTTATGGACTGGTGCAAGCATCTCGGAGTTGGAATATGTACTTTGATGAGGTGATCAAAGCGTTTGGGTTTATACAAGTTTACAGAGAAGCTTGTATTTACAAGAAAGTGAGTGGGATCTCTATAACATTTCTAATATTATACGTGGATGACATATTGCTGATTGGAAACAATACATAAATGCTGGAAAGCGTGAAGGAATATTTGAACAAGAGTTTTTCAATGAAGGACCTAGGAGAAGCTGCTTTCATATTAGGCATTAAAATTTCCTACGCGCGGAACAACCAAGAACATGCTACGGAAATGGATCACAAATTGTTACCACTAGACGCGTAGTGTCGTGCAGCTAGTAGAGTTGGGGAAGCGCGTTCATATGGTCCGTCTCCTCCTCGTCCGATCTCTCTCGAACAACCGTTCCGATCTCCCTCAAACAGCCGGTCGCCGGATCCCACGTACAGGTTTGCCGGAGCGGCACAAGTGCACCGCCTCTAAGGGTATCCGCGCGTGCAGGAGGAACACCCCGTGCGGTGGACTGCTAGGTCCGATCACACGGTCGGCGGCGGTGAGTGGAGGTGGCTAGTTGCAACTCATGCAAAGCCTTAATGACGGCGCCGAAGCGATCAACCGGATGGGTGTGCCGCACCTCCACTATATATAGGCATGCGGCGTGGGCTCAACTCTTGGGCCTCGTGTGGATCCTAAAGCCCACGTGTTCCTTCCCTTAAGCGCGCAACCCTTTAGGTTCTCGTCCACTTGGTCGCGAGTCAGATGACATCCAACTCGACCGGTCGGTAGCGGCCTCTAGCAAGACGTGTCGACTCCAAGTGTCTGATGAAGCTAGTTAGGCAATCCTGTACTTCACACTTCTATTCCCTTTGCCACATGATATATGTTGTCGTGCACAAGGCGATATGGTCACCCTTGTTGCAGCACGACCTCTTTCTCATTCCGGTGAATCCGACCAACATTCGGATTATCTCATAACCCTCATCGCATGGCCATGCTTATCGAGGTCGGATCACCCAAGGGGCCTAGAGTATATCTCTCCTGATCGGAGGGGCAAATCCCATCTTGCTCGACCATGTCTCGTAGCATGGGTCTGGTCAAGCCCGAAACCTACCTTTGTAACTACCCACTCACAGAGTAGCGTTTGGTCGGCCCAAAGCAAGTCTATCACCATCTCGAGTACATGCACCAGCTCAGGTCTTAGGACATAGAACGTATGTTGTACTAGAGACTCATAGATGACTTATCGCTGCGTCTCATAGTTGGGTTTGTCCAACTTAGACCTTATCTCGACTAGGATCCGACTATGTCAAATCCGACCAGACCTTTCTGAGTCCATATTATCTGGATAGCATCCAATGCTACATGGTCAGTGAGACCGAACCATCCAGTGTCATATGCTAGTCTAATTAGTTGTGCGTCCACACAACCCTTTTGGACTAGGGACCATTTAGGACAGTTATCATACAATGCATAGTCCCACAAATAAGTCACATACTTGTTAATACACATCAATGATAATTTCCAAGGACTATATTTATTCATAAACACATAGGAAATATCATCATACATGATTGCCTCTAGGGCATATCTCCAACAGTCTCCCACTTGCACTAGAGTCACTCAAGTAGACATCGAATGCCCATAGCTCTAACGTGCCCCTCATGCTTGGGTTGTGGAAGTAGCTTAGTCAACAGATCTGCAACATTTGCATGCGTATGAATCTTGCATAAATTGGTATCACCTTTGTCTATGAGCTTTCGTATCAAGTGATATTTTTGGTCTGTGTGCTTGGTCTTGTGATGTTGTCTCGGCTCCTTGGCCTGTGCAATGGCACCTGAATTATCACAATAAAGGTCCAACGGTTTTGACCAGCCCGGGAACACACCAACATCTTCCAGGAACTTCCGAATCCAAACACCTTCCTTTGCGGCTTCACAAGCTGCAATGTATTCGGCTTGTCTATGTACATGCTCTGGCTTAAGCCAAGAAACCTCCTCGATCTATCTCTATAGATCTTGATGCCTAAAATGTACACTGCCTCTCCAAGGTCTTTCATCGAAAACTTGCCATTCAATGATTCCTTGACTGAGTTCGGCATCGAAACATCATTTCCGATCAGCAGTATGTCATCCACATACAAGATCAAAAATACTACCGAGGTCCCACTAGACTTCTTGTATAAGCAATAGTCCTCTTCATTCTTGATGAAACCAAGGTCAACGATGACTTCATCAAAACGAATGTTCCAACTCCGAGCTGCTTGCCTCAATCCATAAATGGATCTCTTGAGCTTGCATATTTTACCAGCATTAGTTGGATCTATAAAAACCTTCGGGTTGTATCATGTATACATCCTGTTTTAAATTTCCATGAAGGAAAGCCGTTTTGACATCCATCTGCAATATCTCACAATCAAAACATGCAACTCTAGCTAGTATGATCCTCACCGACTATAGTCTAGTTTCAGAGGTGCTTAGGCAAAGCCTTGCTGGAATAGTTCCACCACCGTCGCCGTCGCGCCATCGCGTTGTCGTAGAACTCATCTATCTCTCAGCTCCCTCTTGCTGGATCAAGAAGGTGGAGATCGTCATGGAGCTATACGTGTGGTGACCGTGGAGGTGCCATTCGTTCGGCGCTAGATCGGGACAGGTCATGATTGGATCGCGGGACGCTCGGCGATTTGGATCGCGAAGACATTCGACTACATCTACCGCGTTCTTTAACGCTTCCCGCTTAGCAATCTACAAGGGTATGTAGATCCACTCTCCCTCTCGTAGATGCTCATCACCATGGATAGATCTTGTGTTTGCGTAGGAAAATTTTGTTTCCCATGCAACGTTCCCCAACAAATACTCCTTTTGTCCCTTCTCGTTTTTTGCAGGAGAGCAAGGCAACTCAATGCAAGAGGATATTGAAAATTGAGCAAGAGAATGATGATTTAAGGAAAGAAAACTTCATACTCAAGCGTAAATTGGAGAAGAAGAATAACGCCTCATCGCCACCACCTTCATCATCTTCACCACCAAAGGAGACTTGAGTACACGGGTATGGGCACTCCCCTTGGCTTGAGCCAAGCTTGGGGGAGGTTCCCCAGTATCGTATCACCATAAATTTTTACCTTTGCTTTCTATTTTTGATCCTTAGCCTTTTCATGATTTAGTTGAATAGAAGTTTAGTATGATCTATTTTCGAGTGCTAATTTCATGATCCATCTATCTATGTAATCGAGTGATAGTTATATAACAAGGTTTAGTTTGAGCTTTTGCCCCTTTAACTTTCTTGTAGCAATCATAACAAAAGAAAATAAATGAAAAACAATCATATGCTAATCTTACGGTGAGTAATGACATCACAATAAAATAAAAGTATAAGTGGTAAAATTTATTGGAGATTGCAGGATCACTAGAAGTGTATGTCTAGAGGGGGGGTGAATAGACTACTAGCAGGAATTTAAAACTACCTCAAGCATAAGTTCAAGGGTTGGCAGTTTTAGCATATATAGCAAGACTAGAACACCCTACACATGCAAGTCATCAAGTATAGCAGCGGAAGTAAAGACATGGCACATGAAAGTAAGGAGTAGAGATAGAGAGATCAAACACATGAAGGACACAAAGATTTTTCCCGTGGTTCCGATAGGTGGTGCTATCGTACGTCCACGTTCATGGAATCTTCAACCTACGAAGGGTAATGGTCGTGAGAGTCCACGGTGGGCTCTACCCACAGAGGGTTCCACGAAGAAGCAACCTTGACTATACCATGACGGCCTACGTCCACGGAGGACAAGCCTAACTCGGGGTAGATCTTCACGAAGTAGGAGATCTCCTTGCCCTTACAAACTTCTTGGTTCACTCCACAACATGAAGTAGGAGGCTCCCAAGCGACACCTAACCAATCTAGGAGGCACCACCCTCCAAAAGGTAATAGGCTCGATAATGTCGATGAACTCCTTGCTCTTGTGCTTCAAGATGATAGACTCCTCAACACACAATCACTCTCTCACAGATTTGGCTTGGTGGAAGAGGTTGATTGGGTGGAAAGCAACTTGGGGAGGCTAGAGATCAAGATTCATATGGTAGGAATGGAATGGAATGATCTCAACACATGAGTATGTGGCTCTCTCTCGGAAAATGAGTAGGTATGAGTGGGGAACTGTTCTGAGTGCTTCTCTTGCAAGTGAGTGGTGGTGGGGGGGTATATATAGGCATCTCGAAAAATCCAACCGTTACACCTAATAAGTCAGACTCGGTGAAACCGATGTGTAAATCTCGGTTGTACCGAGTTGCCTCAAAGGAAGCAACTTTTGAATCTCAATGAGACCGATACATAAAACTCGGTTGCACCGATAAGGTGACCAACGGTCAGATTGTCAATCTCGGCGACACCGATTCACAAAACTCGGCGGGACCGATTTTTTAAACTTGCATAACAGGAAGTTGTCAACCCAAACTCGGTGGCACCAAAGTGGAATCGGTTGCACCGAAAAGCTAGGATTTGGCGGAGTCTGTCTGAGGTTGGGAATCAGTGGCACCAAGTGGAATGTGTTGGTTGCACCGATTTTGGATATTTGGCTTTTGACAGACTTTTGTGGAAGAGCTTGTGGGTGTATGTGGTGAATATCACTTGTGCACGTATGAGCATTTTGTTCACCAACAAAACCTTACCCCCTTTTGATAGTATTGGCTTTCCTATGGACTCAAAGTGATTTATCACAAAAGGTAAAATGTAGAGTCCTTTGCTTGAAGCTTGGCCAATGCTATTCCTTGTCCTTGTTCTTCATGGGGATACTCTCCACACTGCTTTTTGCCAGACCATCTCTCTCTACGGACTTTATCTGAAATACACTAGATGAAAGTATTAGTCCAAGAGACAATGTATGTTGTCATGAATTATCAAAACCACCAAGGGAGCACATTGTGCTTTCAATCTCCCCCCTTTTTGGTAATTGATGACAACATACAATCAAAGCTTCAAATAAAGATATGCATGTATATAATGAAGACTTTGAGAGACACATGACTTGGACTTGCTCCCCTAAATGTGTGCAATCCCTTTAAAGGATAGTTGCTTTGGAATGCATGGACACACATGTAGTAGAGGGGATGATATAAGTCATGTGTGTCTTGGCAATATGCATCAAATATATATGATTTAGGTGTATCCTTGTTTAGGACTTCACTCTTGCACCAATATGTGCAAGAAGCAAGAGATCATCTTGATCAAGGATGTGATCCATATACTTACCTTGAGTTTTTGAGCATTCTAACAATAGAAATACACTTCAGAAAACGATGTTAGGAAACACAAGAGTATTCTACCAATAAAAAGCAATAGAACTCAAAGATACCAAGATATGGAGAACATATAGAAGATAGTATTCCTTAAGAATTGATATGTCTCCAAGATCATTTACAAGTTTCTCCCCTAGATAAGAAATAGTAGGACATCCTCTCCCCCTGAATATTAGCATTTGGATATTGGGATTGGATAGGGTGAGAACATTCCAACATTTGAAAATCAAATGCAATAAACAGATCGTTCTCCAAAACATATTTCTCCCCCTACTTTGGTATTCTCCCCTTGTTTATATAAGTATAAACTTTTGATATTCTTCTCTCCCCCTAAATTATATCTCCCCCTTTGCATAAGCATGTAACTCCCCTTTAGCTTTGAAGCTTGTATATTTCTCCCCCTTTGGCATTAATTACCAAAAAGGTCAGACATGGGGCCAGGTACAGGGATCATTGATTAAGACAGGGATCCTTGAGAACAAGGGCCATAGAATGTGAAAATCATGAAAAAAATGAGGGATTCATTGAAAATAATTTCTCTCCCTTTGGCTAAAATGAAAATTTGTAGAACTTCTCCTCCTTTGAGTTAGGGATCCTCGAATGTATTTCTCCCCCTTCAATTTTTTTTAATATTAAGGGATCATCGAAGGATTGAGAAATCATAGAAGGAACACAAAGATCTACAAATACAAACACAGACTGAATTAAAATAGAAAATCGGTGGCTCTGAGGCAAAATTGTCGGTGGTACCAATATGGTGTTGTGCAGCTTATCTGTAGAGTCGGTAGAACCGAGTCCTTTGGGTTGGAGGCGCCGAGGCATAAAACAGAAACTTGGATGAATTTCCAATTTTGCCATGTATGTGAAAATTTGAATCAAAGACAAGGTTGTAAATAAGAATCAACCAGGGAACAAAAACAAATGATTTGTACCAATTGCGGATAATTTACAGAGAGGTGTCAACTAGAAAAGATTTGAATGGTTCCAAGAAATTTTGCAATAGAGAATAAACCAAACAAGGTTCTTATCTAGATGATGGGCGGTGACTATGTAACAGCCCAAGTGCATCCCTTGTCATATTTGTAATGTTCCTCGTCTGTGACCTCTTATTGCAATGACATCATGTGTTTGAGTTCTACTAGCCATTGTCATTTCATGCATCATGCATCATGCATCATGATCATCATGTCTATGCATAGTTTTTTCTTGCCATGGTTGCCTTGGGATTGTGGTGGTGTGTGAGTGTATGTGTTGTGGAGTGACTGCATGTGTGCTTGGAGTGTTGCTCAAATCCCTTCCATTTCAAACCATCACCTTTTTCCCTCCTTCTAATTTCAACATGGTAATATTTACTTGTTGTTTTCTCTCATCACAATTGTTGAACATCTTCTAAATAATCTCCCAAGATTTATAAAATAATCCTCTTTCATGGTTGAAGTTTTTCTCCTTTTAAATATTTTGCAACAGTGCCTAGTTAATATATTTTAGGTAAAATATTTGCTTACTCCAAAAATGCCCATATCATTTTTATTAAATTGCTGGCATTTTTTGCGATCTCAAAAATGTTCTTTTAAACTTCTCTCTCTCATCTCTGCTTTAGTTTTGTTCTCTGAGTTTTTAAATAAAAACTATGTTTACTGTTGAGAGAGAGAGTAGGCGACTGGGCTTCCTGGCCCATCTCGCTGGCCAAGGCGCAGCCCCCCTCGTAGACGGTCACCTGCTCCGTCCCCTTCCTCCGTCAGGTTCAGAGAGAGAGAGAGAGAGAGAGTGCGCGTTCACAGACGTCGAGATCATCGTCAAAACCCGGCCTACTTAACCCCCTTGGCGTTCGTTCCCCTCTTGCTAGGGCTTCCCCTCTCCCTTTCTTGTCGCCGCCATGTGAGTCCCTCCAGATCCAGCGAGCACCGTGAGGCCTTAAAAGCCGTCATCGTGAGGGTGCGTCTCCGGTGAGCTCCTCAAGAAGGCATGCATCAAGAAGCGTCACGTCGACGTCTTCTTCCTCGACGTCCTCTACCTCCTCACGGAACTTCAAGAAGCAGGGGAATCGTGGCCTTCTTCCTCCTCGCCCGCTGCTCGGAACCACTCGACCTCGTCGCCGTTCGTCGCCCTCAAGCCTGATCGACAATGTCGAGCCCCTCTCCATGAGCTTCTCCCCGTCCCCGCCAGTTTCCGCGATCAATCGCGTAGCATAGCATCGCCTCCGCGTAGCCAGCTTCTCGCCCCCGTCGGACCTCGTCGCTGGCGAGAGCTCCATCCGTCCCAAGCTTGCGCGAGTAGATGATCGTGTTCCCCCGCGACGTGTAGGTTCCGTTTTTGCTCTGAAGCGCTCTTTTTCGCCATCGTAGCCGCCGATCAAGCTCGTTGGCGTTGTCGGTGCTCTGTTTCGTAAGTTTTGTGAGAGTGCCAGCCAGCACGAATATGAGAGGGATCCTTCCCCCTTTCTGTCGAGTGCTCGCGCGTAGCATAGTGGTAGCGCACCAAGGGGACGACCGACAGGTCATGGGCTCGAATCCCCTCGCCCCCTTTTATTTTTTGAGTGTGTGTGTGGGTTGTGTGGGTTGTGGCGATCCCGTGCGACTGCACGAGGATCCCGTGTGCATGCGTGATCTATGTGTGTGTGTGTGTGTGTGCGTGCCTACGTGTGTGCTGTGTGTGCGTGAGTGCGTGAGTGCGTGTGTGTGTATGACAAATGGGCGCTGGCCCCACTTGCCATACTCATAGGGGCCCTGGCTCACTACCAGGTGGGACCCCCTCCTTTTTTATTTTTTTATTTTTTTTATTTCTGTATTTCCTCCTCTGTTTTTAGATTATTCCATTTTAGGAAATAGTCCAAATCTGGACTAGACCATTTCTGGCAGTGGACGTTTAGAGTAAGTTTTGACTTATAAGGGCACCCATGAGATTTCGACTAGAGTTTTGGGAGATTTTCAAATGCAAACATAGTAGTATGATATATGAGTTTGGGGTAGAATTTCCCAAGGAATCCAGTGGTGCTATTTGTTTTGTCATTTGAGCAAGTTTGCAAAATGTCATTTTGTGCCAACATGCCATTTGTCATTTTTTGTATGATTAATCCATGCATGCTTTGATGAACTTGTCAACATGAATGTGCTAGTGTTTGTGGGCACTAGGCCCTGGTAATTTTGTTTGGCATGATAAAATTGTGGATGAGTGGGTTTCTTGTTGTTAACATGCTTAGAAAATAACACTCGTTCATGTCTCAAATTTTGCTAAGTGTTGTAACTGTTATTTTCTAGTTATGTTTAGGGATGATTCCCATGGATATAGTGCTCGTTTGGAGTTGGTCCAATGTCATGAATTGTTGTGCTTGTCACCCTCTATCATGTGGCAGAATTGCTTTTCCTTATGATTGATTCTTCTTCTAGTTATAATCGGTCAAAGATGCCATGTTGAAATAAACTGCTGCTAACCTCTTGTTGAAATTTGTCTAAGTCTGAGATGTTGTAGTTATTTTTATGCCATGTTTAGTGGATGCTACCAAGTGTTCTGTTGAGTTTTAGCTCAAGCTCGGTGCTAGTGTTTTGTAGTAGATGTTGTCCTATACCATCCTGTTAATTTTCATGCCATGAGGTGGTATCTAGCATCATTGTTTTCTGTTGTCAAATTGCTATTAGGTTAACTCAGATTCCAGAAAACTGGAATTTTCACTAAGTCCCTAGAATCTGTTTCACCATGCCATCTTGTGAGCTTCATTTCTAGTAATCCATGCTTCCTTTCAAGTTTGTGTAGTTGGATGATTTGTTAAGCATGTTATGTAGTTTATGTACATACTTTGTTTGTGGTTGGAAACATCCTGTAGCTCTAGATAAGTGTTGTGCAAGTTGCTATGTTGCTGTTTTGGATAGGATGTGTGTGGTTTTGTTTTGTGACTTGTGGGAGCTATGCTCCATAGTTTTGCTTGATCTTTGGCTCCATTGTTGCTATATTTTCTTCTCCTAACCAGTGACATCTTTGGAATACCAAGGAATAGCCCATGACCTTCCTTGTCTCATGTTTTGTCTTCGTACCTTGCTGTGAGCGTCTCGTGAGCTACGTTACTCTGTTTGCGACATTCTTCATATGCACTTGCATCGATTTTTCATGAAGCATCCATATTTGCCATGATCATGCATGTTCAAACAACTAAACATGAAGTTCTGTCCACAATTCTAATTACTCAACAATTGCATGAGAAACATGACTAGCTTAGGGTTTCCATGTTAAATACATTAAATGGGTCATGCATCATCCTGTTTGTGCATTGCACCTTGGTTGAATGTTTATTTGGTGTTGTTTCTATTTGGGTAGACACGAGTGTTGAACCTGAGTACGAGGATCCAGGAGAGTAAAACTACGAGGACCCAGCTCTTTGTCCCTCTGAAGAACCAACAGGCAAGATGATCGTACCTGCATCCCGATACTATTTTTGCTTTGCTAGATGTATCGCTCTCATCGTTACACTTCGTTACCTACCACTTACATGTCAAGCCTCCTACATTGACATGAAAGCCTCTAACCCTCCACTACCTATCAAACCTTGATTGGCTAAGTTACCGCTGCTCAGCCCCTCTTATAGCGTTCTTAGCTGCAGGTGCAGGTTGTTTCCATGTGATATCATGGGTGTCTGGTCATATCACAGTATTATTGCTATTTAATTTAACACACCTATATATCTTGGTAAGGTGGAAGGCTTGGCCTTTTGCTCGGTGTTTTGTTCCACTTTTGCCGCCATAGTTACTTGTTACCAGTGTTATGTTCCATATTTTGCGCTCCTAACATGCTCGAGGTTGTTATGGGGACCCCCTTGATTATTCGTTTGAGATTAAAGCTTGTCTGGCAAGACCCAACTTTGGTACTACATTTGCATAATAACCTAATAAAATGCATAGGGCTTTGCAACCCCGTGGATTATTAATCAACAACCCGAGCCAGTGCTCCTCATGAGTGTTCGTCCAAAACGTCAACCGCCGGTGGCCACCAGGGTCAACTCTGTGTTTGGCCTACCGAAAGTTTGGACAATTCGGTCGTGTCTTGAGAACGAGATACGCGGCTCCTATCGGGTTCGTCAACACATCGGGCGGTCTTGTTGGACTTTTTTTACCTTTCTCGAATGTCTTGCGCGAGGAATTCTGGTTTTTCTTCGGGCTATCTCGAGGTGGTGGATTTCCTGTGGAATTGCCTAGGAAGATCACGAGATCCATGGTCAAGGTTATTCTCGCGGCGTGTGGTTAATTTGTGATGGATTAGTTGGAGCACCCCTGTAGGGTTAAATCTTTCGGCAAGTCGTGCCCACGGTTATGTGGCAACTTGGAGATTTGTTTAACACATGGTTATAGTTAACTTGAAGTAAACTCAAATAAAATACACCAACTGTGTGCGTAACCGTGAGTGTCTCTGCTCGTGAACATGAACCGAGAGAGAACACGGTGGGGTTATGTTTGACATAAGTAGGTGTTCAGGATCACTTAGTGATCATGTTAGTTCTTGACTGTCTTTCGTAGACCACCATATTTACATTCATGTTCTCGCAAGATAGCCACCAAATACATGCTTAGTGCTTGCTGCAACCTCAACACCTAACCTTCCTCACCCAAAAGCTTACATAGTTTCGATACCTGCGTCATGAAATTGCTGAGTCCCCTGTGGCTCACAGATTACAACAATATAGGTACATGGACAAGTATTGATGAGAACGTGCCAGAAGATGTGACCCAGCTCTAGTGGGAGTACGACGAAGAGAGTAGGCGTATGTATGTTACCTACCCCGACGAGTAGGGAGTTACTTGGTGGAGATCCTGGGATAGCAAGGCAGTTTACATTGTTTCTTTATCGTTTGATTCCGTTCATAGAAAGACCTTGCTTTCTGGATGATGTATGAATAATTTGTGTGAACTTGTAAGGTAGCTTGTGGCGAGTGTAAGCCAACTCATATACTCATCTCTTCATACATGTATGCAATGTTTACTACACTTGCGAAACGAAGAGATGCTATCCCTATCGAGGCCCCAGTGCCAAAGTAAGGATAGGAGTGCATCTTGGGCGTTACAGACTAGGTCACCTATATTAGAGTATATTGACTTAGGAGCTAAGCAAGAATACTTGATCATAGGCCATACTCACCGTTAAGCTCAAAACGGGGTTACCATTTTTTGATTAAGCATTTTTGTTGGAAATATACCCTAGAGGCAATAATAAATTGGTAATTATCATATTTCCTTGTTCATCATAATCGTTTATTATCCATGCTATAATTGTGTTGATCGGAAACTCAGATACATGTGTGGATACATAGACAACACCATGTCCCTAGTATGCCTCTAATAGACTAGCTCATTGATCAAAGATGGCTATGGTTTCCTAGTCATGGACATGAGATGTCATTTGATAATGGGATCACGTCATTAGGAGAATGATGTGATGGACAAGACCCAAACTACAAACGTAGCATATGATCGTGTCAGTTTATTGCTACTGTTTTCTGCATGTCAAGTATTTGTTCCTATGACCATGAGATCATGCAACTCACTGACACCGGAGGAGTACCTTGTGTGGATCAAACGTCACAACATAACTGGGTGACTATAAAGGTGCTCTATAGGTATCTCCGAGGGTGTCTGTTGGGTTGGCGTGGATCAAGACTGGGATTTGTTACTCCGTGTGACGGAGAGGTATCTCAGGGCCCACTCGGTAATACAACATCACCATAAGCCTTGCAAGCAATGTGACTAAGTGTTAGTCACGGGATCTTGTATTACGTAATGAGTAAAGAGACTTCCCGGTAACAAGGTTGAACTAGGTATGGAGATACCGACGATCGAATCAGAGGCAAGTAACATACCGAAGAACAAAGGGAACATCATACAGGATTAACTGCATCCTTGACATAAAGGTTTGACCGATAAAGATCTTCGTAGAATATGTAGGAACCAATATGGGCATCCAGGTCCCGCTATTGGTTATTGACCGTAGAGGTGTCTCGGTCATGTCTACATAGTTCTCGAACCCGCAGGGTCTGCACACTTAAGGTTCGGTGATGTTTCGATAGTATAGAGTTATGTATGGTGGTGACCGAAGGTTGTTCGGAGTCCCAGATGAGATCCCGGATGTCACGAGGAGCTCCGGAATGGTCCGGAGGTAAAGATTGATATATAGGAAGTCCTGTTTTGGTCGCCGGAAAAGTTTCGGGCTCAGCGGTAGTGTACCGGGAGTGTCGGTAGTGTACCGGGGGACCATTGGGAGAGGTATTTCGACCCAAGAGGCTACATGGGCTGTGGGAGGAGGTAAACCAGCCCCTGGTGGGCTGGCTGAAGCCTCCTCTAAGGGCCCATGCAGCTGGAGTGGTTTGAGAAGAAAAAAATCCAAAGGTGGAGAGGTGGAAAGAGTTTCCAAGTGGAAAGGAGGAATCCTACTCCTAATAGGATTGGAGTAGGACTCCTCCACCTCCAATTTCGACCGAACCATGAGGGTTTGAGGCTGCCTCCTCCCCTCCCTCCCTCCTATATATACTAGAGGATTTAGAGGAAAAAGCTAACCCTAATAGCCACATGCTACCTCTCCTCTAGATCGCAGTTTCTCCTCTAGATCGGTTTTCAGCGGTGCTTAGGCGAAGACCTGCTGGAATAGCTCCACCACCATCGCCGCAATGCCGTCGCGCTGCCGGAGAACTCATCGACCTCTCCGCTCCCTCTTGTTGGGTCAAGAAGGCGGAGATCGTCATCGAGTTGTACGTGTGCTGAACGCGGAGGTGCCGTCCGTTCGGCGCTAGATCGGAAGGACTGTGATCAAGATCGCGAGACGGATCGTGATGAGATCACAGGACGGATCGTGATGAGTTCGCGGGACAGATCAGGATTGGATCGTGGGACGGATCGTGATGAGATCGCGGGATGCTCGGCGATTTGGATCGCGAAGACGTTCGACTACACCAACCACGTTTCTTAACGCTTCCCGCTTAGCGATCTACAAGGGTATGTAGATCCACTCTCCCTCTCGTAGATGCTCATCACCATGGATAGATCTTGCGTGTGCATAGGAAATTTTTTGTTTCCCATGCAACGTTCTCCAACAGTGGCATCATGAGCTAGGTCTTTGTGTAGATGAGATCTCGAGTAGAACACAAAGAGTTTGTGGGTGTTGATGCTTAGATTGCTTCCTTCCTTGGTCGTGTTTTGGTTCAGCGGTATTGTGGGATGAAGCGGCCCGGACCAACCTTGTTCGTACGCTTACGAGAGACCGGTTCCATCGACTAACATGTAACTTCGTTGCACAAAGATGGCTGGCGGGTGTCTGTTTCTCCCACTTTAGTTGGATCGGATTCGACTAAGGCGGTCCTTGAGAAGGTTGAAAAGCAACTTATGTATCACCGTTGTGGTTTATGCATAGGTGAGAATTGTTCTTACTAGATACCCGTAGCAGCCACGTAAAACATGAAACAATAATTAGAGGACGTCTAACTTGTTTTTGCAGGGTATGTTGTGATTATATACGGTCAATTACATGATGAGATATATGTGATGTATGAGATGATCATGTGTTGTATAGAATATCATGACTTGCATGTCGATGAGTACGGCAACCGGCAGGAGCCATAGGGTTGTCTTTAATTATTGTATGACCTGCGTGTCATTCATTAAGCGCTATGTAATGCTTTACTTTATCGCTAAACGATAGCAATAGTAGTAGAAGCATGGTGGGCGCCACAACCCCAATGGCGACACGTTGATGGAGATCAAGATGATGGAGATCATGGTGTCATGCCGGTGACGATGGAGATCATGCCGGTGCTTTCATGATGGAGATCAAAAGCACAAGTTCATGGCCATATCATGTCACTTATGATTTGCATGTGATGTTAATCCTTTTATGCACCCTGTTTTGCTTAGGACGACGGTAGCTTTATAAGGTGATCCCTCACTTAATTTCAAGATAAATTGTGTTCTCCCCGAGTGTGCACCGTTGCGAAAGTTCATCGTGTCTAAACACCATGTGATGATCGGGTGTGATAGACTCTACGTTCACATACAACGGGTGCAAGCCAGTGTTGCACATGCAGAACACTTGGGTTAAACTTGACGAGCCTAGCATGTACAGACATGGCCTTGGAACACAAGAGACCGAAAGGTCGAACATGAGTCATATAGTAGATATGATCAACATGATGATGTTCACCATTGAAACCACCTCAACTCACGTGATGATTGGACTTGAGTTGGTGAATTTGGATCATGTATCACTCGAATGACCGGAGGGATGTCAATTTGAATGGGAGTTCTTAAGTAATATGATTAATTGAACTCGTTATCATGAACATAGTCAGTAGTGTCTTTGCAAAATTATGTTGTAGATTACTAGCTCACGCTATAGCTCCCTTGAATTTCTATATGTTCCTAGAGAAATAGAGTTGAAAGATGATGGTGGTAATATTGCGGAGTGGGTCCGTGATCGGAGGATTGTCCTCATTGCTGCATAGAAGGCTTATGTCCTTAATGCACCGCTCGGTGCGCCACCCCCTCAAGCGTCATCTGTAGATGTTGTGAACATCTGACAGGCACGTTCCGATGACTACTTGATAGTTTAGTGTGTCATGCATTACGGCTTAGAATTGAGGCTCCAAAACGTTTTGAACGTCACGGAACATATGAGATGTTCTAAGAGTTGAAATTGGGATCTCAGGCTCGTGCCCATGTTGTGAGATATGAGATCTCCAACAAGATTCTTTGCCTGCAAGATGAAGGAGAATAACTCAATCGTTAAGCATGTGCTCAGATTGTCTGGGTTCTACAATTGCTTGAATCGAGTGGGAGTTGATCTTCCAGATAAGATAGTGATTGATATAGTTCTCCAAGTCACTGTCACTAAGCAACTAGAACTTGGTGATGAACTATAAAATGCCAGGGATAGAAATAATGATCCCTGAGCTGTTCGCGATGTTTGACACCCCGAAGGTAGAAATCAAGAAGGAGCATAAAGTGTTGATGGTTAGTAAAACCACTAGTTTCGAGAAGGCCAGGGGCAAGGAGGGAAACTTCACGGATGGCAAGTCAGTTGCTGCTCCAGTGAAGCAACCCAAAGTTGAACCCAAAACCGAGACTAAGTGCTTCTATTATGAGGTGAGCGGTCACTGAAGCGGAACAACCCTAGATACTTGGTAGATAAGAAGGCTGGCAACGTCGACAAAAGTGTATTCGATATACATGTTATTTATATGTACCTTGCTAGTACTCCTAATAGCGCCTGGGTATTGGATACCGGTTCAGTTGCTAAATGTTAGTAACTCGAAGTAAAAGCTACGGAATAAACGGAGACTAGCTACGGGTGAGGTGACGATGTGTGTTGGAAATGCTTCCAAGGTTGATGTGATCGACATCGCACGCTCTCTCTATCTTCAGGATTAGTAACGAACCTAAATAAATGTTATTTGGTGTTTTGTGTTGAGCATGAACGTGATTAGATCATGTTTATTGCAACACGGTTATTCATTTAAGTTAGAGAATAATTGTTATTCGGTTTACATGAATAATACCTTCAATGGTCATGCACCCAATGAGAATGGTTTGTTGAATCTTGATCATAGTAATACACATGTTCATAACATTGATGACAAAAGATACAAAGTTAATAATGATAGTACCACATACTTGTGGCACTGCCGCTAAATGTCATATTGGTATAAAGCGCGAAACTCCATGTTGATGGATCTTTGGACTCACTCGATTTGGAATCGGTTGAGACATGCGAACCATGCCTCTTGGACAAGATGACTAAGGACCCCGTTTTCCAGATTGATGGAGCGGGCAAGTGATTTATTGGAAATGATACATGTTGATGTATGCAATCCAATGAGTCTTGTAGCGTGCGGTGGATATCGTTATTTTCTTACCTTCACTGATGATTTGAGTAAATATAGTGTATGTTTACTTAATGAAACACAAGTCTGAATCGTTTGAAAAGTTCAAGCAAATTCAGAGTGAAGTTTAAGATCATCGTGACAAGAAGATAAAAATGTCTGGAATATGATCATGGAGGTGAATATCTGAGTTACGAGTTTGGCATACAACTTTAGACAATGTGAAAGTCGTTTCACAACTCACGCCACCTGGAACACCATAGTGTGATGGTGTGTCCGAACGTCATAGTCGTGCTCTATTAGATATGGTGCGAGCTATGATGTCTCTTATCGTTTTGCTACTATAGTTTTGGGGTTATGCATTAGAGACAACTACATTCACTTTAAATAGGGCACCATCTAAATCTGTTGAGATGACACCGTGTGAATTATTGTTTGATAGGAACCTAAGTTGTCATTTCTTAATGTTTGGGGCTGCGACGCTTGTGTGGAAAAAAAAATTCACCTAATGAGCTCGAACCCAAAGCGGACAAATGCATCTTCATAGATTACCCTAAAACAGTTGGGTGAACCTTCTATCTCAGATCCAAGCATAAAGTGTTTGTTGCTAAAACGGGTCCTTTCCCAAGAAAAAGTTTCTCTCGAAAGAATTGAGTGGGAGGAAGATAGAACTTGATGAGGTTGTTGAACCTTTGTTTCAACCAGAGAGTAGCGCAGCACAAAAAGATGTTTGTATGGAACCTACGTCAGTTGAGAGGAAGTAAATGATGATAATCATGAAGCTTCGGATCAAGTTACTACCGAACCTCTAGGTCCACAAGGATGTGTACTGCTCCTGAGTGGTACGACAACCCTGTCTTGGAGGTCATGTTGTTGGACAACGATGAACCTACAAGATATGGAGAAGTGATGATGGGCCCGGATTCCGACAAATGGTTAGAGGCCATGAAATCCGAGAAAGGACCCCTGTATGAAAACCAAGTATAGACTTTGGTAGACTTGCTCGTTGAACGACAGGTCGTTGAGTACAAATGGACCTTTGAGATGAAGACAAATGCTGATGGTAAATGTCACCATTTATAAAGCTCGACTTGCCACAAAGAAGTTTCCGACAAGTTCAAAGAGTTGACTACATGAGACTTTCTCATCGTAGCGATGCTAAAGTCTGCTGGAATTATGCTAGCAGTTGCTGCATTTTTCAATTATGAAATCTAGTAGATCGATGACAAAACATCGTTTCCTTAACAGTTTACTTGAGGAAAAGTTGTATGTGATACAACCAGAAGGTTTTGTCAGTCCTAAGGATGCTAAAAGGTGAGCAAGCTTCAGTGATCCTTCTATGGACTGAAGCAAGCACCTCGGAGTTGGAATATACACTTTGATGAGGTGATCAAAGTTTTTGAGTCTATACAAAGTTTATGAGAAACTTGTATTTACAATAAAGTGAGTGGGAGCACTATAGAGTTTCTGATAAGCATATGTGGTTGAGTTATTGTTGATCGGAAGTGATGTAGAATTTCTGGAAAGCATAAAGGGTTGTTTGAAAGGAGTTTTTCAAAGGAAGACCTGGATAAAGCTACCTAATTGTTGAGCATCAAGATCTATAGAGACAGATCAAGATGCTTGATGAGACTTTGAATGAGTACATACCTTGACAAGATTTTGAAAGAGTTCAAAATGAATTAGTCAGAGAGAAGTGTTCTCGCCTGCTTTGTAAGGTGTGAAGTTGAGTGAGACTCAAAGCTCGACCACGACAGAAGAAAGAGAAAGGACGAATGTCGTCCCCTATGCCTTATCCATAGGCTCTGTATAGTATGCCATGTTGTGTACCGCACCTGTGTATGCCTTGCCATGAGTCCGTCAAGGGGTACAAGAGTGATCCAGGAGTGGATCACTGGACAACGGTCAAGATCATCCTTAGTAACTAAAACACTAAGGAAATGTTTCTCGATTATGGAGGTAAGAAAGAGTTCGTCGTAAAGACTTACGTTGATGCAAGCTTTGACACCAATCCGGATGACTCTTAATAGCAATCCGGATACGTATAGTAGAGCAGACATTTGGAATAGCTCCAAGTGGAGTGTGGTAGCAGTGTTTATAGTTTGACATAGAGATTTGCAAAGTACACACGGATCTAAATGTCGCAGACCCCTTGATTATAAGACCTCTCTCACATGCAAAGCATGATCGAGACCCAGAACTCATTGGGTGTTAGATTCATAACAATGCGAATCACATGGTGATGTAAACTAGATTATTGACTCTAGTGCAAGTGGGAGACTGTTGGAAATATGCCCTAGAGGCAATAATAAATTGGTTATTATCATATTTCCTTGTTCATGATAATCGTTTATTATCCATGCTATAATTGTGTTGATCGGAAACTCAGATACATGTGTGGATACATAGACAACACCATGTCCCTAGTATGCCTCTAATAGGCTAGCTCATTGATCAAAGATGACTATGGTTTCCTAGTCATGGACATGAGATGTCATTTGATAACGGGATCATGTCATTAGGAGAATGATGTGATGGACAAGACCCAAACTACAAACGTAGCATATGATCGTGTCAGTTTAATGCTACTATTTTCTGCATGTCAAGTATCTGTTCCTATGACCATGAGATCATGCAACTCACTGACACCGGAGGAGTGCCTTGTGTGTATCAAACGTCGCAACGTAATTGGACGACTATAAAGATGCTCTACAGGTATGTCCGAGGGTGTCTGTTGGGTTGGCATGGATCAAGACTGGGATTTGTTACTCCGTGTGACGGAGAGGTATCTCAGGGCCCACTCGGTAATACAACATCACAATAAGCCTTGCAAGCAATGTGACTAAGTGTTAGTCACGGGATCTTGTATTACGTAACGAGTAAAGAGACTTGCCGATAACGAGGTTGAACTAGGTATGGAGATACCGACGATCCAATCTCAGGCAAGTAACATACCGAAGAACAAAGGGAACATCATACGGGATTAACTGAATCATTGACATAGAGGTTCGACCGATAAAGATCTTTGTAGAATATGTACGAACCAATATGGGCATCTAGGTCCCGCTATTGGTTATTGACCGTAGAGGTGTCTCGGTCATGTCTACACAGTTCTCGAACCCGCAGGGTCTGCACACTTAAGGTTCGGTGATGTTTCGATAGTATAGAGTTATGTATGGTGGTGACCGAAGGTTGTTCGGGGTCTCTAATGAGATCCTGGACGTCACGAGGAGCTCCGGAATGGTCCGGAGGTAAAGATTGATATATAGGAAGTCCTGTTTTGGTCACCGGAAAAGTTTCGGGCTCATCGGTAATGTACCGGGAGTGTCGGTAGTGTACCGGGGGACCATCGGGAGAGGTATTTCGACCCAAGAGGCTACATGGGCTGTGGGAGGAGGTAAACCAGCCCCTAGTGGGCTGGCCGAAGCCTCCTCTAAGGGCCCATGCGGCTGGAGTGGTTTGAGAAGGAAAAAAAATGCAAAGGTGGAGAGGTGGAAAGAGTTTCCAAGTGGAAAGGAGAAATCCTACTCCTAATAGGATTGGAGTAGGACTCCTCCACCTCCAATTTCGACCAAACCTTGAGGGTTTGAGGCTGCCTCCTCCCCTCCCTCCCTCCTATATATACTAGAGGATTTAGAGGAAAAAGCTAACCCTAATAGCCATGTGCTACCTCTCCTCTAGATCGCAGTTTCTCCTCTAGATCGGTTTTCAGCGGTGCTTAGGCGAAGCCCTACTGGAATAGCTCCACCACCATCGCCGCAATGCCGTCACGCTGCCGGAGAACTCATCGACCTCTCCGCTCCCTCTTGCGGAGATCATCATCGAGATGTACGTGTGCTGAACGCGGAGGTGTCGTCTGTTCGGCGCTAGATCGGAAGGACCGTGATCAAGATCGCGAGACGGATCGTGATGAGATCGCGGGATGGATCGTGATGAGTTCGCGGGACAGATCATGATTGGATCACGGGACGGATCGTGATGAGATCATGGGATGCTCGGTGATTTGGATCGCGAAGACGTTCGACTACACCAACCACGTTTCTTAACGCTTCCCGCTTAGCGATCTACAAGGGTATGTAGATCCACTCTCCCTCTCGTAGATGCTCATCACCATGGATAGATCTTGCGTGTGCATAGGAAAAAGTTTGTTTCCCATGCAACGTTCCCCAACAATTTTAATGTCTTCATATCACTAGAGTTTATCTCATGACTTGGAGTAAAGCTATATCAAGGATATGAGTACATACCTTTGAGTGATGTTGTTGATGTAGCTTGTAGGTGAACTTGATGAGGATGCTTGAAGTTGATGGAGTTCATCTTGAGTTGGGAGCAATCCTTGTTGTTTTCGTTCACTCTTCACCTACAAAGGTTAGTCACGCAAGGAGGAACATAATATATCCAAGTGAAATGATACCAATTGAGGGATAAATGTCAAGTATATTTTTTTTGTTTTCTTCCTTCCATCATCAAAGCGAGGATGTGGATACTTGGTCATGACAAGATTGCATAAGATATGATTGATTGCAATCTTGTGGAGTGTTGTTCTTCCAATTACCTACAAAAGGGTTAGATGCAAGACAAGGGAGCATAGAATTCCAAGGTATGATATTCAAGGAAATAGCATGGAATAAACAATGAAGATCTTCCCCTTGCAAGCATTCGAGCAATCTTAGCTCAAGTTTGAAGCAGCAATGATGTTCAACTCACTCCTCAAATGACAAAAGACCTTTTATTCAAGTGGCTTAGTAAAGATATCGGCCAATTGCTTGTTAGTATGAACATGCTTAAGATTAATATCTCCTTTTGCAACATGATCACGAATGAAATGATGTCGAACTTGAATATGCTTGGTTCGAGAATGTTGCACCGGATTATGACCAATCTTAATAGCACTTTCATTGTCACAAAGTAATGGCGCATTTTTAACATTAATTCCATAGTCTTTAAGCGTTTGTGTCATCCATAATAATTGTGCACAACAAGATCCAGCAGCAATATATTCAGCTTTGGCAGTAGATAGAGATACCGAGTTTTGTTTCTTGGAAGACCAAGACACAAGATATCTACCAAGAAATTGACATGTACCCGAGGTGGATTTTCTATCAACCTTGTCACCGGCATAGTCCGAGTTGGAGTAGCCAACAAGATTAAAAGAAGAGCCCTTGGGATCCCAAATGCCAAAGTTTGGTGTATGTATCAAGTATCTCACAATGAGTTTAACAGCCTTAAGATGACATTCTTTAGGTGCATCTTGAAATCTAGCACACATGCAAACACTAAGCATAATATCGAGACGAGAGGCACATAGGTAAAGCAATGAACCAATCATTGATCGATAAACCTTTTTATCAACTGGTTCACCCTCCTTAGTGAGATCATCGTGTTCGCTAGTGGGCATGGGAGTTTTCATACCTTTGCACGCTTGCATGTTGAATTTCTTGCTTAAGTCCTTGGTGTAATTAGTTTGAGAGATGAATGTTCCTTCTTTGGTTTGCTTGACTTGTAGACCAAGAAAGAATTTCAGCTCACACATCATAGACATCCCATACTTCTCTCACATAAACCTTCCAAACTTCTCACTAAAATGTGGGTTAGTAGATCCAAAGATAATATCATCCACATGAATTTGGCACACAAATAGTTCACCATTAACTCTCTTTGTCAATAAGGTTGCGTCAATTTTACCAATTTCAAAACCTTTTTCAATGAGAAACTTCGTTAGGCATTTATACCAAGCACGAAGAGCTTGCTTAACACCATATAAAGTTTTGCGAAGTTTGTAAACGTGGTCAGGTTTCTTAGGATTTACAAAACCAGGTGGCTTCTTAACATAGACCTCTTCTTCAATCTCACCATTTAAAAATGCACTTTTAATGTCCATTTGGTAAAGCGTGATATCATGGTGATTAGCATAAGCGAGAAGAATTCGAATGGCTTCAAGTCTAGCAACGGGGGCGTAAGTCTCACCATAGTCCAGACCTTTGACTTGCATATATCCTTGGGCTACGAGGCGAGCCTTGTTGCGTACGACTTGACCATCTTCATCTTGCTTGTTTCGAAATACACATTTCGTGTCGATAATGTTTTGCTCATCCTTGGGCTTCTCCACGAGTTTCCACACTTCGTTCCTCTCGAAGTTGTGAAGCTCTTCATGCATAGCGTTCACCCAAGCCGCATCTTCAAGAGCTTGTTCAACCTTCAAGGGTTCAATGCTAGAGATGAAAGAATAATGCTCACAAAAGTTATCCAAATGAGATTTAGAGCGAGTGATCCTCCGTGATTGTATGTCACCAAAGATTTGGTTTAGAGGATGGTTCTTGGTCACTTGAGCTCGAACTCGGGATAGATTAGGCTTATTAGTTGGTGGAGCTTCTTCTTCATCATCTCCTTCACATCCGTTATTGCCAACATGGTCATCTCCTTGAGGTGGTGGTGAAGGAGGTTGTGGTGGATCTTCATGATGTACTTCCTCCTCCTCTTCATCTTGTTGTGTACCGCTTGTGGATGTGATGAGGACATGACTACCTTCGATACGACCAAAAATGTTGCATACATGCATATTTGTGAGGTGATTTATTATAAGAATTATGCAATAATTTATTTATGTTATCCGGAACAAAAATACTTCACCTATTTATATTTTATGCCTAAATGCAGAATGGTCGAACACTTGTATGAACCACGTGTGATGACAAAGGAAGATGAAATGATTGGGTGCTATGCAAGAGGTCCTCTAATATCGAAGGAAACAATTAGGTGTTGTTCAAGAAGTTCTCTCACGTCACTTTTATCCCAAGAGAAGATAGAGTCCAAGTCTCACGTTATGGACTCGGATTCAGACTGCACACACACACCTGTCTCAAAATGCCAATAACTTTTACATACGGACTCGGAATTGGGTGATTCATTTTTTGTTGGAAACTAGATTTCATATGCGTTCCAGCCCAGTTGGAATAACCTTCAAATTAGTCGGGATCACGAAGATATCAATGAAACAATCTGATGTTGCATCAGAATCCGAGTCAAACTACAAGTCCAAAGGTGTTGCATCACCTCCACTTGGGCCCATGGGCCTTGTACGACCTAGGGTTGGTTTTAGGGCGTCTTAGGACGTCCTCCCACCTCCTTGGATGCCACCCCTTGCTCCTATATAAGTAGATAAATCTAGTAGCTTTTCCTTTGGGTTTTTTGTTTAGTTAAAAGTTAGCCATTGTAACTTCGTGTACTTCGTTTGTGTCCAACGACCAGACCAAGACCGTTTTCGGAACCCCACCCTTATTAATACTTCATCTATATTCATAATATTCAGATTGCATTATCATATTCTTGCTTGTTCTTTGACTGCTTGCAGGAATAGACTTCGTGGTCAGGTTGATCGTGCTCCGGCGTGGTCAATAACCTCTTAGAAATTGGTTTAGCGGTTGCTAAGGCAAAACGTCATGCACATTCATAGTCGGATCGTCAAAGTCGTCTCCACCAAATCGATAGTTATCATCTCATCAAAAGATCGGGACCCTCGCCTCTATCAAGTGGTATCAGTTTTCAGGTTGCTCGGTGAGAATTTCAGTTATTCATAGATTAGATTTATTTTCCTTACCTATTACCCAAGAAAAAGCCAGGAAAAAAGTTAGATCTATTCATCTTTACTCCAAGCCAGTCTGAGCCTTTGCAATTTTCTTTTCAGTGCTTGCATAGTTGAATCATCGGTTGCATCGTCGTGTCGAGTTGCTGGTCTTAGCGTCTAGTCTTTTAGAGTTTCGAGTTCTATTCACAACTTGTCACGCCGGCGTCGCACCATCTTCATCTCTTCTGCCATATACCACCACCACGCCACTGTCATCCCTTTCGTTGTCACCCACTACCATCTATCAATTTTCACCACATGCTACCATTGTTCATTATCATTATCATACTTGAGGTCGTTCACATCTATGCTTGATCCAATCTGCTTCTTATTTGGTTGAGAGAAAAAAAAGTGAGAGAAAAAAAAAGTGAGAGAAAAAATAGAGAGAAGATAAAAAACAAATTTCGGATCTACCTAGACTCAATCTCGTATGTGAATTCGGATTGAAATCTGTTTTTGCGTAGTGTTCAGTAAAACAAGCTATCTTCCTCATACGAACTCGGAATTGAGTGATTCTTTTTGCATACGAAAGCTTGAGTCATTAGCATTCTTGAGAAAAAATATCAGAAATTTCAAATAATATTTTTTAGAGGAAAGCTGAAGAGAGAGTTTTGTATATCTTGCTTGTCGGTCATTTATCATCATTGTCTTTACTGCCATTGTGATCTTCACTTATATCTTGCTGTCGAGAGCTAATTCATATCATCCCTTGCTGCTATTTGTCCTACGTCGTAACTCCATTAGTGTTCTAGGCTCGCGTCTCTAGTACGGTCGGAGTAACTTGATAGAGGCAAAGTTGTCCCTATCTTTCGATGAGATGGTGGCTATCGTTTTTGGTGCAGTAGACTTTGACGATCCGACTACGAACGTGTGATGTTATTGACCATGCCGGAGCAATCGCTAAACCAACTCCAAGAGGTTATTGACCACGCCGGAGCACGATCATCCTGACCCCGAGGGTCTATTTCCTGCACGCAAACGAAGAACAAGCAAGAAACTAAGATTGCAATCTGGATATTGCGAATATAAGAGAAAAGCTTTATTGATGAAGTGGGGATCTATGACGCCTTTGTCTGGTCGTGGAACACAAACGAAGAACGCGAAGTTGCAGCTATGGCGAACTTGTAATCTAACCAAAACCCAGCCCTAAAACGACGCCCTAAGGGCTGTATATATGGGGGAATAGAGGGGAATTTTGTGGCCCCTTGGAGGAGGGGTCCGAAACCAACCTTAACTCAGTTTCCCCATACATACGGACTCTAAAAACAGCCTATAATATGGTATTTGAAATTACATGGGCCTGGCCCAACAATAAGGTGGCGCAGCACCTATATTAGCCTAGGGATGAATTTTATAAAGTAGCATCATGCATATTTAGTCCAAGGCTTCTTGCCCCCATTATGGTGGCTTCAAAGTGCGAAAATCATCACTGGAAGCTCCATTGTTCTTTCCCGCGCGCGCACCTTCTTCTCCATGCTTGATTCCGCTCCAATGATCATCCTTCTTGTCCATGACAGGTCCTTCATTCATAAGTAAAACAAAAGTATCTAATTTAGGCAGCATCATATGTTCATGAACATTAGAAGGATTTGCAAGAAACGAAAGTACCTGGTAATTCAATTAACGTGCGCGAGCTCTAGTAATTGGTCCTGTATGTATAGCAATCGGAGTTGTGGGTGTATCATTAGCAGGGATGTCCTCATCATCCTCCCCTTCTTGAACTGAAGTCGTCCTCGACGGAAGCTCATCTTCCTCACCCAAATAAGGCTTCAAATCCACAATGTTAAAAGTGGGGCTAACCCCAAACTCTACAGGGAGCTCAAGTTTATATGCATTATCATTTATTTTCTCTAACACCTTAAAAAGGACCATCGGCACGTGGCATTAGCTTTGACTTGCGCAAATCAGGAAATCTATCCTACGCAAATGTAACCAAACAAGATCTCCAGGTGCAAAGACAACATGTTTTCTACCCTTATCTCCAGCAATTTTGTATTTAGCATTCATACGCTCAATGTTTTCCTTCATTAACTCATGCATCTTTAATATCCATTCAGCACGTTCTTTAGCATCAAAATTAACCTTCTCCGAAGATGGAAGAGGCAACAAATCAATAGCTGCACGAGGTAAGGAACCATGCACAACTTCAAAAAGGTTATAAGAAAATTCAATATGAGGCAAGCATTCTTCCCACATTTTCAGGTTATTCTTGAAAACAGCCCTAAGCATAGTAGACAATGATCTATTGACTACTTCAGTTTGGCCATTAGTTTGGGGATGACATGTAGTACTAAAAAGTAGTTTAGTCCCCAACTTAGCCCATAAACATCTCCAAAAGTGGCTATGAAATTTAGCATCATGATCTGAAACAATTGTATTTGGCACACCATGCAACCGAATAATTTCATGAAAGAATAAATCAGCAACATGAGCAGCAGCATCACTTTTATGACATGGTATAAAGTGTGCCATTCTGGAAAATCTATCCACGACAACAAATATGCTATCCCTCCCCTTATTAGTTAGAGGTAAACCTAAAACAAAAGTACATAGATATATCCTCCCAAGGAACACTAGGTACAGGCAAAGGCATATATAAACCATGAGGATTGAGTCGTGACTTAGCTTTTTGACATGTAGTGCAGCGAGCAACAAAACGCTCAACATCCCGTCTCATCTTTGGCCAAAAGAAATGTGTAGAAAGTACGTCCTTCGTCTTCTTCACGCCAAAGTGTCCCATTAATCCTCTCCGTGTGCCTCTTCAAACAACAAAAGACGAACAGAGCTAGCTGGAATGCATAGCTTGTTAGCACGGAACACAAATCCATCATTAATAATGAACTTGTTCCATGTTCTCCCTTCTTTACAATGCTGCAACACATCTCTAAATTCAGCATCATGCACATATTGATCTTTGATGGTCTCCAAACCAAATATTTTAAAGTCAAGCTATGAAAGCATAGTATAACAACGAGACAAAGCATCGGCAATAACATTTTCTTTACCCTTCTTGTGTTTAATGACATAAGGGAAAGTCTCAATGAATTCAACCCATTTAGCATGTGTACGGTTCAGTTTTGCTTGACTTTTAATATGTTTCAAAGATTCATGATCAGAATGTATAACAAATTCTTTGGGCCATAAATAATGTTGCCATGTTTCCAAAGTCCGAATAAGAGCATATGATTCCTTATCATAAGTAGAATAACTCAGACTAGGGCCACTCAATTTTTCAGAAAAGTATGCAACAGGTTTACCATCTTGTAATAACACACCTCCTAACCCAATTCCACTAGCATCACATTCAAGCTCGAAAGTCTTATTAAAAGCAGGAGGTTGGAGTAAAGGAGCATGTGTTAACTTATCTTTTAAGACCATGAAGTCTTCTTCCTGTGCGGACCCCAAGAAAAAGGCATGTCCTTCTTTGTAAGCTCATTGAGAGGTGCAGCAATGGTGCTGAAATCTCTCACAAAACGCCTATAAAAACCAGCGAGGCCAAGAAAACTCCTCACTTGTGTGACTGTTCTGGGCTGCGGCCAACTCTCAATAGCTTCAATCTTGGCTTTATCAACTTCAATTCCCTGTGGAGTAACAACATAGCCAAGAAAAGATACTCTCTCGGTGCAAAAGGTGCACTTCCCAAGGTTCCCAAACAAACGTGCATCATGTAGAGCAATAAAAACAGCACCTAGATGTTCCAAATGTTCCTCGAAAGATCTACTAAAAATCAATATATCATCAAAATAGACTACCACAAATCGTCCAATGAAAGCACGTAAAACCTCGTTCATTAATCTCATGAAAGTGCTAGGTGCATTAGTTAACCCAAAAGGCATGACTAACCACTCATATAATCCAAACTTAGTTTTAAATGTTGTTTTCCATTCATCTCCCAATTTCATACGAATTTGATGGTATCCACTATGCAAATCAACTTTGGAGAAAATTGTAGAACCACTTAATTCATCAAGAATATCATCTAATCTAGGAATAGGATGACGATAACGAATAGTAATATTATTAATGCGTCTACAATCCACACACATGCGCAATGTACCATCCTTTTTAGGCACTAGAATAATATGAACAGCACAAGGACTAAGGGATTCACGTATATAACCTTTGTCAAGCAGCTCCTGTGATAGAGGCGAAGTTGTCCCTGTCTTTTGATGAGATGGTGGCTACTGTTTTTCATGGAGTAGACCTTGACGATCCGACTACGAACGTGTGATGACACCGCGCCTTAGCAATCGCTAAACCAACTCCCAGAGGTTATTGACCACGCCGGAGCACGATCAACCTGACCACGAGGGTCTGTTTCCTGCACGCAAACGAGGAACAAGCAAGAAACTAAGATTGCAATCTGGATATTGCGAATATAAGAGGAAAGCTTTATTGATGAAGTGGGGTTCTGTGACGCCTTTGTCTGGTCGTGGAAGACAAACGAAGAATGCGAAGTTGCAGCTATGGAGACCTTGTAGTCTAAACAGAACCCAACCCTAAAACGACGATCTAAGGGTTGTATATATGGGGGGATAGAGGGGAATTTCGTGGCCCCTTGTAGGAGGGGTCCGAAACCGGCCTTAACTCAGTTTCCCCATACATACGGACTCTAAAAACAGCCTATAATACGGTATTTGGAAACTACATGGGCCTGGCCCAATAATAAGGTGGCGCAGCACCTATATTAGCCAAGGGACGAATTTTATAAAGTAGCATCAAGCATATTTCGTCCAAGGCTTCTTGCTCCCATTATGGTGGCTTCAAAGTGCAAAAATCATCACTTGAAGCTCCATTGTTCTTTCCCACGTGCGCACCTTCTTATCCATGCTTGATCCCGCTCCCATGGTCATCCTTCTTGTCCATGTCAGGTCCTTCATTCAAAAGTAAACCAAAAGTATCTAATTTAGGCAGCATCATATGTTCATGAACATTAGAAGGATTTGCAAGAAACAAAAGTGCCTGGTAATTCAATTGACGTGCGCGAGCTCTAGTAATTGGTCATGTATGTATAGCAGTCGGAGTTGTGGGTGTAGCATTAACAGGGATGTCCTCATCATCCTCCCCTTCTTGAACTGAAGTCGTCCTCGACGGAAGCTCATCTTCCTCACCCAAATAAGGCTTCAAATCTGCAATGTTAAAAGTGGGGCTAACCCCAAACTCTACAGGCAGCTCAAGTTTATATGCATTATCATTTATTTTCTCTAATACCTTAAAAGGACCATCAGCACGTGGCATTAACTTTGACTTGCGCAAATCAGGAAATCAATCCTTACGCAAATGTAACCAAACAAGATCTCCAGGTGCAAAGAGAACATGTTTTCTACCCTTATCTCCAGCAATTTTGTATTTAGCATTCATACGCTCAATGTTTTCCTTCGTTAACTCATGCATCTTTAATATCAATTCAGCATGTTCTTTACCATCAAAATTAACCTTCTCCGAAGATGAAAGAGGCAACAAATCAATAGGTGCACGAGGTAAGAAACCATACACAACTTCAAAAGGGCACATCTTAGTGGTAGAATGTAGCGAACGATTATAAGCAAATTCAATATGAGGCAAGCATTCTTCCCACATTTTCAGGTTATTCTTCCAAACAGCCCTAAGCATAGTAGACAATGATACTTCAGTTTGGCCATCAGTTTGGGGATGACATGTAGTACTAAAAAGTAGTTTAGTCCCCAACTTAGCCCATAAACATCTCCAAAAGTGGCTAAGAAATTTAGCATCACGAACTGAAACAATTGTATTTGGCACACCATGCAACCGAATAATTTCACGAAAGAACAAATCAGCAACATGAGCAGCAGCATCACTTTTATGACATGGTATAAAGTGTGCCATTTTGGAAAATCTATCCACGACAACAAATATGCTATCCCTCCCTTTATTTGTTCAAGGTAAACCTAAAACAAAGTCCATAGCTATATCCTCCCAAGCAACACTAGGTACAGGCAAAGGCATATATAACATGAGGATTGAGTCATGACTTAGCTTTTTGACATGTAGTGCAACAAGCAACAAAACACTCAACATCCCGTCTCATCTTTGGCCAAAAGAAATGTGTAGAAAGTACGTCCTTCGTCTTCTTCACGCCAAAGTGTCCCATTAATCCTCCTTCGTGTGCCTCCTATAACAACAAAAGACAAACGAAGCTAGCTGGAATGCATAGCTTGTTAGCACGGAACACAAATCCATCATTAATAACGAACTTGTTCCATGTTCTCCCTTCTTTACAATGCTGTAACACATCTCTAAATTCAGCATCATGCACATATTGATCTGTGATGGTCTCCAAACCAAATATTTTAAATTCAAGTTGTGAAAGCATAGTATAACGACGAGACAAAGCATCGGCAATAACATTTTCTTTACCCTTCTTGTGTTTAATGACATAAGGTAAAGTCTCAATGAATTCAACCCATTTAGCATGTCTACGGTTCAGTTTTGCTTCACTTTTAATATGTTTCAAAGATTCATGATCAGAATGTATAACAAATTCTTTGGGCCATAAATAATGTTGCCATGTTTCCAAAGTCTGAACAAGAGCATATAATTCCTTATCATAAGTAGAGTAATTCAGACTAGGCCCACTCAATTTTTCAGAAAAGTACGCAAGAGGTTTACCATCTTGTAATAAACACACCTCCTAACCCAATTCCACTAGCATCACATTCAAGCTCGAAAGTCTTATTAAAATCAGGAAGTTGGAGTAAAGGAGCATGTGTTAACATATCTTTCAAGACCGTGAAGGCTTCTTCTTGTGCGGTACCCCAAGAAAAAGGCACGTCCTTCTTTGTAAGCTCATTGAGAGGCGCAGCAGTGGTGCTAAAATCTCTCACAAAACGCCTATAGAAACAAGCGAGGCCAAGAAAACTCCTCACTTGTGTGACTGTTTTGGGCTGCGGCCAACTCTCAATAGCTTCAATCTTGGCTTTATCAACTTCAATTCCCGGTGGAGTAACAACATAGCCAAGAAAACATACTCGGTCGGTGCAAAAGGTGCACTTCCCAAGGTTACCAAACAAACGTGCATCACGTAGAGCAATAAAAACAGCACATAGGTGTTCCAAATGTTCCTCCAAAGATCTACTAAAAATCAATATATCATCAAAATAGACTACCACAAATCGTCCAATGAAGGCCCGTAAAACCTCATTCATTAATCTCATGAAAGTGCTAGGTGCATTAGTTAACCCAAAAGGCATGACTAACCACTCATATAATCCAAACTTAGTTTTAAATACTTTTTTCCATTCATCTCCCAATTTCATACGAATTTGATGGTATCCACTATGCAAATCAACTTTGGAGAAAATTGTAGAACCACTTAATTCATCAAGCATATCATCTAATCTAGGAATAGGATGACGATAACGAATAGTAATATTATTAATGCGTCTACAATCCACACACATGCGCGATGTACCATCCTTTTTAGGCACTAGAATAATAGGAACAGCACAAGGACTAAGGGATTCACGTATATAACTTTTGTCAAGCAGCTCCTGTACTTGACGCATAATCTCCTTTGTCTCCTCTGGATTGGTACGGTATGGCGCACGGTTGGGTAGGGATGCACCGGGAATTAAGTCAATCTGATGCTCAATCCCGTGAATAGGTGGTAATCCCGGCGGCACGTCTTGTGGGAAGACGTCAGCGAACTCCTTCAAAATGTTAATGACAGCAGGAGGCAAAGAGGGAGGCATGTCGTCGAATGAAAATAATACCTCTTCGTTGGAAACATGCCCTAGAGGCAATAATAAATTGGTTATTATCATAATTCCTTGTTCATGATAATCGTTTATTATCCATGCTATAATTGTATTGATCGGAGACTTAGATGCATGTGTGGATACATAGACAAAACCATGTCCCTAGTATGCCTCTAATAGACTAGCTTGTTGATCAAAGATGGTTAAGGTTTCCTAGCCATGGACATGAGATGTCATTTGATAAACGGGATCACATCATTAGGACAATGGTGTGATGGACAAGACCCAAAACTACGAACGTAGCATATGATCGTGTCAGTTTATTGCTACTGTTTTCTGCATGTCAAGTATATGTTCCTATGACCATGAGATCATGCAACTCACTGACACCGGAGGAGTACCTTGTGTGTATCAAACGTCGCAACGTAACTGGGTGACTATAAATGTGCTCTACAGGTATCTCCAAGGGTGTCTGTTGAGTTGGCATGGATCAAGACTAGGATTTGTTACTCCGTGTGACGGAGAGGTATCTCGGGGCCCACTCGGTAATACAACATCACAATAAGCCTTGCAAGCAATGTGACTAAGTGTTAGTCACGGGATCTTGTATTACGGAACGAGTAAAGAGACTTGCCGGTAACGAGGTTGAACTAGGTATGGAGATACCAACGATCGAATCTCGGGCAAGTAACATACCGAAGTACAAAGGGAACATTATACGGGATTAACTGAATCCTTGACATAGAGGTTCGATCGATAAAGATCTTCATAGAATTTGTAGGAAGCAATATGGGCATCCAGGTCCCGCTATTGGTTATTGACCGTAGAGGTGTCTCAGTCATGTCTACATAGTTCTCGAACCCGCGGGGTCTGCACACTTAAGGTTTGGTGACATTTCGGTAGTATAGAGTTATGTATGGTGGTGACCGAAGGTTGTTCGGAGTCCCGGATGAGATCCCGGACATCACGAGGAGCTCCGGAATGGTCTGGAGGTAAAGATTCATATATAGGAAGTCCTGTTTTGGTCGCCGAAAAAGTTTCGGGCTCATCGGTAGTGTACTGGGAGTGCCGGTAGTGTACCGGGAGACCACCGGGAGGGGTATTTCGACCCAAGAGGCTTCATGGGCTGTGGGAGAGTAAATACCAGCCCTTTGTGGGCCGGTGGAAGTCCCACACAAGGCCCATGCGGCTGGGAAGAAAAGCCCAAAGAGAAAAAGGTGGAAAAAGGCAAAAAAGGCAAAAATAAAGGAGGAGTCCTAGTCCTACTAGGATTGGAGGAGGAATCCTCCAATCCCACTAGGTTCGGCCGACCCAAGGGCTGCCTATTTGGCAGCCAAGCCTCATCCTCCTCTCCTCCTATATATACTAGAGGATTTTAGGGTTTTGGGACAGAATTTTCAGCCACGTGCTACACGTTCCTCTAGTGCATAGTTTCTCCCCTAGATTGGATTTCTGTAGTGCTTAGGCGAAGCCCTGCCGGAATAGCTCCACCACCATCTCCGGAGCGTCGTCACGCTGCCGGAGAACTCTTCTACCTCTCCGCTCCCTCTTGCTGGATCAAGAAGGCGGAGATCGTCATCGAGCTGTACGTGTGCTGAACGTGGAGGTGTCGTTCGTTCGGCGCTAGATCGGAAGGACCGTGATCAAGACCGCAAGACGGATCGTGATGAGTTCGTGGGACGGATCATGAAGAGTTCGCGAGATGGATGGTGATGAGTTCGCGGGACGGATCGTGAGGAGATCGCGGGACGGATCATGATGAGATCGCGGGACGGATCATGATGAGATCGCGAGATGGATCGTGATGAGTTC
Organism: Hordeum marinum; assembly: GCA_022496015.1. Taxonomy (NCBI): domain Eukaryota; kingdom Viridiplantae; phylum Streptophyta; class Magnoliopsida; order Poales; family Poaceae; genus Hordeum; species Hordeum marinum. The sequence goes on along the minus strand of CM039672.1, from coordinate 164,356,983 downwards.
GCGGGACGGATCGTGATTGGATCGCGGGACGGATCGTGATGAGATCGCGGGACGCTCGGTGATTTGGTTCGCCAAGACGTTCGATTACACCAACCATGTTTCTTAACGCTTCCCGCTTAGCAATCTACAAGGGTACATAGATCCACTCTCCCTCTCGTAGATGCTCATTACCATGCATAGATCTGCGTGTGCGTAGGAAATTTTTTGTTTTCCATGCAACGTTCCCCAACAGTGGCATCACGAGCTAGGTCTATGTGTAGATGAGATCTCGAGTAGGACATAAAGATTGCTTCCTCCCTTGGTCAGATTTTGGTTCAGCGGTATTGTGAGATGAAGCGGCCCGGACCAACATTACTCGTACGCTTATGAGAGACCGGTTCCCTCGACCGCAACTTGTTGCATATATGGCTTGCGGGTGCCAGTTTCTCTCACTTTAGTTGGATCGGATTCGACAAAGGCGGTCCTTGAGAAGTTTGAAAAGCAACTAGTGTATCACCGTTGTGGTTTTTGTGTAGATGAGAATTGTTCTTGCTAGATACCCGTAGCAGCCACGTAAAACATGCAACAACAATTAGAGGACGTCTAACTTGTTTTTGTAGGGTATGTTGTGATGTGATATGGCCAATTACATGATGTGATATATGTGATGTATGAGATGATCATGTGATGTATAGATTATCACGACTTGCATGTCGATGAGTACGGCAACCAGCAGGAGCCATAGGGTTGTCTTTAATTATTGTATGACCTGCATGTCAATCATTAAGCGCTATATAATGCTTTACTTTATCGCTAAACGGGAGCAATGGTAGTAGAAGCATGGTGGGCGCGACGACCCCGATGGCGACACGTTGATGGAGATCAAGATGATGGAGATCATGGTGTCATGCCAGTGACGATGGAGATCATGCCGATGCTTTCATGATGGAGATCAAAAGCACAAGTTCATGGCCATATCATGTCACTTATGATTTGCATGTGATGTTAATCCTCTTATGCACCTTGTTTTGCTTAGGACGACGGTAGCATTATAAGGTGATCCCTCACTTAATTTCAAGCTAAATTGTGTTCTCCCCGAGTGTGCACCATTGAGAAAGTTCTTCGTGCCGAGACACCATGTGATGATCGGGTGTGATAGACTCTACGTTCATATACAATGGGTGCAAGCCAGTGTTGCACATGCAGAACACTCGGGTCAAACTTGACGAGCCTAGCATGTACAGACGTGGCCTCGGAACACAAGAGACCGAAAGGTCGAACATGAGTCATATAGTAGATATGATCAACATGATGATGTTCATCATTGTAACCACCTCAACTCACGTGAGGATCGGACTTGAGTTGGTAAATTTGGATCATGTATCACTCGAATGACCGGAGGGATGTCAATTTGAGTGGGAGTTCTTAAGTAATATGATTAATTGAACTCATTATCATGAACATAGTCAGTAGTGTCTTTGCAAAATTATGTTGTAGATTACTAGCTCACGTTGTAGCTCCCTTGAATTTTTATATGTTCCTAGAGAAATAGAGTTGAAAGTTGATGGTATCAATATTGTGGACTGGCTCCATGATCTGAGGATTGTCCTCATTGCCGCACAGAAGGCTTATGTCCTTAATGCACCGCTCGGTGCGCCAACCCCTCTAACGTCGTTTGTAGATGTTGTGAACATCTGACAGGCACGTTCTGATGACTACTTAATAGTTTAGTGCGTCATGCATTACGGCATAGAATTGAGGCTCCGAAACATTTTGAACGTCATGGAACATATGAGATGTTCTAAGAGCTGAAATTAGGATCTTAGGCTCGTGCCCGTGTTGCGAGATATGAGATCTCCAACAAGATTCTTTGCCTGCAAGATGAAGGAGAATAGCTCAATCATTGAGCATGTGCTTAGATTGTCTGGTGCTACAATCGCTTGAATCGAGTGGGAGTTGATCTTCTGATAGAGGCGAAGTTGTCCCTGTCTTTCGATGAGATGGTGGCTATCGTTTTTGGTGGAGTAGACTTTGACGATCCGACTACAAACGTGTGATGATGCCGTGCCTTAGCAATCGCTAAACCAACTCCGAGAGGTCATTGACCACACCGGAGCATGATCAACCTGACCACGAGGGTCTGTTTCCTGCATGCAAACGAAGAACAAGCAAGAAACTAAGATTGCAATCTGCATATTGCGAATATAAGAGGAAAGCTTTATTGATGAAGTGGGGTTTTGTGACGCCTTTGTCTAGTCATGGAACACAAACGAAGAACGCAAAGTTGCAGCTATGGCGAACTTGTAATCTAAACAAAACCCAACCCTAAAACGACGCCCTAAGGGCTGTATATATGGGGGAATAGAGGGGAATTTCCTGGCCACTTGGAGGAGGGGTCCGAAACAAACCTTATCTCAGTTTCCCCATACATACGGACTCTAGAAACAGCCTATAATATGGTATTTCGAAATTACATGGGCCTGGCCCAACAATAAGGTGGCGCAGCACCTATATTAGCCTAGGGACGAATTTTATAAGTAGCATCATGCATATTTCGTCCAAGGCTTCTTGCTCCCATTATGGTGGCTTCAAAGTGCGAAAATCATCACTGGAAGCTCCATTGTTATTTCCCGCGCGCGCACCTTCTTCTCCATGCTTGATCCCGCTCCCATGGTCGTCCTTCTTATCCATGCTAAGTCCTTCATTCATAAGTAAAACAAAAGTATCTAATTTAGGCAACATCATATGTTTATGAACATTAGAAGGATTTGCAAGAAACGAAAGTACCTAGTAATTCAATTGACGTGCGCGAGCTCTAGTAATTGGTCCTGTATGTATAGCAGCCGGAGTTGTGGGTGTAGCATTAGCAGGGATGTCCTCATCATCCTCCCCTTTTTGAACTGAAGTCGTCCTCGACGGAAGCTCATCATCCTCACCCAAATAAGGCTTCAAATCTGCAATGTTAAAAGTGGGGCTAACCCCAAACTGTATAGGCAGCTCAAGTTTATATGCATTATCATTTATTTTCTCTAACACCTTAAAAGGACCATCAGCACGTGGCATTAGCTTTGACTTGCGCAAATCAGGAAATCTATCCTTACGCAAATGTAACCAAACAAGATCTCCAGGTGCAAAGACAACATGTTTTCTACCCTTATCTCCAGCAATTTTGTATTTAGCATTCATACGCTCAATGTTTTCCTTCGTTAACTCATGCATCTTTAATATCAATTCAGCACGTTCTTTAGCATCAAAATTAACCTTCTCCGAAGATGGAAGAGGCAACAAATCAATAGGTGCACGAGGTAAGAAACCATACACAACTTCAAAAGGGCACATCTTAGTGGTAGAATGTAGCGAACGATTAGAAGCAAATTCAATATGAGGCAAGCATTCTTCCCACATTTTGAGGTTATTCTTCAAAATAGCCCTAAGCATAGTAGACAATGATACTTCAGTTTGGCCATCAGTTTGGGGAAGACATGTAGTACTAAAAGGTAGTTTAGTCCCCAACTTAGCCCATAAACATCTCCAAAAGTGGCTAAGAAATTTAGCATCGCGATCTGAAACAATTGTATTTGGCACACCATGCAACCGAATAATTTCACGAAAGAACAAATCAGCAACATGAGCAGCAGCATCATTTTTATGACATGGTATAAAGTGTGCCATTTTGGAAATCTATACACGACAACAAATATGTTATCCCTCCCCTTCTTAGTTCGAGGTAAACTGATAGAGGCGAAGTTGTCCATGTCTTTTGATGAGATGGTGGCTATCGTTTTTGGTGGAGTAGACTTTGACGATCCGACTACGAATGTGTGATGACGCCGCGCCTTAGCAACCGCTAAACCAACTCCGAGAGGTTATTGACCACGCCGGAGCACGATCAACCTGACCACGAGTGTATGTTTCCTGCACGCAAACAAAGAACAAGCAAGAAACTAAGATTGCAACCTGGATATTGCGAATATAAGAAGAAAGCTTTATTGATGAAGTGGGGTTCTGTGACGCCTTTGTCTAGTCGTGGAACACAAACGAAGAACGCGAAGTTGCAGCTATGGTGAACTTGTAGTCTAAAGAAAACCCAACCCTAAAACGACGCCCTAAGGGCTGTATATATGGGGGAATAGAGGGGAATTTCGTGACCCGTTGGAGGAGGGGTCCAAAACCGACCTTAACTCAGTTTTCCCATACATACGAACTCTTAAAACAACCTATAATATGGTATTTCGAAATTACATGGGCGTGGCCCAACAATAAGGTGGTGCAGCACCTATATTAGCCTAGGGACGAATTTTATAAAGTAGCATCATGCATATTTCGTCCAAGGCTTCTTGCTCCCATTATGGTGGCTTCAAAGTGCAAAAATCATCACTAGAAGCTCCATTGTTCTTTCCCGCGGGCGCACCTTCTTCTCCATGCTTGATCCCGCTCCCATGGTCATCCTTCTTGTCCATGCCAGGTCCTTCATTCATAAGTAAAACAAAAGTATCTAATTTAGGCAGCATCATATGTTCATGAACAATAGAAGGATTTGCAAGAAACGAAAGTACCTGGTAATTCAATTGACGTGCGCGAGCTCTAGTAATTGGTCTTGTATGTATAGCTGTTGGAGTTGTGGGTGTAGCATTAGCAGGGATGTCCTCATCATCCTGTACTTAACGCATAATCTCCTTTGTCTCCTTTGGATTGGTATGGTATGGCGCACGGTTGGGTAGGGATGCACCGGGAATTAAGTCAATCTGATGCTCAATCCCACGAATAGGTGGTAATCTCGGTGGCACGTCTTGCGGGAAGACGTCAGCGTACTCCTACAAAATGTTAATGACAGCAGGAGGCAAAGAGGGAGGCATGTCCTCGAATGAAAATAATACCTCTTTGCATACAAAAGCATAGCAAACAGATGTAGCAACATCCAAATCATTAATATCAGATTTAGTAGCAAGTAAACATCCACTCTTCAATTTTATTTCGGATACAACATTAGATGATGGTTTATTATGCTTATGGTGTTGCTCAAATTCCTATGCTACAATCTAATTTTCACTCTTATTTTTCTCCTATTTTTCTTTACAAGCTCTAGCAATGTCATCTTTCATAATATGTTCCGGAGACATAGGAAGAAAAGTGATATTTTGATCCTTATGTACAAGAGTATACTGATTTGTCCTACCATGGTGTACAATTTTTTTATCAAACTGCCATGGCCTACCAAGTAGAACAGAACATGCTTGCATGGGTACCACATCACAATCCACATAATCAGAATATGTAGCAATGCTAAAATGCACACGAACAGTACGTGTTACCTTAACCTTGCCACTATTGTTGAACCATTGGATGTAATAAGGATGAGGATGTGGTCTGGTGGTTAGAGACAGCTTCTCCACCATCTCCATGCTAGCCAAGTTATTGCAACTCCCTCCATCTCCATGCTAGCCAAGTTATTGAAACTCCCTCCATCTCCATGCTAGCCATCTTCATGCTAGCCAAGTTATTACCAGTTTTCGTAGTTTAGATCGCATCTGTTCTTCATACCTTTAGTCCACGAAAAAGCCACAAAAAAATTTAGGGTTAGATCATCATATCCGAACCAATCTGAGCCTTTGCATAGTCTTTTCAGTATTTTGCTTTGTTGAATTTGCGGTTACATCGTCGTGTCGCGTTGCTGGTCTTAGTGTCTAGTCCTTTAGAGTTTCGAGTTCTTTTCACAGGTTGTCATGCTGCCACCGCATCGTCTTCATCGCTGCCATATACCACCACCATCATCATCGCTGCCATATATCACCATCCATCATCACTATCCATTGGTGTCCATATATACCACCACCAATCCTCCACCAATCCGAGTCCAGCTCGTTTTAGATTTAGTTTCGAGATCCTTTTGATTTCGGATCCGTGTTTTGCTACCTGCGTAGGTGTCGAAAAAAAGAGTCTGGCACGCTTTGTAGAGCACGTTTTGGCCCAAAAAAAATTCGGCTGAGAATATTTTTCCCTATCTTGGTTTTAGGTTCTTCGGAGCGTTTCGGGACACTTGCCATCATAGTGATTTTTGTCGAAATTTTTGGTCGTCGCAGCCCCCGAATTGCTCCAGAAAAAGAAAAAAATAGTCCAACAATTTTCGAGCCCATCTTGCTTATACGACGTGGGAAGAGTTTTGAGACACTTGTCATTATAGTGTTTTTTTGAGCAAAAAAAAGAGCGCAAAAAAAAAGAGGCGCCAAAAAAAACCAAACAATTTTTTTTTCAGAGTGTGCTTTTCCCTTGATTACGTGTAGCGTCGTCATTTTGTTGGTGTTTTAGGCTCGCGTCTCTAATACGGGTCTAGCCTAGGACCAGCACAGTACCGTCGTTGAGCGTTTATTCAACCTTGCATCTCTGAATTGATTATTGCTAACCTTTTTTTGCTACCATATTATAAGCCATCCCAGCTCCACATACATCTACGTCGTGTGTTTCACACCACCTGGCAATCGCTCTATCCAAGATTTGAGAGTTTTGACTATAACGGTTGCCGATCACCGCCTGCTGCTGGGTAAGAACTGGTAAGAATTTGAGATTCGCTTAAAGGATTTGTGACACACCACCACCACCACCACGACCACGTCCCAGTAGTCTGTAGGTTTCATATTCTTGTGTGTTTCCTATTTGCTAACCATGCCAGGATCACACGACAATGAGATCGACTGGGAGAGCATGACCAACAAAGCGCTCTATGATAAATTTCAGCAATTGATGGCTGACCAGGTACAAGACTTCGTGACCAACTTTGGCGAGGCCATGGAGAAGCTAGATGGTTTGGAGAAGACCTTTGACACCAAGATGGACGCCAAGTTCAATGAGGTTCTTGCCCGTCTACCACCACCAGCTGCGGCTCCTATTCCTTTCGAACGACGAGCACGACGCGTGCCTCTCGGCCAAGCCCAACATACTGGTACTGTTGATACTGCTGCTATTTCTATGGCTCGTGCTGCTACTGTCGTTGAGCAGGTTGAAGATTATAATGGTGATTACGATGATGAGGGAGAGGTTGCTCCCAATCAGCCTCAGGGGCAACCACCACCATACGCACCAGGTCGACCACATGGCTACAACCGTAACGGTAGGGCTGCACCACCCCCTCAGGTACGAGATCATGACCATCTCCCTAAACTTAAATTGAATATTCCGACGTTTGAGGGTAGATATGTTCCTGATACATATCTTACATGGGAGTTAGAAACAGAACAACGTTTTACATGCTTACAATTTCCTGAGGATAGACGTGTTGCTGCTGCTGTTTGTTCATTCACTAGTTTTGCTTGTGTTTGGTGGTCAGAACATTATAGAATACACCATGCTAATATTCCAACTACTTGGGCTGCTTTGAAAACTGCTATGCGTAATCGTTGGGTGCCACCTTATTATCGACGTTAATTGCTTCAAAATTTGCAGCGTTTAAGACAAGGAAAAAATTCTGTAGAAGAATATTATCAGGAATTACAAACTGGTATGATTAGATGTGGTATTGTTGAAGAGAATGAAGCTATGCTTGCACATTTTATGGGTGGATTAAATAGAGAGATTCAGACTATTCTGGAGTATAAGGAGTATAACACTATCACCCGTTTATTTCATCTTGCTTGCAAAGCCGAACGTGAAGTGCAGGATCGACACGCAATGGGGAGAACTACTTTTTCTGCAGGTCGCACTTGATCATGGACGCCACGTACCTCATCTACTTCCACACGTCCTGCTGCAACACCACCTACTTCAACCTCCAACCCCAACCGCGATACCAGGAAACAGGCTCCTCCTCCACCCTCTACAAAGACCACACCTTCTGGGCCTGCACAGAGCTCTTCTTCATCTATTGCATCCACAGGGCAAACACATGAGGTTATATGTCGTCGTTGCAAGGGTGGAGGTCACTTTGCTAGAGAATGCCCTTCCAAGCGTGTAATGATTGTTACTGAGGATGGTGGATATGCGTCTGCTAGTGATTATGATGAGGAGACTTTGGCTCTCATTGCAAGTGAAGAGCACGATGGCGACGATGCGGCACCAGAAACACACTACATGGCTGCTGATTACGCTGACAGGTATGAAAGTTTAGTTGCTCAACGTGTTCTCGGTGTGCAGGTTACACAGGCTGAACAAAATCAGAGGCACAACTTGTTCCACACACAGGGAGTTGTGAAGGAGCGTTCTGTTCACGTCATCATCGATGGAGGGAGTTGCAATAACTTGGCTACCATGGAGATGGTGGAGAAGCTGTCTCTAACCACCAGACCACATCCTCATCCTTATTACATCCAATGGTTCAACAATAGTGGCAAGGTTAAGGTAACACGTATTGTTCGTGTGCATTTTAGCAGCTACATATTCTGATTTTGTGGATTGTGATGTGGTACCCATGCAAGCATGTTCTGTTTTACTTGGTAGACCATGGCAGTTTGATAAAAATTCTGTACACCATGGTAGGACAAATCAGTATACTCTTGTTCATAAGGATCATAATATCACTTTGCTTCCTATGTCTCCTGAACATATTATGAAAGATGACATTGCTAGAGCTAGTAAAGCAAAACAGGAGAAAAATAAGAGTGAAAATCAGATTGTAGCACAGGAATTTGAGAAACACCATAAGCATAATAAACCATCATCTACTATTGCATCCGAAATAAAATTGAAGAGTGGATGTTTACTTGCTACTAAATCTGATATTAATGATTTGGATGTTGCTACATCTGTTTGCTATGCTTTTGTATGCAAAGAGGTATTATTTTCATTCGAGGACATGCCTCCCTCTTTGCCTCCTGCTGTCATTAACATTTCGCAGGAGTTTGCTGACGTCTTTCCACAAGATGTGCCACCGGGATTACCACCTATTCGCGGGATTGAGCATCAGATTGACTTAATTTCCGGTGCATCCTTACCCAACCGTGCGCCCTACCGTACCAATCGAGAGGAGACAAAGGAGATTATGTGTCAAGTACAGGAGCTGCTTGACAAAGGTTATATACGTGAATCCCTTAGTTCTTGTGCTGTTCCTATTATTGTAGTGCCTAAAAAGGATGGTACATCGCGCATGTATGTGGATTGTAGAGGCATTAATAATATTACTATTCGTTATTCGTTATCGTCATCCTATTCCGATTGCTAAGGCGCGGCGTCATCACACGTTCGTAGTCGGATCGTCAAAGTCTACTCCACCAAAAACGATAGCCACCATCTCATCGAAAGACAGGGACAACTTCACCTCTATCAAGGCCTAGAAGGTGTGCTCTTCGCAGAGGGTGGAGTAGGAGCCTGTTTCTTGGTATCGCGGTTGGAGTTGGAGGTGGAAGTAGGTGGTGTTGCAGCATGACGTGCGGAAGTAGAGGAGGTACGTGGCGTCCATGATGAAGTGCGACCTGAAGAAAAAGTAGTTCTCGCCATTGCCTGTCGATCCTGCACTTCACATTCAGCTTTGCAAGCAAGATGAAATAAATGAGTGACAGTTATATACTCCTTATACTCTAGAATAGTCCGAATCTCTCTATTTAATCCACCCATAAAATGTGCAAGCATAGCTTCATTCTCCTCAACAATACCACATCTAATCATGCCACTTTGTAATTCCTGATAATATTCTTCTACATAATTTTTTCCTTGTCTTAAACGCTGCAAATTTTGAATAAATTTGCGGTTATAATAAGGTGGCACCCAACGATTACGCATAGCAGTTTTCAAAGCAACCCAAGTAGTTGGAATATTAGCATGGTGTATTCTACAATGTTCTGACCATCAAACACAAGCAAAACTAGTGAATGAACAGACAGCAACAGCAACACGTCCATCCTCAGGAAATTGTAAGCATGTAAAACGTTGTTCTGTTTCTAACTCCCATGTAAAATATATATCAGGAACGTATCTACCCTCAAACGTCGGAATATTCAATTTAAGTTTAGGGAGATGGTCATGATCCCGTACCAGAGGGGGTGGTGCAGCCCTACTGATAATGGCGAGGGTCCCGATCTTTCGATAGGATGATTACTATCGATTTGGTGGAGAAGACTTTGACGATCCGACTAGAAACGTGCACAACGTCGCGCCTTAGCAATCGCTAAACCAATCTCCAAGAGGTTATTGACCACGCGGGAGCACGATCAACCTGACCACGAAGGTCTATTCCTGCAAGCAATCAAAGAACAAGCAAGAATATGATAATGCAATCTGAATATTGCGAATATAGATGAAGTATTGATAAGGTTGGGGTTCCGAAAGCGGTCTTGGTCTGGTCGTTTGACACAAACGAAATACACGAAGTTGCAATGGCTAACTTTTAACTAAACAAAACCCAAAGGAAAAGCTACTAGATTGATCTACTTATATAGGAGCAAGTGGTGGCGGCCAAGGAGGTGGGAGGACATCCCAAAACACCCTAAAACAAACCCTAGGTCGTACAAGGCCCATGGGCCCAAGTGGAGGTGATGCAACACCTTTCGACTTGTAGTTTGACTCGAATTCTGATGCAACGTCAGATTGTTTCGTTGATATCTTAGCGATTCGGACGAATTTTAAGGTGATTCCAACTGGGCTGGAACGCATATGAAATCTAGTTTACAGCAAAAAACGAATCACCCAATTCCGAGTCCGTATGAAAAAGTTGTTGGCGTTTTGAGACAGGTGTGTCTGTGTAGTCCGAATCTGAGTCCAGAACGTGAGAGACTTGGACTCTATCTTCTCTTGGGCTAAAAGTGACGTGAGAGAACTTCTTGAACAACACATAATTGTTTCCTTTGACATTAGAGGACCTCTTGAATAGCACCCAACCATTTCCTCTTTCTTTGTCATCACACGTGGTTCATACAAGTGTTCGACCATTCTGCATTTAGGCATAAAATAAAAATAGGTGAAGTATATTTGTTTCGGATAACATAAATAAATTATTGCATAATTCTTATAAGAAATCACCTCACAAATATGCATGTATGCAACATTTTTGGTCATATCCAAGGTAGTCATGTCCTCATCACCTACCGTTACGGTTGTAGCCATGTGGTCGACCTGGTGCGTATCGTGGTGGTTGCCCCTGAGGCTGATCTGGAGCTACCTCTCCCTCATCATCGTAATCATCATAATAATCTTCAACATGCTCAACGACAGTAGCAGCAGGAGCCACAGAAGTAACAGCAGTTTCAACAGTACCAGTATGTTGGGCTTGGCCAAGAGGCACACGTCATGCGCGTCGTTCGAAAGGGATAGGAGCTGCAGCTGGTGGTGGTAGATGGGCAAGCACCTCATTGAACTTGGCGTCCATCTTGGTGTCGAATGTCTTCTCCAAACCATCCATCATGTACCTGGTCAGCCATCATTTGCTGAAATTTATCATAGAGCGCTTTGTTGGTCATGCTCTCCCAGTCGATCCCGTCGTCGTGTGATCCTGACATGGTTAGCAGAAATAGGAAACACACAAGAATATGAAACCTACAGACTACTGGGACGTGGTGGTGGTGGTGGTGGTGTGTCACAAATCCTTTAAGCGAATCACAAATTCTTACAAGTTCTTACCCAACAGCAGGCGGTGATCGGCAACCGTTGTAGTCAAAACTCTCAAAGCTTGGATAGAGTGATTGTCAGGTAGTGTCAAACACATGACGTAGATGTATGTGGAGCTGGGATGGCTTATAATATGGTAGCAAAAAGGGTTAGCGATAATCAATTCAGAGATGCAATGTTGAATAAACGCTCAACGACGGTACTGTGTTGGTCCTAGGCTAGACCGTACTAGAGACGCGAGCCTAAAACACCAACAAAATCACGATGCTACACGTAATCAAGACAAGAGCACACTCTAAATTTTTTTGATTTTTTTCGGGGGGTTTTCGCCGCCTCTTTTTTTTGCGCTTTTTTTTGCTCAAAAAATCACTACGATGGCGAGTGACTCAAAACTCTTCCCACGTCGTATAAGCAAGATGGGCACGAAATTTGTTGGACTAATTTTTTTTCTGGAGCAATTCGGGGGCTGCGACGACCAAAAATTTCGACAAAAATCACTATGATGGCAAGTGTCTCAAAACACTCCAAAGAACCTAAAATCAAGTTAGGGAAAAATATTTTCGGCCAAAACTTTTTTGGGCCAAAACGTGCTCTACAAAGCGTGCCAGGCTTTTTTCCGACACCTACGCAGGTAGCAAAACACGAATCCGAAATCAAAAGGATCTCGAAACTAAACCTAAAACGAGCTGGACTCGGATTGGTGGCGGCTTTGTGGTGGTATATATGGACACCAATGGATAGTGATGGTGGGTGCTGATATATGGCAGCGGTGATGATGGTGGTGGTATATGGAAACTATGACGACGATGCGGTGGCGGCATGACAACCTATGAATAGAACTTGAAACTTTAAAGGACTAGACACTAAGACCAGCAACTCAACACGACGATGTAACCGCAAATTCAACAAAGCAAAAAACTGAAAAGACTATGCAAAGGCTCAGATTGGTTCGGATATGATGATCTAACCCGATTTTTTTTTGGCTTTTTCGTGGACTAAAGGTATGACGAAACAGATGCGATCTAAACTATGAAAACTAGTAAAATCTCATCGAGCAACCTAGAAATCTGATACCACTTGATAGAGGCAAAGTTGTCCATGTCTTTCGATGAGATGGTGGCTATCGTTTTTGGTGGAGTACACTTTGACGATCCGACTACGAACGTGTGATGATGTCGCGCCTTAGCAATCACTAAACCAACTCCGAGAGGTTATTGACCACGCCGGAGCACGATCAACCTGATCCTGAGGGTCTATTTCCTGCACGCAAATGAAGAACAAGCAAGAAACTAAGATTGCAATCTGGATATTGCGAATATAAGAGGAAGGCTTTATTGATGAAGTGGGGTTCTGTGACGCCTTTGTCTGGTCGTGGAACACAAACGAAGAATGCGAAGTTGCAGCTATGGCGAACTTGTAATCCTAACAAAACCCAACCCTAAAACGATGCCCTAAGGGCTGTATATATAGGGGAATAGAGGGGAATTTCGTGGCCCCTTGGAGGAGGGGTCCGAAACCGACCTTAACTCAGTTTCCCCATACATACGGACTCTAAAACTAGCCTATAATATGGTATTTCGAAATTACATGGGCCTGGCCCAACAATAAGGTGGCGCAGCACCTATATTAGCCTAGGGACGAATTTTATAAAGTAGCATCATGCATATTTCGTCCCAGGCTTCTTGCTCCCATTATGGTGGCTTCAAAGTGCAAAAATCATCACTGGAAGCTCCATTGTTCTTTCCCGCGCGCGCACCTTCTTCTCCATGCTTGATCCTGCTCCCATGGTCATCCTTCTTGTCCATGCCAGGTCTTTCATTCATAAGTAAAACAAAAGTATGTAATTTAGGCAGCATCATATGTTCATGAACATTAGAAGGATTTGCAAGAAACGAAAGTACCTGGTAATTCAATTGACGTGCGCGAGCTCTAGTAATTGGTCCTGTATGTATAGCAATCAGAGTTGTGGGTGTATCATTAGTAGGGATGCTCTTTTGGTAGCCACATTTCAGATTAAGCAACGCCGAGGACGGCTTTGTTTTCAAAAAGGGGAGGATGATGAGGACATGATTACCTTCGATACGACCAAAAATGTTGCATACATGCATATTTGTGAGGTGATTTTTTATAAGAATTATGCAATAATTTATTTATGTTATCCGGAACAAAAATACTTCACTTATTTTTATTTTATGCCTAAATGCAGAATGGTCGAACACTTGTATGAATCATGTGTGATGACAAAGGAAGACGAAATGGTTGGGTGATATTCAAGAGGTCCTCTAATGGAAAAGGAAACAATTAGGTGTTGTTCAATAAGTTCTCTCACGTCACTTTTAGCCCAAGAGAAGATAGAGTCCAAGTCTCTCACGTTCTGGACTCAGATTCGGACTGCAGAGACAGACCTGTCTCAAAACGCCAACAACTTTTACATACAGACTCGGAATTGGGTGATTTCTTTTTTGCTGGAAACTAGATTTCATATGCTTTGCAGCCAAGTTGTAATCACCTTAAAATTCGGCCTGATTGTGAAGATATCAACGAAACAATCTGACGTTGCATCAGAATCCGAGTCAAACTACAAGTCCAAAGGTGTTGCATTACCTCCACTTGGGCCCATGGGCCTTGTACGACCTAGGGTTGGTTTTAGGGTGTCTTAGGACGTCCTCCCACCTCCTTGGCCGCCATCCCTTGCTCCTATATAAGTAGATCAATCTGGTAGCTTTTCCTTTGGGTTTTTTGTTTAGTTAAAAGTTAGCCATTGCAACTTTGTGTACTTCGTTTGTGTCCAACGACCAGACCAAGACCGCTTTCGGAACCCCAACCTTATTAATACTTCATCTATATTCTTAATATTCAGATTGCATTATCATATTCTTGCTTGTTCTTCGATTGCTTGCAGGAATAGACCTTCGTGGTCAGGTTGATCATGCTCCGGTGTGGTCAATAACCTCTTGGAGATTGGTTTAGCGATTGCTAAGGCGCAACGTCGTGCACGTTCGTAGTCGGATCATCAAAGTCGTCTCCACCAAATCGATAGTTATCATCTCATTAAAAGATCGAGACCCTTGCCTCTATCAGGATGCTTCCATGTCATATTGTCGGTAGCCTTGATCCAAAGTAGGAGCTTCCACTTGGGTAGATGAAGTACTTTCTTTCACCTCCATAGGACAAATCTTGCCGATGGACAAGTCTTGGATAGCTTCCGAAGGATCTTTATCACCTATATCATTTGGCAGTTGTTTGACTTGCGCACCATTAGATTCATCAAACTTCACATCTACCATATCTTCAACTTTTCGAGTGAAGTTGTTGTAGACACGGTAAGAGTGAGAGTTCGATTCATAACCAAGTAGGAAACCTTCATGAGATTTGGGAGCAAATTTAGCACGGTGATGTTTATCAAGAATGTAACACTTAGAACCGAATACCCGAAACTATCCAACTTGGGGTTTGTTACCAGTGAGAAGATTGTATGCCGTTTAACCGCGAAGCTTGTGCAAGTAGAGTCGGTTTGTGGCATGACATGTTGTTTTCACGGCTTCTGCTCAAAAGTGTCTTGGCGTCTTGTATTTGTCAAGCATCGTTCTTGTCGTCTCAATGAGGGCTCGGTTCTTTCTCTCAATGACTCCATTTTGTTGAGGTGTGTACATAACCGAGAACTCATGAAAAATACCCTTTTCGTCAAGAAAGGTATCCACATGGGTGTTCTTGAACTCCGATCCATTATCGCTTCGAACCTTCTTGATCTTCACCTGAAACTGATTTTGTGCTTTGCGTGTGAAGTTCTTGAAGATCTTTTGTACCTGCGACTTATCATCAAGAAAGAATACCCACGTAAATCTGCAAAAATCATCAACTACAACTAGACCATAAGAGTTTCCACCAAGAATCTTGTAAGCATTGGGACCAAAGAGATCCATATGTAGTAACTTGAGTGGTCTCCTAGTGGTCATGATGTTCTTGACCGGATGACTTCCAGATACTTGCTTCCCTGCTTGACAAGCGCTACAAAGTTTGTCTTTTTCAAAGATAACATCTTTAACACTAAGAATATGATTGCCCTTTATAAGCTTACCTAGATTGTGCATGCCTACATGTCCAAGCCTTCTATGCCATAGCCAACCTTTAGAAGATTTTGCACTAACACAAGTACGAGGTTGGGCCTTTTTAGTGAAATCAACAATGTATAGATCACCTCTACGAATATCGGTAAAGACAATTTTATGATTATCAAATCGAAACACTTGGCAATCTACTTTGGTAAATAGGACATCGAAACCGAAGTCTGCTAGTCTAGATACGGAAAGATGATTGTAGCCAAGGGATTCAACAAGCATCACATTTTGAATGGAGCTATCATGAGATATGGCCACCTTACCAAGGCCAAGTACCTTATCCTTAGAGTTGTCTCCAAAGGTCACGTACCTTCGAGGTCCTTGATTAGGTGTGATCTCTTGGAACATGTCTTTATCGCCAGTCATGTGATCCGTGCATCCACTGTCGAGAATCCACTCTTTTCCGCCGGACATGTAATCCTTGAAGTTTGCCATTAGACTAAGATTCCTCATGATCTTTTCATGCTCGATGTCGAACAACTCATCTTCATCATAGTAGCCATGTTCTTTATTGTCATCATTTAGCGAAATCTCCTCGTCATAGAAACCAAGAGATTTGTTAGAATCACAACCATGACAATGTTCTGGTTTATGAATGTGAATGGCTTCAATGATAATGTTGTTGATAGTAGTGACATCTCCTTTAGCACGCATGAGATCACAGAGCTCAAATATGCATTTATCAAAGTTTGGATCACCCAGCTTCATTTTGTGAAAATCAATAGTTTTATGAAGAATTTCATCAAGATTACCTAATGGAAGATTTGGATATCGTTTCTCCAAATCAATCCACAAAGTATAAGCACATGCAAAGTTTTTCAAGTGAGAAAGCACGAATCTTGGTAAGCCTCTAACAATAAGATTGACAATTCTAAGGTTACCAAGCATATTAATTTCCTCTTCGTGTGTGGGATGCAATTCATCAACGGGGAGAACATAGGGATTTTCAATATGTTTTCTCAAGTGGAATTTGTCAAATAGATCAATCATGGTATTCTTCCATCGACTATAGTACTCTCCATCAAGAATGGGCACTCTACAATACAAACTCTCCACACTAGACACATCCATCTTCCTCCACAGTGTTGAAACCAAAGCAATGGAGACCAAAGCTCCGATACCAATTGCAGGATCACTAGAAGTGTATGTCTAGAGGGGGGTGAATAGACTACTAGCAGGAATTTAAAACTACCTCAAGCATAAGTTCAAGGGTTGGTAGTTTTAGCATATATAGCAAGTCTAGAACACCCTACACATGCAAGTCATCAAGTATAGCAGCGGAAAGTAAAGACATTGCACATGAAAGTAAGGAGTAGAGATAGAGAGATCAAACGCATGAAAGACATGAAGATTTTTCCCGTGGTTCTGATAGGTGGTGATGTCATACATCCATGTTCATGGAGTCTTAAACCCACGGAGGGTAACGGTCGTGAGAGTCCACGGAGGGCTCTACCCACGGAGGGTTCCACGAAGAAGCAACTTTGACTATACCATGATGGCCTACATCCACGGAGGACTAGCCTAACTCGGGGTAGATCTTCACGAAGTAGGTGATCTCCTTGCCCTTACAAACTTCTTGGTTCACTCCACAACAAGAAGTAGGAGGCTCCCAAGTGACACCTAACCAATCTAGGAGGCACCACCCTCCAAAAGGTAATAGGCTCGATAATGTCGATGAACTCCTTGCTCTTGTGCTTCAATATGATAGACTCCTCAACAGACAATCACTCTCTCACAGATTTGGCTTGGTGTAAGAGGTTGATTGGGTGGAAAGAAACTAGGGGAGGCTGGAGATCAAGATTCATATGGTAGGAATGGAATGGCATGATCTCAACACATGAGTAGGTGGCTCTCTCTCAGAAAATCAGTAGGTATGAGTGGGGAACTGTTCTGAGTGCTTCTCTTACGAGTGAGTGGTGGTGGAGGGGTATATATAGGCATCTCCAAAAATCCAACCATTACACCTAATAAGTCAGACTCGATGGAACCGATGCGTGAATCTCGGTTGTACCGAGATGCCTCAAAGGTAGCAACTTTTGAATCTCGGTGAGACCGATACATAAAACTCGGTTGCACCGATAAGGTGACCAACGGTCAGATTGCCAATCTCGGTGACACCGATTCACAAAACTCATCGGGATCGATTTTGTAAACTTGCAGAAAAGGAAGTAGGCAACCAAAACTCGATGGCACCAAAGTGGAATCAGTTGCACCAAAAAGCTAGGGTTTGCTTGAGTCTGTTTGAGATTGGGAATCGATGGCACCGAGTGGAAAGTGTTGGTTGCACCGATTTTGGATATTTAGCTTTAGACAAACTTTTGTGGAAGAGCTTGTGGGTGTATGTGGTGACTATAACTTGTGCATGTCTAATAATTTTGTTCACCGACAAAACCTTACCCCCTTTTGATAGTATTGGCTTTCCTATGGACTCTCTCATAAGAGGTAAAATGTAGAGTCCTTTGTTTGAAGCCTGGCCAATGCTATTCCTTCTCCTTCTTCTTCATGAGGATACTCTCCACACTCCTTTTTGCTAGACCATCTCTCTCTATGGACTTTACATGAAATACACTAGATGAAAGTATTAGTCCAAGAGACAATGCATGTTGTCATGAATTATCAAAACCACCAAGGGAGCACATTGTGCTTTTAGAGATTGGCAAGCATAGCATTAGTCAATGATGCAATTCATGAAAGAATAAATTAGGGAAGAGAATATTCACATGCAAATATACTATCATGGACATCTTTTATGATTGTGAGCCCCCATTAATATTATATGCCAAAATTGTTGACGTTGGACAAGGAAGACAACATAATGATTTATGCTTGTTCATATCCACATAGAAGTTATATTGTCATATATCCTTCAACATGTGGTGCTTGCCCAATATCTTTGGTAGCCAAAAACTCCGCACTAAGTAGAGATACTACTTGTGCATCCAAAAACCCAAAACCCAAACTCATGTTTGAGAGTCCACCATACCTACCTATGGATTGAATATGATCCTTCAAGTAAATTGTCATCAGTGCATCAAGGCAATAAAAATTGCTTCTAAAAGTGTTGGATCAATTAGTGTACGAGAAAATTGAGCATTGCACGAACTTGTGATGGCAAAGTAATAAAAGTGACGGACTGCATAACAAAGGTTGTTATCACAAGAGGCAATGCAACGTGATGTTACTTTGCGCTAAGGGATTTGGAATACAAACTAAAAAGTGCATGAAAACTGCTGCTTCCCTCTGTGAAGGGCCTATATTTTACTTTTATGTACTTACTTTCATGCAAGAGTCAAAGTATTCTTCTCTATTCCTTTTTATTTCTCTCTTTGGCAAGCATCATGTGGTGAGGAAAGATCTAGGCACATATGTTCAGTTGGATATGAGTGAGCATGAGTTATTATTGTTGACATCACCCTTGAGGTGAATAGGTTGGGAGGCAAACTATAAGTCCCTATCTTTTTATGTGTCTCGTTGAAACTTTTTGCTCATGGGTATGTTGTGAGTGTTAGCAATCATAGAAGACTAAATGATGGTTGAGTATATGGACTTACCAAAAGGCTCCTACATGAGACCCTCCCTGAAAATATGATGAATTGTAATTGCAAAGTTGACTGAGAACATAGTTTTTTGGTTTCCAATAAGGTTTATGCTTTATACTCTCACGTTGTGATGAATTGTTAATTGTTCATAAGAAGTTATATGATGTTGTTATGAAATAAAAGTTGTATGAGAAAGTTTTATGTCAATTATTGTTATTTTTATAATAATAAGCATGATGCTACTATGTTCGTATTTTATTTTTATCGACACCTCTCTCTCAAACCATGTGGACATGTTCTTCGATATCGGCTTTCGCTTGAGGACAAGCGAGGTCTAAGCTTGGGGGAGTTGATACGTCCATTTTGCATCATGTTTTCCTACTGTTATTTATAGTGTTTTATGCATAATAATGATTTGGGGAGTAATTCTAATGCCTTTTCTCTCACAATTTGCAAGGTTTACACCAAGAGGGAGAATGCGGACAACTGGAATTCCGTACCTGAAAAAAGCATGTCAGAGATACCTATTCTGCACATCCCCAATGAAGCTAAAAATTTACGGAGATTTTTTATACAATAAATAAGAAATACTTGAGCTAAAAACTACTGGAGGGGGATCACGAGGGGGCCACCCTCCACCAGGGCGCGCTAGGCTCCCCTAACCACGCCCTGGTGGAGCGTGCCCATCCTGGCCCACCTCCGAAACCCATCTTTTGGTATAAATTCCTAAAAAACCTAAAAAGTAGGAGGAAGACTTTCGGGATGAAGCGCTACCGCCTCGAGGCGGAACTTGGGCAGGAACACTTTTGCCCTCCGGCAGAGCGATTCCGCCGGGGAACTTCCATCTCGGAGGGGGAAATCGAAGCCATCGTCATCACCAACAACCCTCTCATCTTGGGGAGGCCATTCTTCATCAACATCTTCAACAGCACCATCTCCTCTCAAACCCTAGTTCATCTCTTGTGTTCAATCTTTGTACCGGAACCTCAGATTGGTACATGTGGATGACTAGTAGTGTTGATTACCTTGTGTAGTTGATTACTATATGGTTTATTTGGTGGAAGATTATATGTTCAGGTCCATTATGCTATTCAATACACCTCTGATCTTGAGCATGCATATTATTTGTGAGTGGTTACTTTTGTTCTTGAGGTCACGGGAGAAGTCATGTTGTAAGTAATCATGTGAATTTGATATGTGTTCGATATTTTGATGATATGTATGTTGTGATTCCCTTAGTGGTGTCATGTGAAGGTCGACTACATGAATTTCACCATCCATGGGCCTAAGGGAATGTATTGTGGAGTAGTTATTAGATGATGGGTTGCTAGAGTGATAGAAACTTAAACACTAGTTTATGTGCTACGTCGTAGGGGCTGATTTGGGTCCACATGTTTAATGCTATGGTTAGAATTTGTCTTAATGCTTTTCTCGTAGTTGCGGATGCTTGTGAGGGGATTCATCATAAGTAGGTTGTTAGTTCAAGTAAGAACAGCACCTTAGCACCGGTCCACCCACATATCAAATTATCAAAGTAGTGAACACGAATCAAACCAACATGATGAAAGTGACTAGATGAAATTCCCATGTACCCTCAAGAACACTTTGCTTATCATAAGAGATAATTTTGACCTATCCTTTGAACAAAAGGATTGGGCTACCTTCCTGCACTTTACCTATTTTTACGTTACTTGCTCGTTACAAATTACCTTGCTATCAAACTACTTGCTACTTAAAATTTCAATGCATGCAGAAATTACCTTGCTGAAAACCGCTTATCATTTCCTTCTGCTCCTCGTTGGGTTCGACACTCTTACTTATCGAAAGGACTATGATTGACCCCCTACACTTGTGGGTCATCAAAAATGTTGAGGAAGATTCACAAAATTGCAGTGCAAAGCAAATAGATCAATAGATATGATGGCACTAGGAACACACACACGGGTAGATAAGTGGGAACCGCGCAACCAAGGAATGAGCACAAAATATGAGAGACCCGAAAAAAGCTCGTGTTGTACGGATACTAGAAGAGACGATAGCTCGATTGCTCAAATGGGCTAGATACGCACTTGTGCACCAACCTAAAAGAGTAAATGTGTCGTCTTCAATTCCAATTATGCTATGTATATATGATCTGAGTGTATGTACTATGCAAAATGGCTCAATGCCATTTCTATTGCTTACAAGCACTTTTGTATCTCCTCTTTTGCTTAAAAGCTTTTTCTCTTTCTTTTGCTCTTTTTTTCTATGCTTGATGCTCGAACCAAGATATGAGACAAGTATGATGGATATGCACGGGGGAGACTTATGTCACAATGTAGATAGCAAGATGTTTGCATGCTAAATGTAGCTATGTGGCATAAGAGTAATACTAGGGTGCACAAGTAATGTGCCCCAGAAATTCTCAACTCTCTAGTCTCAATGGGTAAGGTACGCAATAGGCTTGAGGCTATCAATGCAATGGCAAGGAAATAGACAATGAATGTCATCAAGGTTACCGTCCTTGCTTACGGTTGGGGTGCCAAAAGGCAAAGTGGCTGTTGTCGATGTTGAGGCTGAGGTGATGATGAGTAGTGGCATTCATGATGTAGAACCATCCCTAATTAGCCAAAACAACTTAGGAAACGGAAATTGCAAGTCAAAATCTCAAACAAAATTGGGTTAGGATGGCGGAAGTGTATGGTGGTATGGTTATGCGGAAGGTTTGGTGGAGGCCTAGGCAAACTTGCCAAGATTTGAAAAATATGATGGGGTCAAATGGTGGTGGAACTAACTTTTTGGTATGAAGGATGTCAATATATATCCAACGAGCTAAAGAACGTCAAAATCGGACTCCGGATGTGGAAGTTATGGTCAAAATGGTGAAACACGAAAGGTTGAATTCCGAGGGGCCGGATATCCAGGGGTTAGGCCAGAAATCCGGGACCTGATGTCCGAATGCGCCTGAATTTGAGCTCCAGGAGCGGGATGTCTGGCCCAACACATCTAGATTGCGGTTTGGGGCTCAGGAACTCGATTTGGGCAGAAATTTTCGATCTCGAGGGTCAAAATTGATTGGGGAAAAGGAAAATTGGGGTGGATTCCGCAGTGGGAAAGCCAGATCTACTTGCCAAACACGAATTCCATGGATCAAAATCAACAAAATCTCACAAGAACAAACAAATAATAGAAATTTTGGTGAGGCTGTTTTTGGTGGGGATTTTCGAATTGGGACGAAATCAAACAAAATTAGGCTAGAAAACAAAGGGGAGGACTCCAAACTCGTGAGAAACGTGGCTCTTGATACCAATATGATACGTGGCAAATCCATAGGTGTCGATCTTTCACGAATTGGAGGGGATTCCATGAAGAACACGAGGAAGAACGAGGAGAAATCACAAGAGGAAACACTCAAGAACAAACCCAGTCACGCATCCACTAGACTCAAAACCACACAAGATCCACAAGGTACAAGAACAACAAAGGGAAAGAAGGATGCATGGTAGGGTTCATCCCAAATCCCATGGGGAGATGGGGCCTTGATATCCCGGAGGATCATCCCTAGACAGGGGCCTTGACATCCATACGATCTTCTCACGTAGAGGTAGCAACTCTAATGGAGAAGGCTATGGAAGGAGCAATGCTCAGCTAGTCTATGAGCTAAACCATTGCTAACCCTAGAATGGAGGAGGGGTGGAGCATATATAGTGCTATCCCACGAAGGGGTAACTGAGAGGGGATACATGGGCCTCGGGCCCGTCCATGCACGCAGGCAGGCGCGGATGTCCGGCCAGTCGCGGGGGTGCCGGATGTCCACGACACGGGGCGGATGTCCATCCTGGAGTTGTCTCGATTTCCTCATGCCGGATGTCTAGGCAGGAGGTCCTGAGGCGCCGGGGGTCGGCCGGATGTCAGGCTGCTGTAGAGTCGACGAGCGCCTGTCTTCCTATGATCTTTGTCCATTTGGTGGCGCCATATGTCTGGGCTTTGGCCTGATGTCCGGCCGCTGTAGCTCGGCGGCGAATCCACTTGAGGCACTTCTTGCTTCGCTTCCGTGGTGGCTTGTCCTCCACTTCAAGTGTCGCCATCGTTGTCTCGGATGCACCTGAGTATACACAAGGTCCGTACGTAGGTAGCATCTATGTCTCGAGTGAATTGAATGAGACACTTAGGAGCGAGATCACCTTAAGTCCAATGACACTTGCGGTTTGGGGAGTAATCGGAGCGTACATGGGGATGACCATAGGATGCTCCGTATCAGATAGTCCTTGGACATTATCAATGATGTGTATGAACAAGTACGTGACTTGTTTGTGAGACTATGCATTGTATGATGACTGTCTTAAATGGTCTCTAGTCGAAAGGGTTGTGTGGACACACATCCAGATAGACTGGCCTATGACACGGTGGCTGGTCCGGTCTCACTGACCATGTAGCATTGGAATATGGACTCAGAAAGATCTGGTCGGATTCGATGTAGTCGGATCCGAGTCGAGATAAGGTCTGAGTTGGATAGACCCAACTATGAGACGCAGCGATAGGTCATCTGTGAGTCTCTAGTACAACATACATTCTATGTCCTAAGACCTGAGCTGACGCATGTACTCGGGATGGTGACAAACTTGCTTTGGGCCTACCAAACGCTACTCCGTGACTAGGTAGTTATAAAGGTAGGTTTCGGGCTTGTCCAAACCCATACTGCAAGACATGATCAAGCAAGATGGGATTTGCCCCTCCTTCCACGAGAGATATACTCTGGGTCCCTCGGATGATCCGACCTGGATAAGCATGGCCATGCGATGAGGATCATGAGATAATCCGAATGTTGGTCGGATTCACCGAAACGAGAAAGAGGTCGTGCTGCAACAAGGATGAACATGTCGTCTTGTAGACGACAACATATATCGTGTGGCAAAGAGAACAGAAGTGTGAAGTACAGGTTCGCCTACCAATCTTCATCGAACACTTGGAGTCAGCACGCCTTGCTAGAGGCTGCTACCTACTAGTCGAGTCGGATGTGCTCTGACTCGTGACCAAGTGAACGAGAACCTAAGTGGTCGCGCGCTTAAGGGAAGGAACATGTGGGCTTTAGGATCCATGCAAGTCCCAAGAGTTGAGCCCACGACGAATGCCTATATATAGGGGATGTGCGGCACACCCATCTGGTTGATCGCTTCGGTGTCGTCATTAGGTTTTGCATGTGTTATAATTAGCCACCTCCACTTGCTGCCGAACTGTGTGATCGGACCTAGCAGTCCGTCGCACGGTGTTCCTCCTGCACGCACGGATACCATTAGAGGCGATGCACTTGCGCCGCTCTGACGAACCTATATGTTGGATTCGGCGACCGCTGTTCGAGGGAGATCGGACCAGGAGGAGACAGACTTCACGACGCGTTGCCCCAACTCTACTTCTGTTGCATAGCAGTGTGTGTCTAATGATAACAATCTGTGATCCATCTTCGTAGCATGTTCTTGGATGTTCGCGCATAGGAAAATTTAAATTTGCATGCGATGCACCTACGATAGAACCCAACAGTGAGTTATTTACAGCTAGCAGGCAACCCGACATGATATGACTGAACTGACCCTAGGTTAGTGGCCAACCGACAGGTGTCCCAACACTCAACACTCGGATTTCAAACACAAGTGGCAGCTTTACTTTGGGATACAAGCAAAGCTGACTCAACCAACTCTTGGAAGAAGTTTCCTCTCATTGTCTTCACTAGAAGACATATGTATTTGGTTTGAGCATTTCGTCACCTTGACCCCACCTAAAAGTAAGGTGGTTCCTGTGACTCGGGAAAGAAGAAAATGAAACTACCAAAAGAATAAGTGTTCGTCTTCCATTGTCTTCGAGCGATTAGCTTCGCGCACCACCAATATATTCAATGTCTTCAACGGTTAAAACGAAACTCCAGGTACTTCTATTTGTGTTATCCTGTGTACTATCCCAAACACATTAGTCCCTCAACCACGTTTGTCTTCAATACATCAAAACCAACAAGGGGTGGCACTAAATGCACTTACAATCTCCCTCTTTTGGTGATTGATGACAAACTGGTTGAAGTTTTTAGTAGGGATTCAAACATGTAAGCGTAAAGATTTGGCGGTGGCAAATTTAGATTTAAGGAAAAAACGATCTGAAATATCCTCTGGGAGCTCTTCTGTACTTCCTATCTATTCCAACACAAAATGCGGCGGCAAATCTAGGGTTAAGCCACCACGCCAGCAAACGAGGCGGCTGGCCAGAGACACCACGCCCGAATAGGCTTCGAAAAACTCCTAGTCGTAATTGCATGATGCGGATGTGACTCGAAACAAAGACACACCGGAATACCTGAACATGCGGTTGACTGCAGACGAAACATGGATCTAAAATCAATAGAAATGCAAAGCAGCCCCCCCCCCCCCCCCCGGCAAAAAAAATTATGGGAAAATCGACCACCAGTGCACGCAGCGACGTCGTTCATGAAACCTAAGGAATCAGCCTCATCGAAACCGAAAAACGAACACGATTGAAGGCAAGCGGGGCAGAGAGGCAAGGAAATGCGACCAACGGGGACTGTCATACCAACGCTGACTATGAATAGGAAGACCATGCAGTGCCCCCGCCTTTGCCTTCCCCACGCCCGTGTCGCGGCGACGGCAGTTTCCCCTTTCCCACGTTGCCACGCTATTGGTTCGTTAGGAGCGCTGGAATTGAGGAAAGGGAGAGAAAGCAACGAGAGGAAAGTGTTGCCCGAATTTTGAAACCGCGACCCACTACTTGTGTCGCCGCTCACTCTAGGTCCCCTCCCTCACACGATGTGATGCACCACAAAACCGATCGGACCAGGCAAGCGAGGCTAGATGCGTGGATCACCGCTCCACCAACCAGGTGCGTCGACGGCCGACAGCTGCACGCTCACTCTCTAACCTCATCGTCAGTGGAGATGAGTGCAAAATCTTGATCTGCCTCGGACCCCATCCGTCTCACCAAATGAACCAGTACTTGAAACCTAAGACTATCTCAGTAGGTATCTATATCCAGACAGCGTGAATATTCTCAAACACACACACAAATCCAATAAATCTGGTAGCAGTGATTATATAGAACTACAGCACTTGCTCTTCGGGATCTCCTGTGCTGGGCCTGGGACAAGAACCTTCTTGCCGGCCAGCGGCGGCGCAGCACCATTGGCCTTTGGGTCGGTCACTATGTTCTTCTTGCTGTGGATCTTGAAGATCTCTGACAAGACAGTCTGGAAGGCGCTTTCAACATTGGTGGCCCGCAGCGCGGACGTCTCCAGGAAGAAGAGGTTCTCCTTCTCGGCAAACTCTTTGGCATCCTCGGTACTTACAGCCCGCTCATCTTCAAGGTCGCTCTTATTGCCAACCAGCATGATGACAATGTTCTTGTCTGCATGACCTCGGAGTTCCTCCAGCCAGCGGGGTATGTGGTCAAAGCTCTGGCGCTTGGTGATATCATAGACTAGCAGAGCTCCCAAAGCACCCCTGTAATATGCACTCGTGACAGCTCTGTACCTGTGGTAATTGAAACAAGCAGCATGTGAAGTTGGTAACTGGGCGTACAACAACGTTGAACAAACATATACAAGCAGCATGTGAAGTTGGTAACTGGGCGTACAACAACGTTGAACAAACATATACTCCCTCCGTTTCTAAATATAAGACCTTTTAGGCTTTGTTCGGTTCCATCCAAAATGAGGGAGATTGGCATGGATTGACGAGGATTAAATCCTACCTAGTACAAATTTCATCCCATTCCTCTCCGATCCACCTCAATCCAGTTGGCCAGTGGATTAACCGGACAAGGCCTTAGAGATTTAACCATGGTCTACATATGGAGCAAAATGAGTGAATCTACACTCTAAAATATGTCCATGTACATCCGTATCTAGTCTATAGTGGAATCTCTAAAAGGTCTTATATTTAGGAACAGAGGGAGTAGAATATTAGGACACTGAAGCTTCACACCTTAACTAGAGAAAACCACAAATACTTTTTCCAACTAACCAGCTAGGGAGGTTGCCTTTTCCTACCCACAGTTCACAACTGCATGTATTGCAGTTTTCTAAAATATAGCATCCAACTCTAGAGCGTGTAGGACGCAACATATTCCACAGAATACAAGTGCAGAAAAACAGACACGGTTTAAATGAGATGGAAAAAGTAAAAGCAGGCAGAAACAACAAAGCTCTGGTGGCAAAAAAGTAGATACGTAAGCAGCACATGACCTGGCTTTAGAGAACAAGTTACAGGAGGGAAAGCTAGTTTAAGCATTTGAACAAAATAATTGCAAGTAGTTGTCCATTCTCATAGCCTACAACACGAGAGCCATCTGAGAACATCCAAAGAAATCATTACAAGTAGTTGCCACTTTTGGAACTTTGAACTATATAAATTTGAAGGTAATTATGCTTCTTCGCAGTTCAAGAGATCAGCGGCAGATAAAAAGTGGGTAACTAACAATAGCCACGCACTTGCGCGGCTAGACAACTTAATGTGTATATTTATATTTATTCTTTAGAAAATGTCATGCAATCAAGCATCATTCAAAATATATTTGAAATGAATGTCTCATGGAAAGATGATCGCACCTCAATGGTAATATTTCCATTAAGTGCGCCAGCTTGTTATGATAAACATGACCAACATAAGACCAAGTGTATCATGTTTATCTTCTTAATAACAATTTTTTGATGAAATTTTCACCAACTACTCTCCTACTTGAACCTAGTGATCCTTCTGTGTCCACCCAGCTCCTCATTGGATTTGTCAAACTTGGATTTATTATGATGATTTTCGATTGTTACAGCATCATGCATATATATGCTTCCTCCTAGTTAATCTTAGACTAACTGTCTATGTCAAGTGACCATCTATTATCAAATACTCCCTCCATTCCTAAATATAAGTCCTTTTAGAGATATCAATATGGACTACATACGGAGCAAAATGGGCCAATCTACACTCTAAAATATGTCTATATATACATCCGTATGTAGTCCATATTGAAATCTATAAAAAGACTTATATTTAGGAACGAAGATAGTATTTGACAATAAATCATCTCACTTACTTTCATCACTGATTGTTCTTTCTCATATTGTCTCTGCTGTTTTGCATTGACCTTTTTTTTTCCAGAAAACGCAAGAGATTTTGCGTTTCATTGCATTGAAAAGATAGAGTTTGGTTACAGCCCTCCTAGGAGAGCAAGTTCAGGAAGGGACACGAATAGAAATTTAATGTACTCCCAGGTGGTTGGCAAGATGACCCTGAGGCCGCGGGCACCAGCGCGAGCCCATTGTTCGGCTTCGTCCTTGATCTTAGAGACCAGGACATGGACGAGGGGCTGGGCACCGTCGAATATGCACTCGTTGTGCTGCTTCCAGATTATCCACGACGTGAGGAGGGCAATGGAGGCAAGACCTTTCCGCATCGGTGCAGGTGTGTTTTGCTTGGCACGCAGCCACCAATCCATGAGCGTGCCTTCATCGCTTGGTCCTGCAGTGGTCATCCTGAGCCAGGCAAGAATCTCATGCCAAGTCTGCTTGGCGAAAGGGCATTCCAGGAGTAGGTGGCGCATCGTCTCAGGGGCTTGGTCACATAATGGGCATCGGGCCAGGTGCTGGAGGCCCTGCCTAGCGAGGCGATCAGCGGTCCAGAACCTATCCAGGTTAGCTAACCGGTGGGAAAAAAATTACGTGCGGCGGTGCCCAGCTCTTCCAAATGAGATTCCAGGAGAAGCAGGTAGTGGATCCCTGAAATGTGGCGAGGTAGCAGGAGCGGGCCGTATAGGTGCTGGATGTCGTCCATTTCCACACAAGCTGGTCAGGGGCATCTAAGAGGGGGAAATTTTCATTGTCTGCCAGACCTGAATGTATTGGCCAATTTCGTTGATGCCCACGGTCCCATGAATGTCGCCTGCCCAGCTATGGCCCTGCAGGCCTTCAGAGACGGTCCAGATCTTGTGTCGGCGCTTGGGGATGCAACTGTATAGAGCAGGGGCGATCTCAGAGATTGACTGCCCATTGATCCAGCGGTCCTCCCAGAAAAGCGTTGTAGAGCCGCTCCCAATGAACATCGTGGTGGACGCGAAGAAGATCGCTCTTCCCTCGGTCGAGAATTGCAGGTCCAAGCCATGCCAAGCCCGGTCAAGGTCGGTGTGCGAGAACCATAGCCATCGGAACCGCAGCGCGAGGCCAGTGTGCTCGAGGTCCTGGACTCCAAGGCCGCCGAGGGAAGTAGGGAGGCAGACGCGGCGCCAGTTGACATGGCAGTGGCCAGCTTGGGCGGCTGCGCGCCCAGGCCAAAGAAAGCCATGCTGGATCTTCTCGATTTCCTTGAGGGTCTTTTTCAGGGGCGCGAAGGCGAGGAGTTGGTGAACAGGGATGGCACCTAGGGCAGATTTCACCAGAGCCAGGCGCCCAAGTTTAGTCATCAAGTCGGCTTTCCAAGCGGGGAGACGTCTGGCGATCCCATCAACACGTGGCTGCAGCTGGGCCGCTGTAGGTCGCCTGATCGTGAGGGGGGTCCCAAGATACATGATCGGCAGCTCCACGATGGGGCAACCCAAGTGTGCGAGTGCTTCCGTCGCCTTGTCCGAATCACAATGCAACAGCGAGGCTAAGCTCTTCGCGTAATTAACACGTAGGCCGGAGGCACAGCCAAAGAGCGCCAAGATCTCTTTCACGGCCATGATGTCGCTGGTCTTGCAATGGCAAAAGAGCACCTCGTCATCCGCGTACAATGACACCGCGGGAATAGATCTTCTGGGGTGTAGGCTCCATCGCGTGCTTGATGAGCCTTCCCAGGGTGTCCACGACAAGCACGAAGAGTTGTGGCGACATGGAATCTCCTTGGCGTAGACCCTGCCGGTGCCAAATAGGGGGACCCGGCTCCCATTGACCTTTTTTAGCATAACTGAAATGTCCCTTTGCATACTTACCATGATTTATTGCTTAAAAGTTATCTGCTTATTTTTTAAGTCCCTCTCATCATAGTTTATTTTCTAATCATGCCCCTGTTTTTGCTTATTCCCCTACCCGTGCATTCATGGTTATTATCAGTCAGCTTCCTCACCTCATTTCAGAACCTCCTGGACTCAAATTTAGGCTGATATTTATTATATTGCTAGACCTGTCCTACTGTTATCTTCCAAAAATACAATTATGAGTGCATATTCGCTGTAAAAAAAACATCTATCTCACTCGCTTAAATCGACCATTGTGTCCGCCTTAGCAATAAAGACAAATATATGATTTGCTATTTGGCAATTTATATGATGCAATACTTGCTCCGCCCATGTAACTAGATGGCGTTCGACATATTGGTTTCCACTATGCATCCTTTACCGTTGGTTTTCGTAGCCACATGCAACTAAAGAATTATAAAAATATTATTAATGATGAATGGTACTATGAAATTTTACTTTGCCAATCTGTTTTGTTGTATCTGTTGGTAGTCCAACTTAAACCAAATCGACCATGCACATTCTTAGAAGCCATACACTTTCAAACGAGGGACGAAAATATTTGAAAGTCATGTTTATGTCATAAGTATCCTAAACCTACGTACAACATGTTGATTAATTGCTGACTAAAGTCATGATGTCATTACATCTAGTACACGCTGGATCGGATTGGTTCTATAGGTGGCTCGCTGTTGGTTTTGTTTGTTTATTACTAATATAGAGGACTTCACAAAACAAAATATAGCTCAGAGATGTGCACATAGTTTGATTAAATCTCTAACATTATACTTAGGGCCCACCATAACAGTCGACAAAGCAGATAATTTGGTCTACGGGGACATGTGTGGTGGCTTGTTTGCCCCTTGTTTTAAGAATCCATACTCTCTCTGTATCTAAATATAAGACGTTATTGCAGTTCAAATTAAACTGCAAAAACGTCTTATATTTAGATAGAGGAATATAATAATAGATGAATTGGAAATTAAAGGACGCATCAGGAATGTAAGTACAAACACAAGTAAAGGAACTAAATAAATTCTCTAGCTTGATGGAACAGTTAAATATCATATCTATAAACAAGAGACAAATCCCAGATATTCCCAACTAAATATTTGTACCCCAAGTCTCCTGATTGCAAATCAAAGAAGAGATCGAAGTCACATATTTTCGATTTTCAAGAATAAATTATGTCTTAGTTTTGGCTCGACTGAAATATTTGAGAAGTATATTAATTTTTAAAGAAATAATCCATAAATTATTAAATTTAATGTCATACTTGTTTTTTTACGAGCAACAATGTAACACTGATACTTTAGTTAATTTCACTAGTATGTCAGTCCAACAATTGTCAACTGGTTGCACATTGTCATATATAACTAGCTCAAAGACAGGCATATCAATGTTTTGGCTCATTCACAAAACATTTAAGATTGCTCTTCTAGAAGTACAAGCACTTCGTCGACACTTTTTCCATGAGAGCATAGTGTTCAATTAAAGAATCTAACTCAAATGAGTAACGAGTGAGAGATGAGTCACCAAGTTAGTGTCTGTAACGATCACATGTACACACGTTTAATTTGCAAATCAACTTTGCTGCTCCTGTCTAATCAAGAATATTAACTGGATAAGGACTGGTAAATTCGTGGAAATTCGTTAGAATTTGTTTCTCAAGAACGATCTAATGATTTGAGCAGACAAATGTCATTCAACATCACTGAATAGGATATAATGGATTCACATGCCATAAGAATGTATGAGACTCTTTTCCCTCAACAAACTTTAAAAAAAAGGATGTGCCAAAAACTCTAGTAATTCACGTGCAACAGTACCAAGTGTTTGCACTTCAAAAGTGAAATACTTCTTTGTGTAAAAAAGCTTAAATTAAAAGCAGACACAATAGGGGAACACTTTCTTCAACTAAAGAACAGATGTAGCTGAAAAGGCAAAGTATCATACATTTTGAATGCTAACCCATCCTATATTTCTATTATTCCAACTTGCCTAATGCCAACTATATACATCACCCATTCAACCAAAAGATTATACTCCCTCCGTATAAAAATATAAGACATTTTCGCAGTTCAAATTGAGCTGCAAAACGTCTTATATTTTCTTACGGAGGTAGTATCTTACAAGTCACGACTCACAAGTAACAGACCACTTAAATACATGGAATATCCAATAAATAAAAAATCTTGAGTACCACTCATACCTTGCTAAATTTGACACCATTTACAGAAGCTGTTTTATTTAGTAGTAATTCCATCCGTGGTAACAGAATCTCCTCTCCATGAATCCAACTAACAAAACACACTTCATCTTAGCGGCCAGACTTCAAGCTCGAGCATCGCATGCGGATCTATGGTATGTATCACATTACGCTGCCCATTTGGCAGAGTGCAAGGCAAACCATCCACTTCAACCACGATGGAGTAGAGATCTACCATTTTAACAACCGTACGAAGGTACGCTGTACATCTATAGTGACCAAGACATTCTACAGAGCATAAACGCACAAACAAGGTAGCGATATAAACGTAACGAAAATGAAACATAAGAAAATTACGGACGTGTCTGAACCATAAAACGAGAGCGAAGTGTGTTAGCTCAATACTCGGCACCAAGCAAGCCACAGTGCCACACAGCAAAACACTGAGAAATCCCCAGGGAAATTGCCATGTCATGGGAGGTAGCAGATCCAAGCGAAAAGATAGGATGAAATCGAAGTGCAGGAGAGCAGTAGGTTCTTGCCTCTCCTGGCCGGCAGTGTCCCAGATCTGGGCCTTGACGGACTTGTGGTCGATGACGAGCGTGCGCGTCTGGAACTCGACACCAATGGTGGCCTTGGAGTCGAGGCTGAACTCGTTGCGCGCGAACCGCGCTAGGATCTGCGACTTGCCGACGGCCGAGTCCCCGATCAGCACCACCTTAAACACATAGTCCACCTTCTCCCCGCTCGCCATCGTCTTCGTTCGTGCAGAACGGCGGCGTTGGTGGTGGCCGGAGGAGTGAGCGAGCGAGGTGTGTAAGTCGAAGCGAAGGAAGCGAGGGAGAGGCGAGCGAGACCGGGGGAAAAGCGGATCGGTTGGTGGGATGGGTTTGGGGGTTTCCCACCTGGCGTTGGGATTCCCACATGTCTTTACTATCTTGTTTATAAAGATTTGAATTGATGGTGATTTTATTCCTGTATTCACACAGTGGGACCTATTATAACTGTAATCAGATCCTATTTATAAAGATTTGAATTGATGGTGATTTCACTACTCACACCTTACAAGTGGGACCTATTACAGCTGTAACACCAGACTAAAAAAGTTTAAGACTCAATGATGAGGACATCCCTACTAATGCTACACCCACAACTCCGACTGCTATACATACAGGACCAATTACTAGAGCTCGCGCACATCAATTGAATTAACAGGTACTTTCGTTTCTTGCAAATCCTTCTAATGTTCATGAACATATGATGTTGCCTAAAT
Organism: Hordeum marinum; assembly: GCA_022496015.1. Lineage (NCBI taxonomy): Eukaryota > Viridiplantae > Streptophyta > Magnoliopsida > Poales > Poaceae > Hordeum > Hordeum marinum. Next base: position 164,323,383 of record CM039672.1, on the reverse strand, counting down.
TAGATACTTTTGTTTTACTTGTGAATGAAGGACCTGGCATGGACAAGAAGGATGACCATCGGAGCAGGATCAAGCATGGAGAAGAAGGTGCGCGCGCGGGAAAGAACAATGGAGCTTCCAGTGATGATTTTCGCACTTTGAAGCCACCATAATGGGAGCAAGAAGCCTTGGACGAAATATGCATGATGCCACTTTATAAAATTCGTCCCTAGGCTAATATAGGTGTTGCGCCACCTTATTTTTGGGCCAGGCCCATGTAATTTCGAAATACCATATTATAGGCTATTTTTAGAGTCCGTATGTATGGGGAAACTGAGTTAGGGTCGGTTTCGGACCCCTCCTCCAAGGGGACACGAAATTCCCCTCTATTCCCCCATATATACAGCCCTTAGGGCGTCGTTTTAGGTTTGGGTTTTGTTTAGATTATAAGTTCGCCATAGCTGCAACTTCGCGTTCTTCTTTGTGTTCCACGACCAGACAAAGGCGTCACAGAACCTCACTTCATCAATAAAGTTTTCCTCTTATATTCGCAATATCCAGATTGCAATCTTAGTTTCTTGCTTGTTCTTCGTTTGCGTGCAGGAAACAGACCCTCGTGGTCAGGTTGATCGTGCTCCGGCATGGTCAGTAACCTCTCGGAGTTGGTTTAGCGATTGCTAAGGCGCGGCGTCATCACACGTTCGTAGTCCGATCGTCAAAGTCTACTCCACCAAAACGATAGCCACCATCTCATCGAAAGATAGGGACAACTTCGCCTCTATTAAGTGGTATCAGATTTCCAGGTTGCTCGGTGAGATTTTATCAGTTTTCGTAGTTTAGATCGCATCTGTTTCTTCAAACCTTTAGTCCACGAAAAAGCCAAAAAAATTAGGGTTAGATCATCATATCCGAACCAATCTGAGCCTTTGCATAGTCTTTTCAGTATTTTGCTTTGTTGAATTTGCGGTTACATCGTCGTGTCGAGTTGCTGGTCTTAGTGTCTAGTCCTTTAGAGTTTCGAGTTCTATTTACAGGTTGTCACGCCGCCAACGCATCGTCTTCATAGTCGCCATATACCACCACCATCATCACCCCTGCCAGATATCACCACCCACTATCCATTAGTGTCCATATATACCACCACCAATCCGAGTCCAGCTCGTTTTAGATTTAGTTTCGAGATCTTTTTTATTTCGGATTCGCGTTTTGCTACCCGCGTAGGTGTCGAAAAAAAGAAAAAAAAGAGTCTGCCACGCTTTGCAGAGCACGTTTTGGCCCAAAAGAAATTCGGCCGAAAATATTTTTTCCCTATCTTGATTCTAGGTTCTCCGAAGCGTTTTGAGACACTTGCTATCATAGTGATTTTTGTCGAAATTTTTGGTCGTCGCAGCCCCCGGATTGCTCCAAAAAAAAAACAGTCCAAAAAATTTCGTGCCCATCTTGCTTATACGACGTGGCAAGAGTTTTGAGACACTCGCCATTGTAGTGATTTTTTGAGCAAAAAAAAAGAGGCGCCGACAAAAGAAAACGAAAAAAAATTCAAAGTGTGCTCTTCCCTTGATTACGTGTACCGTCGTGATTTTGTTGGTGCTTTAGGCTCGCGTCTCTAGTACGGGTCTAGCCTAGGACCAGCACAGTACCGTCGTTGAGCGTTTATTCAACCTTGCATCTCTGAATTGATTATTGCTAACCCTTTTTGCTACCATACTATAAGCCATCCCAGCTCCACATACATCTACGTCGTGTGTTTGACACCACCTGACAATCGCTCTATCCAAGCTTTGAGAGTTTTGACTACAACGGTTGCCGATCACCGCCTGTTGCTGGGTAAGAACTGGTAAGAATTTGAGATTCGCTTAAAGGACTTGTGACACACCACCACCATCACCACCACCACGTCTCAATAGTCTGTAGGTTTCATATTCTTGTGTGTTTCCTATTTGCTAACCATGCCAGGATCACACACCAATGAGATCGACTGGGAGAGCATGACCAACAAAGCGCTATATGATAAATTTCAGCAAATGATGGCTGACCAGGTACAAGACTTCGTGACCAACTTTGGAGAGGCCATGGAGAAGCTAGATGGTTTGGAGAAGACCTTTGACACCAAGATGGACGCCAAGTTCAATGAGGTGCTTGCCCGTCTACCACCACCAGCTACAGCTCCTATTCCTTTCGAACGACGAGCACGACGTGTGCCTCTCGGCCAAGCCCAACATACTGGTACTGTTGATACTGCTGCTATTTCTGTGGCTCGTGCTGCTACTGTCGTTGAGCAGGTTGACGATTTTGATGGTGATTACGACGATGAGGGAGAGGTTGCTCCCGATCAGCCTTAGGGGCAACCACCACCATACGCACCAGGTCGACCACATGGCTACAACCGTAACGGTAGGGCTGCCCCACCCCCTCAGGTACGGGATCATGACCATCTCCCTAAACTTAAATTGAATATTCCGACGTTTGAGGGTAGATATGTTCCTGATATATATCTTACATGGGAGTTAGAGACAGAACAACGTTTTACATGCTTACAATTTCCTGAGGATAGATGTGTTGCTGCTGCTGTTTGTTCATTCACTAGTTTTGCTTGTGTTTGGTGGTCAGAACATTGTAGAATACACCATGCTAATATTCCAACTACTTGGGCTGCTTTGAAAACTGCTATGCGTAATCGTTGGGTGCCACCTTATTATCAACGTGAATTGCTTCAAAATTTGCAGCGTTTAAGACAAGGAAAAAATTCTATAGAAGAATATTATCAGGAATTACAAACTGGTATGATTAGATGTGGTATTGTTGAGGAGAATGAAGCTATGCTTGCACGTTTTATGGGTGGATTAAATAGAGAGATTCAGACTATTCTGGAGTATAAGGAGTATAACACTATCACTCGTTTATTTCATCTTGCTTGCAAAGCTGAACGTGAAGTGCAGGATCGACAGGCAATGGCGAGAACTACTTTTTCTGCAGGTCGCACTTCATCATGGACGCCATGTACCTCATCTACTTCCACACGTCCTGCTGCAACACCACCTACTTCAACCTCCAACTCCAACCGCGATACCAGGAAACAGGCTCCTACTCCACCCTCTACGAAGAGCACTGTTGGAAATATGCCCTAGAGGCAATATATAAAGTGTTTATTATTATATTTCCTTGTTCATGATAATCGTTTATTATCCATGCTATAATTATAGTGATTGGAAACACATTGCATGTGTGGGAAATAGACAACACAATGTCCCTAGTATGCCTCTAGTGAACTAGCTCGTTGATCAAAGGATGGTTAAGGTTTCCTAGACATGGACATGAGATGTCATTTGATAACGGGATCACATCATTAGGAGAATGATGTGATGTACAAGACCCAAACTACAAACGTAGCGTATGATCGTGTCAGTTTATTGCTAATGTTTTCTGCATGTCAATGTATATGTTCCTATGACCATGAGATCATGCAACTCACGGATATCGGAGGAGTGCCTTGTGTGTATCAAACGTTGCAACGTAACTGGGTGACTATAAAGGTGCTCTACAGGTATCTCCGATGGTGTTTGTTGAGTTGACATGGATCGAGACTGGGATTTGTTACTCCGTATTATGGAGAGGTATCTCGGGGCCCACTCGGTAATACAACATCACAATGAGCCTCGCAAGCAATGTGACTAATTGTTAGTTGCGGGATCTTGTATTACGGAACGAGTAAAGAGACTTGCCGGTAACGAGGTTGAACTAGGTATAGAGATACCGACGATCGAATCTCGGGCAAGTAACATACCGAAGAACAAAGGGAACGTTATACGGGATTAACTGAATCCTTGACATAGAGGTTCGACCGATAAAGATCTTCGTAGAATATGTAGGAACCAATGTGGACGTCCAGGTCCCGCCATTGGTTATTGACCGTAGAGGTGTCTCGGTCATGTCTACATAGTTCTCGAACCCGCAGGGTCTGCACACTTAAGGTTCGGTGACGTTTCGGTAGTGTAGAGTTATGTATGGTGGTGACCGAAGTTTGTTCGGAGTCCCGGATGAGATCTCGGACGTCACGAGGAGCTCCGGAATGGTCCGGAGGTAAAGATTCATATATAGGAAGTCCCAGTTTGGTCGCCGGAAAAGTTTCGGGCTCATCGGTAGTGTAGCGGGAGTGCCGGTAGTGTATCGGGAGACCTCCGGGAGGGGTATTCGACCCTAGAGGGTCCATGGGATGTGGGAGAATAATAACCAGCCCTTAGTGGGCTGGTAAATCAGCCACAAGAAGGCCCATGACGCAGGAGAAAAAAGGCTAAAGGAAAAAGGCCAAAAATCAGCCAATAGGAGGCAATCTTACTCCAACTAGGATTGGAGGTGGAATAGGATTCCACCCTCCTATTCGACCGAACCAAGAGGCCCTTGGCTGCCTCTCCTCTCCTCTCCTCCTATATATACTGGTGGAATAGCTAGGGTTTTGGCAACAATTGCAGCCACGTGCTACCCGTTCCACCGGTGCTCTTCTAGATTAGGTTTCCGCGGTGCTTAGGCGAAGCCCTGCCGGAATTGCTCCACCACCACCATCACCGGAGCGCCGTCACGCTGCCGGTGAACTCTCTCTCCTCTCCACCTCCTCTTGCTGGATCAAGACGGTGGAGATCATCATCAAGCTGCACGTGTGCTGAACGCGGAGGTGCCGTCCGTTCGGTACTAGATCGGAAGGATCGTGATCAAGGGCACGGGACGTTCGTGATCGGATCGTGGGACGGATCGTGACGAGATCGCGGGACGGTTCGTGATTAGATCGCAGGATGCTCGGCGATTTGGATCGCGAAGAAGTACGACTACACCAACCGCGTTTCTTAACGCTTCCCGCTTAGCGATCTACAAGGGTACGTAGATCCACTCTCCCTCTCGTAGATGCTCATCACCATGGATAGGTTTGCGTGTGCGTAGGAAATTTTTTGTTTCCCATGCGACGTTCCCCAACAGTGGCATCATGAGCTAGGTTGATGGTTCGATGAGATATCGAGTAGAACACAAAAGGTTTGTGGGCGTTGATGCTTAGATTGCTTCCTCCCTTGGTCGTATTTTGGTTCAGCGGTATTGTGAGACGAAGCGGCCCGGACCAACATTACTCGTACGCTTACGAGAGACCGGTTCCCTCGACGCAACTTGTTGCTTAGATGGCTTGCGGGTGACAGTTTCTCTCACTTTAGTTGGATCGGATCCGACAAAGGTGGTCCTTGAGAAGGTTGAAAAGCAAACTATGTATCACCGTTGTGGTTTATGCGTAGGTGAGAATCGTTCTTGCTAGATACCCATAGCAGCCACGTAAAACATGCAACAACAATTAGAGGACGTCTAACTTCTTTTTGCAGGGTATGTTGTGATGTGATATGGCCAATTACATGATGAGATATATGTGATGTATGAGATGATCATGTGATGTATAGATTTTCACGACTTGCACGTCGGTGAATACGGCAACCGGCAGGAGCCATAGGGTTGTCTTTAATTATTGTATGACCTGCGTGTCAATCATTAAGCGCTATGTAATCCTTTACTTTATCGCTAAGCGGTAGCAATAGAAGTAGAAGCAGGGCTGGCGCCACAACCCCAATGGCAGCACATTGATGGAGATCAAGATGATGGAGATCATGGTGTTGGGCCGGTGACGATGGAGATCATGCCGGTGTTTCGAAGATGGAGATCTTAAACACAAGTTCATGGCCATATCATGTCACTTATAAATTGCATGTGATGTTAATCCTTTTATGCACCTTGTTTTGCTTAGTACGACGGTAGCATTATAAGGTGATCCCTCACTTAAATTTCAAGATAAAATTGTGTTCTCCCCGAGTGTGCACCGTTGCGAAAGTTCGTCGTGTTGAGACACCACGTGATGATTGGGTGTGATAGACTCTACGTTCACATACAATGGGTGCAAGCCAGATTTGCATGCGCAGAACACTCGGGTTAAACTTGACGAGCCTAGCATGTACAAACATGGCCTCGGAACACAAGAGACCGAAAGGTCGAGCATGAGTCATATAGTAGATATGATCAACATAATGATGTTCACCATGGAAGCCACCTTGACTCACGTGATGATCGGACTTGAGTTGGTGAATTTGGATCATGTGACACTCAATGACCTGAGGGATGTCAATTTGAGTGGGAGCTTTGGTAATTTGATTAACTAAACTCATTATCTTGAACAATAGTCTAAGTAACCTTTGCATATTTATGTTGTAGATCAATGGCTCGCGCAGTAGCACCCCTGAATTTTAATGCGTTCCTAGAGAAAGCTAAGTTGAAAGATGACGGAAGTAACTTTGTTGATTGGGCCCGTAATCTGAGGATTATCCTTACGGCTTCCCAGAAACAATATGTCCTTGATGCACCGCTTGGTGACCAACCAGAAGACATGACCTCCGAAGACGTTAAGAACGCTTGGGAGGCTCATGCTGGAGACTACTCAATAGTTCAGTGTGCAATATTGTATGGCTTAGAACCGGGACTTCAAAGACGTTTTGAACGTCATGGAGCATATGAGATGTTCTAGGAGTTGAAGTTTATCTTTCAGAAGAATGCCCGGATTGAGAGGTATGATACCTCCGATAAGTTCTATGCTTGCAAGATGGAGGAGAACGGGTCTATCAGTGAGCATATACTCAGAATGTCTGGGTACTCAAACTGTCTAGGTGAGTTGGGAATTACCCTTCCACCAGAGGCGATCACTGATAGGGTTCTTCAATCAGTGCCACCTAGTTACAAAAGCTTTGTGATGAACTATAACATGCACGGGATGAACAAGTCAGTCGCCGAGCTGTTTGCGATGCTGAAAGTCGCTGAGTCTGAAATCAGAAAGAACATCAAGTGTTGATGGTCAATAAAACCACTAGTTTCAAGAAAAATGGCAAGGGCAGAGGCAAGAAGGGTAAAACCAAGAAGGATGGCAAAGCAGTTGCTGCTCCTACAAAGAAGCCTAAGCATGGACCTAAGCCAGAAACTGAGTGCTTTCATTGCAAAGGAACTGGTCACTGGAAGCGGAACTGCCCCAAGTACCTGGCTGACAAGAAGGCGGCCAACGACAAACAAGGTATATATGATATACATGTTATTGATGTGTACCTTACTAGTTCTCGTAGTAGTGCCTGGGTATTTGATACCGGTTCGGTTGCTCACATTTGCAACTCAAAGTAGGAACTACGGAATAAACGAAGACTGGCAAAGGACGAAGTGACGATGCGCATGGGAAATGGTTCCAAGGTTGATGTGATCGCCGTCGGCACGCTCTCTTCGATTACCATCGGGATTAGTGATGAACCTGAATAATTGTTATTTAGTGCCTGCGTTAAGCATGAACATAATATCTGGATCTTGTTTATTGCGAGACGGTTACTCATTTAAATCAGAGAATAAAGGTTGTTCTATTTATATGAGTAATATCTTTTATGGTCATGCACCCAATGTTAGGGGTTTATTCATATTGAATCTTAATAGTGATGACACACATGTTCATAACATTGATGCCAAAAGATGTAGAATTGATAATGATAGTACCACTTTCTTGTGGCACTGCCGTTTAGGTCATATTGGTGTAAAACGCATGAGGAAGCTCCATGCTGATGGACTTTTGGAGTCACTTGATTTTGAATCACTTGACACATGTGAACCATGCCTGATGGGCAAGATGACTAAAACGCCGTTCTCAGGAACAATGGAACGGGCAAGTGACTTATTGGAAATCATACATACTGATGTGTGTGGTCCAATGAATGTTGCAGCGCGCGGTGGATATCGTTACTTTCTCACCTTCACTGATGACTTGAGTAGATATGGGTATATTTACTTGATGAAACACAAGTCTGAAACGTTTGAAAAGTTCAAGCAATTTCAGAGTGAAGTTGAGAATCATCGTAACAAGAAGATTAAATTTTTGCGATCTGATCGAGGAGGTGAATATCTGAGTTATGAGTTTGGCAGTCACTTAAGACAATGTGGAATTGTTTCACAGTTGACACCACCCGGAACACCACAGCGTAATGGTGTGTCTGAACGTCGTAATCGAACCTTATTAGATATGGTGCATTCTATGATGTCTCTTGCCGATTTGCCACTATCGTTTTGGGGTTATGCATTAGAGACAGCTGCATTCACTTTAAATAGGGCACCATCGAAATCCGTTGAGACGACCCCATATGAACTGTGGTTTGGCAAAAAGCCGAAGTTGTCGTTTCTTAAAGTTTGGGGATGTGATGCTTATGTCAAAAAGCTTCAGCCTGAAAAGCTGGAACCCAAAGCGGAAAAATGCGTCTTCATAGGATACCCGAAAGAGACAGTCGAGTATACCTTCTATCTCAGATCCGAAGGCAAAGTTTTTGTCGCTAAGAACGGAAATTTCTTGAGAAAGAGTTTCTCTCGAAAGAATTGAGTGGGAGGAAAATAGAGCTTGATGAGGTTATTGAACCTTTACTTCAACCGGAAAGTAGCGCAGCGTAGAAAGTTGTTTCTGTGGAACCTACGACGGTAGAAGAGGAAGTTAATGATGATGATCATGAAGCTTCAGATCAAGCTGCTATTGAACCTCGTAGGTCGACAAGGGCGCGTACTACTCCCGAGTGGTAAGGCAACCCTGTCTTGGAGGTCATGTTGTTAGACAACAATGAACCTACGAGCTATGGAGGAGCAGTGATGGGCCCGGATTCCGAGAAATGGTTAGAGGCCATGAAATACGAGATGGGATCCATGTATGAAAACAAAGTATGGACTTTGGAAGTACTACCTGAAGGGCGAAAGGCCATTCGGAACAAATGGATCTTTAAGAAGAAGACGGATGCAGACGGTAATGTCACCGTCTATAAAGCTCGACTTGTGGCAAAGGGTTTTTCACAAGTTCAAGGAGTTGACTACGATGAGACTTTCTCACCCGTAGCGATGCTTAAGTCTGTCAGAATCATGTTGGCAATAGCTGCTTATTTCGACTATGAAATTTGGCAGATGGATGTCAAAACGGCGTTCCTCAACGGTTTCCTTGAGGAAGAGTTGTATATGATGCAACCCGAAGGTTTTGTCGATCCAGAGAATGCTGACAAAGTTTGCAAACTCCAGTGATCCATTTATGGACTGGTGCAGGCATCTCGGAGTTGGAATAAGCGTTTTGATGAGGTGATTAAAGCGTTTGAGTTTATACAAGTTTATGGAGAAGCTTGTATTTACAAGAAAGTGAGTGGGAGCTCTATAGCGTTTCTAGTATTATATGTGGATGACATATTACTGATTGGAAACAATATTGAAATGCTAGAAAGCGTGAAGGAGTATTTGAATAAGAGTTTTTCAATGAAGGACCTAGGAGAAGCTGCTTTCATATTAGGCATTAAGATCTATAGAGATAGATCGAGACGCTTAATAGCACTTTCGTAGAGCACATACCTTGATAAAGTTTTGAAGAAGTTCAAAATGGAACAGGCCAAGAAGGGGTTCTTGCATGTGTTACAAGGTGTGAAGTTGAGTAAGACTCAATGCCTAGTGACTGCAAAAGATAAAGAAAAGATGAGCGTCATCCCCTATGCTTCAGCCATAGGCTCTATCATGTATGCAATGCTGTGCACAAGACCCGATGTCAGCCTTGCCATAAGTATGGCTGGAAGGTTTCAAAGTGATCCTGGAATGGAGCACTGGCAAGCAGTCAAGAATATCCTTAAGTACCTTAACAGGACTAAGGACATGTTTCTCGTTTATGGAGGTGATGAAGAGCTCGTCGTAAAGGGTTACGTTGATGCAAGCTTTGACACTGATCCGGACGACTCTAAGTCGCAAACCGGATACGTATTTATTCTTAACGGGGGAGCGGTAAGCTGGTGCAGTTCCAAGCAAAGCGTGGTAGCTGATTCTACGTGCGAAGCGGAGTACATCGCAGCCTCGGAGGCAGCGAAGGAAGGTGTCTGGATGAAGCAGTTCATGACAGATCTTGGAGTAGTGCCCAATGTACTGAATCCAATAAACCTGTTCTATGACAACACTGGTGCCATTGCTCTAGCCAAGGAACCAAGGTTTCACAAGAGGACCAGACACATAAAGCGACGCTTCAACTCCATCCGGTTCTACATCGAGGAGAAGGACATAAATATTTGCAAAGTGCACACGGATCTGAATGTTGCAGACCCGTTGACTAAACCTCTTCCAAGGGCTAAACATGATCAACGCCAGAACTGTATGGGTGTTCGGTTCATTACCATGTAAATCACATAGTGATGTGAACTAGATTATTGACTCTAGTGCAAGTGGGAGACTGTTGGAAATATGCCCTAGAGGCAATATATAAAGTGTTTATTATTATATTTCCTTGTTCATGATAATCGTTTATTATCCATGCTATAATTGTAGTGATTGGAAACACATTGCATGTGTGGGTAAATAGACAACACAATGTCCCTAGTATGCCTCTAGTGAACTAGCTCGTTGATCAAAGGATGGTTAAGGTTTCCTAGCCATGCACATGAGATGTCATTTGATAACGGGAGAATGATTAGGAGAATGATGTGATGGACAAGACCCAAACTACAAACGTAGCGTATGATCGTGTCAGTTTATTGCTACTGTTTTCTGCATGTCAATGTATATGTTCCTATGACCATGAGATCATGCAATTCACGGATATCGGAGGAGTGCCTTGTGTGTATCAAACGTCGCAACGTAACTGGGTGACTATAAAGGTGCTCTACAGGTGTCTCCGATGGTGTTTGTTGAGTTGGCATGGATCGAGACTGGGATTTGTTACTCCGTATTACGGAGAGGTATCTCGGGGCACACTCGGTAATACAACATCACAATGAGCCTTGCAAGCAATGTGACTAATTGTTAGTTGCGGGATCTTGTATTACGAACGAGTAAAGAGACTTGTCGGTAACGAGGTTGTACTAGGTATAGAGATACCAACGATCGAATCTCGGGCAAGTAACATACCGAAGAACAAAAGGAACGTTATACGGGATTAACTGAATCCTTGACATAGAGGTTCGACCGATAAAGATCTTCATAGAATATGTAGGAACCAATGTGGACGTCTAGTTCCCGCCATTGGTTATTGACCGTAGAGGTGTCTCGGTCATGTCTACATAGTTCTCGAACCCGCAGGGTCTGCACACTTAAGGTTCGGTGACGTTTCGGTAGTGTAGAGTTATGTATGGTGGTGACCAAAGTTTGTTCGGAGTCTCGAATGAGATCCCGGACATCACGAGGAGCTCCGGAATGGTCCGGAGGTAAAGATTCATATATAGGAAGTCCCAGTTTGGTTGCCGGAAAAGTTTCGGGCTCATCGGTAGTGTACCGGGAGTGCCGGGAGTGTACCGGGAGACCTCCGGGAGGGGTATTTCGACCCTAGAGGGTCCATGGGCTGTGGGATAATAATAACCAGCCCTTAGTGGGCTGGTAAATCAGCCACAAGAAGGCCCATGGCGCAGGAGAAAAAAGGCTAATGGAAAAAGGCCAAAAATCAGCCAATAGGAGGCAATCCTACTCCAACTAGGATTGGAGGTGGAATAGGATTCCACCCTCCTATTCGGCTGAACCAAGAGGCCCTTGGCTGCCTGTCCTCTCCTCTCCTCCTATATATACTGGTGGAATAGCTAGGGTTTTGGCAACAATTGCAGCCACGTGCTACCCGTTCCACCGGTGCTCTTCTAGATTAGGTTTCCGCAGTGCTTAGGCGAAGCCCTACCGGAATTGCTCCACCACCACCATCACCGGAGCGCCGTCACGCTGCCGGTGAACTCTCTCTCCTCTCCACCTCCTCTTGCTGGATCAAGACGGTGGAGATCATCATCAAGCTGCACGTGTGCTGAACGCGGAGGTGTCGTCCGTTCGGTACTAGATCGGAAGGATCGTGATCAAGGCCACGGGACGTTCGTGATCGGATCGCGGGACGGATCGTGACGAGATCGCGGGACGGTTCGTGTTTAGATCGCGGGACACTCGGCGATTTGGATCGCGAAGAAGTACGACTACACCAACCGCGTTTCTTAACGCTTCCCGCTTAGCGATCTACAAGGGTACGTAGATCCACTCTCCCTCTCGTAGATGCTCATCACCATGGATACGTTTGCATGTGCGTAGGAATTTTTTTGTTTCCCATGCGACGTTCCCCAACAAGCACACCTTCTGGGCCTGCACAGAGCTCTTCTTCATCTATTGCATCCACAGGGCAAACACATGAGGTTATATGCCGTCGTTGCAAGGGTGGAGGTCACTTTGCGAGAGAATGCCCTTCCAAGCGTGTCATGATTGTTACTGAGGATGGTGGATATGCGTCTGCTAGTGATAATGATGAGGAGAGTTTGGCTCTCATTGCAAGTGAAGAACATGATGGCGATGATGCAGAACCAGAAACACACTACATGGCTGCTGATTACGCTGACAGGTATGAAAGTTTAGTTGCTCAACGTGTTCTCAGTGTGCAGGTTACACAGGCTGAACAAAATCAGAGGCACAACTTGTTCCACACAAAGGGAGTTGTGAAGGAGCGTTCTATTCGCATCATCATCGATGGAGGGAGTTGCAATAACTTGGCTAGCATGGAGATGGTGGAGAAGCTGTCTCTAACCACCAGACCACATCCTCATCCTTATTACATCCAATGGTTCAACAATAGTGGCAAGGTTAAGATAACACGTACTGTTCGTGTGCATTTTAGCATTGCTACATATTCTGATTATGTGGATTGTGATGTGGTACCCATGCAAGCATGTTCTGTTTTACTTGGTAGACCATGGCAGTTTGATAAAAATTATGTACACCATGGTAGGACAAATCAGTATACTCTTGTTCATAAGGATCATAATATCACTTTGCTTCCTATGTCTCCCGAACATATTATGAAAGATGACATTGCTAGAGCTAGTAAAGCAAAACAGGAGAAAAATAAGAGTGAAAATCAGATTGTAGCATAGGAATTTGAGCAACACCATAAGCATAATAAACCATCATCTATTGTTGCATCCGAAATAAAATTGAAGAGTGGTTGTTTACTTGCTACTAAATCTGATATTAATGATTTGGATGTTGCTACATCTGTTTGCTATGCTTTTGTATGCAAAGAGGTATTATTTTCATTCGAGGACATGCCTCCCTCTTTGCCTCCTGCTGTCATTAACATTTTGCAGGAGTTCGCTGACGTCTTTCCACAAGACGTGCCACTGGGATTACCGCCTATTCGCGGGATTGAGCATCAGATTGAATTAATTCCCGGTGCATCCCTACCCAACCATGCGCCCTACCGTACCAATCCAGAGGAGACAAAGGAGATTATGCGTCAAGTACTAGAGCTGCTTGAGAAAGGTTATATACGTGAATCCCTTAGTCCTTGTGTTGTTCCTATTATTCTAGTGCCTAAAAAGGATGGTACATCGCGCATGTGTGTGGATTGTAGAGGCATTAATAATATTACTATTCGTTATCGTCATCCTATTCCTAGACTAGATGATATGCTTGATGAATTAAGTGGCTCTACAATTTTCTCCAAAGTTGATTTGCGTAGTGGATACCATCAAATTCGTACGAAATTGGGAGATGAATGGAAAACAACATTTAAAACTAAGTTTGGATTATATGAGTGTCTAGTCATGCCTTTTGGGTTATCTAATGCACCTAGCACTTTCATGAGATTAATGAACGAGGTTTTACGTGTTTTCATTGGACGATTTGTGGTAGTCTATTTTGATGATATATTGATTTTTAGTAGATCTTTGGAGGAACATTTGGAACATTTACGTGCTGTTTTTACTACGCTACGTGATGCACGTTTGTTTGGTAACCTTGGGAAGTGCACCTTTTGCACCGACCGAGTATCTTTTCTTGCCTATGTTGTTACTCCATAGGGAATTGAAGTTGATAAAGCCAAGATTGAAGCTATTGAGAGTTGGCCGCAGCCCAAAACGGTCACACAAGTAAGGAGTTTTCTTGGCCTCGCTGGTTTCTATAGGCGTTTTGTGAGAGATTTCAGCACCATTGCTGCGCCTCTCAATGAGCTTACAAAGAAGGACGTGCCTTTTTCTTGGGGTACCGCACAGGAAGAAGCATTCACGGTCTTGAAAGATAAGTTAACACATGCTCCTTTACTCCAACTTCCTGATTTTAATAAGACTTTCGAGCTTGAATGTGATGCTAGTGGAATTGGGTTAGGAGGTGTGTTATTACAAGATGGTAAACCTGTTGCGTACTTTTCTGAAAAATTAAGTGGGCCTAGTCTGAATTATTCTACATATGATAAGGAATTATATGCTCTTGTTTGGACTTTGGAAACATGGCAACATTATTTATGGCCCAAAGAATTTGTTATACATTCTGATCATGAATCTTTGAAACATATTAAAAGTCAAGCAAAATTGAACCGTAGACATGCTAAATGAGTTGAATTCATTGAGACTTTCCCTTATGTCATTAAACACAAGAAGGGTAAAGAAAATGTTATTGCTGATGCTTTGTCTCCTCGTTATACTATGCTTTCACAACTTGACTTTAAAATATTTGGTTTGGAGACCATCAAAGATCAATATGTGCATGATGCTGAATTTAGAGACGTGTTGCAGAATTGTAAAGAAGGGAGAACATGGAACAAGTTCGTTATTAATGATGGATTCGTGTTCCGTGCTAACAAGCTATGCATTCCAGGTAGCTCCGTTCGTCTTTTGTTGTTACAGGAGGCGCACGGAGGAGGATTAATGGGACACTTTGGCGTGAAGAAGACGGAGGACGTACTTTCTACACATTTCTTTTGGCCAAAGATGAGACGGGATGTTGAGCGTTTTGTTGCTCGCTGCACTACATGTCAAAAAGCTAAGTCACGACTCAATCCTCATGATTTATATATGCCTTTGCCTGTACCTAGTGTTCCTTGGGAGGATATATCTATGGACTTTGTTTTAGGTTTACCTCGAACAAAGAAGGGGAGGGATATCATATTTGTTGTCGTGGATAGATTTTCCAAAATGGCACACTTTATACCATGTAATAAAAGTGATGCTGCTGCTCATGTTGCTGATTTGTTCTTTCGTGAAATTATTCAATTGCATGGTGTACCAAATACAATTGTTTCAGATCGTGATGCTAAATTTCTTAGCCATTTTTGGAGTTGTTTATGGGCTAAGTTGGGGACTAAACTACTTTTTAGTACTACATGTGAGCCCCAAACTGATGGCCAAACTGAAGTAGTCAATAGATCATTGTCTACTATGCTTAGGGCTGTTTTGAAGAATAACCTGAAAATGTGGGAAGAATGCTTGCCTCATATTGAATTTGCTTATAATCGTTCACTACATTCTACCACTAAGATGTGCCCTTTTGAAGTTTTGTATGGTTTCTTACCTCGTGCACCTATTGATTTGTTGCCTCTTCCATCTTCGGAGAAGGTTAATTTTGATGCTAAAGAACGTGCTGAATTGATATTAAAGATGCATGAGTTAGCGAAGGAAAACATTGAGCGTATGAATGCTAAATACAAAATTGCTGGAGATAAGGGTAGAAAACATGTTGTCTTTGCACCTGGAGATCTTGTTTGGTTACATTTCCGTAAGGATAGATTTCCTGATTTGCGCAAGTCAAAGCTAATGCCACGTGCTGATGGTCCTTTTAAGGTGTTAGAGAAAATAAATGATAATGCATATAAACTTGAGCTGCGTGCAGAGTTTGGGGTTAGCCCCACTTTTAACATTGCAGATTTGAAGCCTTATTTGGGTGAGGAAGATGAGCTTCCGTCGAGGACGACTTAAGTTCAAGAAGGGGAGGATGATGAGGACATCCCTACTAATGCTACACCCACAACTCCGACTGCTATACATACAGGACCAATTACTAGAGCTCGCGCACATCAATTGAATTACCAGGTACTTTCGTTTCTTGCAAATCCTTCTAATGTTCATGAACATATGATGTTGCCTAAATTAGATACTTTTGTTTTCCTTGTGAATGAAGGACCTGGCATGGACAAGAAGGATGACCATTGGAGCGGGATCAAGCATGGAGAAGAAGGTGCGCGCGCGGGAAAGAACAATGGAGCTTCCAGTGATGATTTTGGCACTTTGAAGCCACCATAATGGGAGCAAGAAGCCTTGGACGAAATATGCATGATGCCACTTTATAAAATTCGTCCCTAGGCTAATATAGGTGTTGCGCCACCTTATTTTTGTGCCAGGCCCATGTAATTTCTAAATACCATATTATAGGCTATTTTTAGAGTCCGTATGTATGGGGAAACTGAGTTAGGGTCGGTTTCGGACCCCTCCTCCAAGGGGCCATGAAATTCCCCTCTATTCCCCCATATATACAGCCCTTAGGGCGTCGTTTTAGGTTTGGGTTTTGTTTAGATTATAAGTTCACCATAGCTGCAACTTCGCGTTCTTCGTTTGTGTTCCATGACCAGACAAAGGCGTCACAGAACCCCACTTCATCAATAAAGCTTTCCTCTTATATTCGCAATATCCAGATTGCAATCTTAGTTTCTTGCTTGTTCCTCGTTTGCGTGCAGGAAACAGACCCTCGTGGTCAGGTTGATCGTGCTCGGGCGTGGTCAGTAACCTCTCGGAGTTGGTTTAGCGATTGCTAAGGCGCGGCGTCATCACACGTTTGTAGTCCGATCGTCAAAGTCTACTCCAACAAAACGATAGCCACCATCTCATCGAAAGACAGGGACAACTTCGCCTCTATTACTCAACACGAAAACCAACCTTGTCCATGCTATCCGATACACGCAAGCAGATAGAAACAAATGGCAAATTGGCACACCCCGTCCACCGCCACGCTTTCCCAATCGTCGTCCTTTGGTGTTAGGTCGCATGTGTCGTCTAATGACTCCAATTTCCATCCTCTCTATTTCAAAATCTGAACCATCATCGGGCCCAAAAAATATGTACCATCATCATGACATGGGTGATTGCTATCCTATCATCACGGCCTCCAAGATGTAGCATCGGAGGCACGCCATCGCATCCGTCCTTCCAATGGCGAGCAGCGACGACTCCTCAAGATGTGGAGGAGCGATACACTACGGGGCAACGATGGCCGGTACTGCCCCGGCAGGGAGTTCTTTCGGAAGCGATAATGACTTGATGCGGAGCCAGGGGCGTCCTAGATGACGCCGGGCAACAGGCTACCACCGCGCAGGCTCCAGCTCATTGGTGGGAAGAGGCAATGGTAGGCTGCATGGAGTGCGAGCACCTTGTCCCGTATGTGCTGCATGTATCAACCTTGCATTGGTTGATGTCCTCAGTGCGACGAGCGCGAGCAGTACATGGAAGTCATGCTCGAGCTCTGTCCAGGGACTCATGGCGTTTCGCTGCTCCTTGGCAAGTTGTGTGATGAGGACATCCCTACTAATGCTACACCCACAACTCCGACTGCTATACATACATGACCAATTATTAGAGCTCACGCACGTCAATTGAATTACCAGGTACTTTCGTTTCTTGCGAATCCTTCTAATGTTCATGAACATATGATGCTGCCTAAATTAGATACTTCTGTTTTACTTATGAATGAAGGACGTGGCATGGACAAGAAGGATGACCATTGGAGCGGGATCAAGCATGGAGAAGAAGGTGCACGCGCGGGAAAGAACAATGGAGCTTCTAGTGATGATTTTCACACTTTGAAGCCACGATAATGGGAGCAAGAAGCCTTGGACAAAATATGCATGATGCTACTTTATAAAATTCGTCCCTAGGCTAATATAGGTGATGCGCCGCCTTATTGTTGGGCCAGGCCCATGTAATTTCGAAATACCATATTATAGGCTGTTTTTAGAGTCCGTATGTATGGGGAAACTGAGTTAAGGTCAGTTTCGGACCCCTCCTCCAAGGGGCCACGAAATTCCCCTCTATTTCCGCATATATGCAGCCCTTAGGGCGTCGTTTTAGGGTTGGGTTTTGTTTAGATTACAAGTTCGCCATAGCTGCAACTTCGCGTTCTTTGTTTGTGTTCCACGACCAGACAAAGGCGTCACAGAACCCCACTTCATCAATAAAGCTTCCCTCTTATATTCGCAATATCCAGATTGCAATCTTAGTTTCTTGCTTGTTCTTCGTTTGCGTGCAGGAAATAGACCCTCGTGGTCAGGTTGATCGTTCTCGGCGTGGTCAATAACCTCTCGGAGTTGGTTTAGCGATTGCTAAGGCGCGACATCATCACACGTTTGTAGTCGGATCGTCAAAGTCTACTCTACCAAAAACGATAGCCACCATCTCATCGAAAGAAAGGGACAACTTCGCCTCTATCAACTAGTATCAGATTTCCAGGTTGCTCGGTGAGATTTTACCAGTTTTCGTAGTTTAGATGGCATCTGTTCTTCATACCTTTAGTCCACGAAAAAGCCACAAAAAATTAGGGTTAGATCATCATATCCGAACCAATTTGAGCCTTTGCATAGTCTTTTCAGTATTTTGCTTTGTTGAATTTGCGGTTACATCGTCGTGTCGACTTGCTGGTCTTAGTGTCTAGTCCTTTAGAGTTTCGAGTTCTATTCACAGGTTGTCACGCCGCCACCGCATTGTCTTCATAGTTGTCATATACCACCACCACCATCACCGCTGCCATATATCACCACCCACCATCACTATCCATTGGTGTCCATATATACCATCACAAATCTACCACCAATCCGAGTCCAGCTCGTTCTAGGTTTAGTTTCGAGATCCTTTTGATTTCGGATTCGTGTTTTGCTACCTGCGTAGGTGTGGGAAAAAAAGTCTGGCACACATGTTCTTGTGTTGTTCCTATTATTCTAGTGCCTAAAAAGGATGGTACATCACGCATGTGTGTGGATTGTAGAGGCATTAATAATATTACTATTCATTATCGGCATCCTATTCCTAGACTAGATGATACGCTTGATGATTAAGTGGTTCTACAATTTTCTCCAAAGTTGATTTGTGTAGTGGATACCATCAAATTCGTATGAAATTGGAAGATGAATGGAAAACAACATTTAAAACTAAGTTTGGATTATATAAGTGATTACTCATGCCTTTTGGGTTAACTAATGCACCTAGCACTTTCATGAGATTAATGAACGAGGTTTTACGTGCTTTCATTGGACGATTTGTGGTAGTCTATTTTGATGATATATTGATTTTTAGTAGATCTTTGGAGGAACATTTGGAACATCTATGTGCTGTTTTTATTGCTCTACGTGATGCACGTTTGTTTGGTAACCTTGGAAAGTGCACCTTTTACACCGACCGAGTATCTTTTCTTGGCTATGTTGTTACTCCACAGGGAATTGAAGTTGATAAAGCCAAGATTGAAGCTATTGAGAGTTGGCCGCAGCCCAAAACGGTCACACAAGTGAGGAGTTTTCTTGGCCTCGTTGGTTTCTATAGGCGTTTTGTGAGAGATTTCAGCACCATTGCCGCGCCTCTCAATGAGCTTACAAAGAAGGACGTGCCTTTTTCTTGGGGTACCGCACAGGAAGAAGCCTTCACGGTCTTGAAAGATAAGTTAACAAATGCTCCTTTACTCCAACTTCCTAATTTTAATAAGACTTTCGAGCTTGAATGTGATGCTAGTGGAATTGGGTTAGGAGGTGTGTTATTACAAGATGGTAAACCTGTTGCATACTTTTCTGAAAAATTGAGTGGGCCTAGTCTGAATTATTCTACTTATGATAAGGAATTATATGCTCTTGTTCGGACTTTGGAAACATGGCAACATTATTTATGGCCCAAAGAATTTGTTATACATTCTGATCATGAATCTTTGAAACATATTAAAAGTCAAGCAAAACTGAACCGTACACATGCTAAATGGGTTGAATTCATTGAGACTTTCCCTTATGTCATTAAACACAAGAAGGGTAAAGGAAATGTTATTGCTGATGCTTTGTCTCGTCGTTATACTATGCTTTCACAACTTGACTTTTATATGTGGATCACATATTGCTGATTGGAAACAATATAGAAATGCTGGAAAGCGTGAAGGAATATTTGAACAAGAGTTTTTCAATGAAGGACCTAGGAGAAGCTGCTTTCATATTAGGCATTAAGATCTATAGAGATAGATCGAGACGCTTAATAGCACTTTCACAGAGCACATACCTTGATAAAGTTTTGAAGAAGTTCAAAATGGATCAGTCCAAGAAGGGGTTCTTGCCTGTGTTACAAGGTGTGAAGTTGAGTAAGACTCAATGCCCAGTGACTGCAGAAGATAGAGAAAAGATGAGTGTCATCCCCTATGCTTCAGCCATAGGCTCTATCATGTATGCAATGTTGTGCACAAGACCGGATGTCAGCCTTGCCATAAGTATGGCCGGAAGGTTTCAAAGTGATCCTGGAATGGAACACTGGGCAGCGGTCAAGAATATCCTTAAGTACCTGAAAAGGACTAAGGAAATGTTTCTCGTTTATGGAGGTGATGAAGAGCTCGTCATAAAGGTTTACGTCGATGCAAGCTTTGACACTGATCCGGATGACTCTAAGTCACAAACCGGATACGTATTTATTCTCAACGGGGGAGCGGTAAGCTGGTGCAGTCCCAAGCAAAGCGTGGTAGCCAATTCTACGTGCGAAGCGGAGTACATCGTAGCCTTGGAGGCAGCGAAGGAAGGTGTCTGGATGAAGCAGTTCATGATAAATCTTGGAGTAGTGCCCAGTGCACCGAATACAATGAACCTGTTCTGTGAAAACACTGGTGCCATTGCTCTGGCCAAGGAACCAAGGTTTCACAAGAGGACCAGACACATAAAGCGACGCTTCAACTCCATCCGTGATTACATCGAGGAGAAGGACATAAATATTTGCAAAGTGCACACGGATCTGAATGTTGCAGACCCATTGACTAAACCTCTTCCAAGGGCTAAACATGATCAACACTAGAACTGCATGGGTGTTCGATTCATTACAATGTAAATCACATAGTTATGTGAACTAGATTATTGAATCTAGTGCAGGTGGGAGACTGTTGGAAATATGCCCTAGAGGCAATAAATAAAGTGTTTATTATTATATTTCCTTGTTCATGATAATCGTTTATTATCCATGCTATAATTGTATTGATTGGAAACACATTATATGTGTGGGTAAATAGACAACACTATGTCCCTAGTATGCCTCTAGTGAACTAGCTCGTTGTTCAAAGATGGTCAAGGTTTCCTAGCCATTGACATGTGATGTCATTTGATAATGGGATCACATCATTAGTAGAATGATGTGATGGACAAGACCCGAACTACAAACGTAGCATATGATCATGTCAGTTTATTGCTACTGTTTTCTGCATGTCAAGTATATGTTCCTATGACCATGAGATCATGCAACTCACGAACATCGGAGGAGTGCCTTGTGTGTATCAAACGTCGCAATGTAACTGGGTGACTATAAAGGTGCTCTACAGGTATCTCTGAGGGTGTCTGTTGAGTTGGCATGGATCAAGACTGGGATTTGTTACTCCGTGTGACGGAGAGGTATCTCAGGGCCCACTTGGTAATACAACATCACAATAAACCTTGCAAGCAATGTGGCTAAGTGTTAGTCACGGGATTTTGTATTACGGAACGAGTAAAGAGACTTGCCGGTAACGAGGTTGAACTAGGTATGGAGATACCGACGATCGAATCTCGGGCAAGTAACATACCAAAGAACAAAGGCAACATCATACGAGATTACCTGAATCCTTGACATAGAGGTTCGACCGATAAAGATCTTCATAGAATATTTAGGAATCAATATGGGCATCCAGGTCCTGCTATTGGTTATTGACTGTAGAGGTGTCTCGGTCATGTCTACATAGTTCTCGAACTCGCAGGGTCTGCACACTTAAGGTTTGGTGACGTTTCGGTAGTATAGAGTTATGTATGGTGGTGACCAAAGGTTGTTCGGAGCCCTGGATGAGATCCCAGACGTCACGAGGAGATCTGAAATGGTCCGGAGGTAAAGATTCATATATAGGAAGTCCTGTTTTGGTCGCCGGAAAAGTTTCGGGCTAATCGGTAGTGTATCGAGAGTGCCGGTAGTGTATCGGGAGACCATCGGGAGGGGTATTTCGACCCAAGAGGCTTCATGGGCTGTGGGAGAATAAATACCAGCCTTTTGTGGGCTGGTGGAAGTCCCACACAAGGCCCATGCGGCTAGGGAAGAAAAGCCCAAAGGGAAAAGGTGGAAAAAAGGCCAAAAAGGAGGAATCCTAGTCCTACTAGGATTGGAGGAGGAGGAGTCCTCTCCTCCCCACTTCGGCCGAACCAATGAGGCTTGGCCCTTGCGCCAAGTCCTCTCCTCCCTCCCTCTTATATATACTGGAGGTTTTAGGGGTTTTGCACAGAATTTTCAGCCACGTGCTACCCGTTCCTCCAGTGCATAGTTTCTCCTCTAGATCGAATTTCTGCAGTGCTTAGCCGAAGCCCTACCGGAATAGCTCCACCACCATCGCCGGAGCACCATCACGCTGCCGGAGAACTCTTCTTCCTCTCCGCTCCCTCTTGCTGGATCGAGACGGCGGAGATCATCATCAAGCTGTACGTGTGCTAAACGCGGAGGTGTCATCCGTTCGGTGCTAAATCGGAAGGACCGTGATCAAGTTCGTGGGACGGATCGTGATTGGATCGCGGGACGGATCGTGACAGGATCGCGGGACGCTCGGCGATTTGGATCGCGAAGACGTTCGACTACACCAACCGCGTTTCTTAACGCTTCCCGCTTAGCGATCTACAAGGGTACGTAGATCCACTCTCCCTCTCATAGATGCTCATCACCATGGATAGGTCTTGCGTGAATGTAGGAATTTTTTTGTTTCACATGCAACGTTCCCCAACAAGGAGAACATGGAACAAGTTCGTTATTAATGATGGATTTGTGTTCCGTGCTAACAAGCTATGCATTCCAGCTAGCTCCATTTGTCTTTTGTTGTTACAGGAGGCACACGGAGGAGGATTAATGGGACACTTTGGCATGAAGAAGATGGAGGACGTACTTTCTATACATTTCTTTTGGCCAAAGATGAGACGGGATGTTGAGCGTTTTGTTGCTCGCTGCACTACATGTCAAAAAGCTAAGTCACGACTCAATCCTCATGGTTTATATATGCCTTTGCCTGTACCTAGTGTTCCTTGGGAGGATATATCTATGGACTTTGTTTTAGGTTTACCTCGAACTAAGAAGGGGAGGGATAGCATATTTGTTGTCGTGGATAGATTTTCCAAAATGACACACTTTATACCATGTCATAAAAGTGATGCTGCTGCTCATGTTGCTGATTTGTTCTTTCGTGAAATTATTCGGTTGCATGGTGTGCCAAATACAATTGTTTCAAATCGTGATGCTAAATTTCTTAGCCACTTTTGGAGATGTTTATGGGCTAAGTTGGGGACTAAACTACTTTTTAGTACTACATGTCATCCCCAAACTGATGGCCAAACTGAAGTAGTCAATAGATCATTGTCTACTATGCTTAGGGCTGTTTTGAAGAATAAGCTAAAAATGTGGGAAGAATGCTTGCCTCATATTGAATTTGCTTATAATCGTTCCCTACATTCTACCACTAAGATGTGCCCTTTTGAAGTTGTGTATGGTTTCTTACCTCGTGCACCTATTGATTTGTTGCCTCTTCCATCTTCGGAGAAGGTTAATTTTGATGCTAAAGAACGTGTTGAATTGATATTAAAGATGCATGAGTTAACGAAGGAAAACATTGAGCATATGAATGCTAAATACAAAATTGCTGGAGATAAGGGTAGAAAACATGTTGGCTTTGCACCTGGAGATCTTGTTTGGTTACATTTGCGTAAGGATAGATTTCCTGATTTGCGCAAGTCAAAGCTAATGCCACGTTCTGATGGTCCTTTTAAGGTGTTAGAGAAAATAAATTATAATGCATATAAACTTGAGCTGCCTGTAGAGTTTGGGGTTAGCCCCACTTTTAACATTGCAGATTTGAAGCCTTATTTGGGTGAGGAAGATGAGCTTCCGTCGAGGACGACTTCAGTTCAAGAAGGGGAGGATGATGAGGACATACCTGCTAATGCTACACCCACAACTCCGACTGCTATACATACATGACCAATTACTAGAGCTCGCGCACGTCAATTGAATTACCAGGTACTTTTGTTTCTTGCAAATCCTTCTAATGTGCATGAACATATGATGCTGCCTAAATTAGATACTTTTGTTTTACTTATGAATGAAGGACCTGGCATGGACAAGAAGGATGACCATTGGAGCGGGATCAAGCATGGAGAAGAAGGTGCGCGCGCGGGAAAGAACAATGGAGCTTCCAGTGATGATTTTCGCACTTTGAAGCCACCATAATGGGAGCAAGAAGCCTTGGAGGAAATATGCATGATGCTACTTTATAAAATTCGTCCCTAGGCTAATATAGGTGATGCGCCGCCTTATTGTTGGGCCAGGCCCATGTAATTTCGAAATACCATATTATAGGCTGTTTTTAGAGTCCGTATGTATGGGAAAACTGAGCTAAGGTCGGTTTCGGACCCCTCCTCCAAAGGGCCACGAAATTCCTCTCTATTTCCCCATATATACAACCCTTAGGGCGTCGTTTTAGGGTT
This sequence comes from Hordeum marinum, assembly GCA_022496015.1. Taxonomy (NCBI): domain Eukaryota; kingdom Viridiplantae; phylum Streptophyta; class Magnoliopsida; order Poales; family Poaceae; genus Hordeum; species Hordeum marinum. The sequence goes on along the minus strand of CM039672.1, from coordinate 164,298,884 downwards.
GGGTTTTGTTTAGATTACAAGTTCGCCATATCTGCAACTTCGCGTTCTTCGTTTGTGTTCCACGACCAGACAAAGGCATCACAGAAGCCCACTTCATCAATAAAGCTTCCCTCTTATATTCGCAATATCCAAATTGCAATCTTAGTTTCTTGCTTGTTCTTCGTTTGCATGCAGGAAATAGACCCTCGTGGTCAGGTTGATCGTGCTCCGGCGTGGTCAATAACCTCTCGGAGTTGGTTTAACGATTGCTAAGGCGCAACGTCATCACACGTTCATAGTCGGATCGTCAAAGTCTACTCCACCAAAAACGATAGCCACCATCTCATCGAAAGACAGGGATAACTTCGCCTCTATCACTGTGTGACTATATCTTGTTCAATGTTCACGTCGATCGTGGGCATAGTGGAGAAGGCTTTGAGAGCTACCAGGCATGCCACAACAGGCGCGAGCGCATCCGCGACCTTGACGGAGGGTGAGGTTACCTACAACATGTGCGACACGCGCGCAGGGCGGATCAACATGTAGTGTCCTTACTCCAGCGTCCGTTGCTTAGTGCACAAATTAGAAGACGTGGTCAAGAACATGTAACCTCGACTCTTCCAGCTGCTGAGTGTTGATCGTTGAACATGTAACCTTTTTTTTGCCGGGATGTGTTGAGCAGCCACATATATCATGTACTGTCGTCGAAAATTATATATGTCAACGAATGATCTCAATTTATTATCCACGCCTTGTATATTTATCAACTTTCTTGTCATCATGTGCACGGATGCCTTGCATATTTATCAACTTTCTTGTCATCATGTGCACCTAAGGTTCTTTAATTCGAATATTATTTTTGGCACACTCAGTGGTGGAGCGAGGAAAACTCAAAGAGGGGGCAGCAAGTACACTTAAACCTGGTTGGAGAGGGCCAGTGCATCAAAACTCATCATTTTAGTAGCAATTTATCACCTCTTAACATGCATATTAGGCTTAAATGAATGTTGTTTAGGGGGGGCTAGGGCCCCTGCTAGTCCCCACCGCCCCGTCTCTGCCACTAGGCACACTGAAGATTGGCTTTTGCTGGTTTCAGATGGGCTTACAAATCTATAAGTGGGCTTTTTGAAATTGTTGTTAACGTAACATATTAAATGCAATGGTACAATAAACCATGGAGAAACTCGAGTAGAATAATGCCGATGCAAAGTAGAACATCACTATGTACAAATAATAACATTAGTAAAAATGTCCAGTAATACATACAATAAGAAAATAGTTGTTACCTTATGTAATTTAGGGGATCTTCATGAATACTTTGAATAACGAAATGAACTAGATAATTTTTAAATTGAAAGAGAAAGAAATATTAGGAAGCTAAGTTGATAACTTGAACTAAATTACAAGGCTCTTAAAGCGGCTATAAAAGGTGAACAATATGTGTGCATGCTGGAGTGATGAGAGCATATGGACTGAACCTTCATTCCTGTAAATTAATATTTCCTCCGTGCGAAATTATAGGATGTTATATTTATTCAGCCCCAATGAATGTTGTTTGGCTGTTTGTAAGTATACTTTCATGATGATATCCTTGGGGACAACCCTACATATAGGAGGCTCGGCAAAGCTGAAGATATATAGAGAGTAATGCATCTCTCTAAACACCAACCAAAGATGAACTACTATTGACTAGGTTTCGCAGCGTAGCACAGGCATTTTACTAGTTGTTCTTCAAGATGACACAGCCATCTATTTCCCGTGCGATCAAGAGTGTTACAAATATCACTAGCGCAACGAGTGGGATGCAATCACCTTGTTATTAATTTTGATAATTGCAAGGTTATTAAGACAATGAATAATGGTGGACGGTCAGAGCACGGCAATTTCTGATGATTGTTATTTTTTGACATATGATTTCTCTATTTATAGGTTTAAACATTATAATAGGAAAGCGGATAAGCTTATGCACGAGCTTGTTAGGTTGGCTATTTCTTGTCTACAATTGATTGGTTTGAGAAGCCTATGATTGAAATTGCACTTCTCCTCATAAAGAATATATTTGTTATTTCGGTTGAATAAAGTCCATATGTTATTGTTTGGAATAAATTAGCACATATCTATTGTTAATTAGATAGAGGTGTGTCCAACCCAAAGAGTCATGTCCCTTCTCTTTTTGTCAAAAGGTACCTGTTTTGAATGGATAGTTTCGAACGGACACACACACATATATGAACCGGAACTAATCGTTCCTTCACTTTTAATCCCATTTTACTTCAACACGTTATCAGCACTTCCCTCTTCGTTAAGAGAAAAAGGCCAGAACATCAACATCGCTTCTCATCGGTCTTGCTGCTCCACCCGTCGATGCGGGCATACTTACATCGGCGATGAGGAACTCGGCTGGCGCATGACATGGCTACTCAGCGCAGCCCGCTTCTAGTGCAAAAGGACGCCAAGCTCGTGCGGCGGACTCGGCCTAAGCACCGTTCTTGTGAACACGGTCCTTCGATGAAGGACTCCACTAGGACATCCACGCAAAGACAGCCATGCATGTATCCATGAGGAAATCGACCAGGAGTCCACGCAAAGACGGACATGCATCGACATGCGTACACAAGAAAACCGAACATCTATTTATTTTGCTCTTTTTGTGATAAATCATGGATCTAATAACTGATTCTTTATTATGCATGTGAAATTTCTTGTGAGAGTTGGGAGAAGGATGATCGATCACCGCGTAGGAAACATAATAAAATTCTCCACGATGGAAGTGAACGGAAACATCCTACATCAAAGACGGGCATGCATATGTGCATGCATCGTTGAAAATATCGATCGGGAGAATGGTTTTCATTTTATAATTAGCATTAACGATCCACTGACCGTGTCTCTCCAGAACCAAAAGCAATTTTCTTTTGCATCACAAGAATACACACGGGGTGCATCGTCGGCCTTCCAGGACAACAGAATCTTGGACATCCCGATGAGGGGGAGCCGACGAGACGCAGCCCTCCCGGACGAAGCTTCTCCAACCGGTGCGGCTGCACACGAAGTCACGGCAGTCCTGAAAAAGTGGAGATGAATATCGACGGCCTTCGACACGCCTGTAGCGGCGTACATCGCTTCGGTCTTCCCCAATTACAATTATATTTTATAAATGATTATTCCAGTTTTTTTTAGAATTTATGTCATCTTCAATGTGTTTGCTTTAAGTAATCCAAATAGTATGTATATTCGTTACAACAAGATCTCATTGCGATTGAGATGAATTTTCTCTCGCAAAATATCAGTTCACTCTTTTATTGGCTAGGGCTTAGGAGGTGCCGTGCGAGTAGCTGCTTGAGCTGACAGGAGGCGTGCGAGCTGGCCTCCACTGCGCAGGCTCATCGGGAGGCGTGCGGGCAGTACGCCGCAGGCTCACCGGGAAAGCGAGCCCTTTGACCTCCGTATCCTCCCTTCTCGCTTCCAACTTGTCCATCAATGGTGTCCAAGCAGCTGTTTAATAGGGGGCTTTACTTCTCACTCACTCACAATTCTCTATATATCTTCGCCTCACATTCCCCTCCATCATCCAGACCTCCACAGCGCCCTACACCATGGTGAAGGATCATATGCCACTAGCCTTCCAGTTTGGTGAAGTTGACACCGAGCCGGAAGAGAAAGAACATAAAGACGAATGGGACGCCATTGACATGGCCCTGGAAGAGATGCATGCCGCACCTGATGCTTCCCCGACGCACTCGCCAGCAACCACCACCGCGCCCACGCCAGCAACCATCCCCGTGGCATTGACGGGATGGTCGCCCAACATCATCACATCGTTGGAAACTGTAGGCGTCAGGGAGGTCCCCATGGACCCGCGCCATCTCGTGTACGTGCAAGCGTCAGCGCCTTCTCTTGCCCCCGTGCTAGTGTACACCCACCAGGGACGCCACATGCACTACACACTTCAGAGGACTACCGCGCCGACGCGATGAAGCCTCCCGGCTGGATTTTTCCTATGGCGGAGTGGCTGGGGAAGACGAACGCGAGATGCCATTGGCGATTGGGGGAGAAGCAAACTAGACAAGCTACGGGGAGGGGGGGGGATGACTGCAATGTGGAGTTACCATCCCTGAGAGTTTATATAGCAGGCCGACAAGCTTTGGGGTTTTCACCGAGCCGGACGAGAAGCTAGAGCCGTAGCACGGTTTTGTGTGTGGGAACCTGCGCGGTTATGCGTGGGAACATGCTCATCGAGCGGGCGCGTGGCCAAAGCAATGCTGAAGCATGCACTGGAATCTTCGCGCGACAACGTGGTGACAAGACGCAAGAGAGGAGGGCGGACTAATTCACAGGCACACGCGTCAAAATAATAAAACGTGTGCGATATTAATACAAACAAACAACACTTCCCAACGTATCGTCGGTAATGATTTCATCCATCGCTGACAATTGTTTGGCAACAACCGTCTGCCCACAACACACATAGCTTGTCAGTATGAATCATTTGGGTTATTATTGGTCTTACCACACAATTCTGATGAATGATTTGTTTGCATGGTATCACACACACCTTGTTATGGTAACTCATTTGTGTTCTAGCTCAATTAATGCAAGCAGTTTCTCCGAATAAATGGTATGTCGTACTTCGCACACATATGTATTTTAAGAATAGTTCGTGTTATCTTGTCTAATTACAAATAGTTCATAAGGACCAACTATATGCTCTGCATCACACATGCTAGTCTAATCTCAAACGTGGCTGATGGACCAGTCATTGCACATAGTTTTCTTTATCCGCGACGGAGCTATAACTATACAGTTTGCGATGGATAAAATCGCACATAGTTTGGGCGAAGGGTCTCTGATTGATGTTTCATGTTTGGACCATTTTGTAGTAGTGGTGGCAGGGTGATGAGGACATCCCTGCTAATGCTACACCCATAACTCCGACTACTATATATACATGACCAATTACTAGAGCTCGCGCACGTCAATTGAATTACCAGGTACTTTCGTTTCTTGCAAATCCTTCTAATGTTCATGAACATATGATGCTGCCTAAATTAGATACTTTTGTTTTACTTATGAATGAAGGACGTCGTCTGGACAAGAATGATGACCATGGGAGCGGGATCAAGCATGGAGAAGAAGGTGCGCGCGCGGCAAAGAACAATGGAGTTTCCAGTGATGATTTTTGCACTTTGAAGCCACCATAATGGGAGCAAGAAGCCTTGAACGAAATATGCATGATGCTACTTTATAAAATTCGTCCCTAGGCTAATATAGGTGCTGCACCACCTTATTGTTGGGCCAGGCCCATGTAATTTCGAAATACCATATTATAAGCTGTTTTTAGAGTACGTATGTATGGGGAAACTGAGTTAAGGTCGGTTTCGGACCCCTCCTCCAAGGGGCCGTGAAGTTCCCCTCTATTCCCCCATATATACAGCCCTTAGGGTGTCATTTTAGGGTTGGGTTTTGTTTAGATTACAAGTTCGCCATAGCTGCAACTTCGCGTTCTTCGTTTGTGTTTCACGACCAGACAAAGGCGTCACAGAACCCCACTTCATCAATAAAGTTTTCCTCTTATATTCGCAATATCCATATTGCAATCTTAGTTTCTTGCTTGTTTTTCGTTTGCGTGCAGGAAATAGACCCTCGTGGTCAGGTTGATCGTGCTCCGGCGTGGTTAATAACCTCTCGGAGTTGGTTTAGCGATTGCTAAGGCGCGGCGTCATCACACGTTCGTAATCAGATCGTCAAAGTCTACTCCACCAAAAACGATAGCCACCATCTCATCGAAAGACAGGGACAACTTCGCCTCTATCAACTGGTATCAGATTTCGAGGTTGCTCGGTGAGATTTTACCAGTTTTCGTAGTTTAGATTGCATCTGTTCTTCATAACTTTAGTCCACGAAAAAGCCACAAAAAAATTAGGATTAGATCATCATATCCGAACCAATCTGAGCCTTTGCATAGTCTTTTCAGTATTTTGCTTTGTTGAATCTCCGGTTACATCATCGTGTCGAGTTGCTTGTCTTAGTGTCTAGTCTTTTAGTGTTTCGAGTTCTATCCACAGGTTGTCACGTCGCCAGCGCATCGTCTTCATAGTTGCCATATACCACCACCATCATCACCGCTGCCATATATCACCACCCACCATCACTATCCATTGGTGTCCATATATACCACCACAAATCCGCCACCAATCCGAGTCCAACTCGTTTTAGGTTTAGTTTCGAGATCCTTTTGATTTCGGATTCATGTTTTGCTACCTGCGTAGGTGTCGGAAAAAAATTTGTCTGGCACGCTTTGCAGAGCATGTCTTGGCCCAAAAAAAATCGACTGAAAATATTTTTTCCCTATCTTGGTTTTAGGTTCTTCGGAGCCTTTTTGAGACACTTGCCATCATAGTGATTTTTTCGAAATTTTTGGTCGTCACAGCCCCCGAATTGCTCCAGGAAAAGAAAAATAAACCAGTCCAACAAATTTCGTGCCCATCTTGCTTATACGACGTGGGAAGAGTTTTGAGACACTCGCCATTGTAGTGATTTTTTGAGCAAAAAAAAGAGCGCAAAAAAATAGGCGCCAAAAAAACCAGAGTGTGCTTTTCCCTTGATTACATGTAGCGTCGTGCTTTTGTTGGTGTTTTAGGCTCGCGTCTCTAGTACGGTCTAGCCTAGGACCAGCACAGTACCGTCGTTGAGCGTTTATTCAACCTTGCATCTCTGAATTGATTATTGCTAACCCTTTTTGCTACCATATTATAAGCGATCCCAGCTCCACATACATCTACGTCATGTGTTTGACACCACCTCGCAATCGCTCTATCCAAGCTTTGAGAGTTTGACTACAATGGTTGCCGATCACCGCCTGTTGCTGGGTAAGAACTGGTAAGAATTTGAGATTCGCTTAAATGATTTGTGACACACCACCACCACCACCACGTCCCAGTAGTCTGTAGGTTTCATATTCTTGTGTGTTTCCTATTTCTGCTAACCATGTCAGGATCACACGATGACGAGAGCGACTGGGAGAGCATGACCAACAAAAAGCTCTATGATAAATTTCAACAAATGATGGCTGACCAGGTACAAGACTTCGTGACCAACTTTGCAGAGGCCATGGAGAAGCTCGATGGTTTGGAGAAGACATTCGACACCAAGATGGATGCCAAGTTCAATGAGGTGCTTGCCCGTCTACCACCACCAGCTGCATCTCCTATCCCTTTCGAACGACGAGCGTGACGTGTGCCTCTCGGCCAAGGCCAACATACTGGTACTGTTGATACTGCTGCTACTTCTGTGGCTCTTGCTGCTACTGTCGTTGAGCAGGTTGAAGATTATGATGGTGATTACGATGATGAGGGAGAGGTTGCTCCAGATCAGCCTCAGGGGCAACCACCACGATACGCACCAGGTCGACCACATGGCTACAACTGTAACGGTCGGGCTTCACCACCCCCTCAGGTACGAGATCATGACCATCTCCCTAAACTTAAATTGAATATTCCGACGTTTGAGGGTAGATATGTTCCTGATATATATCTTACATGGGAGTTAGAAACAAAACAACGTTTTACATGCTTACAATTTCCTAAGGATAGACGTATTGCTGCCGTTGTCTGTTCATTCACTAGTTTTGCTTGTGTTTGGTGGTCAGAACATTGTAGAATACACCATGCTAATATTCCAACTACTTGGGCTGCGTTGAAAACTGCTATGCGTAATCGTTGGGTGCCACCTTATTATCAACGTGAATTGCTTCACAATTTGCAGCGTTTAAGACAAGGAAAAAATTCTGTAGAAGAATATTATGAGGAATTACAAAGTGGCATGATTAGATGTGGTATTGTTGAGGAGAATGAAGCTATGCTTGCATGTTTTATGGGTGGATTAAATAGAGAGATTCAGACTATTCTAGAGTATAACGAGTATAACACTATCACTCGTTTATTTCATCTTGCTTGCAAAGCTGAACGTGAAGTGCAGGATCGACAGGCAATGGCGAGAACTACTTTTTCTGCAGGTCGCACTTCATCATGGACGCCACGTACCTCCTCTACTTCCGCACATCCTATCGCAACAGCACCTACTTCCACCTCCAACTCCAACTGCGATACCTGGAAACGGGCTCCTACTCCACCCTCTGCGAAGAGCACACCTTCTGGGCCTACATAGAGCTCTTCTTCATCTATTGCATCCACAGGGCAAACACATGAGGTTATATGCCGTCGTTGCAAGGGTGGACGTCACTTTGCGAGAGAATGCCCTTCCAAGCGTGTAATGATTGTTACTGAGAATGGTGGATATGCGTCCGCTAGTGATTATGATGAGGAGACTTTGTCTCTCCTTGCAAGTGAAGAACATGGTGGCGAGGATGCAGAACCAGAGACACACTACATGGCTGCTGATTACGTTGACAGGTATGAAAGTTTAGTTGCTCAACGTGTTCTGAGTGTGCAGTTTACACGGGCTAAGCAAAATAAGAGGCACAACTTGTTCCACACAAAGGGAGTTGTTGTTGGGGAACTTTGCATGGGAAACAAAAAATTTCCTACGCACACGAAGATCTATCCATGGTGATGAGCATCTACGAGAGGGAGAGTGGATCTACATACCCTTGTAGATCGCTAAGCTGGAAGCGTTAAGAAACGCGGTTGGTGTAGTCGAACGTCTTCACGATCCAAATCGCCGCGCGTCCCGCGATCCAGTCACGATCATTCCCGCGATCCAATCATGATCCGTCCCCCGATCCGATCACGATCCGTCCCACGAACTTGATCACGATCCGTCTCACGAACTTGATCACGATCCTTTCGATCTAGCACCGAATGGACGGCACCTCCGCGTTCAGCACACGTACAGCTGAAAATCTAGTGCAAAAACACTCAATACCACCAGTATATATTGGAGGAGAGGAGGAGAGGAGGCACATTGGCCTCCAAGCCTCCTAGGCTTCGGCCGAACTAGGAGAGGAGGAGTCCACCTCCTCCACTCCTAGTAGGATTAGGATTCGTCCTTTTTTTCCTTTTTGCCTTTTTCCACCTTTTTCCTTTTGGGTTTTCTTCTCCAGCCACATGGGCCTTGTGTGGGAGTTTCCACCAGCCCACTAAGGGCTGATATTCACTCTCCCACAACCCATGAAGCCTCTTGGGTCGAAATACCCCTCCCGGAGGTCTCCCGGTACACTACCGGCACTCCCGGTACACTACCGATAAGCCCAGAACTTTTCCGGCGACCAAAACAGGACTTCCTATATATGAATCTTTACCTCTGGACCATTCCGGAGCTCCTCGTGACATCCAGGATATCATCCGGGACTCTGAACAAACTTCGGTCACCACCATACATAACTCTATACTACCGAAACGTCACCAAACCTTAAGTGTGCAGACCCTGCGGGTTCGAGAACTATGTAGACATGACCGAGACACCTCTACGGTCAATAACCAATGGCGGGACCTGGATGTCCACATTGGTTCCTACATATTCTACGAAGATCTTTATCGATCGAACCTCTATGTCAAGGATTCAGTTAATCCCGTATGATGTTCCCTTTGTTCTTCGGTATGTTACTTGCCTGAGATTCGATCGTCGGTATCTCCATACTTAGTTCAACCTCGTTACTGGCAAGTCTCTTTACTCGTTCCGTAATACAAGATCCCGTGACCAACACTTAGTCACATTGCTTGCAAGGCTTATTGTGATGTTGTATTACCGAGTGGGCCCTGAGATACATCTGTGTCACACGGAGTAACAAATCCCAGTCTTGATCCATGCCAACTCAACAGACACCCTTGGAGACACCTGTAGAGCACCTTTATAGTCACCCAGTTACGTTGCGACGTTTGATACACACAAGGTACTCCTTCGATATCTGTGAGTTGCATGATCTCATGGTCATAGGAACATATACTTGACATGCGGAAAACAGTAGCAATAAACTGACACGATCATAAGCTACGTTTGTAGTTTGGGTCTTGTCCATCACATCATTCTCCTAATGATGTGATACCATTATCAAATGACATCTCATGTCCATGGCTAGGAAACCTTAACCATCTTTCAATCAATGAGCTAGTTCACTAGAGGCATACTAGGGACATTGTGTTTGTCTATGTATCCACACATGTATCCATGTTTCCAATTAATACAATTATAGCATGGATAATAAACGATTATCATGAACAAGGAAATACAATAATAAACACTTTATTTATTGCCTCTAGGGCATATTTCCAACAGTCTCCCACTTGCACTAGAGTCAATAATCTAGTTCACATCACTATGTGATTTACAATGTATCCAGACACCTTCCTTCGCCGCCTCTGAGGCTGCGATGTATTCCGCTTCGCACGTAGAATCAGCTACCACGCTTTGCTTGGAACTGCACCAGCTTACCGCTCCCCCATTAAGAATAAATACGTATCCGGTTTGCCACTTAGAGTCGTCCGGATCAGTGTCAAAGCTTGTATCAACGTAACCCTTTACGACGAGCTCTTCATCACCTCCATAAACGAGAAACATTTCCTTAGTCCTTTTCCGGTACTTAAGGATATTATTGACCGCTTGCCAGTGCTCCATTCTAGGATCACTTTGAAACCTTCCGGCCATACTTATGGCAAGGCTGACATCGGGTCTTGTGCACAGCATTGCATACATGATAGAGCCTATGGCTGAAGCATATGGGATGGCACTCATCTTTTCTCTATCTTCTGCAGTTACTAGGCATTGAGTCTTACTCAACTTCACACCTTGTAATACAGGCAAGAACCCCTTCTTGGACTGTTCCATTTTGAAATTCTTCAAAACTTTATCAAGGTATGTGCTCTGTGAAAGTGTTATTAAGCGTCTCGATCTATCTCTGTAGATCTTAATGCCTAATATGAAAGCAGCTTCTCCTAGGTCCTTCATTGAAAAACTCTTGTTCAAATATTCCTTGACCCTTTCCGGCATTTCTATATTGTTTCCAATCAGCAATATGTCATCCACATATAATACTAGAAACGCTATAGAGCTCCCACTCACTTCCTTGTAAATACAAGCTTCTCCGTAAACTTGTATAAACTCAAACGCTTTGATCACCTCATCAAAGCGCTTATTCCAACTCCAAGATGCTTGCACCAGTCCATAAATGGATCGCTGGAGTTTGCAAACTTTGTCAGCATTCTCTGGATCGACAAAACCTTCGGGTTGCATCATATACAACTCTTCCTCAAGGAAACCGTTGAGGAACGCTGTTTTTACATCCATCTGCCAAATTTCATAGTCGAAATAGGCAGCTATTGCTAACATGATTCTGACAGACTTAAGCATCGCTACGGGTGAGAAAGTCTCATCGTAGTCAACTCCTTGAACTTGTGAAAAACCCTTTGCCACGAGTCGAGCTTTATAGACGGTGACATTACTGTCCGCATCTGTCTTCTTCTTAAAGATCCATTTGTTCTGAATGGCCTTTCGCCCTTCAGGTTACTTCCAAAGTCCATACTTTGTTTTCATAGATGGATCCCATCTCGGATTTCATGGCCTCTAACCATTTCTCGGAATCCGGGCCCATCACTGCTCCTCCATAGCTCGTAGGTTCATTGTTGTCCAACAACATGACCTCCAAGACAGGGTTGCTGTACTACTCAGGGGTAGTGCGCGGCCTTGTCGACCTACAAGGTTCGATAGCTGCTTGATCCGAAGCTTCATGATCATCATCATTAACTTCCTCTTCTACCGTCATAGGTTCCACAGAAATATCTTTCTGCGTTGCGCTACTTTCTGGTTGAAGTAAAGGTTCAATAACCTCATGAAGCTCTATTTTCCTCCCACTCTATTCTTTCGAGAGAAACTCTTTCCCAAGAAATGTTCCGTTTTTAGCGACAAACACTTTGCCTTCGGATCTGAGATAGAAGGTATACCCAACTGTCTCTTTCGGGTATCCTATGAAGACACATTTCTCCGCTTTGGGTTCCAGCTTTTCAGGCTGAAGCTTTTTGACATAAGCATCACATCCCCAAACTTTAAGAAACGACAACTTTGGCTTCTTGCCAAACCACAGTTCATATGGCGCCGTCTCAACAGATTTTGATGGTGCCCTATTTAAAGTGAATGCAGCTGTCTCTAATGCATAACCCCGAAACGATAGTGGCAAATCAGCAAGAGCCATCATAGAACGCACCATATCTAATAAGGTTCGATTACGACGTTCGGACACACCATTACGCTGTGGTGTTCCGGGCGGTGTCAACTGTGAAACAATTCCACACTGTCTTAAGTGGCCGCCAAACTCATAACTCAGATATTCACCTCCTCGATCAGATCGCAGGAACTTAATCTTCTTGTTACAATGATTCTCAACTTCACTCTGAAATTGCTTGAACTTTTCAAACGTTTCAGACTTGTGTTTAATTAAGTAAATATACCCATATCTATTTAAGTCATCAGTGAAGGTGAGAAATAACGATATCCACCACGCGCTGTAACATTCATTGGACCGCACACATTAGTGTGTATGATTTCCAATAAGTCACTCGCCCGTTCCATTGTTCTAGAGAACGGCGTTTTAGTCATGTTGCCCATGAGGCATGGTTCACATGTGTCAAGTGATTCAAAATCAAGTGACCCCAAAAGTCCATCAGCATGGAGCTTCCTCATGCGTTTTACACCAATATGACCTAAACGGCAGTGCCACAAGAAAGTGGTACTATCATTATCAATTCTACATCTTTTGGCATCAATGTTATGAACATGTGTGTCATCACTATCAAGATTCAATATGAATAAACCCCTAACATTGGGTGCATGACCATAAAAGATATTACTCATATAAAGAGAGCAACCTTTATTCTCTGATTTAAATGAGTAACCGTCTCGCAATAAACAAGATCTATATATAATGTTCATGCTTAACAAAGGCACTAAATAACAATTATTCAGGTTCATCACTAATCCCGATGGTAATCGAAGAGAGAGCGTGCCGACGGCGATCACTATTGGAAATATGCCCTAGAGGCAATAATAAATTAGTTATTATCATATTTCCTTGTTCATGATAATCGTTTATTATCCATGCTATAATTGTATTGATCGGAGACTTGAATGCATGTGTGGATACATAGACAAAACCATGTCCCTAGTATGCCTCTAATGGACTAGCTCGTTGATCAAAGGATGGTTAAGGTTTCCTAGCCATGGACATGAGATGTCATTTGATAACAGGATCACATCATTAGGAGAATGATGTGATGGATAAGACCCAAACTACAAACATAGCATATGATCGTGTTAGTTTATTGCTACTGTTTTCTGCATGTCAAGTATATGTTCCTATGACCATGAGATCATGCAACTCACGGATATCGGAGGAGTGCCTTGTGTGTATCAAACGTCGCAACGTAACTGGGTGACTATAAAGGTGCTCTATAGTTATCTCCGATGGTGTCTGTTGAGTTGGCATGGATCGAGGCTGGGATTTGTTACTCCGTGTAACGGAGAGGTATCTCGGGGCCCACTCGGTAATGCAACATCACAATAAGCCTTGCAAGCAATGTGACTAATTGTTAGTTGCGGGATCTTGTATTATGGAACGAGTAAAGAGACTTGCCGGTAACGAGGTTGAACTAGGTATGGAGATACCGACGATCGAATCTCGGGCAAGTAACATACCGAAGAACAAAGGGAACGTTATACGGGATTAACTGAATCCTTGACATAGAGGTTCGACCGATAAAGATCTTCGTAGAATATGTAGGAACCAATGTGGACGTCCAGGTCCCGCCATTGGTTATTGACCGTAGAGGTGTCTCGGTCATGTCTACATAGTTCTCGAACCCGCAGGGTCTGCACACTTAAGGTTTGGTGACGTTTCGGTAGTGTAGAGTTGTGAATGGTGGTGACCGAAGGTTGTTCGGAGTCCTGGATGAGATCCTGGACGTCACGAGGAGCTCCGGAATGGTCCGGAGGTAAAGATTCATATATAGGAAGTCCCAGTTTGGTCGCCGGAAAAGTTTCGGGCTCATCGGTAGTGTACAGGGAGTGCCGGTAGTGTACCGGGGGACCTCCGGGAGGGGTATTTCGACCCCAAGAGGTCCATGGGCTGTGGGAGAATAATAACCAGCCCTAATTGGGCTGGAAAAACAGCCACACCAAGGCCCATGGCGCAGGAGGCAAAAGTCCTAAAGGAAAAGGTGGAAAAAAGGCTAAAAAGGAAGAGTCCTAGTACTAGGAGTGGAGGAGGAGTAGGACTCCTCCCCCTCTAGTTTGGCTGACTCCTATTGGAGTTTTTCCTTGCGCCAGCTCTCCTCTCTCTCCCTCCTTTATATACTGGTGGATTGGGTGCTGTTTGGACACAGAATTTCCGGCCACGCGCTACCCGTTTCACCGGTGCACGGTTTCTCCTCTAGATCGCTTTTCCGCAATGCTTAGGCGAAGCCGTGTCGGAATCACTCCACCACCATCACCGGAGCGCCGTCACACTGCCGGTGAACTCTCTCTCCTCTCCACCTCCTCTTGCTGGATCAAGACGGTGGAGATCGTCATCAAGCTGCATGTGTGCTGAACGCGGAGGTGCCGTCCGTTCGGCGCTAGATCGGAAGGACCATGATGAGATCGCGGAACGGATCGTGATGAGTTCGCGGGACAGACCGTGATCAAGATCGTGAGACAGATCGTGATGAGATCGCGGGACGGATCGTGATGAGTTCACGGGACGGATCGTGATTGGATCGCGGGACGGATCGTGATGAGATCACGGGACGCTCGGCGATTTGGATCACGAAGATGTTCGACTACACCAACCGCATTTCTTAACACTTCCTGCTTAGCGATCTACAAGGGTATGTAGATCCACTCTCCCTCTCGTAGATGCTCCTCACCATGGATAGGTTTGCGTGTGCGTAGGAATTTTTTTGTTTCCCATGCGACGTTCCCCAACAGTGGTATCAGAGCTAGGTTGATGGTTCGATGAGATCTCGAGTAGAACACAAAAGGTTTGTGGGCGTTGATGTTTACATTTCTTCCTCCCTTGGTCGTATTTTGGTTCAGCGGGATTGTGAGATGAAGCGGCCCGGACCAACATTACTCGTACGCTTACGAGAGACCGGTTCCCTCGACGCAACTTGTTGCCTAGATGGCTTGCGGGTGACAGTTTCTCTCACTTTAGTTGGATCGGATTCGACAAAGGCGGTCCTTGAGAAGGTTGAAAAGCAAACTAGTGTATCACCGTTGTGGTTTATGCGTAGGTGAGAATTGTTCTTGCTAGATACCCGTAGCAGCCACGTAAAACATGCAACAACAATTAGAGGACGTCTAACTTGTTTTTGTAGGGTATGTTGTGATATGATATGGCCAATTACATGATGTGATATATGTGATGTATGAGATGATCATGTGATGTATAGATTATCACGACTTGCATGTCGATGAATACGGCAACCGGCAGGAGCCATAGGGTTGTCTTTAATTATTGTATGACCCGCGTGTCAATCATTAAGCGCTATGTAATGCTTTACTTTATTGCTACGGTAGCAATAGTAGTAGAAGCATGCAGGGCGTGACAACCCCGATGGCGACACGTTGATGGAGATCAAGATGATGGAGATCATGGTGTCATGCCGGTGACGATGGAGATCATGCCGGTGCTTTCATGATGGAGATCAAAAGCACAAGATCATGGCCATATAATGTCACTTATGGTTGGCATGTGATGTTATTATGCACCTTGTTTTGCTTAGGACGACGGTAGCATTCTAAGGTGATCCCTCACTTAATTTCAAGATAAATTGTGTTCTCCCCGAGTGTGCACCGTTGCGAAAGTTCGTCGTGTTGAGACACCACGTGATGATCGGGTGTGATAGACTCTACGTTCACATACAACGGGTGCAAGCCAGTGTTGCACACGCAGAACACTCGGGTTAAACTTGACGAGCCTAGCATGTACATACATGGCCTCGGAACACGAGAGACTGAAAGGTCGAACATGAGTCATATAGTAGATATGATCAACATAATGATGTTCACCATTGCAGCCACCTCAACTCACGTGATGATCGGACTTGAGTTGGTGAATTTGGATCATGTATCACTCGAATGATCGGAGGGATGTCAATTTGAGTGGGAGTTCTTAAGTAATATGATTAATTGAACTCATTATCATGAACATAGTCAAAGTGTCTTTGCAAATTATGTTGTATATTACTAGCTCACACTGTAGCTCCCTTGTATTTTTATATGTTCCTAGAGAAATAGAATTGAAAGATGATGGTAGCAATATTGCGGACTGGGTCCGTGATCTGAGGATTGTCCTCATTGCTGCACAGAAGTCTTATGTCCTTAATGCACTGCTCGGTGCGCCGACCCCTCTAGCGTCGTTTGTAGATGTTGTGAACATCTGACAGGCGCGTTCTGATGACTACTTAATAGTTTAGCGCGTCATGCATTATGGCTTAGAATTGAGGCTCCAAAACGTTTTGAACGTCACGAAACATATGAGATGTTTCTAAGAGCTGAAATTAGGATCTCAGGCTCGTGCCCGTGTTGCGAGATATGAGATCTCCAACAAGATTCTTTGCCTGCAATATGAAAGAGAATAGCTCAAGCGTTGAGCATGTACTCAGATTGTCTGGGTGCTACAATCGCTTGAATCAAGTGGGAGTTGATCTTCCAGATAAGATAGTGATTGGCATAGTTCTCCAAGTCACTATCACTAAGCTACTAGAACTTGGTGATGAACTATAAATTGCCAGGGATAGAAATAATGATTCCTGAGCTGTTCGCGATGTTTGACACTGCGAAGGTAGAAATCAAAAAGGAGCGTCAAGTGTTGATGGTTAATCAAACCACTAGTTTTGAGAAGGGCAAGAGCAAGGAGGGAAACTTCATGGATAGCAAGTCAGTTGCTGCTCCAGTGAAGCAACCCAAATTTGAACTCAAACCCGAGACTAAGTGCTTCTATTATGAGGTGAGCAGTCGCTGAAGCGGAACAACCCTAGATGCTTGGTAGATAAGAAGGCTGGCAACATCGATAGAAATATATTTGATATACGAGTTATTAATGTGTACCTTGGTAGTACTCGTAGTAGCACCTGGGTATTGGATACCGGTTCGGTTGCTAAATGTTAGTAACTCAAAATAAAAGCTACGGGATAAACAGAGAACTTGCTAAGGGTGAGGTGACGATATGTGTTGGAAATGTTTCCAAGGTTGATGTGATCAACATCGCACGCTCTCTTTACCTTCAGGATTAGTGACGAACCTGAATAAATGTTACTTGGTGTTTTGCGTTGAGCATGGACATGATTAGATCATGCTTGTTGCAATACGGTTATTCATTTAAAGCTAGAGAATAATGGTTATTCTATTTACATGAATAATACCCTCAATGGTCATGCACCCAGTGAGAATGGTTTGTTGAAATCTTGATCGTAGTAATACACATGTTCATAACATTGATGTCAAAAGATACAAAGTTAATAATGATAGTACCACATATTTGTGGCACTACCGCAGAATGTCATATGGGTATAAAGCGCATGAAGAAACTCCATGCTGATGGATCTTTGGACTCATTCGATTTCGAATCGGTTGAGACATGCGAACCATGCCTCTTGGGCAAGATGACTAAAGGATCCCATTGGATGGAGCGGGCAAGTTATTCATTGGAAATGATACATGTTGATGTATGCAATCCAGTGAGTCTTGTAGCGTGTAGTGGATATCGTTATTTTCTTACCTTCACTGATGATTTGAGTAGATATAGTGTATATTTACTTAATGAAACACAAGTCTGAATCGTTTGAAAGGTTCAAGCAAATTCAGAGTGAAGTTTAAGATCATCGTGACAAGAAGATAAAAATGACCGCGATATGATCGTGGAGGTGAATATCTGAGTTACGAGTTTGGCATACAACTTAAGACAATGTGAAATTTGTTTCACATCTAACGCCACCTGGAACACCATAGTGTGATGGTGTGTCCGAACATCATAGTCATGCTCTATTGGATATGGTGCGTGCTATGATGTCTCTTATCGTTTTACTACTATAATTTTGGGGTTATGCATTAGAGACAACTACATTCACTTTAAATAGGGCACCATCTAAATCCGTTGAGATGACACCGTGTGAATTATGGTTTGACAGAAACCTAAGCTGTCATTTCTTAATGTTTGGGGCTGCGATGCTTGTGTGGAAAATGTTTTCACATAATAAGCTAGAACCCAAAGCGGACAAATGTATCTTCATAGAATACCCTAAGAACAGATGGGTATGCCTTCTATCTCAGATCCGAGTGCAAAGTGTTTGTTGCTAGAACTGGGTCCTTTCTTGAGAAAAAGTTTCTCTCGAAAGAATTGAGTGGGAGGAAGATAGAACTTGATGAGGTTGTTAAACCTTTGTTCAACCAGAGAATAGCGCAGCGCAGAAAGATGTTACTGTGAAGCCTACGTTAGTTGAAGAGGAAGTTAATGATGATGATCATGAAACTTCAGGATCAAGTTACTATCGAACTTCGTAGGTCGACAAGGATGTGTACTGCTCCTAAGCGGTACGACAACTCTGTCTTGGAGGTCATGTTGTTGGACAACGATGAACCTACGAGCTATGGAGAAGCGATGATGGGCCCGTATTCCGACAAATGGTTGGAGGCCATGAAATCCGAGATAGGATCCATGTATGAAAACCAAGTATAGACTTTGGTAGACTTGCTCGTTAGACGGCAGGTCGTTGAGTACAAATGGACCTTTAGAATGAAGACAGACACTGATGGTGAATGTCACCATTTGTAAAGCTCGACTTGTTGCAAAGTTGTTTGTGACAAGTTCAAGGAGTTGACTGCGATGAGGCTTTCTCACTCGTAGCGATGCTAAAAGTCTGTTGGAATTAAGTTAGCAGTTGCTGCATTTTCAATTATGAAATCTAGCAAATGGATGTCAAAACGTCGTTTCCTTAACGGTTTACTTGAGGGAAGGTTGTATGTGATACAACCAGAAGGTTTTGTCAGTCCTAAGGATGCTAAAAGGTGTGCAAGCTTCAGTGATCCTTCTATGGACTGAAGCAAGCATCTCGGAGTTGGAATATATGCTTTGATGAGGTGATCAAAGTTTTGAGGTTTATACAAAGTTTATGAAAAACTTGTATTTACAGTAAAGTGAGTGGGAGCACTATAGAGTTTCTGATAAGTATATGTGGTTGACATATTGTTGATCGGAAATAATGTAGAATTTCTGGAAGGCATAAAAGGTTGTTTGAAAAGTGTTTTTCAAAGGAAGACCTGGATAAAGCTACCTAATTGTTGAGCATCAAAATCTATGGAGATAGATCAAGATGCTTGATGAGACTTTCAATGAGTGCATACCTTGACAAGATTTTGAAAGAGTTCAAAATGGATCAGCCAGAGAAATAGTTCTCGTCTGATTTGTAAGGTGTGAAGTTGAGTGAGACTCAAAGCTCGACAACGGCATAAGAAAGAGAAAGGATGAACGTCGTCCCCTATGCCTTAGCCATAGGCTCTATATTATGCCATGCTGTGTACCACACCTGTGTGTGCCTTGCCATGGGTCTGTCAAGGGGTACAAGAGTGGTCCAGGAGTGGATCACTGGACAGCAGTCGGAATTATCCTTAGTAACCAGAGGACTAAGGAAATGTTTCTTGATTATGGAGGTGATAAAGAGTTCGTCGTAAAGAGTTACGTCGATGCAAGCTTTAACACCTATCCGGATGACTAGTAGTAGCAATCTGGATACGTATAGTGGAGCAGCCATTTGGAAATAGTACCAAGTGGAGTGTGGTAGCAGTGTTTACGGTTTGACATAGAGATTTGCAAAGTACACACGAATTTGAATATCGCAGACCCGTTGACTATAAGTCCTCTCTCACATGCAAAGCATGATCGAGCCCCAGAACTCATTGGGTGTTAGATTCATAACAATGCGAATCACATGGTGATGTGAACTAGATTATTGACTCTAGTGCAAGTGGGAGACTGTTGGAAATATGCCCTAGAGGCAATAATAAATTAGTTATTATCATATTTCCTTGTTCATGATAATCGTTTATTATCCATGCTGTAATTGTATTGATCGGAGACTTAAATGCATGTGTGGATACATAGACAAAACCATGTCCCTAGTATGCCTCTAATGGACTAGCTCGTTGATCAAAGGATGGTTAAGGTTTCCTAGCCATGGACATGAGATGTCATTTGATAACGGGATCACATCATTAGGAGAATGATGTGATGGATAAGACCCAAACTACAAACATAGCATATGATCGTGTCAGTTTATTGCTACTGTTTTCTGCATGTCAAGTATATGTTCCTATGACCATGAGATCATGCAACACACGCATATCGGAGGAGTGCCTTGTGTGTATCAAACGTCGCAACGTAACTGGGTGACTATAAAGGTGCTCTACAGGTATCTCCGATGGTGTCTGTTGAGTTGGCATGGATCGAGACTGGGATTTGTTACTCCGTGTAACGGAGAGGTATCTCGGGGCCCACTCGGTAATGCAACATCACAATAAGCCTTGCAAGCAATGTGACTAATTATTAGTTGCGGGATCTTGTATTATGGAACGAGTAAAGAGACTTGCCGGTAACGAGGTTGAACTAGGTATGGAGATACCGACGATCGAATCTCGGGCAAGTAACATACCGAAGAACAAAGGGAACGTTATACGGGATTAACTGAATCCTTGACATAGAGGTTCGACCGATAAAGATCTTCGTAGAATATGTAGGAACCAATGTGGATGTCCAGGTCCCACCATTGGTTATTGATCGTAGAGGTGTCTCGGTCATGTCTACATAGTTCTCGAACCCGCAGGGTCTGCACACTTAAGGTTTGGTGACGTTTCGGTAGTGTAGAGTTGTGTATGGTGGTGACCGAAGGTTGTTCGGAATCCCGGATGAGATCCTGGACGTCACGAGGAGCTCCGGAATGGTCCGGAGGTAAAGATTCATATATAGGAAGTCCCAGTTTGGTCACCGGAAAAGTTTCGGGCTCATCGGTAGTGTACAGGGAGTGCCGGTAGTGTACCGGGGGACCTCCGGGAGGGGTATTTCGACCCCAAGAGGTCCATGGGCTGTGGGAGAATAATAACCAGCCCTAAGTGGGCTGGAAAAACAGCCACACCAAGGCCCATGGCGCAGGAGGAAAAAGTCCTAAAGGAAAAGGTGGAAAAAAGGCTAAAAAGGAAGAGTCCTACTCCTACTAGGAGTGGAGGAGGAGTAGGACTCCTCCCCCTCTAGTTTGGCTGACTCCTATTGGAGTTTTTCCTTGCTCCAGCCCTCCTCTATCTCCCTCCTTTATATACAGGTGGATTGGGTGCTGTTTGGACACAGAATTTCCGGCCACGCACTACCTGTTTCACCGGTGCACAGTTTCTCCTCTAGATCGGTTTTCCGCAGCGCTTAGGTGAAGCCCTGTCGGAATCACTCCACCACCATCACCGAAGCGCCGTCATGCTGCCGGTGAACTCTCTCTCCTCTCCACCTCTTCTTGCTGGATCAAGACGGTGGAGATCGTCATCAAGCTGCACGTGTGCTGAACGCGGAGGTGCCGTCCGTTCGGCGCTAGATCGGAAGGACCGTGATCGAGATCGCTAGACAGTTCGTGATGAGATCGCGGAACGGATCGTGATGAGTTCGCGGGACAGACCATGATCAAGATCGTGAGAGGGATCGTGATGAGATCGCGGGACAGATCGTGATGAGTTCACGGGACGGATCGTGATTGGATCGCGGGACGGATCATGATGAGATCGCGGGACGCTCGGCGATTTGGATCGCGAAGATGTTCGACTACACCAACCGTGTTTCTTAACGCTTCCCGCTTAGCGATCTACAAGGGTATGTAGATCCACTCTCCCTCTCGTAGATTCTCATCACCATGGATAGGTTTGCGTGTGTGTAGGAAATTTTTTGTTTCCTATGCGACGTTCCCCAACAATCACATCAACCTTGGAACCACTTCTGATGAGGACATCCCTACTAATGTTACACCCACCCCGACTGCTATACATACAGGACCAATTACTAGAGCTCGCGCACGTCAATTGAATTACCAGGTACTTTCGTTTCTTGGAAATCCTTCTAATATTCATGAACATATGATGCTGCCTAAATTGGATACTTTTGTTTTACTTATGAATGAAGGACCTAGCATGGATAAGAAGGATGACCATTGGAGCAGGATCAAGCATGGAGGAGAAGGTGCGCGTGCGGGGAAGAACAATGGAGCTTCCAGTGATGATTTTCGCACATTGAAGCCACCATAATGGGAGCGGGAAGCCTTGGACGAAATATGCATGATGCCACTTTATAAAATTCGTCCATAGGCTAATATAGGTGCTGCGCCACCTTATTTTTGGGCCAGGCCCATGTAATTTCGAAATACCATATTTTAGGCTGTTTTTAGAGTCCGTATATATGGGGAAACTGACTTAGGGTCGGTTTCGGACCCCTCCTCCAAGGGGCCACGAAATTCCCTTCTATTTCCCCATACATACAGCCCTTAGGGCTTCGTTTTAGGGTTGGGTTTTGTTTAGATTACAAGTTTGCCATAGCAGCAACTTCGCGTTCTTCGTTTGTGTTCCACGACCAGACAAAGGCGTCACAGAACCCCACTTCATCGATAAAGTTTTCCTCTTATATTCGCAATATCCAGATTGCAATCTTAGTTTCTTGCTTGTTCTTCATTTGCGTGCAGGAAATAGACCCTCGTGGTCAGGTTGATCGTGCTCCGGCGTGGTCAATAACCTCTCAGAGTTGGTTTAGCGATTGCTAAGGCGCGACGGCTCACACGTTCGTAGTCGGATCGTCAAAGTCTACTCCACCAAAAACGATAGCCACCATCTCATCGAAAGACAGGGACAACTTCGCCCCTATCAAGTGGTATCAGATTTCCAGGTTGCTCGATGAGATTTTACCAGTTTTCGTAGTTTAGATCGCATCTGTTCTTCATACCTTTAGTCCACGAAAAAGCCACAAAAAAAATTAGGGTTAGATCATCATATCCGAACCAATCTGAGCCTTTGCATAGTCTTTTCAGTATTTTGCTTTGTTGAATTGGCGGTTACATCGTCGTGTCGAGTTGCTGGTCTTAGTGTCTAGTCCTTTAGAGTTTCGAGTTCTTTTCACAGGTTGTCACGCCGCCACCGCATCGTCTTCATAGTTGCCATATACCACCACCATCATCGCCGCTGCCATATCTCATCATCCATCATCACTATCCATTGGTGTCCATATATACCACCACAAATCCTCCACCAATCCAAGTCCAGTTCGTTTTAGGTTTAGTTTCGAGATCCTTTTGATTTCGGATCCGTGTTTTGCTACCTGCGCAAGAGTCTGGCACGCTTTGCAGAGCACGTTTTGGCCCAAAAAAATTTCGGCCGAAAATATTTTTTCCCTATCTTGATTTTAGGTTCCCCGGAGCGATTTGAGACACTTGCTATCATAGTGATTTTTGTCGAAATTTTTGGGTCGTCGCAGCCCCCAGATTGCTCCAGAAAAAAAAATAGTCCACAAGAAAAAATTCGTGCCCATCTTGCTTATACGACGTGGCAAGAGTTTTGAGACACTCGCCATTGTAGTGAGTTTTTGAAAAAAAAAGAGGCGCCGAAAAAAAAGAAAAAAAAAGAAAAAAAAATAAAAAAATTCCGAGTGTGCTTTTCCCTTGCTTACGTGTATCGTCGTGCTTTTGTTGGTGTTTTAGGCTCGCGTCTCTAGTACGGTCTAGCCTAGGACCAGCACAGTACCGTCGTTGAGCGTTTATTCAACATTGCATCTCTGAATTGATTATTGCTGACCCTTTTTGCTACCACATTATAAGCCATGCCAGCTCCACATACTTCTACGCCGTGTGCTTGACACCACCTGGCAATCGCTCTATCCAAGCTTTGAGAGTTTTGGCTACAACGGTTGCCGATCACCGCCTGCTACTGGGTAAGAACTGGTAAGAAATTGAGATTCGCTTAAAGGATTTGTGCCACACCACCACCACCACCACGTCCCAGTAGTCTGTAGGTTTCATATTGTGTGTTTCCTATTTCTGCTAACCATGCCAGGATCACACGATGACGAGATCGACTGGGAGAGCATGACCAACAAAGCGCTCTATGATAAATTTCAGCAAATGATGGCTGAGCAGGTACAGGACTTCGTGAACAACTTTGGAGTGGCCATGGAGAAGCTAGATGGTTTGGAGAAGACATTCGACACCAAGATGGACGCCAAGTTCAATGAGGTGCTTGCCCGTCTACCTCCACCAGCTGCAGTTCCTATTCCTTTCGAACGACGAGCGCGACGTGTGCCTCTCGGCCACGCCCAACATCCTGGTACTGTTGATACTGCGGCTACTTCGGTGGCTCGTGCGGCTACTGTCGTTGAGCAGGTTGAAGATTATGATGGTGATTTCGATGATGAGGGAGAGGTTGCTCCAGATCCGCCCCACGGGCAACCACCATCATACGCACCAGGTCGACCACATGGCTACAACCGTAACAGTAGGGCTGCACCACCCCCGCAGGTACGGGATCATGACCATCTCCCTAAACTTAAATTGAATATTCCGACGTTTGAGGGTAGATATGTTCCTGATATATATCTTACATGGGAGTTAGAAACAGAACAACGTTTTACATGCTTACAATTTCCAGAGGATCGACGTGTTGCTGCTGCTGTTTGTTCATTCACTAGTTTTGCTTGTGTTTGGTGGTCAGAACATTGTAGAATACACCCTGATAATATTCCAACTACTTGGGCTGCTTTGAAAACTGCTATGCGAAATCGTTGGGTGCCACCTTATTATCAACGTGAATTGCTTCAAAATTTGCAGCGTTTAAGACAAGGAAAAAATTCTGTAGAAGAATATTATCAGGAATTACAAACTGGTATGATTAGATGTGGTATTGTTGAGGAGAATGAAGCTATGCTTGCACGTTTTATGGGTGGATTAAATAGAGAGATTCAGACTATTCTAGAGTATAAGGAGTATAACACTATCACTCGTTTATTTCATCTTGCTTGCAAAGCTGAACGTGAAGTGCAGGATCGACAGGCAATGGCGAGAACTACTAATTTTGCAGGCCGTACTTCATCATGGACGCCACGTACCTCCTCTACTTCCGCACGTCCTGTTGCAACACCACCTCCTTCAACCTCCAACTCTAATCGCGATACCAGGAAACAGGCTCCTACTGCACCCTCTGCGAAGAGCACACCTTTTGGGCCTGCACACAGTTCTTCTTCATCTATTGCATCCACAGGGCAAACACATGAGGTTATATGTCGTCGTTGCAAGGGTGGAGGTCACTATGCGAGAGAATGCCCTTCCAAGCGTGTAATGATTGTTACTGAGGATGGTGGATATGCGTCCGCTAGTGATTATGATGAGGAGACTTTGGCACTTATTGCAAGTGACGAACAGGGTGGCGAGGATGCAGAACCAGAAACACAATACATGGCTGCTGATTACGCTGACAGGTATGAAAGTTTAGTTGCTCAACGTGTTCTCAGTGTGCAGGTTACACATGCTGAGCAAAATCAGAGGCACAACTTGTTCCACACAAAGGGAGTTGTGAAAGAGCGTTCTGTTCGCATCATCATCGATGGAGGGAGTTGCAATAACTTGGCTAGCATGGAGATGGTGGAGAAGCTGTCTCTATCCACCAGACCACATCCTCATCCTTATTACATCCAATGGTTCAACAATAGTGGCAAGGTTAAGGTAACACGTACTGTTCGTGTGCATTTTAGCATTGCTACATATTCTGATTATGTGGATTGTGATGTGGTACCCATGCAAGCATGTTCTGTTTTACTTGGTAGACCATGGCAGTTTGATACAAATTCGGTACACCATGGTAGGACAAATCAGTATACTCTTGTTCATAAGGATCATAATATCACTTTGCTTCCTATGTCTCCCGAACATATTATGAAAGATGACATTGCTAGAGCTAGTAAAGCAAAACAGGAGAAAAATAAGAGTGAAAATCAGATTGTAGCACAGGAATTTGAGCAACACCATAAGCATAATAAACCATCATCTACTGTTGCATCCGAAATAAAATTGAAGAGTGGATGTTTACTTGCTACTAAATCTGATATTAATGATTTGGATGTTGCTACATATGTTTGCTATGCTTTTGTATGTAAAGAGGTATTATTTTCATTCGAGGACATGCCTCCCTCTTTGCCTCCTGCTGTCATTAACATTTTGCAGGAGTTCGCTGATGTCTTTCCACAAGACGTGCCACCGGGATTACCGCCTATTCGCGGGATTGAGCATCAGATTGACTTAATTCCCGGTGCATCCCTACCCAACCGTGCGCCCTACCGTACCAACCAGAGGAGACAAAGGAGATTATGCGTCAAGTACAGGAGCTGCTTGACAAAGGTTATATACGTGAATCCCTTAGTCCTTGTGCTGTTCCTATTATTCTAGTGCCTAAAAAGGATGGTACATCGCGCATGTGTGTGGATTGTAGAGGCATTAATAATATTACTATTCGTTATCGTCATCCTATTCCTAGACTAGATGATATGCTTGATGAATTAAGTGGCTCTACAATTTTCTCCAAAGTTGATTTGCGTAGTGGATACCATCAAATTCGTATGAAATTGGGCGATGAATGGAAAACAGCATTTAAAACTAAGTTTGGATTATATGAGTGGCTAGTCATGCCTTTTGGGTTAACTAATGCACCTAGCACTTTCATGAGATTAATGAACGAGGTTTTACGTGCTTTCATTGGACGATTTGTGGTAGTCTATTTTGATGATATATTGATTTTTAGTAGATCTTTGGAGGAACATTTGGAACATTTACGTGCTGTTTTTACTGCGCTACGTGATGCACGTTTGTTTGGTAACCTTGGGAAGTGCACCTTTTGCACCGACCGAGTATCTTTTCTTGGCTATGTTGTTACTCCACAGGGAATTGAAGTTGATACAGCCAAGATTGAAGCTATTGAGAGTTGGCCGCAGCCCAAAACGGTCACACAAGTAAGGAGTTTTCTTGGCCTCGCTGGTTTGTATAGGCGTTTTGTGAGAGATTTCAGCACCATTGCTGTGCCTCTCAATGAGCTTACAAAGAAGGACGTGCCTTTTTCTTGGGGTACCGCACAGGAAGAAGCCTTCACGGTCTTGAAAGATAAGTTAACACATGCTCCTTTACTCCAACTTCCTGATTTTAATAAGACTTTCGAGCTTGAATGTGATGCTAGTGGAATTGGGTTAGGAGGTGTGTTACTACAAGATGGTAAACCTGTTGCGTACTTTTCTGAAAAATTAAGTGGGCCTAGTCTGAATTATTCTACTTATGATAAGGAATTATATGCTCTTGTTCGGACTTTGGAAACATGGCAACATTATTTATGGCCCAAAGAATTTGTTATACATTCTCATCATGAATCTTTGAAACATATTGAAAGTCAAGCAAAACTGAACCGTAGACATCCTAAATGGGTTGAATTCATTGAGACTTTCCCTTATGTCATTAAACACAAGAAGGGTAAAGACAATGTTATTGCTGATGCTTTGTCTTGTCGTTATACTATGCTTTCACAACTTGACTTTAAAATATTTGGTTTGGAGACCATCAAAGATCAATATGTGCATGATGCTGAATTTAGAGACGTGTTGCAGAATTGTAAAGAAGGGAGAACATGGAACAAGTTCGTTATTAATAATGGATTTGTGTTTCGTGCTAACAAGCTATGCATTCCAGCTAGCTCCGTTCGTCTTTTGTTGTTACAGGAGGCGCACGGAGGAGGATTAATGGGACACTTTGGCGTGAAGAAGACGGAGGACGTACTCGCTACACATTTCTTTTGGCCAAAGATGAGACGGGATGTTGAGCGTTTTGTTGCTCGCTGCACTACATGTCAAAAAGCTAAGTCACGACTCAATCCTCATGGTTTATATATGCCTTTACCTGTACCTAGTGTTCCTTGGGAGGATATATCTATGGACTTTGTTTTAGGTTTACCTCGAACAAAGAAGGGGAGGGATAGCATATTTGTTGTCGTGGATAGATTTTCTAAAATGGCACACTTTATACCATGTCATAAAAGTGATGATGCTGCTCATGTTGCTGATTTGTTCTTTCGTGAAATTATTCGGTTGCATGGTGTGCCAAATACAATTGTTTCCGATCGTGATGCTAAATTTCTTAGCCACTTTTGGAGATGTTTATGGGCTAAATTGGGGACTAAACTGCTTTTTAGTACTACATGTCACCCCCAAACTGATGGCCAAACTGAAGTAGTCAATAGATCATTGTCTACTATGCTTAGGGCTGTTTTGAAGAATAACCTGAAAATGTGGGAAGAATGCTTGCCTCATATTGAATTTGCTTATAATCGTTCGCTACATTCTACCACTAAGATGTGCCCTTTTGAAGTTGTGTATGGTTTCTTACCTCGTGCACCTATTGATTTGTTGCCTCTTCCGTCTTCGGAGAAGGTTAATTTTGATGCTAAAGAACGTGCTGAATTGATATTAAAGATTCATGAGTTAACTAAGGAAAACATTGAGCATATGAATGCTAAATACAAACTTGCTGGAGATAAGGGTAGAAAACATGTTGTCTTTGCACCTGGAGATCTTGTTTGGTTACATTTGCGTAAGGATAGATTTCCTAATTTGCGCAAGTCAAAGCTAATGCCATGTGCTGATGGTCCTTTTAAGGTGTTAGAGAAAGTAAATGATAATGCATATAAACTTGAGCTGCCTACAGAGTTTGGGGTTAGCCCCACTTTTAACATTGCAGATTTGAAGCCTTATTTGGGTGAGGAAGATGAGCTTCCGTCGAGGACGACGTCAGTTCAAGAAGGGGAGGAGGATGAGGACATCCCTACTAATGTTACACCCACCCCGACTGCTATACATACAGGACCAATTACTAGAGCTCGCGCACGTCAATTGAATTACCAGGTACTTTCGTTTCTTGGAAATCCTTCTAATATTCATGAACATATGATGCTGCCTAAATTGGATACTTTTGTTTTACTTATGAATGAAGGACCTAGCATGGATAAGAAGGATGACCATTGGAGCGGGATCAAGCATGGAGGAGAAGGTGCGCGTGCGGGGAAGAACAATGGAGCTTCCAGTGATGATTTTCGCACATTGAAGCCACCATAATGGGAGCGGGAAGCCTTGGACGAAATATGCATGATGCCACTTTATAAAATTCGTCCATAGGCTAATATAGGTGCTGCGCCACCTTATTTTTGGGCCAGGCCCATGTAATTTCGAAATACCATATTTTAGGCTGTTTTTAGAGTCCGTATATATGGGGAAACTGACTTAGGGTCGGTTTCGGACCCCTCCTCCAAGGGGCCACGAAATTCCCTTCTATTTCCCCATACATACAGCCCTTAGGGCTTCGTTTTAGGGTTGGGTTTTGTTTAGATTACAAGTTTGCCATAGCAGCAACTTCGCGTTCTTCGTTTGTGTTCCACGACCAGACAAAGGCGTCACAGAACCCCACTTCATCGATAAAGTTTTCCTCTTATATTCGCAATATCCAGATTGCAATCTTAGTTTCTTGCTTGTTCTTCGTTTGCGTGCAGGAAATAGACCCTCGTGGTCAGGTTGATCGTGCTCCGGCGTGGTCAATAACCTCTCAGAGTTGGTTTAGCGATTGCTAAGGCGCGACGGCTCACACGTTCGTAGTCGGATCGTCAAAGTCTACTCCACCAAAAACGATAGCCACCATCTCATCGAAAGACAGGGACAACTTCGCCCCTATCAACTTCCCACGCGCATCGTCACTTTGTCCTTTGCCAGCCTTCGTTTATTCCGTAGTTCCTGCTTTGAGTTGCAAATGTGAGCAACCGAACCGGTATCAAATACCCAGGCACTACTATGAGAGCTAGTAAGGTACACATCAATAACATGTATATCATATATACCTTGTTTGTCGTTGGTCGCCTTCTTGTCAGCCAGGTACTTGGGGCAGTTCCGCTTCCAGTGACCAGTTCCTTTGCAATGAAAGCACTCAGGTTCTAGCTTGGGTCCATGCTTGGGCTTCTTTGCAGGAGTAGCAACTGCTTTGCCATCCTTCTTGGTTTTACCCTTCTTGCCCTTGCCCTTGACTTTGCCATTTTTCTTGAAACTAGTGGTTTTATTGACCATCAACACTTGATGTTCTTTCTGGATTTCAGACTCTGCGACTTTTAGCATCGCAAACAGCTCGGCGACTGACTTGTTCATCCCGTGCATCTTATAGTTCATCACAAAGCTCTTGTAACTAGGTGGCAGTGATTGAAGAACTCTGTCAGTGATCGCCTCTGGCGGAAGGGCAATTCCCAACTCCGCTAGACGAGTTGAATACCCAGACATTCTGAGTATATGTTCACTGATAGACCCGTTCTCCTCCATCTTGCAAGCATAGAACTTATCGGAGGTTTCATACCTCTCGATCCGGGCGTTCTTCTGAAAGATAAACTTCAACTCCTGGAACATCTCATATGCTCCATGACGTTCAAAACGTCTTTGAAGTCCCGGTTCTAAGCCATACAATATTGCACATTGAACTATTGAGTAATCTCCTGTACGTGCCTCCCAAGCGTTCTTAACGTCTTCGGAGGTCATGTCTTCTGGTTGGTCACCAAGCGGTGCATCAAGGACATATGATTTCTCGGAAGCCATGAGGATAATCCTCAGATTACAGGCCCAGTCAGCAAAGTTACTTCCATCATCTTTTAGTTTAGCTTTTTCTAGGAACGCATTAAAATTCAAGGGTGCTACTGCGCGAGCCATTGATCTACAACATAAATATGCAAAGTTTACTTAGACTATTGTTCAAGATAATGAGTTTAGTTAATCAAATTACTAACCCACTCAAATTGACATCCCTCAGGTCATCTGAGTGTCACATGATCCAAATCCACCATCTCAAGTCCGATCATCACGTGAGTTGAGGTGACTTCAATGGTGAACATCATTATGTTGATCATATCTACTATATGACTCATGTTCGACCTTTCGGTCTCTTGTGTTCCGAGGCCATGTCTGTACATGCTAGGCTCGTCAAGTTTAACCCGAGTGTTCTGCGCGTGCAACACTGGCTTGCACCCGTTGTATGTGAACGTAGAGTCTATCACACCCGATCATCACATGGTGTCTCAACATGACGAACTTTCGCAACGGTGCACACTCGGGGAGAACACAATTTTATCTTGAAATTTAAGTGAGAGATCACCTTATAATGTTACCGTCGTACTAAGCATAACAAGGTGCATAAAAGGATTAACATCACATGCAATTCATAAGTGACATGATATGGCCATGAACTTGTGCTTTAGATCTCCATCTTGAAAGCACTGGCATGATCTTCATCTTCACCGGCATGACACCATGGTCTCCATCATCTTGATCTCCATCAACGTGTCACCATCGAGGTTGTCACGCCCTGCATGCTTCTACTACTATTGCTACCGTTTAGGGATAAAGTAAAGCATTACATAGCGCTTAATGATTGGCACACAGGTCATACAATAATTAAAGACAACCCTATGGCTCCTGCCGGTTGCCGTACTCATCGACATGCAAGTCGTGAAATTCTATACATCACATGATCATCTCATACATCACATATATCACATCATGTAATTGGCCATATCACATCACAACATATCCTGCAAAAACAAGTTAGACGTCCTCTAATTGTTGTTGCATGTTTTACGTGGCTGCTACGGGTTTCTAGCAAGAACGATTCTCACCTACGCATAAACCACAACGGTGATACATAATTTGCTTTTCAACCTTCTCAAGGACCGCCTTTGTTGAATCCGATCCAACTAAAGTGAGAGAAACTACCACCCGCAAGCCATCTAGGCAACAAGTTGCGTCGAGGGAACCGGTCTCTCATAAGCGTACGAGTAATGTTGGTCCGGGCCGCTTCATCTCACAATACCGCTGAACCAAAATCCGACCAAGGGAGGAAGCAATCTAAGCATCAACGCCCACAAACCTTTTGTGTTCTACTCGAAATCTCATCTACACATAGAACTAGCTCTGATACCACTGTTGGGGAACGTTGCATGGGAAACAAAAATTTTCCTACGCACACGAAGATCTATCCATGGTGATGAGCATCTACAAGAGGGAGAGTGGATCTACATACCCTTGTAGATCGCTAAGCGGGAAGCGTTAAGAAACGCGGTTGGTGTAGTCGAACGTCTTCGCGATCCAAATCGCCGTGCGTCTCACGATCCAATCACGATCTGTCCCGCGATCCGATCATGATCCATCCCACGAACTTGATCACGATCCTTTCGATCTAGCACCGAACGGACGACACCTCCGCGTTCAGCACACGTACAACTTGATGACGATCTCCATCGTCTTGATCCAGCAAGAAGGAGTGGAGAGGAAGAAGAGTTCTCCGGCAGCCTGACGACGCTCCGGCAATGGTGGTGGAGCAATTCCGGCAGGGCTTCGCCTAAGCACTGCAGAAAACCGATCTAGAGGAGAAACTATGCACTGGAGGAACAGGTAGCACGTGGCTAAAAATCTAGTGCAAAAACCCTCAATACCACCAGTATA
Source organism: Hordeum marinum (assembly GCA_022496015.1). Lineage (NCBI taxonomy): Eukaryota > Viridiplantae > Streptophyta > Magnoliopsida > Poales > Poaceae > Hordeum > Hordeum marinum. Next base: position 164,266,366 of record CM039672.1, on the reverse strand, counting down.
TATAGGAGGAGAGGAGTAGAGGAGGCAGCTTGGCCTCCAAGCCTCCTAAGCTTCGGCCGAACTAGGAGAGGAGGAGTCCACCTCCTCCACTCCTAGTAGGATTAGGATTCGTCCTTTTTTTCTCCCTTTTGCCTTTTTCCATCTTTTTCCTTTTGGGTTTTCTTCTCCAGCCACATGGGCCTTGTGTGGGAGTTCCCACCAGCCCACTAAGGGCTGATATTCACTCTCCCACAGCCCATGAAGCTTCTTGGGTCGAAATACCCCTCCCGGAGGTCTCCCGGTACACTACCAGCACTCCCGGTACACTACCGATAAGCCGGGAACTTTTCCGGCGACCAAAACAGGACTTCCTATATATGAATCTTTACCTCCGGACCATTACGGAGCTCCTCGTGACGTCCAGGATCTCATCCGGGACTCCGAACAAACTTTGGTCACCACCATACATAACTCTATACTACCGAAATGTCACCAAACCTTATGTGTGCAGACCCTGCGGGTTCGAGAACTATGTAGACATGATCGAGACACCTCTACGGTCAATAACCAATGGCGAGTCCTGGATGTCCACATTGGTTCCTACATATTCTACGAAGATCTTTATCGGTCGAACCTCTATGTCAAGGATTCAGTTAATCCCGTATGATGTTCCCTTTGTTCTTCGGTATGTTACTTGCCCGAGATTCGATCGTCGGTATCTCCATACCTAGTTCAACCTCGTTACTGGCAAGTCTCTTTACTCGTTTCGTAATACAAGATCCCATGACCAACACTTAGTCACATTGCTTGCAAGGCTTATTGTGATGTTGTATTACCGAGTGGGCCCTGAGATACATCTCCGTCACACGGAGTAACAAATCCCAGTCTTGATCCATGCCAACTCAACAGACACCCTCGGGGACACCTGTAGAGTAAATTTATAGTCACCCAGTTACGTTGTGACGTTTGATACACAGAAGGTACTCCTCCGATATCTGTGAGTTGCATGATCTCATGGTCATAGGAACATATACTTGACATGCAGAAAACAGTAGCAATAAACTGACACGATCATAAGCTACGTTTGTAGTTTGGGTCTTGTCCATCACATCATTCTCCTAATGATGTGATCCCGTTATCAAATTACATCTCATGTCCATGGCTAGGAAACCTTAACCATCTTTCAATCAACGAGCTAGTTCACTAGAGGCATACTAGGGACATTGTGTTTGTCTATGTATCCACACATGTATCCATGTTTCCTGTTAATACAATTATAGCATGGATAATAAACGATTATCATGAACAAGGAAATACAATAATAAACACTTTATTTGTTGCCTCTAGGGCATATTTCCAACAGTTGTGAAGGAGCGTTCTGTTCACGTCATCATCGATGGAGGGAGTTGCAATAACTTGGCTAGCATGAAGATGGTGAAGAAGGTGTCTCTAACCACCAGACCACATCCTCATCCTTATTACATCCAATGGTTCAACAATAGTGGCAAGGGTAAGGTAACACATACTGTGCGTGTGCATTTTAGCATTGCTACATATTCTGATTATGTGGATTGTGATGTGGTACCCATGCAAGCATGTTCTGTTCTACTTGGTAGGCCATGACAGTTTGATAAAAATTCCGTACACCATGGTAGGACAAATGAGTATATTCTTGTTCATAAGGATCAAAATGTCACTTTGCTTTCTATGTCTCCGAAACATATTTTGAAAGATGACATTGCTAGAGCTAGTAAAGCAAAACTGGAGAAAAATAAGAGTGAAAATCAGATTGTAGCACAGGAATTTGAGCAACACCATAAGCATAATAAACCATCATCAAATGTTGCATCCGAAATAAAATTGAAGAGTGGATGTTTACTTGCTACTAAATCTGATATTAATGATTTGGATGTTGCTACATCTATTTGCTATGCATTTGTATGCAAAGAGGTATTATTTTCATTCGAGGACATGCCTCCCTCTTTGCCTCCTGCTGTCATTAACATTTTGCAGGAGTTCGTTGATGTCTTCCCACAAGACATGCCACCGGGATTACCACCTATTCGCGGGATTGAGCATCAGATTGACTTAATTCCCAGTGCATCCCTACCCAACCGTGCGCCATACCGTACCAATCCAGAGGAGACAAAGGAGATTATGCGTCAAGTACAGGAGCTGCTTGACAAAGGTTATATACGTGAATCCCTTAGTCCTTGTGTTGTTCCTATTATTCTAGTGCCTAAAAAGGATGGTACATCGCGCATGTGTGTGTATTGTAGAGGCATTAATAATATTACTATTCGTTATCGTCATCCTATTCCTAGACTAGATGATATGCTTGATGAATTAAGTGGTTCTACAATTTTCTCCAAAGTTGATTTGCGTGGTGGATACCATCAAATTCGTATGAAACTGGGAGATGAATGGAAAACAACATTTAAAACCAAGTTTGGATTATATGAGTGGTTAGTCATGCCTTTTGGGTTAACTAATGCACCTAGCACTTTCATGAGATTAATGAACGAGGTTTTACGTGCTTTCATTGGACGATTTGTGGTAGTCTATTCTGATGATATATCGATTTTTAGTAGATCTTTGGAGGAACATTTGGAACATCTACGTGCTGTTTTTATTGCTCTACGTGATGCACGTTTGTTTGGTAACCTTGCGAAGTGCACCTTTTGCACCAATCGAGTATCTTTTCTTGGCTATGTTGTTACTCCACACGGAATTGAAGTTGATAAAGCCAAGATTGAAGCTATTGAGAGTTGGCCGCAGCCCAAAACGGTCACACAAGTGAGGAGTTTTCTTGGCCTCGCTGGTTTCTATAGGCGTTTTGTGATAGATTTCAGCACCATTGTTGCGCCTCTCAATGAGCTTACAAAGAAGGACGTGCCTTCTTCTTGGGGTACCGCACAGGAAGAAGCCTTCACGGTCTTGAAAGATAAGTTAACATATGCTCCTTTACTCCAACTTCCTGATTTTAATAAGACTTTCGAGCTTGAATGTGATGCTAGTGGAATTGGGTTTGGAGGTGTGTTATTACAAGATGGTAAACCTGTTGTGTACTTTTCTGAAAAACTGGGTGGGCCTAGTCTGAATTATTCTACTTATGATAAGGAATTATATGCTCTTGTTCGAACTTTGGAAACATGGCAACATTATTTATGGCCCAAAGAATTTGCTATACATTCTAATCATGAATCTTTGAAACATATTAAAAGTCAAGAAAAACTGAACCGTACACATGCTAAATGGGTTGAATTCATTGAGACTTTCCCTTATGTCATTAAACACAAGAAGGGTAAAGAAAGTGTTATTGCTGATGCTTTGTCTCGTCGTTATACTATGCTTTCACAACTTATGCTTTCACAACTTGACTTTAAAATATTTGGTTTGGAGACCATCAAAGATCAATATGTGCATGATGCTGAATTTAGAGATGTGTTGCAACATTGTAAAGAAGGGAGAACATGGAACAAGTTCGTTATTAATGATGGATTTGTGTTCCGTGGTAACAAGCTATGCATTCCAGCTAGCTCCGTTCGTCTTTTGTTGTTATAGGAGGCACTCGTAGGAGGATTAATGGGACACTTTGGCGTGAAGAAGACGAAGGACGTACTTTCTACAAATTTCGTTTGGCCAAAGATGAGACGGGATGTTGAGCATTTTGTTGCTCGCTGCACTACATGTCAAAAAGCTAAGTCACGACTCAATCCTCATGGTTTATATATGCCTTTGCCTGTACCTAGTGTTCCTTGGGAGGATATATTTATGGACTTTGTTTTAGGTTTACCTCGAACTAAGAAAGGGAGGGATAGCATATTTGTTGTCTTGGATAGATTTTCCAAAATGGCACACTTTATACCATGTCATAAAAGTGATGCTGCTGCTCATGTTGCTGATTTGTTCTTTCGTGAAATTATTCGGTTGCATGGTGTGCCAAATACAATTGTTTCAAATCGTGATGCTAAATTTCTTAGCCACTTTTGGAGATGTATATGGGCTAAGTTGGGGACTAAACTACTTTTTAGTACTTCATGTCATCCCCAAACTGATGGCCAAACTGAAGTAGTCAATAGATCAGTGTCTACTATGCTTAGGGTTGTTTTGAAGAATAACCTGAAAATGTGGGAAGAATGCTTGCCTCATATTGAATTTGCTTATAATCGTTCGCTACATTCTACCACTAAGATGTGCCCTTTTGAAGTTGTGTATGGTTTCTTACCTCGTGCACCTATTGATTTGTTGCCTCTTCCATCTTCGGAGAAGGTTAATTTTGATGCTAAAGAACATGCTGAATTGATATTAAAGATGCATGAGTTAACGAAGGAAAACATTGAGCGTATGAATGCTAAATACAAAATTGCTGGAGATAAGGGTAGAAAACATGTTGTCGTTGCACCTGGAGATCTTGTTTGGTTACATTTGCGTAAGGATAGATTTCCTGATTTGCGCAAGTCAAAGCTAATGCCACGTGCTGATGGTCCTTTTAAGGTGTTAGAGAAAATAAATGATAATGCATATAAACTTGAGCTGCCTGTAGAGTTTGGGGTTAGCCCCACTTTTAACATTGCAGATTTGAAGCCTTATTTCGGTGAGGAAGATGAGCTTCCGTCGAGGGCGACTTCAGTTCAAGAAGGGGAGGATGATGAGGACATCCCTGCTAATGCTACACCCACAACTTGGACTGCTATACATACAGGACCAATTATTAGAGCTCATGCACGTCAATTGAATTACCAGGCTCTTTCATTTCTTGCAAATCCTTCTAATGTTCATGAACATATGATGCTGCCTAAATTAGATACTTTTGTTTTACTTATGAATGAAGGACCTGGCATGGGCAAGAAGGATGACCATGGGAGCGGGATCAAGCATGGAGAAGAAGGTGCGCGCGCGGGAAAGAACAATGGAGTTTCCAGTGATGATTTTTGCACTTTGAAGCCACCATAATGGGAGCAAGAAGCCTTGGACGAAATATGCATGATGCTACTTTATAAAATTCGTCCCTAGGCTAATATAGGTGCTGCACCACCTTATTGTTGGGCCAGGCCCATGTAATTTCGAAATACCATATTATAAGCTGTTTTTAGAGTACGTATGTATGGGGAAACTGAGTTAAGGTCGGTTTCGGACCCCTCCTCCAAGGGGCCGTGAAGTTCCCCTCTATTCCCCCATATATACAGCCCTTAGGGTGTCATTTTAGGGTTGGGTTTTGTTTAGATTACAAGTTCGCCATAGCTGCAACTTCACGTTCTTCGTTTGTGTTTCACGACCAGACAAAGGCATCACAGAACCCCACTTCATCAATAAAGTTGTCCTCTTATATTCGCAATATCCATATTGCAATCTTATTTTCTTGCTTATTCTTCGTTTGCGTGTAGGAAATAGACCCATTTGGTCAGGTTGATCGTGCTCCGGCGTGGTCAATAACCTCTCGGAGTTGGTTTAGCGATTGCTAAGGCACAGCGTCATCACATGTTCGTAGTCAGATCGTCAAAGTCTACTCCACCAAAAACGATAGCCACCATCTCATCAAAAGACAGGGACAACTTCGCCTCTATCACAGGGCCAGATAGGGGAACGGATGACCTAGGCGGGGGAGACGGAGGGACAGGAGCTCACCGGGCCCTGCAGATGTGCTCAAATGCGCTCGGGGAGGGCTCGATGCAGCGAATTTAGGCGGCGGAGCTCCGGTGGCTGGGGAGGAAGAAGACGAAAATGGTGGCGATGTTGTGCTCCTCGGCTCCAATGGCGGGGCAAACGAAGCAGGAGAAAGCGGCGGAGCTGCTCGACTTATTTGGAGGGCGGTGCGATAACGGTGGACGCGAGCTTCAACCGAGCCCGCTCATGGCGGCGCTCGGGTGAGGTGGGAGGACGAGAGCGGGCAAGGAAGTGGGGCGGGTGAGGGGGAACAAGCTAGGGTTAGAGTTTGACTACCGGGGGACGACTTGTAGGCGGTAAGGAGTCGCCGGGTGGCCGCCACAGTGCTGGCGCGGTCGCTAGCGAGCATCGGCTCACCCACGTCCTCCCTTGTGAAAAGGAGGAAGACGACAGGGGGGAGCTAGTTGGGCTAGGCCAGCCACTGTGCAGGCCTAAGTGCCTAGGGCACTTAAGCCTTTTTCCTATTTTTAGCATTTTCTTATTTCTGGTTTTTAATAAATGCTTATGTTTAATTCAAAAAGAACACCAAGGTACTTTTGTATAATATGGAGTTTGGCTCCTTTCTTTCATATGCATTATTAGGAAGTGCCACGAAAAGTTTGGGGGCAATAGAAACTATTTTGAAATTGAGATAATTCAAAAAGGACAAATAAACAATACTTTGGCCTGTGTTATTATTGTTTAGAGGCACTTAAACACTCTATATAAAGTTGGTTTCAAATTTATAAATGCTTAGGGAATTTTTCTAACCCAACCATGATTTTAGTTTTTAGGTTTGCAAAAATAAATAATCCACTTTTTAAATGTATTCTGAAAATCATTAGGAAATTGAAAAGAGATATGATTCCATTGTGCTCAAACATGGTTTAGCAAAAGCATTAGCTTAATCCCCATGTGTTACTATAGCTTAATTACAAGCATCACTGTAGCTGGTAATCCAAGGGTGTTACAACCCCCCCACCCACTAAAATAATTCTCATTCCAAGAATTAAGAGGTAGAAGGGAGAAGATCGGGATATTATGTGTGAAGGTTATCCTCGCGTTCCCAAGTTGCTTCATCTTCAGAATGATTTAGCCACCGCACTTTGAAGAACTTGGTAACCTTCTGACGGGTCCGATGTTCAGATTCTTCAAGAATGCGGATCGGATGCTCCTTGTAAGTGAGATCATCTTGCACTTCAATAAACTTAGGATCCACTTCACGGTGTGGGTCCTTGAAGCAACGACAAAGTTGCGACACATGGAAGACATCATGGACATGAGAAAATTTTGGTGACAACTCCAATTTATAAGCCACATGTCCACGTATTTCAAGAACGCGGAAAGGACCAATGTAGCAAGGAGCTAGCTTGCCCTTGTCTCCGAACCAATGAGTGCCTCTCAAAGGAGTGACACGTAGATAGGCCTTATCACCTGTCTGATAGGTTGAACCCCAGTTCTTTTTGTCATAATTGCTCTTCTCACGGGATTGGACCGCCTTGAGATTATCCCGAACAATGCGGACTTGCTCTTCAGCTTGTTGGATAATGTCTCGACCAATGAGTGCTCGTTCCCCAGTTTTTGTCCAGTTCAGAGGGGTTCAACATTTACGTCCATATAACACTTCAAAGGGGGGGCATCTTCAAGCTGGCTTGATAGCTGTTGTTATATGAGAATTCAGTATACGGGAGATATTCTTCCCACTTTGTCTAAAAGAGGTAACACAAGACCGTAGCATGTCTTCAAGGATTTGATTACCTCGTCCAACTTGACCTTGAGACTGAGGGTGATAAGTCGTGCTCCAGGTAATATGAGTTCCCATGGCATCTTGGAAACTATCACATAACTTGGAGGTCAAAATACTGCCACGGTCCGAACTAATTTCCTTTGCAATTCCATGGAGTGAAACAATTCTTGAGGTATATAAGGCTGCTAATTGACTAGCAGTAAATGTCTCCTTGACTGGCAGAAAGTGTGCAACTTTTGATAATTGGTCAATGACAACAAAGATAACATCATTAACTTTCTGCGACTTGGGAAAACCAGAAGTCCATCTGAATCTTGTCATGTTTCCATTCAGGAATAGGGAGTGGCTATAGAAGTCCAGCCGGTTTCTGATGTTCATCTTTGACTCGACGACAAACGTCACATTCCTCAATATAGTGAGTAACGTCTTGCTTCATCACTGACCACCGATACTTTTGATGCATGTCCAGATACATCTTGGTGCTACCCAGGTGGATAGACAGGGATGTGTCATGTGCTTCTTTCATAACCTTCCCTGTCACGAGTTCGAACCGGGGAACCACGGTGCGATCCTTGAGGCACAAGGTTCCTTCTTTAGCAAGCGAGAATTCCGTGAATTTCTCTAAGTCAAGATCTTCTTTCATCCTAAGATTGTAAGCATCATTGGCTTGTGCGGACTTAATAGCTCTCGAAAGAGTCGGTTCCATGTCAAGGTTATGAAGAGAACCGTGTGGAACAATGTGAATATTCAATTTGCGAAGCTCTTCATGAAGACATCGGTTAGCCTTTTGAACCATATGGTTATTGTAATAAGCTTTTTGACTCAAGGCATATGCCATATAAGATATACCGAAGTCATAGTTTGTAACTACTTCCATCCATCGCCTCTGACGGAGATTCAGATCTGGTTGAGTAAACAGGTACTTCAGACTTTGATGGTTGGTGTAGATCTCACAATGATTACTGAGAAGGTAATGTCACCATAACAATAGTGCATAGATAACTGCAGCAAGTTCACGGTCATGAACTCGATAGTTCTCTTCATGAGGACGCAATTATCGTGAAGCATAAGCAATCACTCTGCGTTCTTGCATTAGGACACAGCCTAATCCTTGATGGGTTGCGTTGCAATAAATGATGAAGTTCTTCTGAGAATCCGGAGGAGCAAGCACTGGAGGAGATGTCGGCTTGTCCTTGAGTGCTTGGAAACTTTCCTGACACTTGTCTGTCCACTCAAACTTAACTCCTTTGTGAAGCATATTGGTCAATGGTTTGGCAATCTTGGAGAAGTTCTCGACAAAAGGACGACAATAGCTCGCGAGTCTGAGGAAACTTCTGACTTGCTTAACATTCTTCTGGATAGTCCAGTCAAGAATGGCCTAAACTCGTTCTGGGTTGACGACAATACCATTGATGCGTCTCCAACGTATCTATAATTTTTGATTGTGTCATGCTATTATATTATCTGTTTTGGATGTTTTATATGCATTAATATGCTATTTTTTATTATTTTTGGGACTAACTTATTAATCTAGAGCCTAGTGACAGTTTCTGTTTATTCCTTGTTTTTGAGTATTGCAGATATGGAATATTAAACAGAGTCCAAACAGAATAAAATCTTCGGAAAGATTTTCTGGAACGAAAGAGGTCTACTAGGCTTGGAGTGCAAGGCAGGGACTCTGCTAGGAGGTCACAAGCCAGGGGCGCGGCCGCCCCCTGGCCACGGCTAGCACGCTTGCCACCTCCTGGCAGGTCTCCTAGCCCTAATCTTCGCCCTATAAATACCCAAATATTCCCCCAATACCAAAAAGAGCCACGCAAATACTTTTTCGCCGCAAAAAGCCTCCGTTCCCGAGAGATCCAATCGTGGAGCGTGATATGTCTCCAACGTATCTATAATTTATGAAGTATTCATGCCGTGTTTACAATAATTCTATATGATTTTGGTATGATTTTATTAGAACTAACCCGGACTTATGCTATTTTCAGCAGAACTACCATGGTGTTTTTTTGTGCAGAAATAAAAGTTCTCGGAATGGGCTGAAAATTTAGTATGATTTTTTCTGGACCAAAAGAGACCCCCGAAGCATTGGACCCGGGCCAGAAGATTCACGAGGAGGCGGCAAGCCTTCTAGGCGCAGCCACCCCCTAGCCCGCTAGCAGTAGGCTTGCAACCGCCTCGTGGCACCCCTTGACGTGAGATCGATGACAAAAATTCCTATAAATACTAAAACCTCCGAAAAGAAACCTAGATCGGGAGTTCTGCCGATGCAAACCTCCACAGCCATGAAAAACCAACCGGGAGCCCGTTCCGGCACCCTGCCGGAAGGGGAAATCATCACCGGAGGCCATCTTCATCATCCTGGCGGTCTCCATGACGAGGAGGGCGTAGTTCACCCTCGGGGCTGAGGGTATGTACCAGTATCTATGTGTTTGATCTCTCTCTCTCTCTCTCGTGTTCTTTAGATGGCACGATCTTGATGTACCGCGAGCTTTATTGATATAGATTGAATCATATGGACTTTTCCCCTCTCTATCTTGTTGTGATGAATTGATTTTTCCCTTTAAAGTTCTCTTATCAGATTGAGTCTTTAAGGATTTGAGAACACTTGATATATGTCTTGCGATGGGATATCCGTGGTGACAATGGGATGTTCTATTGATCCACTTGATGTATGTTTTGGTGATCAACTTGCGCGTTCTGTGACCTTGGGAATCTATGCATAGGGATTGGCACACATTTTTGTCTTGACACTCCGGTAGAAACTTTGGGGCACTTTTTGAAGTTCTTTGTGTTGGATTGAACATGATGAATCTGAAATTGTGTGATGCATATCGTATAATCAAGCCCATGGGTGCTCGTGGTGACATTGGAGTATCTAGGTGACATTAGGGTTTTGGTTGATGTGTATCTTAAGGTGTTATTTTAGTACGAACTCTAGGGCTGTTCGTGACACTTATAGGGATAGCTCGTAAGATTGATTAGAAAAGATACCTTTGAGGTGGTTTCGTACCCTACAATAATTTCTTTGTTAGTTCTCTGCTATTTGTGACTTTGGAGTGAACTCTTTGTCGCACGAGAGGTATTTACATATGATTCAACTATGTCAATAATGTTGAGAGAAATTGCACTGGTGAAAGTATGGACCTAGGCCTTGTTTCCAAGCATTTATACAATGTTTTGCTCGCTGTTTACTATTTGTTACCTTGCTGTTTTTATATTTTCAGATTACAAAAACCTATATCTACCATCCATATTGCACTTGTATCACCATCTCTTCCCCTAACTAGTGCACCTATAGAATTTACCATTGTACTAGATATGTTGGGGACACAAGAGACTCTTTGTTATTTGGTTGCAGGGTTGTTTGAGAGAGACCATCTTCATCCTACACCTCCCATGGATTGATAAACCCTAGGTCATCCACTTAAGGGAAAATTTCCACTGTCCTACAAAACTCTGTGATAAAGACATGACTACCTTCGATACGACCAAAAATATTGCATATGTCCATATTTGTGAGGTGATTTCTTATAATAATTATGCAATAATTTATTTATGTTATCCGGAACAAAAATACTTCACCTATTTTTATTTTATGCCTAAATGCAGAATGGCCGAACACTTGTATGAACCACGTGTGATGACAAAGGGAGAGGAAATGGTTGGATGCTATTCAAGAGGTCCTCTCACATTAAAGTTAATAATTAGGTGTTGTTCAAGAAGTTATATCACGTCACTTTTAGCCCAAGAGAACATAGAGTCCAAATCTCTCACGTTCTGGACTCAGATTCGGACTGCACGGACACACCTGTCTCAAAACGCCAACAACTTTTTCATACGTACTCGGATTGGGTGATTCTTTTTGTGATGGAAACTAGATTTCATATGCGTTCCTTCCCAGTTGGAATCACCTTAAAATTCGTCCGGATCGCGAAGATATCAATGAAACAATCTGATGTTGCATCAAAATCCGAGTCAAACTACAAGTCCAAAGGTGTTGCATCATCTCCACTTGGGCCCATGGGCCTTGTACGACCTAGGGTTTGTTTTAGGGTGTCTTGGGACGTCCTCCCACCTCCTTGGCCGCCACCCCTTGATCCTATATAAGTAGATCAATCTAGTACCTTTTCCTTTGGGTTTTGTTTAGTTAAAAGTTAGCCATTGCAACTTCGTGTACTTCGTTTGTGTCCAACGACCAGACCAAGACCGCTTTCGGAACCCCACCCTTATCAATACTTCATATATATTCGCAATATTCAGATTGCATTATCATATTCTTGCTCGTTCTTCGATTGCTTGCAGGAATAGACCTTCGTGGTCAGGTTGATCGTGCTCCGACATGGTCAATAACCTCTTGGAGATTGGTTTAGCGATTGCTAAGGCGCAACGTCGTGCACGTTTGTAGTCGGATCGTCAAAGTCGTCTCCACCAAATCGATAGTTATCATCTCATCGAAAGATCGGGACCCTCGCCTCTATCAAGTGGTATCAGTTTTCAGGTTGCTCGGTGAGAATTTCCAGTTATTCATAGATTAGATTTATTTTCCTTACCTATTGCCCAAGAGAAAACCACATAAAAAAGTTAGATCTATTCATGTTTTCTCCAAGCCAGTCTGAGCCTTTGCAATTTTCTTTTCAGTGCTTGTATAGTTGAATTATCGGTTGCATCGTCGTGTCGAGTTGCTGGTCTTAGCGTCTAGTCGTTTAGAGTTTCGAGTTCTATTCACAACTTGTCACGCCGGTGTCGTACCATCTTCATCGCTGTTGCCATATACCACCACCACGCCAGCATCATCCCTTTCGTTGTCACCCACCACCAACCATCAATTTTCACAATATGCTACCATTGTTCATTGTCATTATCACACTTGAGGTCGTTCACATGTACGCTTGATCCAATCTACATCTTATCTAATTAGTCAGATAGAAAAAAAAGTAAGCGAGAAAGAAAAAGAAAAAAAAAGAAAAAAAAGTGAAAAAAAAGAAGAAAAAAATAGAGAGAAGAGAAAAAAACAAATTTCGGATCTACCTAGACTCAATCTCGTATGTGAATTCGGATTGAAATCTGTTTTGCGCAGTGTTGAGTAAAACAAGCGTATCTTCCTCATATGAACTCGAAATTGAGTGATTCTTTTTGCATACGAAAGCTTGAGTTAGTAGCATTCTTGAGAAAAAATATCAGAAATTTCACATAATATTTTTTAGAGGAAAGCTGAATAGAGAGTTTTGTATATCTTGCTTGTCGGTCATTTATCATCATTGTCTTTACTGCCATTGTGATATTCACTTATATCTTGCTGTCGAGAACTAATTCATATCATCCCTTTCTGCTATTTCTCCTACGTCATGACTCCATTAGTGTTCTAGGCTCGCGTCTCTAGTACGGTCTAGCCTAGGACCAGCACAGTACCGTCGTTGAGCGTTTATTCAACATTGCATCTCTGAATTGATTATATCTTGCCGGTCGCCACCTGCTGCATGGTAAGAATTTGTAAGACATTGATATTTGCTTTATTGTGAGCGTTTTACCACCACATCCCAGTAGTTCATAGGAACAATATACTTGGATCTTTGTTTCTTGTTTCTACTAGTCATGACAGGATCCAGAGTTGTCAGTTCATGGGCTTCTTCAATCGTGGGAGACGTGTCACCACAAAAACCGATACGAGAGATGCAAAGAGATCCAAATGCACATGATCAGGTTAATGTTTCTATACCTCCATTTAATGGCCGATTTAGACCTGCTTTATATATCGAGTGGGAGTTTGAAATAAATGAAATATTTGCTTCCCATAATTTTGCTGCACATAAGAAAGTTAAGGTCGCAGTTGGTTCTTTCACTAGTTATGCTTTAGTTTGGTGGAGCGAATATTATCGGTTACACAAAGATATTATACCTATTACTTGGGATGATTTGAAACTTGCAATGAGACACACGTTCGTTCCTGCTTATTATACTCATGACAAGCTTAAAAAGTTACAATATTTGAAACAAGGTAGTGACACCGTAATGAAATATTATGATGATTTACAGGTGACCTTGTTGCATTCCTCATTAGAAGAAAGTGAAGAAGATTTTATGGATAGATTTTGGGGAGGATTAAACCTTGATATTCAGGAGATACTAATTCATGAAAAGTGTTATTCTATGGATCGTTTGTTTCGTCTTGCTTGCAAAGTTGAACAGGAAATAAATCAACGTGTTGCCCAAAAGGAAATAGAGCGCAAGGTGCACATTCCAAGAGTTGATACCGTTGTTCCTTCGACTACTAGGCATGCCGTCACAACCACATCAAATCTTGTGAGGGCTACATCACCTTCACCATGTAACACGTCACCATCGAGAGTGCCTACATCATCTGAGTTGATCATAAGAGGTAATGCCAAAGGTATTGATCTTCCACCTCCACATGAGTATGATGAATGCCTTGTCAATTCCAATGTACCCTATGATGAACTACCCATTACTTTGATCACACTACCTATTTTAGAGGACTATGTTCATGATTATACTTCCTCATGTGATCAAATAACTACAATATCAACAATTGTGAGTGCACCCATTGAATTAACTATTGATGAGCAAGAACCGTGTGAATCAGTAAATAAATCTAATTTGGGTCAAATATGTTTGAAAATAATTCTACCGGTGTTTAATCATTTTGATATGACCTCCAATCTTGGTGATAATTCTGTGTCAAATGACATGTTGCATGTTTGCTTATTTAAGCATGTTGTAGCATCTAAATTTGAAACGATTCACGTTTATTTACCAATATTGGGATGGTTTAATGATGAACATTATGAATCTTTTGATATAAATAAGGACTTCACTTATATGTGCAAACTGAGTTGTAATATTGTCATGCCTTCTACTTCTTGTGATGATTTTTTGGCTTCATATTTCATGACATGTGATGAGTGCCCTTACATATATGTGTCACATGTGTCACAACTGAGAACAATAAAAATGGATGACATATACATATACAATGTGTATGCCTTTTCTCTTTTGGTAGCCACATTTCAGATTAAGCAACGCCGAGGACGGCTTTGTTTTCAAAAAGGGGAGGATGATGAGGACATGACTACCTTGGATACGACCAAAAATGTTGCATACATGCATATTTGTGAGGTGATTTCTTATAAGAATTATTCAATAATTTATTTATGTTATCCGGAACAAAAATACTTTACCTATTTTTTTATGCCTAAATGCAGAATGGTCGAACACTTGTATGAACCACGTGTGATGACAAAGAAAGAGGAAATGGTTGGGTGCTATTCAAGAGGTCCTATAATGTAAAAGGAAACAATTAGGTGTTGTTCAAGAAGTTCTCTCATGTCACTTTTAGCCCAAGAGAAGATAGAGTCCAAGCCTCTCACGTTCTGGACTCAGATTCGGACTGCACAGACACACATATCTCAAAACGCTAACAACTTTTTCATACGGACTTGAAATTGGGTGATTCTTTTTTTGCTGGAAACTAGATTTCATATGCGTTCCTTCCCAGTTGGAATCACCTTAAAATTCGTCAGGATCGCGAAGATATCAACGAAACAATCTGACATTGCATCAAAATCCGAGTCAAACTACAAGTCCAAAGGTGTTGCATCATCTCCACTTGGGCCCATGGGCCTTGTACGACCTAGGGTTTGTTTTAGGGTGTCTTGGGACGTCCTCCCACCTCCTTGGCCGCCACCCCTTGATCCTATATAAGTAGATCAATCTAGTACCTTTTCCTTTGGGTTTTGTTTAGTTAAAAGTTAGCCATTGCAACTTCGTGTACTTCGTTTGTGTCCAACGACCAGACCAAGACCGCTTTCGGAACCCCACCCTTATCAATACTTCATATATATTCGCAATATTCAGATTGCATTATCATATTCTTGCTCATTCTTCGATTGCTTGCAGGAATAGACCTTCGTGGTCAGGTTGATCGTGCTCCGACATGGTCAATAACCTCTTGGAGATTGGTTTAGCGATTGCTAAGGCGCAACGTCGTGCACGTTTGTAGTCGGATCATGAAAGTCGTCTCCACCAAATCGATAGTTATCATCTCATCGAAAGATCGGGACCCTCGCCTCTATCAAGTGGTATCAGTTTTCAGATTGCTCGGTGAGAATTTCCAGTTATTCATAGATTAGATTTATTTTCCTTACCTATTGCCCAAGAGAAAACCACATAAAAAAGTTAGATCTATTCATGTTTTCTCCAAGCCAGTCTGAGCCTTTGCAATTTTCTTTTCAGTGCTTGCATAGTTGAATTATCGGTTGCATCGTCGTGTCGAGTTGCTGGTCTTAGTGTCTAGTCGTTTAGAGTTTCGAGTTCTATTCACAACTTGTCACGCCGGTGTCGTACCATCTTCATCGCTGTTGCCATATACCACCACCACGCCAGCATCATCCCTTTCGTTGTCACCCACCACCAACCATCAATTTTCACAATATGCTACCATTGTTCATTGTCATTATCACACTTGAGGTCGTTCACATGTACGCTTGATCCAATCTACATCTTATCTAATTAGTCAGATAGAAAAAAAAGTAAGCGAGAAAGAAAAAGAAAAAAAAGAAAAAAAAGTGAAAAAAAGAGAAGAAAAAAATAGAGAGAAGAGAAAAAAACAAATTTCGGATCTACCTAGACTCAATCTCGTATGTGAATTCGGATTGAAATCTGTTTTGCGCAGTGTTGAGTAAAACAAGCGTATCTTCCTCATATGAACTCGAAATTGAGTGATTCTTTTTGCATACGAAAGCTTGAGTTAGTAGCATTCTTGAGAAAAAATATCAGAAATTTCACATAATATTTTTTAGAGGAAAGCTGAATAGAGAGTTTTGTATATCTTGCTTGTCGGTCATTTATCATCATTGTCTTTACTGCCATGGTGATATTCACTTATATCTTGCTGTCGAGAACTAATTCATATCATCCCTTTCTGCTATTTCTCCTACGTCATGACTCCATTAGTGTTCTAGGCTCGCGTCTCTAGTACGGTCTAGCCTAGGACCAGCACAGTACCGTCGTTGAGCGTTTATTCAACATTGCATCTCTGAATTGATTATTGCTAATATTTTGCTACCATATATTAAGCCTTCCAAGCTCCACATATTTCTACATCGTGTATACATACGTTCACCTGGTAATCGTTTTACCCAATCTTTGGAGATATTGACACCGTCGGTTGCCGGTCGCCACCTGCTGCATGGTAAGAATTTGTAAGACATTGATATTTGCTTTATTGTGAGCGTTTTACCACCACATCCCAGTAGTTCATAGGAACAATATACTTGGATCTTTGTTTCTTGTTTCTACTAGTCATGACAGGATCCAGAGTTGTCAGTTCATGGGCTTCTTCAATCGTGGGAGACGTGTCACCATAAAAACCGATACGAGAGATGCAAAGAGATCCAAATGCACATGATCAGGTTAATGTTTCTATACCTCCATTTAATGGCCGATTTAGACCTGCTTTATATATCGAGTGGGAGTTTGAAATAAATGAAATATTTGCTTCCCATAATTTTGCTGCACATAAGAAAGTTAAGGTCGCAGTTGGTTCTTTCACTAGTTATGCTTTAGTTTGGTGGAGCGAATATTGTCGGTTACACAAAGATATTATACCTATTACTTGGGATGATTTGAAACTTGCAATGAGACACACGTTCGTTCCTGCTTATTATACTCATGACAAGCTTAAAAAGTTACAATATTTGAAACAAGGTAGTGACACCGTAATGAAATATTATGATGATTTACAGGTGACCTTGTTGCATTCCTCATTAGAAGAAAGTGAAGAAGATTTTATGGATAGATTTTGGGGAGGATTAAACCTTGATATTCAGGAGATACTAATTCATGAAAAGTGTTATTCTATGGATCGTTTGTTTCGTCTTGCTTGCAAAGTTGAACAGGAAATAAATCAACGTGTTGCCCAAAAGGAAATAGAGCGCAAGGTGCACATTCCAAGAGTTGATACCGTTGTTCCTTCGACTACTAGGCATGCCGTCACAACCACATCAAATCTTGTGAGGGCTACATCACCTTCACCATGTAACACGTCACCATCGAGAGTGCCTACATCATCTGAGTTGATCATAAGAGGTAATGCCAAAGGTATTGATCTTCCACCTCCACATGAGTATGATGAATGCCTTGTCAATTCCAATGTACCCTATGATGAACTACCCATTACTTTGATCACACTACCTATTTTAGAGGACTATGTTCATGATTATACTTCCTCATGTGATCAAATAACTACAATATCAACAATTGTGAGTGCACCCATTGAATTAACTATTGATGAGCAAGAACCGTGTGAATCAGTAAATAAATCTAATTTGGGTCAAATATGTTTGAAAATAATTCTACCGGTGTTTAATCATTTTGATATGACCTCCAATCTTGGTGATAATTCTGTGTCAAATGACATGTTGCATGTTTGCTTATTTAAGCATGTTGTAGCATCTAAATTTGAAACGATTCACGTTTATTTACCAATATTGGGATGGTTTAATGATGAACATTATGAATCTTTTGATATAAATAAGGACTTCACTTATATGTGCAAACTGAGTTGTAATATTGTCATGCCTTCTACTTCTTGTGATGATTTTTTGGCTTCATATTTCATGACATGTGATGAGTGCCCTTACATATATGTGTCACATGTGTCACAACTGAGAACAATAAAAATGGATGACATATACATATACAATGTGTATGCCTTTTCTCTTTTGGTAGCCACATTTCAGATTAAGCAACGCCGAGGACGGCTTTGTTTTCAAAAAGGGGAGGATGATGAGGACATGACTACCTTGGATACGACCAAAAATGTTGCATACATGCATATTTGTGAGGTGATTTCTTATAAGAATTATTCAATAATTTATTTATGTTATCCGGAACAAAAATACTTTACCTATTTTTTTATGCCTAAATGCAGAATGGTCGAACACTTGTATGAACCACGTGTGATGACAAAGAAAGAGGAAATGGTTGGGTGCTATTCAAGAGGTCCTATAATGTAAAAGGAAACAATTAGGTGTTGTTCAAGAAGTTCTCTCATGTCACTTTTAGCCCAAGAGAAGATAGAGTCCAAGCCTCTCACGTTCTGGACTCAGATTCGGACTGCACAGACACACATATCTCAAAACGCTAACAACTTTTTCATACGGACTTGAAATTGGGTGATTCTTTTTTTGCTGGAAACTAGATTTCATATGCGTTCCTTCCCAGTTGGAATCACCTTAAAATTCGTCAGGATCGCGAAGATATCAACGAAACAATCTGACATTGCATCAAAATCCGAGTCAAACTACAAGTCCAAAGGTGTTGCATCATCTCCACTTGGGCCCATGGGCCTTGTACGACCTAGGGTTTGTTTTAGGGTGTCTTGGGACGTCCTCCCACCTCCTTGGCCGCCACCCCTTGATCCTATATAAGTAGATCAATCTAGTACCTTTTCCTTTGGGTTTTGTTTAGTTAAAAGTTAGCCATTGCAACTTCGTGTACTTCGTTTGTGTCCAACGACCAGACCAAGACCGCTTTCGGAACCCCACCCTTATCAATACTTCATATATATTCGCAATATTCAGATTGCATTATCATATTCTTGCTCGTTCTTCGATTGCTTGCAGGAATAGACCTTCGTGGTCAGGTTGATCGTGCTCCGACATGGTCAATAACCTCTTGGAGATTGGTTTAACGATTGCTAAGGCACAACGTCGTGCACGTTTGTAGTCGGATCGTCAAAGTCTTCTCCACCAAATCGATAGTTATTATCTCATCGAAAGATCGGGATCCTCGCCTCTATCACCTACCAACCTCTCCCCTAGGAGCATGTGTCTAATAATTTTTTCTATAACTAATAGACTTTTGCAATAAGTATGTGAGTTCTTTATGACTAATGTGATTCCATGGATAATACGTACTCTCACCCTTCCACCTTTGCTAGCCTCTCTAGTATCACACAACTTTCGTCGGTGTATTAAACCCACCATATACCCTTCCTCAAAACAGCCACCATACCTACCTATTATGGCATTTCCATAGCCATTCCGAGATATATTGCCATGCAACTTCCACTGTTCCATTTATGACATGCATCATCATTGTCATATTGCTTTGCATGATCATGTACTTGACATCGTATTTGTGGCAAAGCCACCATTCATATTCTTTATACATGTCACTCTTGACTCATCGCACATCCCGGTACACCGTCGTAGGCATTCATATAGAGTCATATTTTGTTCTAAGTATCGAGTTGTAATTCTTGAGTTGTAAGTAAATAAAAGTGTGATTATCATCATTATTAGAGCATTATCCCATGTGAGGAAAGGATGATGGAAGCTATGATTCCCTCACAAGTTAGGATGAGTCTCCGGACTTTACAAAAAAAAGAGGCCAGAGAAGCCCAAATTAAAAAAGAGAGGCCAAATATGCCCACCAAAAAATAAAAAAGGAAATAAAAAATGAGAGAAAATAGAGAAGGGGCAATGCTACATCGATGCGTTCCTGAAGGGGGGTTCATGTTGTAGTGTTCAGAGTAGCACCATGGTTTTCATATAGAGAGTCTCCTATATTGTCACTTTCATATACTAGTGGGAATTTTTCATCTAACTTGGCTTGTATATTCAAATGATAGGCTTCCTCAAATTGCCCTAGGTCTTCGTGAGCAAGCGCGTTTGATGCACACCCACTTAGTTTCTTTTTGAGCTTTCATACACTTCTAGCTCTAGTGCATCCGTTGCATGGCAATCCCTACTCACTCACATTGATATCTATTAATGGGCATCTCCATAGCCCGTTGATACGCCTAGTTGATGTGAGACTATCTTCTCCTTTTCTTCACAACCTCCATGATATTCTATTCCACCTATAGTGCTATAACCATGGCTCACGCTCATGTACTGCGTGAGAGTTGAAAAGGTTTGAGAACATAAAAGGTGTGAAAACAATTGCTTGACTTGTCATCGGGGTTGTGCATGATATAAATACTTTGTGTGGGGAAGATGGAGCATAGCCAGACCATATGATTTTGTAGGGATAACTTTCTTTTGCCATGTTATTTTGAAGAGACACAATTGCTTTGTTAGTATGCTTGAAATATTACTGTTTTTATGTCAACATTAAGCTTTTGTTTTGAGTCTTATGGATCTCAACATTCTTGCCACAATAAGTAGATTGCATTGATCAAATTTATGCACTATGCTAGCATTCACACTTCATAAATTATTTCTTTTATCATTTACCTACTCAAGGACGAGCAGGAATGAACCTTGGGGATGCTGATACATCTCCAATGTATCTATAATTTATGAAGTATTCATGCCATGTTTACAATAATTCTATATGATTTTGGTGTGATTTTATTAGAACTAACCCGGACTGACGTTGTTTTCAGCACAACTACCATGGTGTCGTTTTTTGTGCAGAAATAAAAGTTCTCGGAATGGGTTGAAAATTTAGTATGATTTTTTCTGGACCAAAAGAGACCCCCAAAGCATTGGAGCTGGGCCAGAAGAGCCACAAGGAGGCGGCAGGCCTGCTAGGCGTGGCCACCCCCTAGCCCACTAGCAGTAGGCTTGCCACCGCCTCGTGGCACCCCTTGACGTGAGATCGACGCCAAAAATTCCTATAAATACTAAAACCTCCGAAAAGAAACCTAGATCGGGAGTTCTGCCGCCACAAACCTCTAGAGCCACGAAAAAACAATCAGGAGCCCGTTCTGGCACCCTGCCAAGAGGGGAAATCATCACCGGAGGCCATCTTCATCATCCTGGCTGTCTCCATAACGAAGAGGGAGTAGTTCATCCTCGGGACTGAGGGTATGTACTAGTAGCTATGTGTTTGATCTCTCTCTGTCTCTCTCTCTTGTGTTCTTGAGATGGCACGATCTTGATGTACCGCGAGCTTTATTGATATATATTGAATCATATGGAGTTTTCCCCTCTCTATCTTGTTGTGATGAATAGAGTTTTACCTTTGAAGTTTTCTTATCGAATTGAGTCTTTAAGGATTTGAGAACACTTGATGTATGTCTTGCGATGGGATATCCATGGTGACAATGGGATGTTCTATTGATCCACTTGATGTATGTTTTGGTGATCAACTTGCGCGTTCCGTGACCTTGGGAATCTATGCATAGGCGTTGGCACACATTTTTGTCTTGACACTCCGGTAGAAACTTTGGGGCACTCTTTGAAGTTCTTTGTGTTGGATTGAACATGATGAATCTGAAATTGTGTGATGCATATCGTATAATCAAGCCCATGGGTACTCGCGGTGACATTGGAGTATCTAGGTGACATTAGGGTTTTGGTTGATGTGTATCTTAAGGTGTTATTTTAGTACGAACTCTAGGGCTGTTCATGACACTTATAGGGATAGCTCATAAGATTGATCAGAAAAGATAACTTTGAGGTGGGTTCGTACCCTACAATAATTTCTTTGTTAGTTCTCCGCTATTTGTGACTTTGGAGTGAACTCTTTGTCGCACGAGAGGTATTTACATATGATTCAACTATGTCAATAATGTTGAGAGAAATTGCACTAGTGAAAGTACGGACCTTAGGCCTTGTTTCCAAGCATTTATACAACGTTTTGCTCGTTGTTTACTATTTATTACCTTGCTGTTTTTATATTTTCAGATTACAAAAACCTATATCTACCATCCATATTGCACTTGTATCACCATCTCTTCGCTGAACTAGTGCACCTATACAATTTACCATTGTATTGGGTGTGTTGGGGACACAAGAGACTCTTTGTTATTTGGTTGCAGGGTTGTTTGAGAGAGACCATCTTCATCCTACCTCCCATGGATTGATAAACCATAGTTCATCCACTCGAGGGAAAATTGCCACTTTCCTACAAAACTATATGCTTGGAGGCCCAACACGAGTCTACAAGGAGAAGGTTCTGTAGTAGACATCAGAGCTTTTTTCGGTAATCCGGCGGAGGGAGATACAATCACAGAGGGCATGTACATCAACTCCATTGCCCCTCCGATGATGCATGAGTAGTCCACCACAGTCCTACGGGTCCATATCTAGTAGTTAGATTGCTTCTTCTCTCTCTTTGTGCTTCAACTTCATGATCTTCATGGAGATCTATCCGATGTAATACTTTTTTGTGGTGTGTTTGTCAAGATTCGATGAATAGTGGGTTTATGTTCAGATTATCCATGAATATTATTTGAGTCTTTTCTGAATTCTTATATGCATGATTTCATATCGTTGCAAGTCTCTTCGAGTTATTGTTTTGGTTTGGCCAACTAGATTGGTAATTCTTGCAATGGGAGAAGTGCTTAGTTTTGGGTTCAATCTTGCGGTGTCCTCAGCCAGTGGCAAAGTAGGGGTAGCGAGGCACGTATTGTATTGTTGCCATCAAGGGAGATAGAGGCGAAGTTGTCCCTGTCTTTCGATGAGATGGTGGCTATCGTTTTGGTGGAGTAGACTTTGACAATCCGACTACGAACGTGTGATGATGCTATGCCTTAGCAATCGCTAAACCAACTCCGAGAGGTTATTGACCACGGTGGAGCACGATCAACCTGACCACGAGGGTCTGTTTCCTGCACGCAAACTAAGAACAAGCAAGAAACTAAGATTGCAATCTGGATATTGCGAATATAAGAGGAAAGCTTTATTGATGAAGTGGGGTTCTGTGACGCCTTTGTCTGGTCATGGAACACAAACGAAGAACGCGAAGTTGCAGCTATGGCGAACTTA
Source organism: Hordeum marinum (assembly GCA_022496015.1). Classification (NCBI taxonomy): domain Eukaryota; kingdom Viridiplantae; phylum Streptophyta; class Magnoliopsida; order Poales; family Poaceae; genus Hordeum; species Hordeum marinum. The sequence continues at coordinate 164,243,251 of CM039672.1, read as the reverse complement.
TAATCTAAACAAAACCCAAACCTAAAACGACGCCCTAAGGGCTGTATATATGGGGGAATAGAGGGGAATTTCGTGGCCCCTTGGAGGAGGGGTCCGAAACCGACCCTAACTCAGTTTCCCCATACATACGGACTCTAAAAATAGCCTATAATATGGTATTTCAAAATTACATGGGCCTGGCCCAAAAATAAGGTGGCACAACACCTATATTAGCCTAGGGACGAATTTTATAAAGTGGCATCATGCATATTTCGTCCAAGGCTTCTTGCTCCCATTATGGTGGCTTCAAAGTGCGAAAATCATCACTGAAAGCTCCATTGTTCTTTCCCGCGCGCGCATCTTCTTCTCCATGCTTGATCCCGCTCCAACGGTCATCCTTCTTGTCCATGCTAGGTCCTTCATTCACAAGTAAAACAAAAGTATCTAATTTAGGCAGCATCATATGTTCCTGAACATTAGAAGGATTTGCAAGAAACGAAAGTACCTGATAATTCAATTGATGTGCGCGAGCTCTAGTAATTGGTCCTGTATGTATAGCAGTCGGAGTTGTGGGTGTAGCATTAGTAGGGATGTCCTCATCATCCTCCCCTTCTTGAACTGAAGTCGTCCTCGACGGAAGCTCATCTTCCTCACCCAAATAAGGCTTCAAATCTGCAATGTTAAAAGTGGGGCTAACCCCAAACTCTGCACGCAGCTCAAGTTTATATGCATTATCATTTATTTTCTCTAACACCTTAAAAGGACCATCAGCACATGGCATTAGCTTTGACTTGCGCAAATCAGGAAATCTATCCTTACGCAAATGTAACCAAACAAGATCTCCAGGTGCAAAGACAACATGTTTTCTACCCTTATCTCCCGCAATTTTGTATTTAGCATTCATACGCTCAATGTTTTCCTTCGTTAACTCATGCATCTTTAATATCAATTCAGCACGTTCACTAGCAGACGCATATCCACCATCCTTAGTAACAATCATGACACGCTTGGAAGGGCATTCTCTCGCGAAGTGACCTCCACCCTTGCAACGACGGCATATAACCTCATGTGTTTGCCCTGTGGATGCAATAGATGAAGAAGAGCTCTGTGCAGGCCCAGAAGGTGTGCTCTTCGTAGAGGGTGGAGTAGGAGCCTGTTTCCTGGTATCGCGGTTGGAGTTGGAGGTTGAAGTAGGTGGTGTTGCAGCAGGACGTGTGGAAGTAGATGAGGTACGTGGCATCCATGATGAAGTGCGACCTGTAGAAAAAGTAGTTCTCGCCATTGCCTGTCGATCCTGCACTTCACGTTCAGCTTTGCAAGCAAGATGAAATAAACGAGTGATAGTGTTATACTCCTTATACTCCAGAATAGTCTAAATCTCTCTATTTAATCCACCCATAAAACGTGCAAGCATAGCTTCATTCTCCTCAACAATACCACATCTAATCATACCAGTTTGTAATTCCTGATAATATTCTTCTACAGAATTTTTCCCTTGTCTTAAACGCTACAAATTTTGAAGCAATTCACATTGATAATAAGGTGGCATCCAACGATTACGCATAGCAGTTTTCAAAGCAGCCCAAGTAGTTGGAATATTAGCATGGTGTATTCTACAATGTTCTGACCACCAAACACAAGCAAAACTAGTGAATGAACAAACAGCAGCAGCAACACGTCTATCCTCAGGAAATTGTAAGCATGTAAAACGTTGTTCTGTTTCTAACTCCCATGTAAGATATATATCAGGAACATATCTACCCTCAAACGTCGGAATATTCAATTTAAGTTTAGGGAGATGGTCATGATCCCGTACGTGAGGGGGTGGGGCAGCCCTACCGTTACGGTTGTAGCCATGTGGTCGACCTGGTGCGTATGGTGGTGGTTGCCCCTGAGGCTGATCGGGAGCAACCTCTCCCTCATCATCGTAATCACTATCATAATCGTCAACCTGCTCAACGACAGTAGCAGCACGAGCCATAGAAATAGCAGCAGTATCAACAGTACCAGTATGTTGGGCTTGGCCGAGAGGCACACGTCGTGCTCGTCGTTCAAAAGGAATAGGAGCTGCAGCTGGTGGTGGTAGACGGGCAAGCACCTCATTGAACTTGGCGTCCATCTTGGTGTCAAAGGTCTTCTCCAAACCATCTAGCTTCTCCATGGCCTCTCCAAAGTTGGTCACGAAGTCTTGTACCTGGTCAGCCATCATTTGCTGAAATTTATCATATAGCGCTTTGTTGGTCATGCTCTCCCAGTCGATCTCATTGTTGTGTGATCCTGGCATGGTTAGCAAATAGGAAACACACAAGAATATGAAACCTAGGGACTACTGGGAGGTGGTGGTGGTGGTGGTGGTGGTGTGTCACAAATCCTTTAAGCGAATCTCAAATTCTTACCAGTTCTTACCCAGTAGCAGGCGGTGATCGGCAACTGTTGTAGTCAAAACTCTCAAAGCTTGGATAGAGCGATTGCCAGGTGGTGTCAAACACACGACGTAGATGTATGTGGAGCTGGGATGGCTTATAATATGGTAGCAAAAAGGGTTAGCAATAATCAATTCAGAGATGCAAGGTTGAATAAACGCTCAACGACGGTACTGTGCTGGTCCTAGGCTAGATCCGTACTAGAGACGCGAGCCTAAAGCACCAACAAAAATCACGACGCTACACGTAATCAAGGGAAGAGCACACTTTGATTTTTTTTCCGACACCTACGCAGGTAGCAAAACGCGAATCCGAAATCAAAAAGATCTCGAAACGAAATCTAAAATGAGCTGGACTCGGATTGGTGGTGGTATATATGGACACCAATGGATAGTGGGTGGTGATATCTAGCAGCGGTGATGATGGTGGTGGTATATGGCGACTATGAAGACGATGCGTTGGCGGCGTGACAACCTGTGAATAGAACTCGAAACTCTAAAGGACTAGACACTAAGACTAGCAACTCGACACGATGATGTAACCGCAAATTGAACAAAGCAAAATACTGAAAAGACTATGCAAAGGCTCAGATTGGTTCGGATATGATGATCTAACCCTAATTTTTTTTGGCTTTTTCGTGGACTAAAGGTATGAAGAAACAGATGCGATCTAAACTACGAAAACTGATAAAATCTCACCGAGCAACCTGGAAATCTGATACCACTTGATAGAGGCGAAGTTGTCCCTGTCTTTCGATGAGATTGTGGCTATCGTTTTGGTGGAGTAGACTTTGACGATCCGACTACGAACGTGTGATGACGCTGCGCCTTAGCAATCGCTAAACCAACTCCGAGAGGTTATTGACCACGCCGGAGCACGATCAACCTGACCACGAGGGTCTGTTTCCTGCACGCAAACGAAGAACAAGCAAGAAACTAAGATTGCAATCTGGATATTGCGAATATAAGAGGAAAGCTTTATTGATGAAGTGGGGTTCTGTGACGCCTTTGTCTGGTCGTGGAACACAAACGAACGCGAAGTTGCAGCTATGGCGAACTTATAATCCAAACAAAACCCAAACCTAAAACGACGCCCTAAGGGCTGTATATATGGGGGAATAGAGGGGAATTTCGTGGCCCCTTGGAGGAGGGGTCCGAAACCGACCCTAACTCAGTTTCCCCATACATACGGACTCTAAAAATAGCCTATAATATGGTATTTCGAAATTACATGGGCCTGGCCCAAAAATAAGGTGGTGCAACACCTATATTAGCCTAGGGACGAATTTTATAAAGTGGCATCATGCATATTTCGTCCAAGGCTTCTTGCTCTCAATATGGTGGCTTCAAAGTGCGACAATCATCACTGGAAGCTCCATTGTTCTTTCCCGCGCGCGCACCTTCTTCTCCATGCTTGATCCCGCTCCAATGGTCATCCTTCTTGTCCATGCCAGGTCCTTCATTCACAAGTAAAACAAAAGTATCTAATTTAGGCAGCATCATATGTTCCTGAACATTAGAAGGATTTGCAAGAAACGAAAGTACCTGGTAATTCAATTGATGTGCGCGAGCTCTAGTAATTGGTCCTCTATGTATAGCAGTCGGAGTTGTGGGTGTAGCATTAGTAGGGATGTCCTCATCAAAGGGCAACAATATGGGGTTTTCATCATATTGCTTGAGTTTAACCCTCTACATTATGTCATCTTACCTAATGTGTTACTCCGTTCTTCATGAACTTAATACTCTAGATGCAGGCAAGAGTCGGTCGATGTGTGGAGTAATAGTAGTAGATGCAGAATCGTTTCGGTCTACTTGACACAGACGTGATGCATATATGCATAATCATTGCCTTGGATATCTTCATAATTATTCGCTTTTCTATCAATTACTCGACAGTAATTTGTTTACCCACCGTGATACTTTCTTTCAAGGGAGAATCCTCTTGTGAAACCTATGGCCCCCGGGTCTACTTTCCATAATATATTTTCAGATCTATAAACCAAAAATACCAAAAATACCTTGCTGCAATTTATTTACTTTTTACTTTCCGCAATCTATTACATCTATCTCTATCAGATCTAACCCTTGCAAATAACCATGAAGGGATTGACAACCCCTTTATAGCCTTGGGTGCAAGAGTTTGATTGTTTGTGTAGGTGCATACATTGGTGACTTGCTTGTTCCTCCTTCTGGATTGATATCTTGGTTCTCAACAAATGAGGGAAATACTTATCTACTTTGCTGCATCACCCTTTCCTCTTCAAGGGAAAAACAACGCAAGCTCAAGAGGTAGCAAGAAGGAATTCTGGCGCCGTTGCCGGGGAGGATACACATCAAGCCTACCAAGTACCCATCACAAAATCATCTATTGCATTTACTTTATTTGCCATTTACCTCTTGTTTTCCTCTCCCCCACTTCTAAAATGATTTTCAGAAAATACCAAAAAATTGCCTTTTTATTTGCCCTTCTTTCGTTCGCCTTTTCGTTTGCCTTTTTGTGTGCTTGATTGCTTGCTTTTTCACGATGTCTGAGAACACCAAGTTATGTTACTTTTCCAATACTAATAATAATGATTTTATTAGTACTCCGATTGCTCCCGCCACTAGTGCGGAATCTTATGAAATCAATCTTGCTTTGCTTAATCTTGTTATGAAAGAACAATTTTCTGGCCTTCCTAGTGAAGATGTTGCATCCCATCTAAATACTTCCTTTGAGTTGTGTGACATGCAAAAGAAGAAAGATGTGGATAATGATATTGTTAAATTGAATCTATTTATGTTCTCACTGCAAGATCGTGCTAAAACTTGGTTTTCATCTTTGCCTAAAAATAGTATTGATTCATGGAATAAGTGTAAAGATGCTTTTATTTCCAAGTACTTTTCGCCCGCTAAGATCATCTCCCTTAGGAACGATATAATGAATTTTAAGCAACTTGATCATGAGCATGTTGCACAATCATTAATGATTAGAAATTGCCCCGCACATGGTTTGAGTTTATGGATGATTATACAATTGTTTTATGTGGGATTGAGTTTTGCATCTAGGAATCTTTTAGATTCCGCCACGGGTGGTACTTTTATGGAAATCACATTAGGAGAAGCTACTAAACTCGTAGATAATATTATGGAAAATTACTCTCAAGGGCATACCAAAAGATCTTCTACTAGTAAAAAGGTGCATGCTATTGAAGAAATAAATACCTTGAGTTTAAATATGGATGAATAGATGAATTTTTTTGCTAGTAAGAGTTCTCCTACTGATCCTAATGATATGCCTTTGTCTTCTTTGATTGGAAATAGTAATGAATCTATGGATGTGAATTTTGTTGGTAGGCACAATTTTGGTAATAACGCGTATAGAGGTAATTTCAACCCTAGTTCATTTCCTAGTAATTCCTCTAATAATTATGGTAATTCCTACAACAATTCTTATGGAAATTATAATTATATGCCCTCTGATCTTGAGAATATTGTTAAATAATTTATTGGTTCGCAAAAGGTTTTTAATGCTACGATTGAAGAAAATTTTCTCAAGATTGATGATTTGGCTAGCAACGTTGATAGAATTTCTCTTGAGATTGATTCTTTGAAAATTAGATCTACTCCACCAAAGCATGATATTAATGAGTCTTTAAAAGCTATGAGAATTTCTATTGATGAAAGTAAGGAAAGGACCGCTAGAATACGTGCTAAGCATGAATGGCTTGAAAAAGTGTGTTCTCGTGATAATAATGATGAAGATCTTAAAGTGACTGATGTGACCATATTGAAGCTTTGTTTTCAAATATAAATCTTGATAAAGATGGGACTGGAGATACGTCAACTTTAGTTAAAAGTCATCCCAATGATTCGGAGTTTATAGATCTTAATGCTAAGATTGATAAAAGTGGGATTGAAGAGGTCAAAACTTTAAATAGCAACGAAACCACTCTTTCGGATTTCAAGGACTTTAATTATGATAGCTGCTATTTGATTGATTGTATTTCCTTGTTGCAATCCATGATGAATTCTCCTCATGCTTATAATCAAAATAAGGCTTTTACTAAACATATCGTTGATGCTATGATGAAATCTTTTGAAGAAAAACTTGAGTTGGAATTTTCTATACCTAGAAAGCTTCATGATGAGTGGGAACCCACTATTAAGATGAAAATTAAAGATTATGAGTGTCATGTTTGTGTGATTTGAGTGCTAGTGTTTCCACGATTCCGAAAACTTTATGTGATGTGCTAGGTTACCATGATCTTTATGATTGCTCTTTAAATTTGCATCTTCGGATTCCACTATTGAGTTATGGGAAGGATTAATGGTGTTCTTATTGTTGCAAATAGGAATTATGTGCCCGTAGATTTCATTGTTCTTGATATAGATTGCAATCCTACATGTCCTATTATTCTTGGTAGACCTTTCCTTAGAATGATTAGTGCAATTATTGACATGAAAGAAGGAAACATTAGATTCCAATTTCCATTAAGGAAAGGAATGGAACACTTTACTAGAAACAGAATAAGATTGACTTATGAATCTATTATGAGAGATACCTTTGGATTACATACCAAAGATGACAATACCTAGATCTATTGCGTTTTGCCTAGCTAGGGGCGTTAAACAATAGCGCTTGTTCGGAGGCAACCCAATTTTATTTTTATGTTCTGTTTTTGCTTATGTTTTTGAGTGTTTCCCACATTATTACTTCTGTAGTAATTGTGTTTTGGTGTTTTAATTAATGTTTGAGCCAAGTAAGACCTTTGGGATGGTCTATGGTGGTTGTTGATTTGTTCTTGCTGAAAAACGGAAAATTTTGCGCTCAGTCTAGGAATTTTATAAATGTTTTAGACGGTCGAATGAGTCTGAAATCTTTACAAAAGATTGTTACAAATTTACCAGGTTTTTCTATATTTTCAGAATTTTTTGAGTTGCAGAAGTATACGAAGTTTTCAGATTTCTACGAACTGTTCTGTTTTTAACAGTTTATGTTTTCTTTGAGTCGTGTACCTATTTTGATGTATCTATAGGTTGTATCGGGGGTATGAACCATGGAGAAGTTAGAATATAGTAGGTATTACACCAATATAAATAAATAATGAGTTCATAACAGTACCTAAAGTGGTGATTTATTTTCTTATACTAACGAATCTCACGAGTTTTCTGTTAAGTTTTGTGTTGTGAAGTTTTCAAGTTTTGGGTAAAGATTTGATGGACTATGGAATAAGGAGTGGCAAGAGCCTAAGCTTGCGGATGCCCAAGGCACACCAAGTCATATTCAAGGATTCCAAAGAGCCTAAGCTTGGGGATGCCCCGGAAGGCATCCCCTCTTTCGTCTTCAATCCATCGGTAAATTTACTTGAGGCTATATTTTTATTCACCACATGATATGTGTTTTGCTTGGAGCGTCTTGTATGATATGAGTCTTGGCTTTCTAGTTTACCACAATCATCCTTGCTGCACACATATTTTGAGAGAGACACACATTAATCGTACATTTATTAGAGTACTCTATGTGCTTCACTTATATCTTTTGAAATAGGCAATTTTGCTCTAGTGCTTCACTTATATCTTTTTAGAGCACGGTGGTGTTTGGTTTTATAGAAATTATTGAACTGTCGTACATCACTAATATTATTTTGAGAGTCTCTAAACAACATGGTAATTGGTTTAGGTTATTAATTTAGTTCTAATATAATAGGCATCCAAGAGGGATATAATAAAAACTTCCATATTAAGTGCATTGAGTATTATGAGAAATTTGATTCCTTGCATAAAGTTTTGAGATATAAAGATGGTAATGTTAAGAGTCATGTTAGGAAGTAATTGTGAATTGGTAACAATACTTGTGTAAAGGTTTGTGATTCCCGTAGCATGCACGTATGGTGAACCATTATGTAAGGAAGTCGGAGCATGATTTGTTTACGGATTGTTGACTTTGTGTGAGGGTCGGGAGCATGCGATGGTTTACTTATACCAACCTCTCCCCCAGGGGCATGTGTATAATGCTTTGCTTCGATGACTAATAGACTATTGCAATAAGTATGTGAGTTCTTTATGACTAATGTGAGTCCATGGATTATACGCACTCTCACCCTACCACCTTTGCTAGCCTCTCTAGTACCGCGCAACTTTCACCGGTGCGATAAACCCACGTTCCTGAAAACAGCCACCATACCTACATATTATGGCATTTCCATAGCCATTCTGAGATATATTGCCATGTAACTTCCACAGTTCCATTTATTATGACACGCACCATCATTTTCATATTGCTTTGCATGATCGTAAGATGTCATTTGCTATGCTAGATCATTGCACATCCAGGTACACCGTTGGAGGCATTCATATAGAGTCATAATTTGTTCTAGTTATCAAGTTGTAATTCTTTAGTTGTAAGTAAATAAAAGTGTGATGACCATCATTATTAGAGCATTGTCCTATTTGAGGAAATGATGATGGAAGCCATGATTCCCTCACAAGTGGGGATGAGACTCCGGACTTTATGAAAAATAAAAGAGGCCAGCGAAGCCCAAATAAAAGAGAGAGGCCTTAGATGCCCACCAAAAAAATGAGATAAAAGAGAGAAGGACAATGCTACTATCCTTTTCCACACTTGTGCTCCAAAGTAGCACCATGATCTTCATGATAGAGAGTCTCCTATTTTGTCACTTTCATATACTAGTGGGAATTTTTTATTATATAACTTGCCTTGTATATTCCAATGATTGGCTTCCTCAAATTTCCTTAGGTCTTCATGAGCAAGCAAGTTGGATGCACACCCACTTAGTTTCCTTGTGAGCTTTCATACACTTATAGCTCAAGTGCATCCGTTGCATGGAAATCCCTACACACTCACATTGATATCTATTAATGGGTATCTCCATAGCCCGTTGATACGCCTAGTTAATGTGAGACTATCTTCTCCTTTTCCTTCACAACCTCCACCATATTCTATTCCACCTATAGTGCTATATCCATGGCTCACGCTCATGTATTGCGTGAGAGTAAAAAAAAAGTTTGAGAAAATAAAAGTGTGAAACAATTGCTTGACTTTTCATCGGGGTTGTGCATGATATAAATACTTTGTGTGGGGAAGATGGAGCATAGCCAGACTATATGATAGTGTAGGGATAACTTTCTTTTGCAATTATATTTTGGAGAGATACAATTGCTTTGCTAGTATGCTTGAAATATTATTGTTTTTATGTAAATATTAAGCTTTTGTTTTGAGTCTTATGGATCAAAATATTCATGCCACAATAGAGAATATTACATGGATAAATATGTTAGGTAGCACTCCACATCAAAAATTCTGTTTTTATCATTTACCTACTCAAGGACGAGCATGAATTAAGCTTGGGGATGTTGATACCTCTCAAACGTATCTATAATTTTTGATTGTGTCATGCTATTATATTATCTGTTTTGGATGTTTTATATGCATTAATATGCTATTTTATATTATTTTTGGGAATAACTTATTAATTTAGAGCCTAGTGCCAGTTTCTGTTTTTTCCTTGTTTTTGAGTATTGTAGATATGGAATATTAAATGGAGTCCAAACAGAATAAAATCTTCGGAATGATTTTTTCTGGAACGAAAGAGATCTACCAAGCTTGGAGTGCAAGGCAGGGACTCTGCCAGGAGGTTACAAGCCAGGGGATGCGGCCACCCCCCTGGTTGTGCCTGGCAGGCTTGCCACCCCCCTGGCCGCACCTGGCAGGCTTGCCAAAAAGATCTACACAAATACTTTTCTGCCGCCAGAAGCCTCCGTTCCCGAGAGATCCAATCGTGGAGCCTCTTTTCGGTAATCTGCCGGAGGGGGATCCGATCACGGAGGGCATCTACATCAACTCCATTGCCCCTCCGATGATGCGTGAGTAGTCCACCACAGACATATGGGTCCATAGCTAGTAGGTAGATGGCTTATTCTCTCTCTTTGTGCTTCAATGCCATGTTCTTTATGATCTTCATGGAGATCTATCCGATGTAATATCCTTTTGCGGTGTGTTTGTCAAGATCCGATGAATTGTGGGTTTATGTTCAGATTATCCATGAATATTATTTGAGTCTTTTCTGAATTCTTATATGCAAGATTTCATACCTTTGCAAGTCTCTTTGAGTTATTGGTTTGGTTTGGCCAACTAGATTGGTAATTCTTGCAATGGGAGAAGAGCTTAGTTTTGGGTTCAATCTTGCGGTGTCCTCACCCAGTGACAAAGTAGGGGAGCAATGCACGTATTATATTGTTGCCATCAAGGGTAACAAGATGGGGTCTTCATCATATTGCTTGAGTTTATCCCTCTACATCATGTCATCTTACCTAATGTGTTACTCTGTTCTTCATGAACTTAATACTCTAGATGCCGACATGAGTCGGACGATGTGTGGAGTAATAGTAGTAGATGCGGAATCGTTTTGGTATACTTGACACGGACGTGATGCCTATATGCATAATCATTGCCTTGGATATATTCATAATTATTTGATTTTTTATCAATTGCTCGACAGTAATTTGTTCACCCACCATGATACTTTCCTTCAAGAGAGAAGGTCCTAGTGAAACCTATGGCCCCAGGTATACTTTCCATAATATATTTTCAAATCTATAAACCAAAAATACCAAACATACCTTGCTGCAATTTATTTACTTTTTACTTTCTGCAGTGCTTAGGCGAAGCCCTGCCGGAATAGCTCCACCACCAACTCCGGAGCGCCGTCACGCTGCCGGAGAACACTTCTTCCTCTCCGCTCCTTCTTGTTGGATCAAGACGGCGGAGATCGTCATCAAGCTGTATGTGTGCTGAACGCGGAGGTGCCGTCCGTTCGGCGCTAGATCAGAAGGATCGTGATCAAGTTCGTGGGATGGATCGTGATCAAGTTTGCGGGACGGATCGTGATTGGATCGCGGGACGCACGATAATTTGGATCGCGAAGACGTTTGACTACACCAACCGCCTTTCTTAATGCTTCCCGCTTAGCGATCTACAAGGGTACGTAGATCCACTCTCCCTCTCATAGATGCTCATCACCATGGATAGATCTGCGTGTGTGTAGGAAATTTTTTGTTTCCCATGCAACGTTCCCCAACAGTGGCATCATGAGCTAGGTCTATGAGTAGATGAGATCTCGAGTAGAACACAAAAGGTTTGTGGGCGTTGATGCTTAGATTGCTTCCTTCCTTGGTCGGATTTTGGTTCAACGATATTGTGAGATGAAGCAGCCCGGACCAACATTACTCGTACGCTTACGAGAGACCGGTTCCCTCGACCGCAACTTGTTGCATAGATGGCTTGCGGGTGCCAGTTTCTGTCACTTTAGTTGGATCGGATTCGACAAAGGCGGTCCTTGAGAAGGTTAAAAAGCAACTAGTGTATCACCGTTGTGGTTTTTGCGTAGATGAGAATTGTTCTTGCTAGATACCCGTAGCAGCCACGTAAAACATGCAACAACAATTAGAGGACGTCTAACTTCTTTTTGCAGGGTATGTTGTGATGTGATATGGCCAATTACATGATGTGATATATGTGATGTATGAGATGATCATGTGATGTATAGATTATCATGACTTGCATGTCAATGAGTACGGCAACCGGCAGGAGCCATAGGGTTGTCTTTAATTATTGTATGACCTGCATGTCAATCATTAAGCGCTATGTAATGCTTTACTTTATCGCTAAATGGTAGCAATAGTAGTAGAAGCATGTTGGGCGCGACAATCCCGATGGCGACACGTTGATGGAGATCAAGATGATGGAGATCATGGTGTCTTGTCGGTGACGATGGAGATCATGCCGGTGCTTTCTAGATGGAGAACAAAAGCACAACTTCATGGTCATATCATGTCACTTATGATTTGCATGTGATGTTAATCCTTTTATGCACCTTGTTTTACTTGGGACGACGGTAGCATTATAAGGTGATCCCTCACTTAATTTCAAGATAAATTGTGTTCTCCCCGAGTGTGCACCGTTGCGAAAGTTTGTCGTGTTGAGACACCACGTGATGATCGGGTGTGATAGACTCTATGTTCACATACAATGGGTGCAAGCCAGTGTTGCACGTGCAAAACACTCGGGTTAAACTTGACGAGCCTAGCATGTACAAACATGGCCTCGGAACACAAGAGACCGAAAGGTCGAACATGAGTCATATAGTAGATATGATCAACATAATGATGTTCACCATTGAAGCCACCTCAACTCACGTGATGATCGGACTTGAGTTGGTGGATTTGGATCATGTGACACTTAGATGACCTGAGGGATGTCAATTTGAGTGGGAGCTTTAGTAATTTGATTAACTAAACTCATTATATTGAACAATAGTCTAAGTAAACTTAGCATATTTATGTTGTAGATCAATGGCTCGCGCAGTAGCACCCCTGAATTTTAATGCGTTCCTAGAGAAAGCTAAGTTGAAAGATGATGGAAGTAACTTTGTTGACTGGGCCCGTAATCTGAGGATTATCCTCACGGCTTCCCAGTAATCATATGTCCTTGATGCACCGCTTGGTGACCAACCAAAAGACATGACCTCCGAAGACGTTAAGAACGCTTGGGAGGCACGTACTGGAGATTACTCAATAGTTCAGTGTGCAATATTGTATGGCTTAGAACCGGGACTTCAAAGACGTTTTGAATGTCATGGAGCATATGAGATGTTCCTGGAGTTGAAGTTTATCTTTCAGAAGAATGCCCAGATCGAGAGGTATGAAACCTTCGATAAGTTCTATGCTTGCAAGACGGAGGAGAACGGGTCTATCAGTGAACATATACTCAGAATGTCTGGGTATTCAACTCGTCTAGTGGAGTTGGGAATTGCCCTTCTGCTAGAGGCGATCACTGACAGAGTTCTTCAATCATTGCCACCTAGTTACAAGAGCTTTGTGATGAACTATAACATGCACGGGATGAACAAGTCAGCCGCCGAGCTGTTTGCGATGCTAAAAGTCGCTGAGTCTGAAATCCAGAAAGAACATCAAGTGTTGATGGTCAATAAAACCACTAGTTTCAAGAAAAATGGCAAGGGCAAGGGCAAGGGCAAGAAGGGCAAAACAAAGAAGGATGGCAAAGCAGTTGCTACTCCTGTAAAGAAGCCCAAGCATGGACCCAAGCCAGAAACTGAGTGCTTTCATTGCAAGGGAACTGGTCACTGGAAGCGGAACTGCCCAAGTACCTGGCTGACAAGAAGGCGACCAACGACAAACAAGGTATATATGATATACAAGTTATTGATGTGTACCTTACCAGCTCTCGTAGTAGTGCCTGGGTATTTGATACCGGTTCGGTTGCTCACATTTGCAACTCAAAGCAGGAACTACGGAATAAACGAAGGCCGGCGAAGGACGAAGTGACGATGCGCGTGGGAAATGGTTCCAACGTTGATGTGATCGCCGTCGGCACGCTCTCTCTTCGATTACCATCGGGATTAGTGATGAACCTGAATAATTGTTATTTAGTGCCTGCGTTAAGCATGAACATTATATCTGGATCTTGTTTATTGCGAGACGGTTACTCATTTAAATAAGAGAATAAAGGTTGTTCCATTTATATGAGTAATATCTTTTATGGTCATGCACCCAATGTTAGGGGTTTATTCAAATTGAATCTTGATAGTGATGACACACATGATCATAACATTGATGCCAAAAGATGTAGAGTTGATAATGATAGTACCACTTTCTTGTGGCACTGCCGTTTAGGTCATATTGGTGTAAAACGCATGAGGAAGCTCCATGCTGATGGACTTTTGGAGTCACTTGATTTTGAATCATTTGACACATGTGAACCATGCCTCATGGGCAAGATGACTAAAATGCCGTTCTCTGGAACAATGGAACAGGCAAGTGACTTATTGCAAATCAGACATACTTATGTGTGCGGTCCAATGAATGTTACAGCGCGTGGTGGATATCGTTCTTTTCTCACCTTCACTGATGGCTTAAGTAGATATGGGTATATTTACTTAATGAAACACAAGTCTGAAACGTTTGAAAAGTTCAAGCAATTTCAGAGTGAAGTTGAGAATCATCGTAACAAGAAGAATAAGTTCCTGCGATCTGATCGAGGAGGTGAATATCTGAGTTATGAGTTTGGCAGTCACTTAAGGCAGTGTGGAATTGTTTCACAGTTGACACCGCCCGGAACACCACGGTGTAATGGTGTGTCCGAACGTCGTAATCGAACCTTATTAGATATGGTGCGTTCTATGATGTCTCTTGCTGATTTGCCACTATCGTTTTGGGGTTATGCATTAGAGACAGCTCCATTCACTTTAAATAGGGCACCATCGAAATCCGTTGAGACGACGCCATATGAACTGTGGTTTGGCAAGAGGCCAAAGTTGTCGTTTCTTAAAGTTTGGGGATGTGATGCTTATGTCAAAAAGCTTCAGCCTGAAAAGCTGGAACCCAAAGCGGAAAAATGTGTCTTCATAGGATACCCGAAAGAGACAGTCGGGTATACTTTCTATCTTAGATCCGAAGGCAAAGTGTTTGTCGCTAAGAACGGAACATTTCTTGAGAAAGAGTTTCTCTCGAAAGAATTGAGTGGGAGGAAAATAGAGCTTCATGAGGTTATTGAACCTTTACTTCAACCAGAAAGTAGCACAACGCAGAAAGATGTTCCTGTGGAACCTACGACGGTAGAAGAGGAAGTTAATGATGATGATCATGAAGCTTCGGATCAAGCTACTATTGAACCTCGTAGGTCGATAAGGCCGCGACCTACTCCTGAGTGGTACGATAACCCTGTCTTGGAGGTCATGTTGTTGGACAACGATGAATCTACGAGCTGTGGAGGAGCAGTGATGGGCCCGGATTCCGAGAAATGGTTAGAGGCCATGAAATCCGAGATGGGATCCATGTATGAAAACAAAGTATGGACTTTGGAAGTATTACCTGAAGGGCGAAAGGCCATTCAGAACAAATGGATCTTTAAGAAGAAGACAAACGCGGACAGTAATGTCACCGTCTATAAAGCTCGACTTGTGGCAAAGGGTTTTTCACAAGTTCAAGGAGTTGACTACGATGAGACCTTCTCACCCGTAGCGATGCTTAAGTCTGTCAGAATCATGTTGGCAATAGCTGCTTATTTCGACTATGAAATTTGGCAGATGGATGTCAAAACAGCGTTCCTCAACGGTTTCCTTGAGGAAGAGTTGTATATGATGCAACCAAAACGTTTTGTCGATCCAGAGAATGTTGACAAAGTTTGCAAACTCCAGCGTTCCATTTATGGGCTGGTGCAAGCATGTCGGAGTTGGAATAAGTGTTTTGATGAGGTGATCAAAGCGTTTGAGTTTATACAAGTTTACGGAGAAGCTTGTATTTACAAGAAAGTGAGTGGGAGCTCTATAGCGTTCTAATATTATATGTGGATGACATATTGCTAATTGGAAACAATATAGAAATGCTGGAAAGTGTGAAGGAATATTTGAACAAGAGTTTTTCAATGAAGGACCTAGGAGAAGCTGCTTTCATATTAGGCATTAAGATCTATAGAGATAGATCGAGACGCTTAATAGCACTTTCAAAGAGCACATACCTTGATAAAGTTTTGAAGAAGTTCAAAATGGATCAGTCCAAGAAGGGGTTCTTGCCTGTGCTACAAGGTGTGAAGTTGAGTAAGACTCAATGCCCAGTGACTGCAAAAGATAGAGAAAGGATGAGTGTAATCCCCTATGCTTCAGCCATAGGCTCTATCATGTATGCAATGTTGTGCACAAGACCGGATGTCAGCCTTGCCATAAGTATGGCCGGAAGGTTTCAAAGTGATCCTAGAATGGAGCACTGGTCAGCGGTCAAGAATATCCTTAAGTACTTGAAAAGGACTAAGGAAATGTTTCTCGTTTATGGAGGTGATGAAGAGCTCGTCGTAAAGGGTTACGTCGATGCAAGCTTTGACACCGATCCGGATACATATTTATTCTCAACGAGGGAGCGGTAAGCTGGTGCAGTTCCAAGCAAAGCGTGGTAGCCGATTCTACATGTGAAGCGGAGTACATCGCAGCCTCGGAGGCGGCGAAGGAAGGTGTCTGGATGAAGCAGTTCATAATAGATCTTGGAGTAGTTCCTAGTGCACTGAATCCAATGAACCTGTTCTGTGACAACACTGGTGCCATTGCTCTGGCCAAGGAACCAAGGTTTCACAAGAGGACCAGAAACATAAAGCGACGCTTCAACTCCATCCGCGATTACATCGAGGAGAAGGACATAAATATTTGCAAAGTGCACACGGATCAGAATGTTGCAGACCCGTTGACTAAACCTCTTCCAAGGGCTAAACATGATCAACACCAGAACTGCATGGGTGTTCGATTCATTACCATGTAAATCACATAGTGATGTGAACTAGATTATTGACTCTAGTGCAAGTGGGAGACTATTGGAAATATGCCCTAGAGGCAATAAATAAAGTGTTTATTATTATATTTCCTTGTTCATGATAATCGTTTATTATCCATGCTATAATTGTATTAAGTGGAAACACATTACATGTGTGGGTCAATAGACAACACTTTGTCCCTAGTATGCCTCTAGTGAACTAGCTCGTTGATCAAAGATGGTCAAGGTTTCCTAACCATTGACATGTGATGTCATTTGATAACGAGATCACATCATTAGGAGAATCATGTGATGGACAAAGACCCAAACTACAAACGTAGCATATGATCGTGTTAGTTAGTGCTACTGTTTTCTGCATGTCAAGTATATGTTCCTATGACCATGAGATCATGCAAATCACGGACATCGGAGGAGTGCCTTGTGTGTATCAAACGTCACAACGTAACTGGGTGACTATAAAGGTGCTCTACAGGTATCTCCGAGGGTGTCTGTTGAGTTGGCATGGATCAAGACTGGGATTTGTTACTCCGTGTGACGGAGAGGTATCTCAGGGCCCACTCGGTAATACAACATCACAATAAGCCTTGCAAGAAATGTGACTAAGTGTTAGTTGTGAGATCTTGTATTACGGAACGAGTAAAGAGACTTTCCAGTAACGAGGTTGAACTAGGTATGGAGATACCGACGATCGAATCTCGGGCAAGTAACATACCGAAGAACAAAGGGAACATCATACAAGATTAACTGGATCATTGACATAGAGGTTCGACCGATAAAGATCTTCATAGAATATGTAGGAACCAATATGGTCATCCAGGTCCCGCTATTGGTTATTGACCGTAGAGGTGTCTCGGTCATGTCTACGTAGTTCTCGAACCCGCAGGGTATGCACACTTAAGGTTTGGTGATGTTTCGGTAGTATAGAGTTAGGTATGGTGGTGACCTAAAGTTGTTCGGAGTCCTGGATGAGATCCCAGATGTCATGAGGAACTCTGGAATGGTCCGGAGGTAAAGATTGATATATAGGAAGTCCTATTTTGGTCGCCAGAAAAGTTTCGGGCTCATCGATAGTGTACCGGGAGTGCCGGTAGTGTACCGGGAGACCATCGGGAGGGGTATTTCGACCCAAGAGGCAACATGGGCTGTGGGAGAGTGAATACCAGCCCTTAGTGGGCTAATGGAAGTCCCACACAAAGCCCATGTGGCTAGGGAGAAAAAACCCAAAGAGAAAAAGTGGAAAAAGGAAAAAATAGGGTGAATCCTAGTCCTACTAGGATTGGAGGTGGATTCCACCTCTCCCACCTGGTTCGGCAGACTCCTAGAGGCTTGGCCCTTGGGCCAAGCCTCCTCCTCTCTTCCTCTTATATATACCGGAGGTTTTAGGGTTTTTGCATAGAATTTTTAGCCACGTGTTGCCCGTTCCTCCAGTGCATAGTTTCTCCTCTAGATCGGATTTCTGCAGTGCTTAGGCGAAGCCCTGCCGGAATAACTCCACCACCATCATCGGAGCGCCGTCATGCTGCCGGAGAACTCTTCTTCCTCTCCACCCCGTCTTGCTGGATCAAGACGGCAGAGATCATCATCAAGCTATACGTGTGCTAAACGCGGAGGTGTCGTCCGTTCGGCGCTAGATCGGAAGGATCGTGATCGAGTTCGTGGGACGGATCGTGATCAAGTTCGTGGGACGGATCGTGATCAAGTTCGCGGGACGGATTGTGATTGGATCGCGGGACGCACGTCAATTTGGATCGTGAAGACGTTCGACTACACCAACCGCGTTTCTTAACGCTTCCCGCTTAGCAATCTACAAGGGTACGTAGATCCACTCTCCCTCTCGTAGATGCTCATCACCATGGATAGATCTGCGTGTGCGTAGGAAATTTTTTGTTTCCCATGCAACGTTCCCCAACACTTGACACGGACGTGATGCCTATATGCATAATCATTGCCTTGGATATATTCATAATTATTTGCTTTTCTATCAATTGCTCGACAGTAATTTGTTCACCCACCATGATACTTTCCTTCAAGAGAGAAGGTTCTAGTAAAACCTATGGCCCCAGGTATACTTTCCATAATATATTTTCAGATCTATAAACCAAAAATACCAAAAATACCTTGCTGCAATTTATTTACTTTTTACTTTCCGCAATCTATTACATCTATCTCTATCTGATCTAATGCTTGCAAATAACCATGAAGGGATTGACAACCCCTTTATGGCGTTGGGTGCAAGAGTTTGATTGTTTGTGTAGGTGCATCCATTGGTGACTTGCTTGTTCCTCCTACTGGATTGATACCTTGGTTTTCAACAACTGAGGGAAATACTTATCTACTTCGCTGCATCACCCTTTCCTCTTCAAGGGAAAACCAACGCAAGCTCAAGAGGTAGAAACCATCTTTGAAGATCACATGACCAAGGTAGATCACTTTGTCCAACCAGATCTCAGACTTGGAATACTTGGCATTAATACTCGTGATCAGCGTTGGGTTTTCCGTGAAGAGGAACGGGTTATCACAGCACAAAGTGGGTAAGTATTTCCCTCAATTATGAAACCTAGGTTTATCGAACCAATAGGAATACCAATCCTCAACCGTATTTAGCAGCTGCACATAAAAGAACAAACAACTTGCACCCAACGCCGGCAAGAGGGTTGTCAATCCCCTTGCTCTCATTATTTGCAAGCAAGTGACTTGTGTAGATAATTGTAAATCGCAAAATAAAATAAAATAAAATAAATAACAACAAAGTAATGAAAGCATTTGTGAATGTATAAGTGAATAGACTCGGGGGGGCGTAGCGTTCTCTGGTGGCATATCTCATAGAAATAGCATACGGTGGGTAGACAAATTATTGTTGTGCAATTGATAGAAAAGTGAATAGTTATGTGATCTTCACGACAATGATCATGTGTATACAGGCAGCACGTCCATAAGCAAATAGGCTGACTCCTGCCTGCACCTATTACTATTACTCCACTCATCGATTACTATCCAGCATGCATCTAGTGTTGGAAATATGCCCTAGAGGCAATAATAAATTAGTTATTATCATATTTCCTTGTTCATGATAATCGTTTATTATCCATGCTATAATTGTATTGATCGGAAACTTAAATGCATGTGTGGATACATAGACAAAACCATGTCCCTATTATGCCTCTAATGGACTAGCTCAATGATCAAAGGATGGTTAAGGTTTCCTAGCCATGGACATGAGATGTCATTTGATAACGGGATCACAGCATTAGGAGAATGATGTGATGGACAAGACCCAAACTACAAACGTAGCATATGATCGTGTCAGTTTATTGCTACTGTTTTCCGCATGTCAAGTATGTGTTCCTATGACCATGAGATCATGCAACTCACGGATATCGGAGGAGTGCCTTGTGTGTATCAAACATCACAACGTAACTGGGTGACTATAAAGGTGCTCTACAGGTATCTCCGATGGTGTCTGTTGAGTTGGCATGGATCGAGACTGGGATTTGTTACTCCGTGTGACGGAGAGGTATCTCGGGGCCCACTCGGTAATGCAACATCACAATAAGCCTTGCAAGCAATGTGACTAATTGTTAGTTGCGAGATCTTGTATTACGGAATGAGTAAAGAGACTTGCCGGTAACGAGATTGAACTGGGTATGGAGATACCGACGATCGAATCTCGGGCAAGTAACATACCGAAGAACAAAGGGAACGTTATACGGGATTAACTGAATCCTTGACATAGAGGTTCGACCGATAGATCTTCGTAGAATATGTAGGAACCAATGTGGACGTCCAGGTCCCGCCATTGGTTATTGGCCGTAGAGGTGTCTCGATCATGTCTACATAGTTCTCGAACCCGCAGGGTCTGCACACTTAAGGTTTGGTGACGTTTCGGTAGTATACAGTTATGTATGGTGGTGACCGAAGGATGTTCGGAGTCTCGGATACGATCCCGGACATGACGAGGATCTCCGGAAGAGTGTGGAGATAAATATTAATATATGTGATAATAGTGTTTTGATCTCTGGAAGAGTTCCGGAATTAACCGGAAGGGGTTCCGGATGTTTACCGAAGTGTTCGGGTACAACAACACTTTATATGGACCAATGGGGTAAAACCCACGAGGTATTGGAAAGGGCAAAAGGAAGTTTTGTTGTTGCCTTAAGCAGTAAGGCAGTACTACCGCTCAATCGGTACTACCGCTCAAGCGGTACTACCGCTCGTGAAGCGGTACTACCGCTCAAGCGGTACTACCGCTTGTGCGCGGGACTGCAGGGATCCGAGTTGGACTCTTTTCTTGCGGGCCAAACCGACCTTGTGCGGGCAAAATCGACCTTGTAGAGGTTTTTGCTCCAAGTTTAGACCCTAGGGCTCAACATATAAATAGAGGGGCAGGGCTAGCACACGGGACACAACTTATGGCCACGTGCTACCCGTTCCACCGGTGCTCCTCTAGATCGGTTTTCTGCAGCGCTTAGGCGAAGCCCTGCCGGAATTGCTCCACCACCACCATCACCGGAGCGCCGTCACGCTGCTGGTGAACTCTCTCTCTCCTCTCCACCTCCTCTTGCTGGATCAAGACGGTGGAGATCGTCATCAAGCTGCACGTGTGCTGAACGCGGAGGTGCCGTCCGTTCGGCGCTAGATCGGAAGGACCGTGATCGAGATCGCGAGACGGTTCGTGATGTGATCGCGGAACGGATCGTGATGAGTTCGCAGGACAGATCGTGATCAAGATCGTGATACGGATTGTGATGTGTTCACGGGACGGATCGTGATTGGATCGCGGGACGGATCGTGATGAGATCGCGGGACGCTCGGCGATTTGGATCGCAAAGATGTTCAACTACACCAACCACGTTTCTTAACGCTTCCCGCTTAGCGATCTACAAGGGTACGTAGATCCACTCTCTCTCGTAGATGCTCATCACCATGGATAGGTTTCCGTGTGCGTAGGAAAATTTTTGTTTCCCATGCGACGTTCCCTAACATCTAGAGTATTAACTAAAACAGAGTAATGCTTGGAGAACGATGACATGATATAGACAAAGTAAAATCAATCAATATGAATAAACCCCATCGTTTTGTCATTAGTAGTCGCAACATAAATACGCAACTTGTCCACTTCTATCACTGGGATATAGAAACTCGTCAGGTTGAACCTACTACAATGCACCACTCCCGCCGAAGAAATACCAATCTAGTTGGCCAAACTATCTCAATAGACCGAAGAGCATTAAGAAGCTATGATAATCATGCAAATAAGAATCTTAGTATTCAGACTCAAATAATTTTCATGAGTAATCTGAACATAAACTCAAAATTCATCGGAACCCAACAAACACACCATACAAAGGGATTACATCGGATACATCAAGGCAAAGATGCGATGAACATTGTATTGAAGATCGAGAGAGAGAGTGAGAGAGAGAGATTGCCATCTAGGTACTACCTACGGACACATAGGTCTGTGGTGAACTACTCACACATCATGGTGAGGGCAGCAAGGCGGAAAAAGAAACCTAAAAAAA
Organism: Hordeum marinum; assembly: GCA_022496015.1. NCBI lineage: Eukaryota > Viridiplantae > Streptophyta > Magnoliopsida > Poales > Poaceae > Hordeum > Hordeum marinum. The sequence continues at coordinate 164,220,994 of CM039672.1, read as the reverse complement.
TGTTACCCATTATACATGCTACCCATTATAATTTGGAGAGGTACAACATCATGCCCTCACCATTATCACATGCTACCCATTATACATTGGAGAGGTATCAGCTTATTGAGAAATGATGAATTAAAAAACAACAGCATAGTAATATTTATAAGTATAAGAAACATTATCATTGATTATTCAATGTATACAATCCCAAAAGAATGTTTACCCCTACTCATCTTATTATATTAGCAAGGCATGACTCCGTCTTCACCACATCAATACAAATGTTAAGCACCATAGTGTCCAAGTCAGGCAATACATGAGCGTGAACCATTGGACATAGCATAAAGGTGGAATAGAATATGCTGGTAGATATCAAAGGGGTAAAAAGTGGAGAAGATAGTCTCACGTCAACTAGGCATACCAACGAGCTATGGAGATGCTCGTCGATAGATGTCAATGCAAGGAGTAGGGATTGCCATGCAAATGATGAACTAGAGCTATAAGTGTATGAAATCTCAACTGAAGCTAAGTGGGTTGTGCATCCAACTTGTTTGCTCATGAAGACCTTGGTGTAACGCCCAAGATGTGATCCTATCCTTATTTTGGCTCGAGGGCCTCAACAGAGATAGAAGCGCATCTCGTCATTTTGCAAGAATGGATATCATTACAAGTACATGTACAGAAGAGATGAGTATATGGAATTAGCTTACACTCTCCACAAGCTACATCAAGTTCACATCAATGCAGTAACATATTCAACCATCATACATAAGAATAGGGTCCGACTACGGACGAAAACAAACGATAAAATGACATCCATCCTTGCTATCCCACGCTGCCGCCTGGAACCCATCCTAGATCGATGAAGAAGAAGAATTCCAAAAGAAACAAGCATCGTGCTAACGTCAAATCATCGCATTACCTGTACATACAACTGTTGTTGTAGTATTCTGTGAGCCACACGGACTCACCAATCTCATTTCCAAGGGTATCAAGACTAACAAACTTAATGGGTGAGGTATGGTTAAGTGGTGAGGTTGCTGCAAGCACTAAGCATTTATTTGAGTGGCTAACTTACAAGAGCAATAATAAATATGGTGGTCTACGCATAACGGGCGTGAACTAGAATTATCACTAAGTGATCTTGAACACCTACTTACGTCAAACATAACCCCACCATGTTCTCGCTTAGATCAGAACCCACGAGTCGAGTCAGTCACGGTTACGCACACGGTTCGTGTATTTTATTTGATTTTACTTCAAGTTTGCTATGACGGGGTGTTAAACAAAATTTCCAAGTTGCCACGTAACCGCGGGCATGACTCTCATGAAAGATTTAACCCTGCAAGGGTGCTCCAACTCATCCATCACAAACTAACCACAAGTTGCGTTGGAATAACCTCGACCGCGAAAAAACTCGTGATCTCCTTGGAAATTCCGTTGGAAAACCCCAACCTCGAGATAGCCCAAAGTATCCTCTGAATCCCTCACACAAGACGTTCGAGAAAGGTAAAACAAATCGAGCAAGGCCGCCCGACGTGTCGACGAACCCAATAGGAGTTGTTTATCTCGTTCTCAAGACACGACGGATAAGCTATGGTTACCACGCCAATCACCGATTTGCCCTGGATAGCGTTAATAAGATGCTTTGGGTTGGACCAATACTCATGAGGAGCACTGGCCCGGGTTGTTGATTAAAGATCCACGAGTGCCGGCGGATCCCTATGCATTTTATTAGTTATTAGGAAAATGTAGTACCAGTGTTGGGCCTTGCCAGAAGAGTTTTACCCCAAAACGAAATCAAGGGGGTCCTCATAACAACCCCGAGCATGTTAGGAGTGCTCAATATGGAACATAACACAGGTAACAAGTAACTAGGGGCAGCAAAAGTGGAACAAAACATCGAGCAAAAGGCCAAGCCTTCCACCTTTTACCAAGTATATAGGTTCATTAAATTAAATAGCAATAATATTGTGATATGACAAAATATACATGTTGTCACATGGAAGCAATTGCACTTGCAACCAAGAACACTATAAGAAGGGCTGAGAAAGCGGTAACATAGCCAAGCAAGGGTTTGCTGGGATGTGGAGGGGTTAGAGGCTTTTCACAACAATGTTGGGAGGCTGGACATACAGGTGGTACGTAATGAGACATAACTATAGAAGGGAGACAACTAGCATAGCAATTATAGTAGTGGTATCCAAGGAAATGATCATCTTGCCTGAGACCGCTTGGAAGAAGAACGAATCCATGAAGAAGACGAGCCAACGTAGTCGAACGAATCCTCACACTCCAAACGCTTTCGGAACTCTATTGAGAAGAAGCAATCCAAAAACAACATCAATACACGATACACCACAACATATGCATGACATGGTGCGCAAACCAATATGATGCATGTGCATTTAATGATGCAAGGCATGGCAAAGCACAACAATCAAATACTACACATTAAGTGAAGCTCAATATGCGTTGCATATTGACGAAACTACACATTTGAATTACTTAGTTCATTCATGTTTAGGTACACAACAACATTAAATATTGTTACACAAGGCAAGAGGTGAAGCATAAGCACACTATAACACCTAGGCATTTTAAATGAGGACGGAAACACCATATAGTATTTCCGAAACAACTTCATATGCATATTATAAATTTGGTCCAGATCTGACTAACCATATTTTATATTTATTTAACAGAAAAATAAAGTGTACCACGAGATTCTACACGTTATTCTAGTCGATTTACATATATGGATCATACGAAACAGAGCTACGGTCTAAAAGATACGACACGCACAAGATGCACATGACATGAATACAAAATGCATGAAAATGACAATCACAAGCATTTCAAAACATGTATGCAACATGATAACATGAGACTACATGCAATTCTAGGCAATATTCATATATGGCATGTCCAAAACGGAGTTACGGTTCAACAAATACAACCAACACAAGTTATAGCTATAATCTGCCCAAAACAGCGACATGGCATATTGCAACCCAAAAATCAACAAGCTACAGCCACCTAAAATGCACAACAAAGACATGGTGATGTAGCCTACATTATGTACAACAATTCTTCTAACTAAAGCAACATGAATGGAAGCAAGGATCAATGGCAATTGAGCTCACAAGATGTCATGTTGAATCCGTTTTTAAGGACTTAGTGAAAATACTAGTTTTTTTATTACGAAGGCATATTGGCAACAGTAAAAGTATATTCTACAGGCATATAATGGCATGAAAAATTACAGCATGGTAGAGGACATAATAAAAAACAAATAAATCCATTACACCAACCCCAAAGGGGTTGTAGATCATTAGCAAAACATGTGACAAGACAACAACAAAATATTACGGATTCCAGACTTAGAAATATTTCCGCATCTCAAATCAGCAACATCGATTAAGCTTGTTCTCATGGTGAAAATTACAGCTAAGCCTAAGATTCATGGCATGTCAAACCTATCAACAACACGTAGACATGGTACACTACAACACACTCTAAATACAGAACTAAAAGGAGCCATGGATTGCTTAATACGAGCCTCGCAAAATGGAACTTAATGTTAACATATTACAGTTTTAACGCGATAGCTACTTAAGAGCAACAAATGAACATGTTAATGAAGTCCTACCTATCAACTAGAGGCATGGCATCAAAGTAGACATATTATAGAGCACATATCATGAAGAAACCACATGCAAAAAGACCTACGGTTTAATTGCAATCATCCACACGGAATCGAACAAAATAACAGATTTGCACCAAACGACACGATGCACTTTTGCATCCGAGATATGAGCATGCAAATGAATTCTAATGCTTATGAAAATACAACCATGGTGTAGATCACATTGTGTAGAATAATTTTCATATATATCACTTCAACATTTGATGCACAGTTATCGAGATACAAGTCAAACAAGATGCCAACATGATGGTTTTTGCACACAGTTTAAGGACTTGGTCGTTTTTTACCCCTGTGAAAAGGTGGACGGGGCAGTGCGGGATGGAGCGGTCCACTCGGCCGTTGGGTAGGCGGGTCCGGGCGAAGTAGGGATGGAGGCGGACAGGACCATCCGGGCCGGAGGTTGGGGAGGTCGTGGCCGGCGGCTTCTCCGGCGAGGTGACCCAATGCCGGCGAGGTCGAGGACGACCGGAGACACTATAAGAAATATGGCAACTTGCGACCATAAATATTAGTCACTGAATGGTCGATCTTTTTCATTTGTGACATTTTTATGACCAAAAACTGTTGTCAACAGTTGGTCGTCTTTAATGAAACTTAACGACCTTCTTTGTGATAAGGTCGTAGAAGGTTACGACCAAAATAAAATGTCGTTGGTTCTACGACCAATAGCTTTGGTCACTGGCGGACTGCCCAGGCCACGTGGTAAGTTGACATGGCAAAAGTGCGACAAATTGAATTGGTTGTTGATTAGAATCAGCCCGGTCCAATTCGGTGGTTTACATGGGCCAACACAGTAATTCAGTCCATTTATTATTTGGTCAAGCCCAATAATTCAACCTATTTATTATTTGTTTTCCTGATAATTTTGGTCACAACACATGGGTCAAGCCCAACGATTCAACCTTTTACTTTGCTTCGACGTGGCCTTTTTGGCTCCAAAGTTTTAGCTTTTATTTTTTTCAAGAGAAGGGTCCACTAGTCTGATGGGTCCCAATTGTCAGGTTCTAATAAGTGGGTCCCAATTGTCAGGGTTATATTCCCCATATTTCAACGATCCAATAAACAAATAACCAATATTAACACAATGCTTCAAACAGAGCAAAAGAAAATATAATGAAAACATGGTTCACATCATGAATACAATCAAACATAACCAAACTTGACACGTTGCAGTCAAACATGGTTCAAATCAGGATTACAATCAGCACTAGTTCACATCAGGTAACACAACTAAAAAATCAAAAAAATAACTAGCTATCGAAAGTATAACTAGCTCCAATGAGCTAGAACTCCATGTTTCTCCCGACTTCTTCATCCTGAGCTCATGATAAAACATGAATGAAGGACAACATCTGCAAGTTATCAAACAAAATGGTTAGAAACAAAATAAAGGCAACTCTAATAGCACGTTAACTTGTAGGAAGTCTGTGTGCATAAATAAGAGTAAAACAAGCAAAATGAGGCATAGAAATCAGTGAATACTAGTGATGAGGACATGACTACCTTGGATACGACCAAAAATGTTGCATACATGCATATTTGTGAGGTGATTTCTTATAATAATTATGCAATAATTTATTTATGTTATCCGGAACAAAAATACTTCACCTATTTTTATTTTATGCCTAAACGCAGAATGGTCGAACACTTGTATGAACCACGTGTGATGACAAAGAAAGAGGAAATGGTTGGGTGCTATTCAAGAGGTCCTCTAATGTCAAAGGAAACAATTAGGTGTTGTTCAAGAAGTTCTCTCACGTCACTTTTAGCCCAAGAGAAGATAGAGTCCAAGTCTCTCACGTTCTGGACTCAGATTCGGACTGCACAGACACACCTGTCTCAAAACGTGAACAACTTTTTCATACGGACTCGGAATTGAGTGATTCTTTTTTTGCTGGAAACTAGATTTCATATGCGTTCCAGCACAGTTGGAATCACCTTAAAATTCGTCCGGATCGCGAAGTTATCGACGAAACAATCTGACGTTGCATCAGAATCCGAGTCAAACTACAAGTCCAAAGGTGTTGCATCACCTCCACTTGGGCCCATGGGCCTTGTACGACCTAGGGTTTGTTTTAGGGTGTCTTGGGACGTCCTCCCACCTCCTTGGCCGCCACCCCTTGCTCCTATATAAGTAGATCAATCTAGTAGTTTTTCCTTTCGGTTTTGTTTAGTTAAAAGTTAGCCATTGCAACTTCGTGTACTTCGTTTGTGTCCAACGATCAGACCAAGACCGCTTTCGAAACCCCACCCTTATCAATACTTCATATATATTCGCAATATTCAGATTGCATTATCATATTCTTGCTTGTTCTTTGATTGCTTGCAGGAATAGACCTTCGTGGTCAGGTTGATCGTGCTCCGGCGTGGTCAATAACCTCTTGGAGATTGGTTTAGCGATTGCTAAGGCGCAACGTCGTGCACGTTCGTAGTCGGATCGTCAAAGTCTTCTCCACCAAATCGATAGTTATCATCTCATCGAAAGATCGGGACCCTCGCCTCCATCAAGTGGTATCAGTTTTCAGGTTGCTCGATGAGAATTTCCAGTTATTCGTAGATTAGATTTCTTTTTCTTACCTATTGCCCAAGAAAAAGCCAGAAAAAAAAGTTAGATCTATTCATCTTTACTCCAAGCCAGTCTGAGCCTTTGCAATTTTCTTTTCAATGCTTGCATAGTTGAATTATCGATTGCATCGTCGTGTCAAGTTGCTGGTCTTAGCGTCTAGTCTTTTAGAGTTTCGAGTTCTATTCACAACTTGTCACGCCGGCATCGCACCATCTTCATCTCTGCTGCCATATACCACCACCACGCCACTGTCATCCCTTTCATTATCACCCACTACCATCTATCAATTTTCATCACATGCTATCCATTGTTCATTGTCATTATCATACTTGAGGTCGTTCACATCTATGCTTGATCCAATCTGCTTCTTATTTGGTTGAGAGAAAAAAGTGAGAGAGAAAAAAAAAGAAAAAAGAAAAAAGAAAAAAAAAGTGAGAAAAAAGAGAAGAAAAATAAATAAAGAGAAGAGAAAAAAACAAATTTCGGATCTACCTAGACTCAATCTCGTATGTGAATTCGGATTGAAATCTGTTTTGTGTAGTGTTCAGTAAAACAAGCGTCTCTTCCTCATACGAACTCGGAATTGAGTGATTCTTTTTGCATACGAAAGCTTGAGTTAGTAGCATTCTTGAGAAAAAATATCATAAATTTCACATAATATTTTCTAGAGGAAAGCTGCAGAGAGAGTTTTGTATATCTTGCATGTCGATCATTTATCATCATTGTCTTTACTGCCATTGTGATCTTCACTTATATCTTGCAGTCGAGAGCTAATTCATATCATACCTTGCTGCTATTTGTCCTACGCCGTGACTCCATTAGTGTTCTAGGCTCGCGTCTCTAGTACAGTATAGCCTAGGACCAGCACAGTACCGTCGTTGAGCGTTTATTCAATATTGCATCTCTGAATTGATTATTGCTAATCTTTTGCTACCATATATTAAGCCTTCCAAGCTCCACATATTTCTACATCGTGTATACATACGTTCACCTGGTAATCGCTTTACCCAATCTTCAGAGAGATTGACACCGTCGGTTGCCGGTCGCCACCTGCTGCATGATAAGAATTTGTAAGACATTGATATTTGCTTTATTCTGAGCATTTTACCACCACATCCCAGTAGTTCATAGGAACAATATACTTGGATCTTTGTTTCTTGTTTCTACTAGTCATGACAGGATCCAAGGTTGTCAATTTATGGGCTTCTTCGATCGTGGGAGACGTGCCACCACAAAAACCGATACGAGAGATGCAAAGAGATCCAAATGCACATGATGAGGTTAATGTTTCTATACCTCCATTTAATGGCCGATTTAGACCTGCTTTATATATCGAGTGGGAGTTTGAAATAAATGAAATATTTGATTCCCATAATTTTACTGCACATAAGAAAGTTAAGGTCGCAGTTGGTTCTTTCACTGGTTATGCTTTAGTTTGGTGGAGCGAATATTGTCGGTTACACAAAGATATTATACCTATTACTTGGGATGATTTGAAACTTGCCATGAGACACACGTTCGTTCCTGCTTATTATACTCGTGACAAGATTAAAAAGTTACAATATTTGAAACAAGGTAGTGACACCGTAATGAAATATTATGATGATTTACAAATGACCTTGTTGCATTCCTCATTAGAAGAAAGTGAAGAAGATTTTATGGATAGATTTTGGGGAGGATTAAACCTTGATATTCAGGAGATACTAATTCATGAAAAGTGTTATTCTATGGATCGTTTGTTTCGTCTTGTTTCCAAAGCTGAACAGGAAATAAATCAACGTGTTGCCCAAAAGGAAATAGAGCGCAAGGTGCACATTCCAAGAGTTGATACCGTTGTTCCTTCAACTACTAGGCATACTGTGACAACCACATCAAATCTTGTGAGGGCTACATCGCCTTCACCATGTAACACGTCACCACCGAGAGTGCCTACATCATCTGAGTTGATCATAAGAGGTAATGCCAAAGGTATTGATCTTCCACCTCCACATGAGTATGATGAATGCCTTGTCACTTCCACTATACCCTATGATGAGCTACCCATTACTTTGATCACACCACCTATTTTAGAGGACTATGTTCATGATTATACTTTCTCATGTGATCAAATAACTACAATATCAACAATTGTGAGTGCACCCATTGAATTAACTATTGATGAGCAAGAACCGTGTGAATCAGTAAATAAATCTAATTTGGGTCAAATATGTTTGAAAATAATTCTGCCGGTGTTTAATCATTTTGATATGACCTCCAATCTTGGTGATAATTCTGTGTCAAATGACATGTTGCATGTTTGCTTATTTAAGCATGTTGTAGCATCTATATTTGAAACGATTCACGCTTATTTACCAATATTGGGATGGTTTAACGATGAACATCATGAATCTTTTGATATGAATAAGGACTTCACTTATATGTGGAAACTGAGTTGCAATATTGTGATGCCTTCTACTTCTTGTCATAATCTTTTGGCTTTATATTTCATGACATGTGATGAGTGCCCTTGTATATATATGTCACATGTGTCACAACTGAGAACAATAAAAATGGATGACATATACATATACAATGTGTATGCCTTTTCTCTTTTGGTAGCCACATTTCAGATTAAGCAACGCCGAGGACGGCTTTGTTTTCAAAAAGGGGAGGATGATGAGGACATGACTACCTTGGATACGACCAAAAATGTTGCATACATGCATATTTGTGAGGTGATTTCTTATAATAATTATGCAATAATTTATTTATGTTATCCGGAACAAAAATACTTCACCTATTTTTATTTTATGCCTAAACGCAGAATGGTCGAACACTTGTATGAACCACGTGTGATGACAAAGAAAGAGGAAATGGTTGGGTGCTATTCAAGAGGTCCTCTAATGTCAAAGGAAACAATTAGGTGTTGTTCAAGAAGTTCTCTCACGTCACTTTTAGCCCAAGAGAAGATAGAGTCCAAGTCTCTCACGTTCTGGACTCAGATTCGGACTGCACAGACACACCTGTCTCAAAACGTGAACAACTTTTTCATACGGACTCGGAATTGAGTGATTCTTTTTTTGCTGGAAACTAGATTTCATATGCGTTCCAGCACAGTTGGAATCACCTTAAAATTCGTCCGGATCGCGAAGTTATCGACGAAACAATCTGACGTTGCATCAGAATCCGAGTCAAACTACAAGTCCAAAGGTGTTGCATCACCTCCACTTGGGCCCATGGGCCTTGTACGACCTAGGGTTTGTTTTAGGGTGTCTTGGGACGTCCTCCCACCTCCTTGGCCGCCACCCCTTGCTCCTATATAAGTAGATCAATCTAGTAGTTTTTCCTTTCGGTTTTGTTTAGTTAAAAGTTAGCTATTGCAACTTCGTGTACTTCGTTTGTGTCCAACGATCAGACCAAGACCGCTTTCGAAACCCCACCCTTATCAATACTTCATATATATTCGCAATATTCAGATTGCATTATCATATTCTTGCTTGTTCTTTGATTGCTTGCAGGAATAGACCTTCGTGGTCAGGTTGATCGTGCTCCGGCGTGGTCAATAACCTCTTGGAGATTGGTTTAGCGATTGCTAAGGCGCAACGTCGTGCACGTTCGTAGTCGGATCGTCAAAGTCTTCTCCACCAAATCGATAGTTATCATCTCATCGAAAGATCGGGACCCTCGCCTCTATCAACTAGTAACTATCCGCAGCGAGTAAAAACTACTCCAATCACATCATGTTTACAATCCTATAAATGCGACATTTTTATAATTTAAGCATCGAAGGACAAGGTAAGCAACATTTTGTTGTTTGAAACAAAGAACCAGAATTTCAATGTTTGAACAGCAAAAAGATTGTTTCAGTAGAGCATATGCGGTTTAAATCAACCCCTAAGGAGAGACACTTTGACACCAATATTATGCAACATCTGTAGAATATGAACCTCATAAACATGCACTATGGAATTTGCACCTCAAAGAAGTATACGTTCTTATCAGATTTAATTAGCACATAGAAACCAAATACTAGTAACTGATGTTTTGTACACAAAGACATGATTCAGCTAAGTAAACAAGGAGATGGCTATCAGTTCATAAAAGTAACCATAAATAGCACATGATTTGTACACATAACTCCTGTGTTCAAGAACTTGATTTGAAAGCAGTACCGAGAAGAAGGTAGAAAGCAAAAAAATTACTTCTGAAGATAGTAAACCCAGATCAGCACCTTCACCATGACCACAAGCTTGACCTGGGTATGCATACCGCAAAACAAAGGGCATTTGATTAGGCAAAGGAAAACAACAGTTTAAATCAGCTAATGTATATTCTGTAGCACATAATTCAACATCATGCCAATGCACTATAGCCACTGAAAGAAGAAAACACATACCCACATTGCTATATATAGTTGTGCTAGGGAATTATAAAAAGATAATCAAATGTAAATTGGAAGAACACCAAGATTGGTTTCTGTACGAAGATAAACTACATCCAAAGGAAGGGTAACAGATGAACAAAAAATCCTAACATACAAAGGTAAGCTCATTGTGCATTTTGTTTTTCAATGTGATACACAATAAGCATAAGTAACCACCAAAATCTCTCAATACCGATCATTAACTAGAGACCTCTCGAGGGGCCAAATCCCTAACAGCCATGGCATCGACTAGAAGAGTTGGTGTGCAAAGAAAAAGCGACTACCTCTCAGGGGCCGTAGACCACGGCAATGACCCTGGTGTTGCCCATCTCGAACAACGCCGACCAGTCGGCCCTGGAGAAGACGCCGACCTCGTCCTTGAGCTGCCGCCTCTGCAAGGCAAGGCAACAAATGGGAAGAATCAGAGCTAGCATGAAGAGGATGAGGCTGCTCTACTGTGGACAAGAAAATTCTAGCTAGGTATGACTGTTAAAAGAAATCAACAAGACAGTGTAACAATAGCAGTCAGTATATTCCCTCCCAATCATATCATATACATGCAAGGTTTTAAATAGCAGATAGCGGGGTGATAACGGATTGAGGTCGGCGTAGCGGAATATAGGTAGCGGGTGATATTGCGGACGCTATGTACGCATAGCTGATTTGTAAAAGCACTAGCAAATTAGAAATTATTATTTATATTTCTAAGCCATTGGCAACAGTATGAGAGTTGAATTGAACAATTGGTCCATCTGGACAATATTCAACCATGCAAAAACTATAGTATGGTTGTATGACTTTATGACACAATACACAACAAAATAATGCATCAGTAATTGGTAAAGTACGCTCACAGGCTGGATCTTCTCTTGTTCTTCTAGTTGCGGCTGCGGAGGAAGCCCCTAATCCCGCTCAAGACATTATGCTAGTAGCCTAGAACTGCAGAAAAAGAAACACACATAAGCTATTTGACTGAATTACAAGTGCTGATAGTTTATTTGTTTACTTTAGAAATAACTAGTAAAATGAATTTGTCAATACAATTGTACAGTGCATAAAAAATTACAACTAATCAATAATTATCAGTATAACAAAAGGCAAAGAGTATATTGTGCTCCGTGCAGTTTTATCACTAAAAACTAAATTTATAGAACAAAATTTAGTAGTATAAACAGGTAGACTGTGCAAGTTTATTGGTAGAAACTGGATTTATATATAACATTTAATAGTATAAACAAAAGGCAGAGATTGTACTGTGCAAGTGTATCACTATAAACTGAATTTATAAACAAAATTCAAGAGTGCAGATAAAATACAGTATATTGAGTACAATACTATTGTGCTAATTTATCAGTATTAGTACAGTACTATTGTGCTTCTGTGCTTGTTCTAGCCGAGATAACCTGTACAAGTAAGTGACAATTGTCGTGTACTAGCAAGTGAGCTATGTACCAGTAGTAAGCTGGCTACATTATATACATCGTTTAATTGACCATTTGTGCTTCAGTGCCGCAGTGAGCAGTGGGCTATGTACAAACAAAAAACAACTGACGAACTGTTCTATTCTATACTTCTATGCTCTCAGCTCCCCCCAATTTCATCTAATACTATTAGGCTATGCATCGATCTGTACATACGAAAAGCAGAGAAAAGTCTATACCTTGACTCCTTGAAGTGGTGAACCGTGGTGAGAAGTGAGCTACCTAACTAAAGGAGCAGCTGTCAGACTGAAGGAGTTGCCGGACAGAAGGAGCGGAGCAGCCGGATTGGAACGGCGAGCAGTAGGTCCGTAGGAGATGTGGGCTTCGAGCAGGAAGGGCACATCCGCACATGGGTGTTCAACTCGAGGGTCACGACCTCGCTGGTCGCCGTCCTACTGCGGATCCCACGAGCCCACGGTGAAGACTCACTGTGTTGGCCCGTTGTCGACCAGGGAAGTGCGGCAAGCAGTCAGTGGTCGCCCTGCTAGCTGCCGCCTCAACGAACGAGAAGGGAGCGGGGGGAACTCACCATCCGGCGATCTCTTCTCCATAAGCGACCGTCGAATGCGCCGGTGCCGGAGTTGGAGTCGTCGTTGGCCCTGGCGGCCACGTCCTCGCTGAAGATGAAGCGGATGGCGTCGTCCTCCCGGAAGCCCAGCGCGTCCTCCGCGTCCATCTGGGAGAAAGCGAATCTGAGCGGGAAATCCAGGGGCGAGGAGGAGTGGGTGGAAAAGGGTTGCTGGGGAGTAGATCCGTCGTGTCGTCATTTTCTCGCGCGCTATCGTAAGGACGGCAGATTTCATGGAATGGCTCGAAAGGTAAGAACGAGGCTGCGCTGGAGATTAGAAACGAGATAGGATAATGACACGCGATGGTTTACCCAGGTTCGGGGCTTTTCGAAAAGATAATACCTATATTCCTGTATGTCTATATATGAGGTGTATATGTAGTACGGAGTTGCTTCTAAAGTTGTATCTGAGGAGGAAGAGGAAGCTGGTTGTTTCCTTTCATGGCTTTACGTGTGAGAATGAAAGGGGAAATGAGAGGAATGAGAGAGCTCTTGCAGAGCTTGCCTGCCCGTCGGTGAGCTCCCCTGGTGCCTCTTATATAGGGAGGCCCAGGGAACAAGGGGTGGCCCACATGGCGTAATTACACTATTGGGGGGTGACATGTGATATGACTCATGACGCAGGCTACAGTGCATCACTATTGAAGCGCAGTGAAGTGACGCGTGACGGGTACACAAGGGGCCACTATTCGTCAATAGTGCCCGACTGTAGCAGGGTGGCTGGCTCTGCAGTCCGTCAGCTACAGTGTCGTCAGCTCGTGCCCGATGGGACGTTTGGAGCTGACTTCGTCGGACCATAGCCGGCCAGGAGGAGCCAGATAGGAAGAGCCGATCGGGAGGAGCCAGCCGGGAGTAGACAGTCGGGAGGAGCCAGTCGGGAGGAGCCAACCGGGAGTTTTGTCTTCTGTTTTTCGATTGTCTTGTTGATTCGTTGGGCTTGGCACACCGAGGGTGGCTTCCCCGGTGTTTTAAAATGTTGAGTCGTCTCCTTGAGCCTACCTGGTGGTAATTCCCCCGACAGTAGCCTCCGGGTGACTTGGAGAGTCGTGCGGAGGGTTTTTGCCGTTGGAGTTGTTTGTTACAAAAGTTGTTAGTGACGGTCGATTGCGGGTCGGGGATGACGCGGCTTGCTTCCAGCAAGGGGCGCTAGCACACCAACTGGGTGTAGCCTCCGAGCCTCCAGGCGACTCAAGAGTCGGGCGAAGGGTCTTTGCTGTTGCTGAAGTAGATGGTGGCGTCGAGGATGCTGGATGCGGACGCGGAGTCCATCGGCTGGTGGTTTCCGGCGGGGGCGCGCCAGCGCACCCGCTGGGTGTAGCCTCCGAGCCTCCGGGCGACTCGAAGAGTCAGGCGGAGGGTCTTTGCTATTGCTGAAGTAGACGGTGGCGTCGAAGATGTCGGGCACGGACGCGGGGTCCGCCGACTAAAGGGCGCGTGGCGCTGGCGGGAGCGAACGCGTGGTCCGCTGACTAATGGGCGTGGAGCCCTACTGAGGGCGGACGCGGGTCCGCCGATTGTCGAGCGCGAGGAGCTGCCGAGGGCGGATGCGGGGTCCGCCGGTTGAAGGGCGCGAGACGCTGCGGAGGGCGAACGCGGGGTCCACAGGTTGAAGAGCGCGAGGTGCTGCCGAGGGCGAACGCAGGGTCCGCTGGTTGATGGACGGGAGGCGCTGCCGGGGACGGGCGCAGGGTCCACCGGCTTAAGGACGCGAGACGCTGCCGAGGACGAACGCGGGGTCCGTCGGGTGATGAGCGTGGGGCGTTGCCGAGGGCGGACGCGGTGTCCGCCGGCTGAAGGGCGCGAGGCGCTGCCGAGGGCAGACGCGGGGTCCGCCGACTGAAGGGCACGAGGCGCTGTCGAGGGCGAACGCGGGGTTCGCCGGCTGATGAGCGCGAGGCGCTGCCGAGGACGGACACAGTGTCCGCCGGCTGAAGGGCGCGAGACGCTGCCGAGGGTGTACGCAGGGTCCGTCGGCTGATGAAGGCAAGGCGCCGCCGAGGACGGACGCGGGGTCCGCCGGCTGATGAGGGTGAGGCGCCACCGAGGACGGACGCAGGGTCCGCTGGCTGATGAGCGCGAGGCGCCGCCAAGGGCGGACGTGGGGTCCGTCGGCTGATGAGCGCGAGGCGCCACCGAGGGCGGACGCGGGGTCCGCCGGCTATTGAGCATGAGGCTCTATCGAGAGTGGACGCGTGGCCCGCCGGCTGATGAGCGCGAGGCTCTATCGAGGGCGGGCGTGGGGTCCTCCGGCTGATGAGCGCGAGGCGCTACCAAGGGCGACGCGGGGTCCGTTGGCTGAGGAGCGCGAGGCGCTGCCGGGAGTAGCTTCCGAGCCTCCGGGGCGAGGAGGTTCCTGATGTGACTATGGACATCACCATGGCAAGAGTCCCTTTGCCAAGTGAGTCGTGCCACATCTACTCCACATACATAAAGGTGAATCATCTCCTTTACACGTGTTCACTTGACCCCTTCGAGGATGGTATACTACTTGACATTCCTCTCGTGTGCATGCATAGGTATTGCCGGAGCTTCATGGATGACGGGGAGGAGTGTCAGCACCTACATATGACTACACCATCCGCGAGGGAAGCTTGGAAGAGAAGGAAGAAGAAGCGAGGACATGACTCTAGAAGTCCCAGACCTTCCGGGCTGCCCGAAACCTCCGGACCCCGGACCTTCCACTCTCCGGCGCACCCGAGGCGTGCCAACTCTCGGGAAAGCCCGGAACCTGACTGGACCTCCCATGGAACTTCTGACGCCCAGAACTTCCGACACAGCCCGGAACTTCCGGCCTGCGTGCGTGCATCCACTCGGGCCCAAGGCCCATGTACCCCTTTCTCACCCCACTTCTCCCTAGACTATATATACTCATCTCCCACCTCCATTCTAGGGTTAGCTATGGTTTTGCTCTTAGATAGTTGAGCCTAGCTCCTTCCACTACCTCTCCCATGGAGTAGATGCCTCTATGGAGAAGATCCCCTAGTGGATGTCAAGGCCCCTCACGAGGGAAGATCCTCCGGGATATCAAGGCCCCATCTCCCCATGGGATTTATAGGCCAAGAATTAGGGTTAGGAGACCTGCCAGGGAGCGACAAGCCTGCTAGGCGTGACCAGTGGGGCCGCGCCTAGCAGGCTTGTGGCACCCTGACACCTCCCGTGACGTGCACTCCAAGCTTGATCGACTTGTTTCCTTCCAGAAAAATTCATTCCGAAGGTTTTATTATATTTGGACTCCGTTTAATATCCCATATCTGCAAAACTTAAAAACAAGGAAAAAACAGAAACTGGCACTTGGCTCTAGATTAATAGGTTAGTCCCAAAAATAATATAAAATAGCATATTAATGCATTAAAACATCCAAAACAGATAATATAATATCATGCCATCATAAAAAATTATAGATACGTTGGAGACGTATCAACCCCCCACATGGTTCCATCATGATGAAGATGACCCCGAGTTGGTCTATGCCACCTCATCTACACCACATGAGTGGAACGAAAAAGGTAACATAGGTGAAGGTGATGCTCTTGTCCCACTAGCGGACATTGATTACTTGCATGATGTCGATCCACCTATTGCCATGCTTCATGATTATGCAACTTCCTCATGTGATGAATTGCCCATGGAACGAAAAAGGTAACATAGGAGTCTATTACTTGTGATGCCATGTTGCATATGATTTCTTGTGAGAACTCTATAGGTCACATCATGTTTGACAACCCGCTTGACTTGTCATATGCTATGCATGAGATCACCCATATTGCATCTTTGTAATCTTATCGTAGTAACTATGCATATGCCATTAAAATAAATCCAACTTGCACATATGGCAAAGATGATAAGCCCATGGTTATTGGCATTTGCTTTTCTTGTGATGACATTGCCATGCTCCCTTTGCATCATTTCCGCAATTGTTCTCATATGCCATGCCATGAACACCATGCTTTGGACATGCATTGTTTTGGATGTTTTCCATATTCTCTGAATTATGCTTCCGCTATTGAACATGAGGAGACCCCCATAGTTTCCTCATACATACTAGGAGATTTTGATCCATCCAATACTTTGCATGATCTCCATATTTGTGTGCATAATATGCTTACCATTGATATGAATAAAATGGTTGTGCCACACACTTGCTATAATTTGCACCCCAATCATGTTGAGCATAATAACTATAATTACACGATGGATGACGTATTCCTGTACCATGCATCTCATTTATTTGAGCATTGGAAATTTTGTGCTAACGAACACAAGCACATGCACATCCTAATGGATGATGTATACATATACCACACGCACACCATTTTTCCTTTGTCTTTGTTGTGTCTAGGTACTCATGAACACTCTTCAACCTCACAATCCCACGAGTTGACGAAAAGAGCTCTTGAGAGCACCGATGCTTTGGGATTCACCAGAATGTGTCTCCAACCATTCCCCTCGCGCAAGGACTACGCGCACCTCTTCTACATGGCTCTCACATGGTTATGGCTTATTCTCCATTATATATACTTTGCCCAAATTGCCATGTTCACTTTGCATGATATGCTCATTTATATGCCCTTGCCATGCATTTGTGACCCTTGCCTTGCATCTCAAATGTCACTTGATTCTCCTATTTATATGTGCAATTGCGAGCTTGGTGGAGATACTACTTGCTATTGCCATGTTTGCTTTGTGCCCCATGACTATGACGATATATTGATCATGTTTTGTTCTTGTGCTTGCGTTATGTCATTTGGATTGTCTATGCCTATTATTTGCTCACATGACATGACCGCCATGATTTCCTCTAGTATGTTGCATCTTCGCACTACTAGTTTACACACCATAATCACTATGCTTGCTTATGTTGCATCACTGATGTGCTCCTTTTATGAAGTAGATGCCAACCATTGCCATGCTTTGCACATTGATTGCTACTTGCCTGACTTGATTGCCTCACATATGTTGAACACTTTCTCCTTCTATTGTGTTGAGTGCCCCACTATCTTCACTACACCATTGCACATTATACTTGGATTGTCTTGCACTTGCCCCATATGTGTAGACATGTCATTTTGTTTGGTGTTGTGAATGATTCCAGTGCCCACCATAGACCTTTTGTTGATTGCTATGTGCATGAGTGCTATGACCTTGAGGTAGATGCTTGTTATATTGTCACACATATTTGCATCCCTACCTCACCTAGGCACACTTGTTTCCATGATTGCATTGCTCGTGATCCATTTGTATGCTTACATGCCATGACACAATCCCTTGTCACGCCATATGTTATGCATGATGAAAACACTTGTGCGGTGATTCACCACTTGAATGCTTGGGTTTGCACTATTGCTAACCGCATTTTTTCCAAGTGTTTGTTGTCCTTGCTCCTTTTGAAGGAATTCCTAGATGGTGAGAAATCGGAAAGTGCTCCTTTAGAGCTTGATGATGATGAGCGCTTGGTGATCGTCCACCTCTACACGATGTCGCCATCTCTTTCCCATGGTGATTTGGATCTTGATCCGAGGAAGGATCTTTCCCAAGGGGGAGGGGATGATGCAGAGCATCCTACGGACATCACCATGGCAAGAGTCCCTTCGGCAAGTGACACGTGCGACATCTACTTCACATACATAATGGTGAATCGTATCCTTTACACGTGTTCACGTGACCCCTTTGAGGATGGTATACTACTTGACACTCCTCTCATGTGCATGCATAGGTATTGTCGAAGCTTCACGGATGACGAGGTGGAGTACCAGCACCTACGTACGACTACACCATCCGCGAGGGAAGCTTGGAAGAGACGGAAGAAGAAGCGAGGACGACATTCTGGAAGCCCCAGACCTTCCGGCCTTCCCGAAACCTCCGGACCCCGGACCTTCCGGCCGGCCCGGACCTTTTGGCCTCCGTCAACCAGAGCGGCTCCTAGACGTGCCGACTCTCTAGATAGCCTTGACCCTGCCCGGACCTCGCCGGGAACCTCCGGAACCCGGAACTTCCGGCCATCCTGGAACTTCCGGCCCTGCCTGCACGCAGATACTTGGTCCGCTGCCTGTGTACCTATTTTGCCCCTCACTTACCCCTTCGTGGCTTGCACTATAAATACTCCTCTCCCACCTCCATTCTAGGGTTAGCTATGGTTTTGCTCTTAGTAAGTTGAGCCTAGCTCCTTCCACTACCTCTCCCATGGAGTAGATGCCTCTATAGGAGAAGATCCCCTAGTGGATGTCAAGGCCCCTTACGAGGGAAGATCCTCCGGGATATCAAGGCCCCATCTCCCCATGGGATTTGGGATGAACTCTACCATGTATCCTATTTCCCTTTGTTCTTCATGTACCTTTGTGGATCTTGTGTGTGGTGAGTCTAGTGGATGTGTGATTGGACTTGTTCTTGAGTGTTTCCTCTTGTGATTTCTCCTTGTTCTTCCCCATGTTCCCTGTGTTCTTCGTGGAATCCCCCTCCAATACGTGAAAGATCGACACACACATGCTTGCCCCGTATCAGTTCCTCATGGAGATGATTGTGCGAAAGATAAGGTTAAGTCGATGCAGATATATCAAATATTTGACTTTGGTAGTGCAAGTTTCTATAGAGGGTACCGACTCGGCTTTGCCCAAGCCCCCTTTAGTCTTTTTCATGTTCTCTCCGCTCTTTGTCTTTTGCTCTTGCTAGCCGGACATCCGGGAGCCAGTCTGTAGCTGAGGCGAAGAGTGGCCCACGGAGGGGAGCGTCCAATACTCAGACTCTAGGAGCAGACTCGACCGAGTAGAGACTTGTAAATTAAATGACCAGATTGCCCAAGCCGTTTTCTCCCTAGACGTTTTTCGTGTGTGGTGCCCTCCAGCTTGTGCTCTCTCTAGCCGATAGTCGCGGTGCGAGCTGTAGCTGAGAAATAGAGTGGGCCTTGGTACCGTACACACTACTAAGTCGTCTTGTGGGAACTAACGTATCGGGCCAAGCGGCCAGCCCCGGGCCGAGACTAGCTGGCACCGGGGTGAATAGTAAAGCGGCCGAAACAAATGCGGGGATGGCCCCTGAGGGTCGCTCGGGGTATCTGTTTGTGTGTATGGTGCAAGAGTATGCGCGTGGAGATCTCACATTGCTTTTGGGTGCCGGCAAGGCGGTTTTGTCGATGTCGGTCAGCGCGGTTTGTAGCCGACGTGGTCCGGCTGACGAGCACGAGGCGCTACCGTGCGCGGACTTGGGGTCCGCCGGGTGATGAGCAAGGCGCTGCCGGGCGTGGACGAGGAGTCCACCGGCTGATGTGCACGAGGCGCTACCGGGCACGGACGCGGAGTCCGCCGGCTGATGGGCGTGAGGCGTTGCCGGGCGCGGACGCAGAGTCCGCCGGCTGATGGGCACGAGAAGCTGCCGGACGCGGACGTGTGGTCCGCAGGCTGGTGTGTGCGAGGCGCTGCTCATGGCGAACGCGTGGTCCGTCGCCTGATGAGCGCGAGGCACTGCCGAGAGTGGCCTCCGAGCCTCTAGCGAGGGGGTTCATTGGTTTTTGGTGCCGGCGAGGCGGTTGTTTGTTGAAGATAGCCATCGCAGCTTGCAGACGGCGCGGTATTTTGTCGACGAGCGTGCCGAGCACACTCGTTGGGTGTAGCCTCCGGGGCGGTTGATGAAGGTGCCGGTCGGCTCGATCGGTCAAAGTCGAAGCGGATGGGCAGCCGAAGAGCCCGATGTCGAAGTAGGCGGGCAGCCGAAGTCAGCCAGGTGTCGAAACCAACCGGCCAGGCGACGGCGCGGGTCGGACGACCGAGTGGTGACGCGGCAGGCAGGCACACTTTGCCTCTTTTTTAGGTCAACCTTCGTTGATTTGAGCAGCCGACCCCACTCCTTTCTCAGCTGTCTTCCTAGGCGGCAGGGAAAACACGCTGGGCGCAGGTGCACCAAAAGGCGGGCCCGCGAGACGGAGCCTGCGATCCCACAGGTATGGCCGGAGTCGGCGAGGCGCATGAGGGTGCGGACGCAGGTGCGCAGAGGTGGGGATGACAGTCGCGCGGAGCCTGTAGCCGCGCGGAGCGGGCACGACGTGCGCGCGTGAAAGCACATTTGCTCCCTTGGTTGTTTTGGTAATTAATAACAACATATAAGTCACTGAACTAATGTTTCCACCAAGTATATTTCAGGAAAAGTTCAATGATAGGGATGGCAAAAGGATTGTGGAATTACCCCAAGATGCAAGGAAATAGGTTGGCCAAGCTTCAAGCAAGAGGACTCTACATTTTACATTTGTGAGAAATCACTTTGAGTCCATAATAAAGCCAATACTATTAAAAGGGGGTAAGGTTTTGTTGGTGAACAAAATGCTCATACATGCACAAGTGATAGTCACCAAAAACATCCAAAAGCTCTCCCACCAAACTCTGTCTATATCCAAACATTCAAAATCGGTGCACCAACATTCCTATCCCGGTGCCACCAATTCCAGAACCTAGATAGACTCAGCTAAACCCTAGCCACCTCGGTGTAACCGATTCCATACCGGTGCCACCGAGTTTAGGTTGCCAACTTTCTGTTACGCAAATTCACATTTTCGGTACCACCGAGATTGTTGGGTCTGCGTCACTGAGATTGGAAATCTAACCGTTGGTCACCTTATCGGTGCAACCGAGTTTCATATATCGGTCTCACCGAGATTCAAAAGTTGCCACCTTTTGATCACTTCAATACCACCGAGATTAACACATCGGTGTCACCGAGTTGGTCATTTTGTGTGTAACGGTTGGATTTTTTGGGGATGCCTATATATACCCCTCCACCACCACCTACTCAAAAGAGAAGCACTCAGAACTATTCCATACCTATCCTATCATATTTTCTGAGAGAGAACCACCTACTAGGGATTGCACCCGCAGGGTATGGGTACGGGTGGAGCCTCCCCATACCCTTACCCGTCCCGCCTGAGCTTACCCATCACCCGTACCCATACCCAACGGGTACAATTTTTTCCCATACCCATTACTTGACAGGGTAAATGGGTACCCGCGGGTAAAATTACCCATATTTGTAAAGCATCAATTTGAAAATTTATAGTCATAAACTGCATCATATAATATAGTTTACAAAAATAGATTATAACAACAACATATACATATAAACAACATCATATGGTCATAAACAACAACACATAGACATACAATTTTAGTTCACAAATTCTTCACATAGTGTAGATTGTAGAAATAATTTTCAGTTTACATAGATTTTATACGGGTACATGGGTATGCGGGTATGGGTTATATGATCCCGTACCCGTACCCGGTCTACCCGATGTGTTTCAGATTTTCCTATTTATATACCCATGAGTAAATTTTTTTCCCATACCCTTACCCTAATAGGGGTTTTACCCGCAGGGTACGTGGGTAATGGGTACCCATTTCCATCCCTACCACCTACCCTTGTGTTGAGATCAAGATCTTCCACTCCAACCATATGGATCTTGATTTCTAGCCTCCCCAAGTTGCTTTCCACCAATCCTATCTCTTCCACCAAGCCAAATATGTGAGAGAGTGATTGTGTTTTGAGGAGTCTATCATCTTGAAGCCCAAGAGCAAGGAGTTCATCGTCATTACCGAGCCTATTACCTTTTGGAGGGTGGTGCCTCCTAGATTGGGAGCCTCCTACTTCGTGTTGTGGAGTGAACCAAGAAGTTTGTAAGGGCAAGGAGATCGCCTACTTCGTGAAGATCTACCCATAGCAAGGCTAGTCCTCCATGGACGGAAGCCATATGGAGTAGTCGAGGTTGCTACTTCATGGACCCTTATGGGTGGAGCCCTCTGTGGACTCTCGCGTCCGTTACCCTCCGTGGGTTGAAGACTCCATAAACGTGGATGTACGATAGCGCCACCTATAGGAACCACGGGAAAAATCATCGTGTCTGCAATTGCGTTTGATCTTCCTACCCTATCCCTTTTACTCATGATTGTTGTTATTTTCCGCTGCTATACTGTTAGACTTTCATGTGTAGGGTGAAATTGACTTGCCATGAATGTTAAAACTGCAAACACTTAAATTTGGGAAAATGCAAAACTTTTATTTTGTCAAGTAGTCTAATCACCCCCCTCTAGACATACTTTCGGTCCTACAACGCGTGGGCGGAGTAGGCAGGCGTGACGGGAGCTGGAGCCGGCCAAGGGTGGTGACACGCAGGGAGCCGGCCAAGGCGGCGTGAAGCCGTCTGAGTCGGTGGGTGGCCGACGAGAGCGGCGCAGAGGTCGGGCGCATGGAGGAGAGGCCGTAACGGCCTTGAGAGAGATGGGGCGCAAGCGAGGGGGCGTCACGAGCGTGACTGGCCGCAGCGGCGTGGTTAAGGCGGGGTAGGCGGAGTGACGAGGCGCGCGCATAGCCGGCGGCCTGCATAGCGACTGGATGGCGCGCGGGGCCCGGATGCACGCTGCGCGAGGTGGAGCAGCCACCGTCTTGGAGGTGGAGGGGACCCGGCACGCGGAGGCGGCGGGGCGCTCACGAGCTGGAAAGGGACCGGGAGCGCGGCGCAACGGGGGCTAGGGTGTCCGGCGCGCGGGTGCGTGGAAGGCCGGCTAGTCGAGGCGGGCGGGGGGGGGGGGGCGGCCAGTGGATGGGGTCAGACCCGACACGTAGAAGGTGGAGCAGCCGGCCAGAGAGACACGAGTCGGCCGATGGGTGCGTGAAGGCGGGGCCGGGCCGGAGCACGGGTGCGCAGGAGGGCGAGGAGGAGCCGCCGGGGCGGAGCCGGTGTATAGGAGCAGCGATGAGGGAGAAAGCGCGGGAGCGGCAGTGACCGGCAGCAGTGGCAAGCCGGCCGCAGCATGCACATGGATGCACTGCCGAGGGCGACAGCAGGCGGTGGAGCCGGCACCCGGAGGTGCGGGCGGCCAGGCTCGGGGCCGAGCCGGTGTGCGCGGGGAGGCGGAGCGGCGAGCCGGCGCAGGGCCGAGCTGGAGATGGCCGGACGCGGCGCAGCACGCACGCGGAGCCGACCGGGGCGGGAGAATGTGGCACGGGTGACTCGGGGCCGGTCCAGGCACGCGGTGGGAGCGCAGCTGGCACACGCACGCGGGCGCGGTCCCGTCGGAGGGAGCGGGCTTACGACGGGCAAGCCGGTCATACGCAGGTACGGAGAAGGCGGCTGACGCCGGATGTAGCTGCGAACGCGAGGGGGTTAAGATGCCCAGGAGCGACGCATTGATGGCCGACACGATACGATCGGAGCTGCGACCGGCGCGGGCGCGCGGCCGTCCGGGCGTAGCGACACGGATGGGATCCGCGAGTGCGGGACGTGATAGAGGCGAAGTTGTCCCTGTCTTTCGATGAGATGGTGGCTATCGTTTTTTGGTGCAGTAGACTTTGACGATCCGACTACGAACGTGTGATGACGCCGCGCCTTAGCAATCACTAAACCAACTCCAAGAGGTTATTGACCACGCCGGAGCACGATCAACCTGACCACGAGGGTCTGTTTCCTGTACGCAAACGAAGAACAAGCAAGAAACTAAGATTGCAATCTGGATATTGCGAATATAAGAGGAAAGCTTTATTGATGAAGTGGGGTTTTGTGACGCCTTTGTCTGGTCGTGGAACACAAACGAAGAACGCGAAGTTGCAGCTATGGTGAACTTGTAATCTAAACAAAACCCAACCCTAAAACGACGCCCTAAGGGCTGTATATATGGGGGAATAGAGGGGAATTTCGTGGCCCCTTGGAGGAGGGGTCCGAAACCGACCTTATCTCAGTTTCCCCATACATACGGACTCTAAAAACAGCCTATAATATGGTATTTCGAAATTACATGGGCCTGGCCCAACAATAAGGTGGCGCAACACCTATATTAGCCTAGCGACGAATTTTGTAAGTAGCATCAAGCATATTTCGTCCAAGGCTTCTTGCTGCCATTATGGTGGCTTCAAAGTGCGAAAATCATCACTGGAAGCTCCATTGTTCTTTCCCGCGCGTGCACCTTCTTCTCCATGCTTGATCCCGCTCCCATGGTCATCCTTCTTATCCATGCTAGGTCCTTCATTCATAAGTAAAACAAAAGTATCTAATTTAGGCAGCATCATTTGTTCATGAACATTAGAAAAATTTGCAAGAAACGAAAGTACCAGGTAATTCAATTGACGGGCGCGAGCTCTAGTAATTGGTCCTGTATGTATAGCAGTCGGAGTTGTGGGTGTAGCATTAATAGGGATGTCCTCATCATCCTCCCCTTCTTGAACTGAAGTCGTCCTCGACGGAAGCTCATCTTCCTCACCCAAATAAGGCTGTATAGGCAGCTCAAGTTTATATGCATTATCATTTATTTTCTCTAACACCTTGAAAGGACCATCAGCACGTGGCATTAGCTTTGACTTGTGCAAATCAGGAAATCTATCCTTACGCAAATGTAACCAAACAAGATCTCCAGGTGCAAAGACAACATGTTTTCCACCCTTATCTCCAGCAATTTTGTATTTAGCATTCATACGCTCAATGTTTTCCTTCGTTAACTCATGCATCTTTAATATCAATTCAGCACGTTCTTTAGCATCAAAATTAACCTTCTCCAAAGATGGAAGAGGCAACAAATCAATAGGTGCACGAGGTAAGAAACCATACACAACTTCAAAAGGGCACATCTTAGTGGTAGAATGTAGCGAACGATTATAAGCAAATTCAACATGAGGCAAGCATTCTTCCCACATTTTCAGGTTATTCTTCAAAACAGCCCTAAGCATAGTAGACAATGATCTATTGACTACTTCAGTTTGGCCATCAGTTTGGGGATGACATGTAGTACTAAAAAGTAGTTTAGTCCCCAACTTAGCCCATAAACATCTCCAAAAGTGGCTAAGAAATTTAGCATCATGATCTGAAACAATTGTATTTGGCACACCATGCAACCGAATAATTTCACGAAAGAACAAAGCAGCAACATGAGCAGCATCATCACTTTTATGACATGGTATAAAGTGTGCCATTTTGGAAAATCTATCCACGACAACAAATATGCTATCCCTCCCCTTCTTAGTTCGAGGTAAACCTAAAACAAAGTCCATAGATATATCCTCCCAAGGAACACTAGGTACAGGCAAAGGCATATATAAACCATGAGGATTGAGTCGTGACTTAGCTTTTTGACATGTAGTGCAGCGAGCAACAAAACACTCAACATCCTGTCTCATCTTTGGCCAAAAGAAATGTGTAGAAAGGACGTCCTCCGTTTTCTTCATGCCAAAGTGTCCCATTAATCCTCCTCCATGTGCCTCCTGTAACAACAAAAGACGAACGGAGCTAGCTGGAATGCATAGCTTGTTAGCACGAAACACAAATCCATCATTAATAACGAACTTGTTCCATGTTCTCCCTTCTTTACAATGCTGCAACACATCTCTAAATTCAGCATCATGCACATATTGATCTTTGATGGTCTCCAAACCAAATATTTTAAAGTCAAGTTGTGAAAGCATAGTATATCGACGAGACAAAGCATCAGCAATAACATTTTCTTTACCCTTCTTGTGTTTAATGACATAAGGGAAAGTCTCAATGAATTCAACCCATTTAGCATGTCTACGGTTCAGTTTTGCTTGACTTTTAATATGTTTCAAAGATTCATGATCAGAATGTATAACAAATTCTTTGGGCCATAAATAATGTTGCCATGTTTCCAAAGTCCGAACAAGAGCATATAATTCCTTATCATAAGTAGAATAATTCAGACTAGGCCCACTCAGTTTTTCAGAAAAGTACGCAACATGTTTACCATCTTGTAATAACACACCTCCTAACCCAATTCCACTAGCATCACATTCAAGCTCGAAAGTCTTATTAAAATCAGGAAGTTGGAGTAAAGGAGCATGTGTTAACTTATCTTTCAAAACCCTGAAGACTTCTTCCTGTGCGGTACCCCAAGAAAAAGGCACGTTGATGAGGACATCCCTACTAATGTTACACCCACCCCGACTGCTATACATACAGGACCAATTACTAGAGCTCGCGCACGTCAATTGAATTACCAGGTACTTTCGTTTCTTGGAAATCCTTCTAATATTCATGAACATATGATGCTGCCTAAATTAGATACTTTTGTTTTACTTATGAATGAAGGACCTATCATGGATAAGAAGGATGACCATTGGAGCGGGATCAAGCATGGAGGAGAAGGTGCGCGCGCGGGGAAGAACAATGGAGCTTCCAGTGATGATTTTCGCACATTGAAGCCACCATAATGGGAGTGGGAAGCTTTGGACGAAATATGCATGATGCCACTTTATAAAATTCGTCCATAGGCTAATATAGGTGCTGCGCCACCTTAATTTTGGGCCAGGCCCATGTAATTTCGAAATACCATATTATAGGCTGTTTTTAGAGTCCGTATGTATGGGGAAACTGACTTAGGGTCGGTTTCGGACCCCTCCTCCAAGGGGCCACGAAATTCCCTTCTATTCCCCCATATATACAGCCCTTAGGGCTTCGTTTTAGGTTTGGGTTTTGTTTAGATTACAAGTTCGCCATAGCAGCAACTTCGCGTTCTTCGTTTGTGTTCCACGACCAGACAAAGGCGTCACAGAACCCCACTTCATCAATAAAGCTTTCCTCTTATATTCGCAATATCCAGATTGCAATCTTAGTTTCTTGCTTGTTCTTCGTTTGCGTGCAGGAAATAGACCCTCGTGGTCAGGTTGATCGTGCTCCGGCGTGGTCAATAACCTCTCAGAGTTGGTTTAGCGATTGCTAAGGCGCGACGTCTCACACGTTCGTAGTCGGATCGTGAAAGTCTACTCCACCAAAAACGATAGCCACCATCTCATCGAAAGACAGGGACAACTTCGCCTATATCAAGTGGTATCAGATTTCCAGGTTGCTCGGTGAGATTTTACCAGTTTTCGTAGTTTAGATCGCATCTGTTCTTCATACCTTTAGTCCACGAAAAAGCCAAAAAAAAAATTAATTAGGGTTAGATCATCATATCCGAACCAATCTGAGCCTTTGCATAGTCTTTTCAGTATTTTGCTTTGTTGAATTGGCGGTTACATCGTTGTGTCGAGTTGCTGGTCTTAGTGTCTAGTCCTTTAGAGTTTCGAGTTCTTTTCACAGGTTGTCACGCCGCCACCGCATCATCTTCATAGTTGCCATATACCACCACCATCATCGCCGCTGCCATATCTCATCATCCATCATCACTCTCCATTGGTGTCCATATATACCACCACAAATCCTCCACCAATCCAAGTCCAGTTTGTTTTAGGTTTAGTTTCGAGATCCTTTTGATTTCGGATCCGTGTTTTGCTACCTGCGCAGGTGTCGGAAAAAAAAAAAAAAAAAAATTCCGAGTCTGGCACGCTTTGCAGAGCACGTTTTGGCCCAAAAAAATTTCGGCTGAAAATATTTTTTCCCTATCTTGATTTTAGGTTCCCCGGAGCGTTTTGAGACACTTGCTATCATAGTGATTTTTGTCGAAATTTTTGGGTCGTCGCAGCCCCCGGATTGCTCCAGAAAAAAAAAATAGTCCAAAAGAAAAATTCGTGCCCATCTTGCTTATACGACGTGGCAAGAGTTTTGAGACACTCGCCATTGTAGTGAGTTTTTGAAAAAAAAAAAAAAAAAGAGGCGCAGAAAAAAAAAAAAAAGAGGCGCCGAAAAAAAAAAACGAAAAAAAAAAATCCGATTGTGCTTTTCCCTTTCTTAGGTGTATCGTCGTGTTTTTGTTGGTGTTTTAGGCTCGCGTCTCTAGCACGGTCTAGCCTAGGACCAGCACAGTACCGTCGTTGAGCGTTTATTCAACCTTGCATCTCTGAATTGATTATTGCTGACCCTTTTTGCTACCATATTATAAGCCATCCCAGCTCCACATACTTCTACGCCGTGTGCTTGACACCACCTGGCAATCGCTCTATCCAAGCTTTGAGAGTTTGACTACAATGGTTGCCGATCACCGCGTGTTGCTTCATTCTCCTCAACAATACCACATCTAATCATACCAGTTTGTAATTCCTGATAATATTCTTCTACAGAATTTTTTCCTTGTCTTAAACACTGCAAATTTTGAAGCAATTCACGTTGATAATAAGGTGGCACCCAACGATTACGCATTGCAGTTTTCAAAGCAGCCCAAGTAGTTGGAATATTAGCATGGTGTATTCTACAATGTTCTGACCACCAAACACAAGCAAAACTAGTGAATGAACAAACAGCAGCAGCAACACATCTATCCTCAGGAAATTGTAAGCATGTAAAACGTTGTTCTGTTTCTAACTCCCATGTAAGATATATATCAAGAACATATCTACCCTCAAATGTCGGAATATTCAATTTAAGTTTAGGGAGATGGTCATGATCCCATACCTAAGGGGGTGGTGCAGCCCTATCGTTACGGTTGCAGCCATGTGGTCGACCTGGTGCGTATCGTGGTGGTTGCCCCTGAGGCTGATCTGGAGCAACCTCTCCCTCATCATCGTAATCACCATCATAATCTTCAACCTGCTCAACGACAGTAGCAGAAGGAGCCACAGAAGTAGCAACAGTATCAATAGTACCAGTATGTTGGCCTTGGCCGAGAGGCACACGTCGTGCTCGTCGTTCGAAAGGGATAGGAGCTGTAGCTGGTGGTGGTAGACGGGCAAGCACCTCATTGAACTTGGCATCCATTTTGGTGTCGAATGTCTTCTCCAAACCATCGAGCTTCTCCATGGCCTCTCCAAAGTTGGTCACGAAGTCTTGTACCTGGTCAACCATCATTTGCTGAAATTTATCATAGAGCGCTTTGTTGGTCATGCTCTCCCAGTCGCTCCCGTCGTCGTGTGATCCTAACATGGTTAGCAAAATAGGAAACACAGAAGAATATGAAACCTACAGACTACTGGGACGTGGTGGTGTGTCACAAATCCTTTAAGCGAATCTCAAATTCTTACCAGTTCTTACCCAGCAACACGCGGTGATCGGCAACCATTGTAGTCAAACTCTCAAAGCTTGGATAGAGCGATTGCAAGGTGGTGTCAAACACACGACGTAGATGTATGTGGAGCTAGGATGGCTTATAGTATGGTAGCAAAAAGGGTTAGCAATAATCAATCCAGAGATGCAAGGTTGAATAAACGCTCAACGACGGTACTGTGCTGGTCCTAGGCTAGACCGTACTAGAGACGCGAGCCTAAAACACCAACAAAATCACGACGGTACACGTAATCAAGGGAAAAGCACACTCTGATTTTTTTTATTTTTTTTATTTTTTTCCGACACCTACGCAGGTAGCAAAACACGAATCCGAAATCAAAAGGATCTCGAAACTAAACCTAAAACGAGCTGGACTCGGATTGGTGGAGGATTTGTGGTGGTATATATGGACACCAATGGATAGTGATGATGGATGGTGATATATGGAAGCGGTGATGATGGTGATGGTATATGGAAACTATGAAGACGATGCGGTGGCGACATGACAACCTGTGAAAAGAACTCGAAACTCTAAAGGACTAGACACTAAGACCAGCAATTCGACATGACGATGTAACCGCAAATTCAACAAAGCAAAATACTGAAAAGACTATGCAAAGGCTCAGATTGGTTCGGATATGATGATCTACCTTAATTTTTTTGTGGCTTTTTCGTGGACTAAAGGTATGAAGAACAAATGCGATCTAAACTACGAAAACTAGTAAAATCTCACCGAGCAACCTGGAAATCTGATACCACTTGATAGAGGCGAAATTGTCCCTGTCTTTCGATGAGATGGTGGCTATCGTTTTTGGTGGAGTAGACTTTGACGATCCGACTACGAACATGTGATGACGCTGCGCCTTAACAATCACTAAACCAACTTCGAGAGGTTATTGACCACGCCGGAGCACGATCAACCTGACCACGAGGGTCTATTTCCTGCACGCAAACGAAGAAGCAAGAAACTAAGATTGCAATCTGGATATTGCGAATATAAGAGGAAAGCTTTATTGATGAAGTGGGGTTCTGTGACGCCTTTGTCTGGTCGTGGAACACAAACGAAGAACGCGAAGTTGCAGCTATGGCAAACTTGTAATCTAAACAAAACCCAACCCTAAAACGACGCCCTAAGGGCTGTATATATGGGTGAATATAGGGGAATTTCGTGGCCCCTTGGAGGAGGGGTCCGAAACCGACCTTAACTTAGTTTCCCCATACATACGGACTCTAAAAATAGCCTATAATATGGTATTTCGAAATTACATGGGCCTGACCCTACAATAAGGTGGCGCAGCACCTATATTAGCCCACGAAAGAATTTTATAAAGTAGCATCATGCATATTTCGTCCAAGGCTTCTTGCTCCCATTATGGTGGCTTCAAAGTGCGAAAATCATCACTAGAAGCTCCATTGTTCTTTCCGGCGCGCGCACCTTCTTCTCCATGCTTGATCCCGCTCCCATGGTCATCCTTCTTGTCCATGCCAGGTCCTTCATTCATAAGTAAAACAAAAGTATCTAATTTAGGCAGCATCATATGTTCATGAACATTAGAAGGATTTTCAAGAAACGAAAGTACCTGGTAATTCCATTGACGTGCGCGAGCTCTAGTAATTGGTCTTGTATGTATAGCAGTCGGAGTTGTGGGTGTAGCATTAGCAGGGATGTCCTCATCATGATGATCCCGCAACTTCAAGCGACAACCTTGTCACCAATGAAGAAATAAGCCTCATGATCAAGAAATTCAACAAGTTCGACAAGAATAGAGGCAAATAAAGAAACTCCAACTCAAGATATGATAAGAAGCATTCGTCAAGTCGTGACCACAATTGCTACAATTGTGGGAAGCCCGGACACTACTCCAATGAGTGCACGGCTCCCTACAAACGAAGAGAAGAGTCACCTAGAAGACGAAGCTCAAGGAATGAATCACCTGAGAGAGAGAGAGAGAGAAGGAGTAGAGATGATCGTTATGAACGAAGACCCTCAAGGAGAAGTAGAGATTCTGAGAAGAAGGGCAAGTACACCAACTACACAAGAAGAAAATATCAAGCTCATGTTGGTGAATGGGTTTCCGGCTCCGACTCCGACAACAACTCCAAGAGAAGCTATAACTCCGACTCCAACTATAGTCAAGATGATGGTGTTGCCAGAATTTCTCTAGTGACTACCAACTCCTTTGATCTATTTGATTCACCAAACGAAGGGAGTGGAAGTTGCTTCATGGCTAAAGGCCCCAAGGTACCACACCCCGAATATCTTGATTTCAATAGTGATGAAGATGATTTGCTTTGTGATGATGACTTGCTATTTGATAAAACTGGTGATGTTGATCAAAATGAACTTGATAATTCTCATGCTAGTCAAGATATGTCAATTGACGATGATAAGATGAAAACAGAAGAACTAACTAAAGAATTTAACACTCTTAAGTTCACCCATGAATCTACTCTCGAAGATCATAGAGAGCTTGTAAGAACTCGTGAGAAGCTATGCTTCGAGAAGCTCAATTTGGAGCAAGAACATGAATTTCTTAAAGCTATCAATGACGATCTCCGAAAGAAGACTTCATCTTATCTTTCCAAACGACTACTCTTGTCTACATTCATGCCACAAGTTAAATCTAAGCAAACTAGTAACAATGGAAAGAAAGGTCTTCATCTAGTAGCAACAATAAAAATGCTAAACCCAATGATGTTGCTCCTAGTAGTTCTATTGATTCCACTAATGATGATTCTCTTAGCCAAGTTACACTTGAGAAAGAAAATGCTTTATTGAAAGGAATTATAGAGAAAGGTATCTACAAGAGTCTTGCCGGGTGTAAGCAATTTTAGGAAATTGTACGCAAGCACGGAGGATACCGGAAGAATCGTGGTGTTGGGTACTTCAAGGCTAATGGAGTTGAATGGGAAGAAGGTCAATATCCCGAGCCCAAGTTTGTTTCTCAAAAGGAGAAGTATGAAAATACTCTTCCCAAGGGGACAAACACTCAAGATGACGTTCCACCATAAGACCACAAGCTCAAGGGCACGAACAAGCTTCAAGAGGACATTGACTCATATGAAGATGAATCCCTAGCTATGATGGAGTGGGTTCCCAAGGCTACTTCAAGCTCAACGTCTACAAAGGCTACTACAACACCAAGGGCCCCCATCAACTTTATGTGGGTCCTCAAGAAGAAGAACTAGAAAGTTCTTGAGGGGTGACTCCGCCAATGAAATTCACTCACATTCATTGTTGGCAAGATCTATTTGCAATCAACATCAACCCTATGCACTAGTTCAAGGAGTCACACATTCCCTCAAAGGTAAGCAAGGGACAAGGTAATAAACAAATCAAGGGACATCATCACACATGCTTTGCACTCCATGTCCATGGATATCCTTGTATTTGTCTCTTGTGTGTTGGGACTAAGCCAAGTAGGCGAGAAGAGTAAGGAAACAACAAGGATACTCCCAACTCTTGGTGATCTTCATCAACTTTGAGCATCCACCACTACCTCACCAACATGAAGTCTTCATCGACAAAACCCAATGTTAGTTTATCCCTCTTATGGGGGGATGTCACATCAAGGGGGAGCTTTACTCTAAGACTTGAGTCAAAGCATCTCTTAGTATGTTACAACATTAAATGCTTTATGTAAAAGTAGTAACCCCACTTGTGCTTAAACGATGAGTATGACCTATGATCAAGTATTCTTACTTGTCTCCTAAGTCAAATACTCATATATAGATGACTTCGTCATCACCCAAGTGCTTGTTAGATGCTAGAGTGTTTGTGCATGTTTTTTAGGATTTCATTTGACATCTTATTGTCTGAGCATGTTGGTATGCATTTATTTTCTCATTCGAGGACATCCAATTGTTGCTATTTGGTCCTTGATTTATCTTTTGCCAATTGGATGGACAAGTATTCCCAGGACCACTCTTTAGCTATCTATGCTTTCTCACCTCATACTCTATTCATGCTGCATCACAAAATTTGAACAAGTGCTTTTTGATCCCTCTGTGTGTGGAGCACTCGGAGATCCATATCGACAAGGACTGGCCATTAAAACCTCCAAAGTGCATCTTGGTGGAACCAACCCCAAAATCTTAGTCTCACCGAATGCCTAGGCTTGATCTGGTTTTCTATCTCGGTACTACCGATTCCATATTCTCGGTTACATAGAGTTTCCCTGTCAACTGACAGTTGAGGAACTCGGTGACACCAACAATATAGAATCGGCATCACCGATAGTGGTGGGTATATATACTATGGACCCCGACGCTTTGAAATTCATCCTCAAACCGTCGCGCCTCAGAACCCTAAGCACTCGTTTTCGAGACCCCTGGTCATCGCCCTTTGTTGGAAATATGCCCTAGAGGCAATAATAAATTAGTTATTATCATATTTCCTTGTTCATGATAATCGTTTATTATCCATGCTATAATTGTATTGATCGGAGACTTAGATGCATGTGTGGATACATAGACAAAACCATGTCCCTAGTATGCCTCTAATAGACTAGCTCGTTGATCAAAAGATGGTTAAGGTTTCCTAGCCATGGACATGAGATGTCATTTGATAACGGGGTCACATCATTAGGAGAATGATGTGATGGACAAGACCCAAACTACAAACGTAGCTTATGATCATGTCAGTTTATTGCTACTGTTTTTTGCATGTCAAGTATATTATGACCATGAGATCATGCAACTCATAGATATCGGAGGAGTACCTTGTGTGTATCAAACGTCGCAACGTAACTGGGTGACTATAAAGGTGCTCTACAGGTGTCTCCGAGGGTGTCTGTTCAGTTGGCATGGATCAAGACTGGGATTTGTTACTCCGTGTAAAGGCAGAGGTATCTCAGGGCCCACTCGGTAGTACACCATCACAATAAAGCCTTGCAAGCAATGTGACTAAGTGTTGGTCACGGGATCTTGTATTACGGAACGAGTAAAGAGACTTGCCAGTAACGAGGTTGAACTAGGTATGGAGATACCGACGATCGAATCTCGGGCAAGTAACATACCGAAGAACAAAGGGAACATCATACGGGATTAACTGAATCCTTGACATAGAGGTTCGATCGATAAAGATCTTCGTAGAATATGTAGGAACCAATGTGGACATCCAGGTCCTGCCATTGGTTATTGACCGTAGAGGTGTCTCGGTCATGTCTATATAGTTCTCGAACCCGCAGGGTCTGCACACTTAAGGTTTGGTGACGTTTCGGTAGTATAGAGTTATGTATGGTGGTGACCGAAGTTTGTTCGGAGTCCCGGATGAGATCCTGGACGTCACGAGAAGCTACGGAATGGTCTGGAGGTTAAGATTCATATATAGGAAGTCCTGTTTTGGTCGCCAGAAAAGTTCCGGGCTTATCGGTAGTGTACCGGGAGTGCCGGTAGTGTACCGGGAGACCTCCGGGAGGGGTATTTCGACCCAAGAGGTTTTCATGGGCTGTGGGAGAGTATTAACCAGCCCTTAGTGGGCTGGTGGAATAGACACAACAGGCCCATGCGGCTGGGGGAAGAGTCCTAAAGAAAAAGAGTGGAAAAAAGGCAAAAAGGGAGAGTCCTACTCCTACTAGGAGTGGAAGAGGTGTAGGACTCCTCCCCCTTGGCTTCGGCCGACTCCAAGACGGGCTCAGCCCTGCGCCAGCCCTCCTCCTCCTCTCCTCCTATATATACTGGTGGAATAGAAGGGTTTTGCACAAGATTTTCAGCCACGTGCTACCCGTTCCTCCAGTGCATAGTTTCTCCTCTAGATCGGTTTTCTGTAGTGCTTAGGCGAAGCCCTACCGGAATTGCTCCACCACCATCGCCGGAGCGCCATCAGGCTGCCGAAGAACTCTTCTTCCCCTTCACTCCTTCTTGCTGGATCAAGACGGTGGAGATCGTCATCAAGCTGTACATGTGCTGAACGCGGAGGTGCCGTCCGTTCGGTGCTAGATCGGAAGGATCGTGATCAAGTTCGTGAGACAGATCGTGATCAAGTTCGTGGGACGGATCGTGGGACGGATCGTGATTGGATCGCGGGATGCACGGAGATTTGGATCATGAAGACGTTCGACTACACCAACCGCGTTTCTTAACGCTTCCCGCTTAGCGATCTACAAGGGTATGTAGATCCACTCTCCCTCTCGTAGATGCTCATCACCATGGATAGATCTTCGTGTGCGTAGGAAATTTTTTGTGTCCCATGCAACGTTCCCCAACAGTGGCATCATGAGCTAGGTCTATGTGTAGATGAGATCTCGAGTAGAACACAAAAGGTTTGTGGGCGTTGATGCTTAGATTGCTTCCTCCCTTGGTCAGATTTTGGTTCAGTAGTATTGTGAGATGAAGCGGCCCGGACCAACATTACTCGTACGCTTACGAGAGACCGGTTCCCTCAACACAACTCGTTGCCTAGATGGCTTGCGGGTGGCAGTTTCTCTCACTTTAGTTGGATCGGATTCGAAAAAGGCGGTCCTTGAGAAGGTTGAAAAGCAACTAGTGTATCACCGTTGTGGTTTTTGCGTAGATGAGAATTGTTCTTGCTAGATACCCGTAGCAGCCACATAAAACATACAACAACAATTAGAGGACGTCTAACTTGTTTTTGCAGGGTATGTTGTGATGTGATATGGCCAATTACGTGATGTGATATATGTGATGTATGAGATGATCATGTGATGTATATAATTTCACGACTTGCATGTCGATGAGTACGACAACCGGCAGGAGCCATAGGGTTGTCTTTAATTATTGTATGACCTGCGTGTCAATCATTAAGCGCTATGTAATGCTTTACTTTATCGCTAAACGGTAGCAATAGTAGTAGAAGCATGCAGGGCGTGACAACCCCGATGGCGACACGTTGATGGAGATCAAGATGATGGAGATCATAGTGTCGTGCCGGTGACGATGGAGATCATGCCGGTGCTTACAAGATGGAGAACTAAAGCACAAGTTCATGGCCATATCATGTCACTTATGAATTGCATGTGATGTTAATCCTTTTATGCACCTTGTTTTGCTTAGTACGACGATAGCATTATAAGGTGATCCCTCACTTAAATTTCAAGATAAATTGTGTTCTCCCCGAGTGTGCACCGTTGCAAAAGTTCGTCGTGTCGAGATACCACGTGATGATCGGGTGTGATAGACTCTACGTTCATATACAACGGGTGCAAGCCAGTGTTGCACGCGCAGAACACTCGGGTTAAACTTGACGAGCCTAGCATGTACAGACATGGCCTCGGAACACAAGAGACCGAAAGGTCGAACATGAGTCATATAGTAGATATGATCAACATGATGATGTTCACCATTGTAACCACCTGAACTCACATGATGATCGGACTTGAGTTGGTGAATTTGGATCATGTATCACTCGAATGACCGGAGGGATGTCAATTTGAGTGGGGTTCTAAAGTAATATGATTAATTGAACTCATTATCATGGACATAGTCAATAGTGTCTTTGCAAATTATGTTGTAGATTACTAGCTCGCGCTGTAGCTCCCTTGAATTTTTATATGTTCCTAGAGAAATAGAGTTGAAAGATGATGGTAGCAATATTGCGGATTGGCTCCGTGATCTGAGGATTGTCCTTGTTGCTGCACAGAAGGCTTATGTCCTTAATGCACCGCTTGGTGCGCCAACCCCTCTAGCGTCGTCTGTAGATGTTGTGAACATCTGACAGGTACGTGCTGATGACTACTTGATAGTTTGGTGCGTCATGCATTACGGCTTAGAATTGAGGCTTCGAAACGTTTTGAACGTCACGGAACATATGAGATGTTCTAAGAGCTGAAATTAGGATCTCAGGCTCGTGCCCATGTTGCGAGATATGAGATCTCCAACAAGATTCTTTGCCTGCAAGATGAACGAGAATAGCTCAATCGTTGAGCATGGGCTCAGATTGTCTGGGTGCTACCATCTCTTGAATCGAGTGGGAGTTCATCTTCCAGATAAGATAGTGATTGATATAGTTCTCCAAGGCACTTTCACTAAGCTACTAGAACTTGGTGATGAACAATAAAATGCCAGGGATAGAATTAATGATCCCTCAGCTGTTCGTGACGTTTGACACCGCGAAGGTAGAAATCAAGAAGGAGCATCAAGTGTTGATGGTTAGTATAACCACTAGTTTCGAGAAGGGCAAGGGCAAGGAGGGAAACTTCATGGATGGAAAGTCAGTTGCTGCTCCAGTGAAGCAACCCAAAGTTGAACCCAAACCCGAGACTAAGTGCTTCAATTATGAGGAGAGAGGTCGCTGAAGCGGAACAACCCTAGATACTTGGTAGATAAGAAGGCTGGCAACGTCGACAGAAGTATATTTGATATACGTGTTATTGATGTGTACCTAGCTTGTACTCCTAGTAGCACCTGGGTATTGGATACCGGTTCGATTGCTAAGTGTTAGTAACTCAAAATAAGGGCTACGGAATAAACGGAGAACTAGCTAAGTGTGAGGTGACGATGTGTGTTGGAAATGTTTCCAAGGTTGATGTGATCAACATCGCACGCTCTCTCTACCTTCGAGATTAGCGACGAACCTAAATGTTATTTGGTGTTTTTGCGTTGAGCATGAACGTGATTTGATCATGTTCATTGCAACATGGTTATTCTTTTAAGTTAGAGAATAATGGTTATTCTATTTACATGAATAATACCTTCAATGGTCATGCACCCAGTAAGAATGGTTTGTTGAAACTTGATCGTAGTAATACACATGTTCATAACATTGATGCCAAAAAGATACAAAGTTAATAATGATAGTACCACATACTTGTGGCACTGCCGCTAAATGTCATATTGGTATAAAGCGCATGAAGAAACTCCATGCTGATGGATATTTGGACTCATTCGATTTCGAATCGGTTGAGACATGCGAACCATGCCTCTTGGTCAAGATGACTAAGGACCCCGTTTTTGTTTTGATGAAACGGGCAAGTGATTTATTGGAAATGATACATGTTGATGTATGCAATCCAATGAGTCTTGTAGCGTGCGGTGGATATCGTTATTTTCTTACCTTCACTGATGATTTGAGTAGATATAGTGTATATTTACTTAATGAAACACAAGTCTGAATCGTTTGAAAGGTTCAAGCAAATTCAGAGTGAAGTTTAAAGATCATCGTGACAAGAAGATAAAGATGTTTGCGATATGATCGTGGAGGTGAATATCTGAGTTACGAGTTTGGCATACAAACTTTAGACAATGTGAAAATTGTTTCACAACTCACGCCACCTGGAACACCATAGTGTGATGGTGTGTCCGAACGTCATAGTCGTGCTCTATTGGATGTGGTGCGTGCTATGATGTCTATTATCATTTTGTTACTATAATTTTGGGGTTATGCATTAGAGACAACTACATTCACTTTAAATAGGGCACCATCTAAATCCGTTGAGATGACACCGTATGAACTATGGTTTGATAGAAACCTAAGCTGTCATTTCTTAATGTTTTGGGCTGCGACGCTTGTGTGGAAAATGTTTTCACCTAATGAGCTCGAACCCAAAGCGGACAAATGCATCTTCATAGAATACCCTAAGAACAGTTGGGTGAACCTTCTATCTCAGATCCAAGCATAAAATGTTTGTTGCTAAAACTGGGTCCTTTCTCGAGAAAGGGTTTCTCTTGAAAGAATTGAGTGGGAGGAGGATAGAACTTGATGAGGTTATTGAACCTCTGCTTCAACCAAAAAGTAGCGCAACACAGAAAGATGTTCCTGTGAAGCCTACGTCAGTTGAAGAGGAAGTTAATGATGATGATCATGAAGCTTCGGATCAAGTTACTATCGACCTACAAGGAAAATAGAACTTGATGAGGTTATTGAACCTTTACTTCAACCAGAAAGTGGCGCAACGCAGAAAGATGTTTCTGTGAAGCCTACGTCAGTTGAAGAGGAAGTTAATGATGATGATCATGAAGCTTCGGATCAAGTTGCTATCAAACTTCGTAGGTCGACAAGGACGTGTACTGCTACTGAGCGGTACGACAACCCTGTCTTGGAGGTCATGTTGTTGGACAACGATGAACCTACGAACTATGGAGAAGCGATGATGGGCCCGGAAACCAACAAATGGTTAGAGGCCATGAAATCCGAGAAAGGATCCATGTATGAAAACCAAGTATAGACTTTGGTGGACTTGCTCGTTGGACGGCAGGTCGTTAAGTACAAATGGATCTTTAAAATGAAGACAGACGCTGATGGTAAATGTTACCATTTGTAAAGCTCG
This sequence comes from Hordeum marinum, assembly GCA_022496015.1. Taxonomy (NCBI): domain Eukaryota; kingdom Viridiplantae; phylum Streptophyta; class Magnoliopsida; order Poales; family Poaceae; genus Hordeum; species Hordeum marinum. The sequence continues at coordinate 164,181,166 of CM039672.1, read as the reverse complement.
CCTTGTTGCAAAGTAGTTTACGACAAGTTCAAGGAGTTCACTACGATGAGACTTTCTCACTCGTAGCGATGCTAAAGTCTGTTGGAATTATGTTAGCAGTTGCTGCATTTTTCAATTATGAAATCTGGCAGATGGATGCCAAAACATCGTTTCCTTCCTTAAGGAAAGGTTGTATGAGATGCAACCAGAAGGTTTTGTCAGTCCTAAGGATGCTAAAAGGCGTGTGAGCTTCAGTGATTCTTCTATGAAACTGAAGCAAGCATCTCGGAGTTGGAATATACACTTTGATGAGGTTGTCAAAGTTTTTGAGTCTATACAAAGTGTACGAGAAACTTGTATTTGCAATAAAGTGAGTGGGAGCATTATAGAGTTTCTGATAAGTATATGTGGATGACATATTGCTAGTCGGAAATGATGTAGAATTTCTGGAGAGCATAAACGGTTGTTTGAAAAGAGTTTTTCAAAGGAAGACCTGGATAAAGCTGCCTAATTGTTGAGCATCAAGATCTATAGAGATAGATCAAGATACTTGATGAGACTTTCAATGAGTACATACCTTGACAAGATTTTGAAAGAGATCAAAATGGGTTAGTTAGAGAGAAGTGTTCTCGCCTGCTTTGTAAGGTGTGAAGTTGAGTGAGACTCAAAGCTCGACCACGGCAGAAGAAAGAGAAAGGACGAATGTCGTCCCCTATGCCTTAGCCATAGGCTCTATATAGTATGCCATGCTGTGTACCGCACCTGTGTGTACCTTGCCATGAGTCCGTCAAGGGGGTACAAGAGTGATCCAGGAGTGGATCACTGGACAGCGGTCAAGATTATCCTTAGTAACTAGAAACTAAGGAGATGTTTCTCGATTATGGAGGTGATAAAGAGTTCGTCATAAAGAGTTACGTCGATGCAAGCTTTAACACCAATCCGGATAACTCGTAGGAGCAATCTGGATACGTATAGTGGGGCAGCCATTTGGAATAGTACCAAGTGGAATTTGATAGCAGTGTTTATGGTTTGACATAGAGATTTGCAAAGTACACACGGATCTGAATGTCGCAGACCCGTTGACTATAAGACCTCTCTCACATGCAAAGCATGATCGAGCCCCAGAACTCATTGGGTGTTAGATTCATAAACAATGCGAATCACATGGTGATGTGAACTAGATTATTGACTCTAGTGCAAGTGGGAGACTGTTGGAAATATGCCCTAGAGGCAATAATAAATTAGTTATTATCATATTTCCTTGTTCATGATAATCGTTTATTATCCATGCTATAATTGTATTGATCGGAGACTTAGATGCATGTGTGGATACATAGACAAAACCATGTCCCTAGTATGCCTCTAATAGACTAGCTCGTTGATCAAAAGATGGTTAAGGTTTCCTAGCCATAGACATGAGATGTCATTTGATAATGGGGTCACATCATTAGGAGAATGATGTGACGGACAAGACCCAAACTACAAACGTAGCTTATGATCGTGTCAGTTTATTGCTACTGTTTTCTGCATGTCAACTATATGTTCCTATGACCATGAGATCATGCAACTCACAGATATCGGAGGAGTACCTTGTGTGTATCAAACGTCGCAACATAACTGGGTGACTATAAAGGTGCTCTACAGGTGTCTCCAAGGGTGTCTGTTGAGTTGGCATGGATCAAGACTGGGATTTGTTACTCCGTGTAACGGAGAGGTATCTCAGGGCCCACTCGGTAATACACCATCACAATAAAGCCTTGCAAGCAATGTGACTAAGTGTTGGTCACGGGATCTTGTATTATGGAACGAGTAAAGAGACTTGCCAGTAACGAGGTTGAAGTAGGTATGGAGATACCGACGATCGAATCTCGGCCAAGTAACATACCGAAGAACAAAGGGAACATCATACGGGATTAACTGAATCCTTGACATAGAGGTTCGACTGATAAAGATCTTTGTGGAATATGTAGGAACAATTGTGGACATCTAGGTGCCGCCATTGGTTATTGACCGTAGAGGTGTCTCGGTCATGTCTATATAGTTCTCGAACCCACACGGTCTGCACACTTAAGGTTTGGTGACGTTTCGATAGTATAGAGTTATGTATGGTGGTGACCGAAGTTTGTTCGGAGTCCCGGATGAGATCCTGGACGTCACGAGGAGCTCCGTAATGGTCCGGAGGTAAAGATTCATATATAGGAAGTCCTATTTTGGTCGCCGGAAAAGTTCCGGGCTTATCGGTAGTGTACCGGGAGTGCCGGTAGTGTACCGGGAGACCTCCGGGAGGGGTATTTCGACCCAAGAGGCTTCATGGGCTGTGGGAGAGTATTAACCAGCCCTTAGTGGGCTGGTGGAATAGCCACAACAGGCCCATGCGGCTGGGGGAAGAGTCCCAAAGGAAAAAGAGTGGAAAAAAGGCAAAAAGGGAGAGTCCTACTCCTACTAGGAGTGGAGGAGGAGTAGGACTCCTCCCCCTTGGCTTCGGCCGACTCCAAGACGGGCTCAGCCCTACGCCAGCCCTCCTCCTCCTCTCCTCCTATATATACTGGTGGAATAGAAGGGTTTTGCACAAGATTTTCAGCCACGTGCTACCCGTTCCTCCAGTGCATAGTTTCTCCTCTAGATCGGTTTTCTGTAGTGCTTAGGCGAAGCCCTGCCGGAATTGCTCCACCACCATCGCAGGAGCGCCGTCAGGCTGCCGGAGAACTCTTCTTCCCCTTCACTCCTTCTTGCTGGATCAAGACGGTGGAGATCGTCATCAAGCTGTACGTGTGCTGAACGTGGAGGTGCCGTCCGTTCGGTGCTAGATCGGAAGGATCGTGATCAAGTTCGTGAGACAGATAATGATCAAGTTCGTGGGACGGATCGTGATCGTATCACGGGACGGATCGTGATTGGATCGCGGGACGGATCGTGATTGGATCACGGGACGCACGGCGATTTGGATCGCGAAGACGTTCGACTACACCAACCGCGTTTCTTAACGCTTCCCGCTTAGCGATCTACAAGGGTATGTAGATCCACTCTCCCTCTCGTAGATGCTCATCACCATGGATAGATCTTCGTGTGCGTAGGAAATTTTTTGTTTCCCATGTAACGTTCCCCAACACCCTTGTCCCCTTGTGCTCCCCCACCGCTGGGAATCGCCGTCGTCAACGAAATCTTTTCCATTGTCACCGCCGTAGGGGATCCGTCACCGAGTTAGGATACGGATTCGACCTCCTTTGCTCTCCCCGTCTGATTCTTGCACACTAGATTTGTTTTTCTCCATGAGGCACCTATTGCACATCTTCCTATCCACAAGAAATTCCTATAGTCTAGCAAATGATCGATTCACTAGGGTTTGCCTTCCTCCCGATGGAACTTGGTGGAACCGAGGCAAACAAATCAGTGTCACCGATTTATCTTTCTGTGTTGCTGAGAACTGTCTCGGTGAAACCGAGTACTTCTTTTCGGTCTCACTGAAAAGAGTGCCAAGTTTCTGTTAATGGGATAGTCATTCTCGGTAGCACCAAAAACTCTGCTTCTGCTGTACCGATTTTCATGTGACAGAACACAAAACCTTGGAAATATTTTGTTCAATCTTTCAAAAACCAGGCTCATTTTGTGATGACTCATCTTCTTCTGCTCTTCTATACTCTATTCACATGGTCAGTATGTCAGATGCTGAGGACAATCAGAATTTGCCAGAAAAGGGTGTTGACATGAGTTCAGGCACTAGCCCTGTGCCTAGTACATCTTCAGATCCAGGCATCCCCAGCTCCCATGGGTTTCCCAAGGCTGCTACTAGGGCTAGGAAGAAGCTGAATTCATATGAGGAGGATTCAGACTTTGTCCCTGAGGAGATTCTTGCCAAGAAGCAAGAGAAGGCTACTAAGAAGTCTGCTACTGAAGCCACTTCTTCCAGGAGAGTCGTTAGCAAAGTCTATGCTAGGTCTGAAGCTATGAGAGCACATGAGAGTGCTAGGTCTACAGTGACCATTGATCCCCGAAGGAAGTCTATGCCTGAGAAGGCAGGGGAGAACAGAGCCACAAAGAGGATAATCCATGTGACTGGCAGACCTACATCTATGTATGAAGATCCAAAGGAGGCAGCCGCTGTTGAAGAGGAGGATGAGCCAGCTGCAAAGGCTCCTCCCAAGAAGAAGGCCAAGAAACTTCTAGCTGATGCTATGCCCAAGTCTGGTACATCCAAGAGCACAAAAACCCAGAAGGCTGCTGCTAAAAAGCCTAAGAGGACATCTAGGCAGATTCCAGCTTCTAAAAAGAACAAGGGAACTGCTTCCAGAGCTGAGCATGATGATGACTTGACAACCTTGATGAAACTCAAACCACACCTTCCAGTACATAATGCCAGCTATCCACTTGCCGAAGATATGAAGAAGAGGAAAGACTCAGGTTTGAGGGCATGGAGAGCTATAGATCCATATGCCCAAAGCAAGAAGATAGCCGTGGACTACAGATTCTATACCAAAGAGAAACAGGATTTCTATGAGACTGTGCTATTTGACAAGAGTCCGACTGTGAGTGACATGAGGTATGTAGACTGGAAATTCATTAAGGAGAATGAGGACTATTTTCTAAGTGTCCAAGACAATTTCCACTACATTGGTTTGGATGAGTTTGTTGGTAGAGAATTTACTGCATGGAATGATGAAATGATCATGCAATTCTACTCCACTGCACATTTCTATGGAGATGGTAGGATTGTATGGATGACAAAAGGAGCAAGATATGAGTCCACTGTTGATGAATGGGTTGCACTTCTAGGAGTCCCCGAGGTTTAGGATGGAGACTTGGATATCTACACGTAATCCAAGGCGAGCCACAATGCCATGAAGGATATGTATACTCCTATCCCTGCAGACAAAGTGTAATCTCACAAGCTAGGATCCATCTACTATCTTCAAGCTGGCCTCTGCACCATGAACACCATTCTGAGGCATACTTTGACGCCCAAGTCAGGATATGACAAGATGATCTGAGGCTACTCCATCAACATGTTGATCCACCTTGACAGTCACACCAGGATCAGAGTCATGGACTTGATTGTTGAGACAGTCAAGAGGGTTGTTGTTGATCAGAAGTGCTCTTGCTTCTATGCACCCTATATCCAGATGCTTATCAACTCTCAGATTGAGAAGCACATATTTGCTCTTGACAGTCCCCATTCGCCCCTACAGCCAGAGCTTGAGGATAACATCATGGTGATGGATCCAGATCATCCCACATCTACTACAGCTCAAGCAGAGGCAGAGGTAGTTCGAGCCGCTAGTGCTCAAGTCCCTAGATCCAGAAATGAGCAAATGGATCTTTTGAACTCATCAGTTCAGGGCATGCAGAAAGACATTAAGGGGATTCTGGACAACCAGAACAGTCTTGTGAGGATCTTTGAAACTAGAATCAAGACCCTTAATGATAAGTCGGATAGGCTGACTAAGACAGTCACAGAGCTCCAGAAGGAAGTTGACTCAATGCTACTTCCTCACACCACTTATTCTTCAGATGATGATGATGAGGAGGATGGATCACCTCTTAGGACAGGCACACAGTTTCCTACTCAGGCTAGATCAACCACTGTGCCTACTCCAGACTTGAGGCCCTCTTCATCAGCTCCTGCTGCTCTCACCTCAGCTCCTGCTCCATCAGCTCCAGTTCCTCTAGCTGCCACTCCAACTCCATCTAGGACATCTGCAAAGATCTTTGCCGACGCTGTTCTCTCGACTCCTTCATCAACAACCGGAGGAGATCAGCCCAAGAACGCTTAGATATACGCCTTTGAACTTTTTGGTAACTTGTTGCCAAAGGGGGAGAAGTGTATATAGATCTTTAGGCTTCGAGTGAGAGAGCGTTTTGGTGTTTATTGCTTTTTCAAAAGACAATTGTTTTGCTTTCATGACTCTTTTGGTTGCTTGTGATACACGTTTGATGATGTTTGATCATATGCTTTAATGTGTGATGCTACTATTTCCTATCATCTTAATGCTTATGTGATGATCATTCATCTTTCTTGATTGTGTTGTGCTGTGATGTTCATTCTAATTATTCTCGCACACCACCAAGTTGTATGTAATATGTAAGAAGTGACCCATGTACATAATCGATTGTGCATTTGCATTCAAACGCAAATTTAAAATAATGCACAAATTTAGGGGGAGCAATTGTTTATCACATACTTCTCAAAGCGACGATTATATTCATTGATTATATCTTTGTCTAAGCTTTGATCTATATGTTGTCATCAATTACCAAAAAGGGGGAGATTGAAAGCACATTTGCTCCCTTGGTGGTTTTGGTAATTAATAACAACATATAAGTCACTGAACTAATGTTTCCACCAAGTATATTTTAGGAAAATTTCAATGATAGGGATGGCAAAAGGATTGTAGAATTACCCCAAGATGCAAGGAAATAGGTTGACCAAGCTTCAAGCAAGAGGACTTTACATTTTACATTTGTGAGAAATCACTTTGAGTCCATGGGAAAGCCAATACTATTAAAAGGGGGTAAGGTTTTGTTGGTGAACAAAATGCTCATACGTGCACAAGTGATAGTCACCAAAAACATCCACAAGCTCTCCCACCAAAGTCTGTCTATAGCCAAACATTCAAAATTGGTTCAACCAACATTCCTATCCCGGTGCCACCGATTCTAGAACCTAGACAGACTCAGCCAAACCCTAGCCACTTCGATGCAACCGATTCCATACTGGTGCCACCGAGTTTAGGTTGCCAGCTTTCTGTTACGCAAATTCACATTTTTGGTACCACCGAGATTGTTGAGTCGGTGTCACCGAGATTGGAAATCTTACCGTTGGTCACCTTATCGGTGGAACCGAGTTTCATATATCGGTCTCACCGAGATTCAAAAGTTGCCACCTTTTTTATCACTTCGGTACCACCGAGATTAACACATCGGTGTCACCAAGTTGGTCATTTTGTGTGTAACGGTTGGATTTTTGGGGATGCCCATATATACCCCTCCACCACCACCTACTCGAAAGTGAAGCACTCAGAACTATTCCATACCTATCCTATCAGATTTTCTAAGAGAGAACCACCTACCCATGTGTTGAGATCAAGATCTTCCACTCCAACCATATAGATCTTGATTTCTAGCCTCCCCAAGTTGCTTTCCACCAATCTCATCTCTTCCACCAAGCCAAATATGTGAGAGAGTGATTGTGTGTTGAGGAGTCTATCATCTTGAAGCACAAGAGCAAGGAGTTCATCGTCATTACCGAGCCTATTACCTTTTGGAGGGTGGTGCCTTCTTGATTGGTTAGGTGTTGCTTGGGAGCCTCCTACTTCGTGTTGTGGATTGAACCAAGAAGTTTATAAGGGCAAGGAGATCGCCTACTTTGTGAAGATATACCCATAGTGAGGCTAGTCCTTCATGGACGGAAGCCATATGGAATAGTCAAGGTTGCAACTTCGTGGACCCGTATGGGTGGAGCCCTCCATGGACTCTTGCGGTCGTTACCCTCCGTGGGTTGAAGACTCCATAAACGTGGTTGTACGATAGCGCCACCTATCGAAACCATGGGAAAAATCACCGTGTCTACAATTGCGTTTGATCTTCCTACCCTATCCCTTTTACTCATGCTTGTTGTTATTTTCCGCTGCTATACTCTTAGACTTGCATGTGTAGGGTGAAATTGACTTGCCATGAATGCTAAAACTGCAAACACTAAAATTTGGGAAAAGGCAAAACTTTTATTTGGTCAAGTAGTCTAATCACCCCCCCTCTAGACATACTTTTGGTCCTACACATGCAAATACATGTATAGGTCCGGTCAAGCAGCTGGCCGTGTATGCGCGCGTCGGGTGTGTGACCGAGGGGAGACCATAGTGGTACGAGGCCAGTGATGAGCCGGCGCCGACCTGCACGGTCGCCCCGATGGCACGTTGGAGCGAGCTGGAGGCGGACGTGGTCGATGACGGAGACGCGCCGTCTCGTGTGGCCGCCTTGGGGGCATGTTGGTGTCCAGGCCCCAAGCGCCGCCGGAGAGATGGCGGGAGCGCAGCGATGGCGATGGCAAGATCGACATCGGGGATGCGACATCACGCATATTCGACCCGGGGCCGTGTTGATGTCCAGCCCCCAAGCGCCGCCGGAGAGACGGCGGCAGCGCCGCGGTGGTGATGGTGAGACCGACAGCAAGGACGAGGCGTCATGTGTATTCGCCCCGGGGGCGTGTTGACGTCGAGCCCCCAAGCACCGTCGGAGAGACGGCGGTGACGCCGCGTTGGCGATGGCAAAGATGGTCCCACCCGGACCGCAGTTCCAGCGGTAGCTAGCCCCACGGTGGGTGCCAACTGTCATCGTTTTCTCCTGAGGGGTACTGCAAGGATGACAGATGCCATGGGATGACTTGACAGGTGAGAGCAAGGCTGCATTGGAGATCCGAGACGGGATAGGGTAATGGCATGCAGTGGTTTACCAAGGTTCAAGGCTCTCCGGAGAGATAATACCCCTACTCCTGCATGTGTATATATGAGTTGTATATGTAGTATAGGGTTGCTCTTGGAGCTGTATCTGAGGAGGAAGAGGGAGGTGGCTGCTCCCTTCCATGGCCTCACGTGTGAGAATGAGAGGGGAAATGAGAGGAACGAGAGATATCTTGGAGAGCTTGCCTGCCCATCGGTAAGCTCCCCTGGTGCCTCTTATATAGGGAGGCCTAGGGGACAAGGGGGGGCCCACATGGTCTAGTTACACTATTGGGGGCGGGGGGTGACATGTGATATGACTCACGACGGAGGCTACAGTGCATCACTATTGGAGCGCAGTGAAGTGACGCATGACGGGTGTACAGCGGGGAACTATTCGCCAATAGTGCCTAACTGTAGTAGGATGGCTGGCTCTATAGTCTGTCAGCTACAGTGTTGTCAGCTCGTGTCCGATGGGACGTTGGAGCTGACTTCATCGGGCCGCAGCCGGCCAGGAGGAGCCGGCCGGGAGGAGCCGGCCGGGCGGAGCCAGCCAGGAGGAGCCGGACAGGAGGAGCCAGTCGGGAGTAGCTAGCCGGGAGGAGCCTGCCGAGAGTATCTAGCCGGGAGGAGCCATCCGGGAGTTCTGTCTTCTGTTCTTCAATTGTCTTGTTGATTCATTGGGCTTGGCACACTGAGGGTGCCTCCCCTGGTGTTTGAAAATGTTGAGTCGTCTCCTTGAGCCTACCGGGGGTAATCCCCCTGACAGGTCGGTACCTGAACGAATGCCGGAGTCCCGACGAGTCGGAGGCGGGGGGAGTGGAGAGGCGGCCCGAGCGGAAGGGTGAATCGGGCGGACTGGTCTTCTGCCGATGCAGGACGGATCACGGGACGGGGCGAGATCCGAGCCTCACGGTTGTGGCAAGCTCGCCTGGGGTCCGTGGGCGGCCCGGCGTGCGGGCGGGCTGGGGGCAGGGGAGGGCTGGGGGCAATGCGACCTCGGCTTGGGGAGGAGGTAGCGAGCAAGCAGAGTGCGGGAGGAAGGAGACTGGCAGTGTCTGACTATGGGGGGAGAGGCTCGGGAAGAGGATATCGGCGGCGGCAGGGTCGCGATTGAGAGAGGTTGGGACGGGGAGGAGGTGGCGGCGGCGAGAAGATGGGGACGAGGTAGGAGGAGTGCGATGCAAGGAGCTACGGTTTGGGTAATTAGCTGCAGGTGGGGGTTTTCCTTTTTCATTTTCTTTTTCCTTCTTCTTTTCTGTAGATAAATGGTTGGATGGATGTCGTACGGAGAGATGAATGGATGGATGGATGCCATGTATACTTGGCCATGGGCAGCCCGACCCGGTCGTCCCGGCCCGGCCCGACCTTGTCCATGGGCCGGGCACGGGTCTAGATTTTGAGCCCGGTGGTCAGGCGGGCCGGGCTCGGGCCCGATGAAAACGAAGTTTACGCCTACGTCGGGCCGGGCCGGGCCGGGCTTTTTCGGGCTCGGGCCGGGTTTGGGCCCAAATCATAGGCCCGACGGTCAGGCCAGGCCGGGCTCGGGCCTGGGTTTTTAGCATCGGGCTTTTTTTGGCCCGGCCCGAGGCCCGGCCCGAGGCCCGGCCCGGCCCAAGGTATGGCCAGGTATAGTGCCATGTCATCGATATGTGTGACAACTAATTCCACCAATGAGAATAGAGAATAGAGCATATGTAATTGTGTTTTTCCTTATGTTTTTCTTCTATTTTTTCACATGAAATTTTTGAAAACATGATCTATTATATACACAGGGGTGCATATTGTAATGGCAAACAATGTTGCATAAGGATCTTTTCATTTTCTTTGCGCGAAAAATCCATTTTTCATTTTTTGAGTGCCCAAAATGAGATCTTTTGTGAAGGAGCTAGCATATATTGGTTGCAAAATTGGACCAAATCGATTTTATGAAATACTAGGACATATTTAATGTACAATTGACCAAATTTTTGGGTGTCAAAAGGTTTGATCCACCTCTCATCAAAAAGACAAATTCCTGCCAATTCAGTTGGAAACGAGTCAAATTTCAACTACAGCGACCTTATAGTTTGCTCTTTGTCTTTTTCAAAAATCATTTCTAGGTACATGAGTAGCAATAATCGGAGATACTCCAGATTTTTTGCAATATTCAACCCCTAGCTACGAACGGTCATGCTCGCCGTTTTGATCGTGTTTTGAAACGGGCATAAGAAATTCAAAAAAATGAAAAAATTGGAAACATTCGCATTGTGCCATTATATGTGACCAAGTTACCAGAAAAAATAATAAACTTATAATACGTCAATTAATTTAAAAAAGTGTTCTTAGAAATAAGCTATCATGTGTGACAATTCATGGCTTTCAAGCTAAATGATCAATCTTATGCCCACATTCACATCATAGTTTGTTCGAACGATCTAGTATTGTGCACAAGGGTGCATATTGGAATGACAAACAATGTTGCCTAAGGAATTTTTCATTTTTTTGGACGGAAAATTCAGTTTCCATTTTTCTTAATGCCCAAAATGAGTTTTTTGTGTAGGACCTTGATACGGGGCAAGACTCATGGTGGTCGATCTTTCATGAATTGGAGGGGGAAACACGAAGAACACATGGAGGAATGAGAGGAAACACTCAAGAACAAACTCAATCACACATCAACTAGGTCCAAAACATCACAAGAGGTGCAATATCCCAAATCAACCAATGATACAAGTAACGGTATGTGATCCCCCACTTTGGAGGAGGGGCCTTGAATCCACGGGGGATCTTCCCTCTAGAGGGACCTTGGCATCACTTGGGTCTACTCCCAAAGGAGGGCAAACTCCCTAGGAGAATCAAGTAATGGAGCTAAGCTCGAGAGAAAACATTAGCTAACCCTAACTTGAGGTGGAAGAAGGGTTTATATCGTCTCGGGGCGAAGGGGTAAGTTACGTGTGCCTTGGGCCTGAGTGGCATCGCTTTGTGAAGGCCGAAAGTTCCGGGCGCCGGAAGTTTCGGGCTGGTTCCGGGCGGGCTCCGGGCTCTCTCGAGTGTTGGCGAAGGCTTCGGTGGCTGGGCTGATGGAGGGTTGGAAGTTTCGGGCCGGCAGGAAGGTCCGGGGGCTGGAAGCTCCGGGCAGGGTTTTCGGGCTAACCCGAAAGTTTGCATTCGTGGTCATGACCTTGGGTCGACGATGGCTTGGAAGTTCCGGGCTGGCCAGAAGTTCTAGGCTATCCAAAGACTTGCCCTTCGTGCTAGCTCCTTCTCCTCCTTGGCCTTGGTGTTGGGGATGATTCCTTGGCCCTTCGAGGTCGTCTCCCTCATACCTAAGGATATACAGGGTTTCACTGTGTGGTAGCATCCAAGTTCCTTTGCCATCAAAGTCATGCTCGAAGAGGAGTGAGTTCACCTTAGCTTCAATGTCGCGTGCGCGTGCTCTTGTCATAGTGTCGTCTTCATGGGGATGGTGGTGGGATGCTCCGCATCATCTCCCCCCCCCTTGGGGAATATCCGACCTCGGATTAAGATCTTCACAACCATGAAATGGGGAAAGGTCAGAGACATTGAAGATGTCGCTCACGTTGTACTTGCACGTGGAATGTCGATCTTGTAGGTGTTGTTGTTGTAGGTTGGACTTGCGCTCATTGGGAAAACGCTCCTTTTGGAGATGTAGCCACACAGGGTCATCGGGCTCGAACACCATGGGGTATTTGTTTGTGTTGTGCTTGGCGGTGATGCGGTCCACTTAGCACTCGATGGTGTTCCTTGTATCTTCGTGCATCTTCTTGATGTAGCTTGCCCTTGTACTTGCATCCCTGTTGACGCATTCTTGTGGTGTTAGCGGGAGAATGTCCAATGAGGACAAAGGGTTGAAGCCATATACCACCTCGAAGGGAGACTTGTTGGCGGTGAAGTGTCTTGCGCGATTGTAGGCGTACTTGGCGATGGGAAGGCAATCTTCCCATTCCTTGATGTTCTTCTTGATCAGCACGCGGAGAAGAGTCCCAAGCGTCCGATTCGTTACCTCCGTTTGGCCATCGGTTTGTGGATTGTAGGCCGAAGAGAAGAGTAAGTTGATGCCGAGCTTGGAGCAAAGAGTCTTCTAAAAGTAGCTCATGAACTTGACATCGTGATGTGAGACAATGGTCTTGGATACTCCATGTTGGCGTAAGATGTCCCTACAAAAGAGATTGGCAATATGTGAAGCATCGTCAACTCGTGGAAAGGAATGAAATGAGCCATTTTGGAAAAATGATCCACACCAAGAAAAATAGAATCATGGCCATTCCTTGTTTGTGGCAAACCAAGCACAAAATGCATGCTAATATCTTCCCACGGTTGAAATGGTATAGGAAGTGATAGAGGCGAAGTTGTCCCTGTCTTTCGATGAGGCGGTGGCTATCGTTTTTGGTGGAGTAGACTTTGACGATCCGACTATGAACGTGTGATGACGCCGCGCCTTAGCAATCGCTAAACCAACTCCGAGAGGTTATTGACCACACCGGAGCATGATCAACCTGACCACGAGGGTCTGTTTCCTACATGCAAACAAAGAACAAGCAAGAAACTAAAATTGCAATCTAGATATTGCGAATATAAGAGGAAAGCTTTATTGATGAAGTGGGGTTCTATGACGCCTTTGTCTGGTCATGGAACACAAACGAAGAATGCGAAGTTGTAGCTATGGCGAACTTGTAATCTAAACAAAACCAAACCCTAAAACGACGCCCTAAGGGCTGTATATATGGGGGGGTAGAGGGGAATTTCGTGGCACCTTGGAGGAGGGGTCCGAAACCGACCTTAACTCAGTTTCCCCATCCATACGGACTCTAAAAACAGCCTATAATATGGTATTTCGAAATTACATGGGCCTGGCCCAACAATAAGGTGGCGCAGCACCTATATTAGCCTAGGGACGAATTTTATAAAGTAGCATCATGCATATTTCGTCCAAGGCTTCTTGCTCCCATTATGGTGGCTTCAAAGTGCGAAAATCATCACTAGAAGCTCCATTGTTCTTTCCCGCACACGCACCTTCTTCTCCATGCTTGATCCCGCTCCCATGGTCATCCTTCTTGTCCATGCCAGGTCCTTCAGTCATAAGTAAAACAAAAGTATCTAATTTAGGCAGCATCATATGTTCATGAACATTAGAAGGATTTGCAAGAAACGAAAGTACCTGGTAATTCAATTGACGTGCACGAGCTCTAGTAATTGGTCATGTATGTATAGCAGTCGGAGTTGTGGGTGTAGCATTAGCAGGGATGTCCTCATTATCGAGAGGCATGTAAAGACCATGGGATTGAGCGTTGGACTTAGCTTTGCGGCATGTAGAGCATCGGTTGATGAAGCATGTGACATCACGAAGCATCTTTGGCCAATAGAACTTGTCGGATAGGGTGGCATATGTCTTGTCGCTTCCAAAGTGACCCATTAGTCCTCCACCATGAGCCTCTTGAAAAAGCAACAAATAAGAGAAGACATGGGAATGCAAAGTTTGTTAGCGTGCATAAGATAGCCATCTTTCATATAGTAGTTTTTGCAACAAGGTTTCACTTGACAATTGGCATATGAAATAGCAAAAGAAACATCATGCTCATACAAATATTTTATATGGTCAAAACCTATAACATTCAATTCAAGTTGAGTAACGAGCATGCATTTGCGGGAAAGAGCATCCGCCACAACATTTTCTTTGCCCTTAATGTATTTGATGACATAAGGGAAAGACTCAATATATTCACTCCATTTAGCATGTTGTTTGTTCAACTTAGTTTGACCCTTTAGGTACTTGAGGGTTTCATGATCGGTATGAATGATAAATTCATGCGGTCGAAAATGATGGTCCCAAGCTTGTAAAACTCTCACCAATGCATACAATTCTTTGTCATAGATAGGACAATTGAGTTGACCGCCAGAAAGTTTCTCGCTAAAATACGCAATTGGGCGCTTTTCTTGCATAAGGACGCCTCGTATGCCATTACCACTAGCGTCACAATGCATTTTAAAAGTTTTGTCAAAGTTAGGCAAGGCAAGCAAAGGTGTGTGAGTGAGAAAATTCTCAAGTTCATGGAAAGCGGTGTCTTGGGATGGTCCCCAAACAAAAGGTGTATTTTACTTCACAAACCGACGATAGAAACCGGCTAGTCATAAGAAACTACGCACTTGTTGCCAATTGGTTTGTGTGGGCCAATTTTTAATTGCCTCAATCTTAGTTTCATCAACATGGACACCATTAGAGGAAACCACAAATCCTAGGAAAACAACTTTGTCAACACCAAAAATGCATTTGTCCATGTTTGTATAAAGTTTTTCTTGATGAAGAGTTTGCAAAATGTCCCTAACATGTGTGGCGTGTTGTTCTAGAGACTTGCTAAGAACAAGGATGTCATCAAAGTAGAACACGACACAATATCCAATGTAGGGGCTCAAAACATGATGCATCATGCGCATGAACGTACCCGGTGCTTCGGATCAGCCCATGGGTTTCACTAATAATTCATAGGGACCAAATTTTGTTTTCAAGGCTGTTTTCCACTCATCACCCTCTTGTATGCAAATTTGGTAGTAACCACTCTTCAAGTCTATTTTGGAAAATATAGTGGCACCACTAAGTTCATCTAGCATGTCATCTAAGGGTGGGATAGGGTGACAGTAGCAAATGGTGATAGCATTTATAGGTCGGCAATTGGAACACATACGCATACTACCATCTTGCTTAGGCACTAGGATCACGGGAACCACACAAGGACTCAAGCTCTCACGTACATGCCCTTTATCTAGGAGTTTTTGGAATTGCCTTTGTATCTCCTTTGTTTCGTCGGGGTTGACGCGGTAGGGAGCCTTGTTAGGAAGCGGTGTGGTGGGGATGAGGTCGATGCAGTGTTTAAACCCTCGCTTTGGTGGTAGTTCTGGAGGTAGCTCATTGGGGAAAACATCTTAAAATTCCTGCAACAATTGAGATGACACAAGAGGAAGATGTTGTGAAGGGTTAGGCCGGGTAACATCATCCTTGCACACCATCATGTAGTGAAGGACGTTCGATGGGCTCTCACTCACATCCCTCAAATCTCTTTTGGTGGCAAATAGTACTAGATCACTCATGTCCCTCATCGTGGAGTCACTCGAGCTTGGTTGTGGTGCTCACTCTCTCACTTTTCTCTCCACGATGGGACGAAGCTTGCTTGTTGGCGATCACTTGACTTGGAGACATAGGGCGAAGCACATATTCGGTGCCCTTCATCTTGAAGCTATATTGATTTGTGCACCCATTGTGTATGGAGCAACTATCGAATTGCCAAGGTCTCCCAACGAGTAAGTGGCAAACGGACATGGGCACCACATCACACTCCATGGTGTCCTCGTAAGCTCCGATCTTGAAGGAAACTTGCATGGTGTGGTCGACTTGTATTGTTCCGAAGTCACTTAGCCATTGGACCTTGTAGGGGCGAGGGTGCTTTTTCTTGACCCACTGCAACTTTGAGCAAAGTTCCTCACTTGCCAAATTATGGAAACTTCCTCCGTCGATGATGACCTTGACAGATCTCCCTTGGATACCGGCTTTGGTGTGGAAGATGTGGCAACGTTGGTCCTCATCTTGTTGTTGTTGTAGAGTGAACACTTTTGAGACAATGTGTCACACCCTATGTTTGTAGCACATTGATATGTTTGGGTTTATAAAATTTGGAGCCAACTAAAACTTTTTCTATGTGCTTGTGCTTGCTTGCTATGTTGTTTGCTTGCTTGTTGATTGTGTTTTATGACACTACTAGGTTCTATTTCACTTCATATTCATCTTCCTTGTCCCAAACCCCTTGCCCAATGATCTTGCCATGTGAATAGTGCCCAAAACTATTTTTATCAAATTTCATTTTAACTAAAAAATGATTTATTTAATTTAAGTTTCCAAACCCCCCTGGAATGGGGTTTGCACTACAAGTCCTCAAATCAGGTGGAACCTTCTTTTCCAAAGGCTTTATTTCAAACCTACTATGTATATGACTTCCCAAAACCACCAAATATTATTTTACAAGATTATTTTCATAATTTATTTAAAGGCTTTTTCTTAAAGCCAGAAATGGTTTTTCATAGGGAAAATTTATTTAAATGCTTTGAAAATATTTGAGAAAATTTAAAGAAACTCAGTGGACATATATTTTCCATATATATGAGTTTCAACACAAGGGCATGATCAGATCATAGGCAAAACCCCTCAAAACCCTTTCTGTTCAAATCAAGCTTTTGGAATATTTCTTATAGAAATATTCCCAATAAATTCCAAGAAAATTCCAGCAAGTCAATACTATCATAGGTGATGATCTTGCAAAGTTTCATATCAATCCAAGTTGATTTGGTTCATCAAACCATCCCAAAACCCTTCTTGTCCAGAGTCAAATTTGAGCAACTTTACATTGTGAAGTGTCTCCCCTTGGCCTCAAGCTTTGTGGGCATGCTCTAATGGCCAAATAGTGATGATACACTAAGTTGTGCATCAAGGGTAAAAGCCTAGCATCAATGGATCTACAGAAGTCTGATTTTGCTAAATTCTAGGGTTTATCAAATTTCCATTGTCAACTTTTTCCTCTTGATCTCAAACTTGGTGAATCCCCTCATTTCTACCAAGCCTTTGACCCTGGTAAATATCTCTGTAAGATGGTAAATATTTCATGCCCAAAACCTCATCAAACACCTTCTGGTGATTTTGTAAAACCAGCCTTTTCACCCCATTCCCTTTTACCCTTGCCTCCAAAATTTCACCAGAGTCTCTTGTAGTCACTTTTTACCCTCAGTAAGAATCTGAGGTCACCCAACCACTGGTAAGTGGGGTAAACCCCCCATTTACCCCTCTCGACAGCACCATTTCTACCCCTCTCCCCATTTCCTTCTACCCTAAGTCTCCTCCAGAGCTCTACCCTAGCTTATCCTAGCCTGTGGGCATCTCCAATACCCCAAGACACTAGGAGACACGCGGGTGGGCAGAGAATATGCCTGTGCAGGCCATTTGGGTGCTCTGGAGCGCACTACAGTGCGCTCCCGCACTATAGCCGCCCCTACCCGGCGCCACCCGACACCCTTGGGCCGCCCTAACATGTCCCCTCTGCCCCCCTCGGCGTCCGCAACATGCCGCCCGGTCGCCCCCTCTCCCCTCTCTCTCTTGCACGCGCATGGCACTGCCTGAATCGGCGAGTGGCCGCGCTCGCACGCGCGCACCTCCGGGCCCCCCTCCTTGCTGCCTTCCCTCGTCTCGTGCACGGATCGCGTCCAGGTCGCCCCCAGACACGGCCTTGCCCGCCCCCATGGCCTGTGGTGAGCACCCCGTGCTCGCTCGTGCACCGTGCCCACGGTGGACCGGCGGCCGCCTATATATAGGCCTCCCTGCTCCCCTGACCCTCTCTCCCTGCTCTCCCTCTCCCTCCGCGTCCTCCCCGTGCCTAGAGCGCTCTTCCCCACGGTCGGGAGCCCTCTCCCGACCCAAAGCCTCGCCGCTGCCGTCGGGTTTCCCCCTCGCCGGCGTTCCCCTCTCTCCCCGGCGACCCTGCAACCTCCCTCCGATGCGTGACGCCCCCAGGAGCACGTCGGTGCCCTCCACTCCGGCCGCCGCGGCTCGTAGCCTCCGGTGAGCTCCTCCTCTATCCCTGTCACGAGGAGAGGGATGACAGGTGGGGCGCACCTGTCATCCCCTCGCCCCCTCCTCCTCTCGCTCGCAGGTCGGGCCTGCGGGCAGGTTTAAAACTAAACCTGCCGCACGCGGCTCCTCGCCTGGGCTGGCCTCCCTCTCTGGGCCGGTTTCGGCCAGGCATTCTGGCCCGAAAGGGCACAGTAGCCCCTTTTTCTTTTCTTTTTTTCTATAAACTTCTAAAAATCCCACAAAAATAAATATTTATCATATGACAATATTTCTTCCACCAAAAATCTTAGAATATTCCATAGAATTTTATAGTGCCATTGATAAAAATGTTTGAAAATAGTTTTAGTACTAGTTTATTTTAAAACCTATATATAGGCACCTTTTTGCCTCTATTATTTTATTTCCAAAATCTTTTCCATGACAAAACCCTAAGAGAATATTTTTAGTATGACTTTTAGTATTTATCAGAGTAGGTGAACATTTTTGGTAGCAGGTTGAGTGCTTTGTTTTGTGTGATTGCTTATTTTTATCGCTTTCTTTCACGACGACAGATTGGGCGGTTGATGAAGAAGTTGGACCCGAAGACGTCGAAGACCCCGAAGACTTTGTTGAGCCAAGCAAGTAGCCCTTTGACCATGTTGAGAAACCATTTTTATTGCGTGTCATATAGCACTTTACTTTCATCATATTTGATCATGTGTTGTGGTGTTCCCCTTTCGGTGGGATACCTCCGTTACATTTCCTTTGACACTGGCATCGTGAATGACCCTACCACCTTATGAGGGTTGTGTGGGTGGGAGTAGTTAGGTTGCTAATAGACGCTACGCAAAAGGGATGGGACTTATGCATAGTGATGGCAAGAAAGAAAATGATTTCAAAGATTTTTCAAAAACCCCGTCGGGTGCCACTGATGCCCAAGGGAGATGATGATGAGGTGGGTGACCACTTGAGAAAGAAGTTGTGTGTCGGGACAAGAGAGTGATGTGGTTCGAAAACGGATTGGTGTAAGTTGCGACCGTTACTCCAACCTTACATGCCCAACCATGATACCCCTTATGGGACGAGGCTTTGTTGATTACCTTGGTGGGTATTGGCAAGGAGCCTGCATTACTAGTGGCTAGAGTGGCGTGGTCACTCTCGATACGGGGTCGTACCGGTATGTACGATCATGTGCTGTCTTCATAGGCACCGGGCACACCATTGGTCCCCTTATGGATGGTACGATTAGAGCGAGGCTCGTGTGATGTACATCGTGAGGGTTGGGTACCAATCGAGTGGACTCTTTGTTTAGTATCGCTAGGGGAAAGGCATTGTTCGGGCGCTTACCTCGGGTATGTTATATACAGCGAGTCGTGGATGACACGGAAGTTCCCCGAGTCTTGTGGGTAAAGTGTGCAACCTCTGCAGAGTGTAAAACTATTCGAATAGCCGTGTCCACGGTCAAGGACACTTGGATGACCGCTCTTGTGCTACGTCCAAATGTTTATACAACGGGTGTGTGGGTGTGTTGGAGACACAGATGGTACGTGAACTAACTCCGATGACTTAGCATGGGAAGTGATCTAAGTCTGATGACTTAGCATGATGAATGAACACATGGTGTTCAACCTCTACTTATGTTGATATCTGTAACTTGTTCATAGGGATATCTGCTAATTGTTGATGCATGCTCACTAGTTACTTGATCATGACATTTGCATTCAAATTAGCTTTCCACAAAATCACCTACTTAGTGCTATATCATGCATCATTATTACCTTGTTCCGCAACTTGGGTTGCTTGCGAGTACATTCAAAAGTACTCATTGGCTTGCCACTGGTTATTTAATTGGCCAGGCATGGAAGAATAGGAGTATGTTGAAGAGTTTGTTGGAGACGAACATGCGAACTAGGATGCTTCCCAGTAAGAATGCTTGTAGGTTAAGGCAGATGGCATGGGTTCACGCTTTCGACCAAGATTTCCGCTGCTTGTTCTATTTTAAGTGTTTGGCCCGTGTGGCCCTATCTATGTAAGACTAAGACCTTCATGGTCGTTATTTGTGTAAGACGTTAAGTATGGATGTAAGACTCTTGTTATTTAGCTTCTGTGTGTTCAGTGAGCATTGATCTCTGGGATCATTGTACACATGCATTCGGTGATCTCGACTTATGAGTCGGGGTCCCCACACAATGAGGGCGGGGCTCAGATCGTTATCACAAAAGATTTAAGAGTCTTCATCTTCATTGACTTGTCGGTGCATAGACACTTGTTCCAAGGCTTCCATCTCATCTTCACTCATGGAGTCATAGGAACCGTCATCTTGAAGGATCATAATCCGCCTTATGGGACACTCATACATCTTGTGTCATCGGCCTTGGCATGTGAAACACTTGATGGAGCTTGTTTTCACGTCATCTAGTGTTGGTGTAGAGGATGACGCTCTTGTCTTGCTTGTAGGAGCGTTGCAGGATGATGAAGTCGACTTGTCCTTGTAACTTGACTTGTCAGCTTTTGTCATGCAAGTTATCATAAAATGTGTCATAGTTGGAGAATCTTGGGTAGTTGCACTGTAGGTCTTGTAGGAGGCCTTGGAGTACTTGTAGTCCTCTTGAACTTGACGTTCTGCATTGGTGGCTTGATGCACTAGCTCGAGCAAGTTGGAGTAGGGTTGGAAATCCGCAATTTTCTTGACTTAGTAATTGGGACCATTCAAGAAACGTGCCATAGTTTTCTCATCCTCCTCCTTCACATTGGCTCTTATCATGGCTATCTCCATCTCTTGGTAGTACTCTTCCACCGACTTGGTGCCTTGCTTGAGTAGTTGCAGCTTCTTGAAGAGATCGCGATTATAGTGTGTTGGGACGAATTGAGCTCTCATGAGATCTTTCATTTGTTCCCAAGTGGTGATTGGAGGGTCACCTCTTTCTCTTCTTAGCTCAATCACTTGTTCCCACCATAAGCACATAATCTTGGAACTCGAGGGAGGCCATGGAAATCTTCTTGTCCTCTTCAGAGTTGTGCAACATGAATATTTTTTCAACCTTGAGTGCCCAAGAGAGATAGTCTTTGGGATCGTTGCCTCCGGAGAACTTAGGCATATTGAACTTGAGCTTGCCAAAGCGATTTTCTTCATTGTTGTTGTGATTGCGGTATCCTTGTCGTGGAGGAGCATGGTTGTCTTGTTGAAGTTAGCTTTGCTGTGCAGCCTGATCATCCATGTGGTCAACGGGATTTGCTTGAGGTCGTGCTTCTTGTCGTGGAGGGGCGTTGTTGTCATGTTGGTATTGCTCTTGCCTTGGAGCGAGCTCATCAATGTGTTGCTCCTCTTGCCATGGGTGTTGGTGACGTCGTTGTCGCATCCGTTGTTGGCGTTCTTGGTGCTCCTCATGACGTGCGGCTTCCTCTTGGCGTTCTCGATGTAGAGCCTCGCGAGCTATTCAGTTGCATTCTTGCAAGGCATGGGTTGATTCACGAAGTGCATGTTGTGCCTCATTTTCTTGCTCTTCACGGTGCCGGTCTTCCTCATGGCGGTGACATAGGCGTTCTTGCTCGTATGCATCTTGCTCTTGTTGGTGATTGTGGTCACACTCACGATGTCGACCTTGAGGCTCGTCGTCGTGGACATGATTGCTTGAGTATTGAGAGAGACGACGTGCATCATGTTGTTGTGATCGATCCAACGGAGGAGGACTCTCGCCGGAGGATTCCTTGAAGGAATGTCAACTTGTGGTGCGCCGACGAGTTGAGGTAGAAGTGGATGATGCACGGTTTACCATCAAGGTGCGGAGCTCGTCCATTTGGGTTGTCATGAAATCCCGTGTTCGCTCCTCGGATTCAGGTATGTTGGTGGCGAGGTGCATGATGCGGTCCATGATGACATCATGTGCTTTGAGCATTCCCTTTTGTGCGACAAAGAATTGTAGTTTGGTGACGTAGTTGTTCGCGTCGTCGTCGTCGTGCTCCTCAAATGCCGGGTTCGTCATAGTGTTCCTATCCATGGTACTGAAGTAGATATAAGTGGAAGAATGAGAAAACACAATACCAAATACCGTTTTGAAGGTTGAAATGAGGATCAATCACTCCATTTGAAATTGTGGAAATAGTAGAATTGGTACCGAGTTTGCTCTTCTCACACCTACACAAAGTAAAGCTTTGAAGTGTAGCTTGGTAGGATGGTGGCACAAAATTCAAGTAATTTGAGAATAAGATTCAATCAAGTTGAAGTAGATTCGCAAATTCATAAGTAAGACAACATGAATCAATAGCAATGAGTGAACTCAGAAACACACACACGAATAGAAAAGTGGGGTTGTGCAACCAAGAAATGAGCTCAAAATGTGGAGTCCACAGAAAATGCTCTTGTTGCACAACACTAGATAGATACTAGCACGATTGCTCAAATTGGCATGATATGAACTTGTGAACAACCTATAAGAAACAAAATGCGTCGTCTTCCTATTCCCAACTTGCTATGTATGTAAGAGGCATGAGTCACTCGCTCAAGTGATCCAAGATGATCAAGTATGATGTGCAAATTTGACGATGCTATTTCTCTTTTGTTCTTGCTTAAAGGCTTTGCTTTTCTTTCTTTTAGCAATGATATTTGGATTGTCACTATGCGGGACGTGCACACCTAGATAGCAATTATGTATGTGGGTACTTTGTAAGACAATAGAAGATACTAAGATGTATATGCATGCAATTGTAGTTGTGTGGAGTATGTATCACTAATGTTCACAAGTAGCATGGCCCAGCAATACTCGATGGCTATTCTCAGTAGGCAAGTAACGCCAAGAGGCTCGGGGTAACAATGCAATGGCAAGGGTATAAGTCAAGAGTGTCGTCGCGGTTACCGTCCTTGCTTAAGTTGTAGTGTCAATGGAGAGTTGGTTGGCGACGATCCGGGGCGATGATGAGCAGCAATGTCGATGAAGAGCCACCCCTAAGTAGCCAAAACACCTTAGGAAGTTGATGAGGACATCCCTACTAATGCTACACCCACAACTCCGACTGCTATACATACAGGACCAATTACTAGAGCTCGCGCACATCAATTGAATTACCAGGTACTTTCGTTTCTTGCAAATCCTTCTAATGTTCATGAACATATGATGCTGCCTAAATTAGATACTTTTGTTTTACTTGTGAATGAAGGACCTGACATGGACAAGAAGGATGACCATTGGAGCAAGATCAAGCATGGAGAAGAAGGTGCGCGCGCGGGAAAGAACAATGGAGCTTCCAGTGATGATTTTCGCACTTTGAAGCCACCATAATGGGAGCAAGAAGCCTTGGATGAAATATGCATGATGCCACTTTATAAAATTTGTCCCTAGGCTAATATAGGTGTTGCGCCACCTTATTTTTGGGCCAGGCCCATGTAATTTCGAAATACCATAATATAGGCTATTTTTAGAGTCCGTATGTATGGGGAAACTTAGTTAGGGTCGGTTTCGGAACCCTCCTCCAAGGGGCCACGAAATTCCCCTCTATTCCCCCATATATACAGCCCTTAGGGCGTCGTTTTAGGTTTGGGTTTTGTTTAGATTATAAGTTCGCCATAGCTGCAACTTCGCGTTCTTCGTTTGTGTTCCACGACCAGACAAAGGCGTCACAGAACCCCACTTCATCAATAAAGCTTTTCCTCTTATATTCGCAATATCCAGATTGCAATCTTAGTTTCTTGCTTGTTCTTCGTTTGCATGCAAGAAACAGACCCTCGTGGTCAGGTTGATCGTGCTCCGACGTGGTCAATAACCTCTCGGAGTTGGTTTAGCGATTGCTAAGACGCAGCGTCATCACACGTTCGTAGTCGGATCGTCAAAGTCTACTCCACCAAAACGATAGCCACCATCTCATCGAAAGACAGAGACAACTTCGCCTCTATCAAGTGGTATCAGAGCTCCAGGTTGCTCGGTGAGATTTTATCAGTTTTCGTAGTTTAGATCGCATCTGTTTCTTCATACCTTTAGTCCACGAAAAAGCCAAAAAAATAGGGTTAGATCATCATATCCGAACCAATCTGAGTCTTTGCATAGTCTTTTTAGTATTTTGCTTTGTTGAATTTGCGGTTACATCGTCGTGTCGAGTTGCTGGTCTTAGTGTCTAGTCCTTTAGAGTTTCGAGTTCTATTCATAGGTTGTCACGCCGCCAACGCATCGTCTTCATAGTCGCCATATACCACCACCATCATCACCACTGGTAGATATCACCACCCACTATCCATTGGTGTCCATATATACCAGCACCAATCCGAGTCCAGCTCGTTTTAGATTTCGTTTCGAGATCTTTTTGATTTAGGATTCATGTTTTGCTACCTGCGTAGGTGTCGGAAAAAAAAATTGGCACGCTTTGCAAAGCACGTTTTGGCCCAAAAAAATTTCGGCCGAAAATATTTTTTCCCTATCTTGATTTTAGGTTCTCCGGAGCGTTTTGAGACACTTGCTATCATAGTGATTTTTGTCGAAATTTTTGGTCGTCGCAGCCCCCAGATTGCTCCAGAAAAAAAAATAGTCCAAAAAAATTTCGTGCCCATCTTGCTTATACGACGTGGCAAGAGTTTTGAGACACTCGCCATTGTAGTGATTTTTTGAGCAAAAAAAAAGAGGCGCCGACAAAAAAATAAAAAAAATTCAAAGTGTGCTCTTCCCTTGATTACGTGTAGCGTCGTGATTTTGTTGGTGCTTTAGGCTCGCATCTCTAATACGGATCTAACCTAGGACCAGCACAGTACCGTCGTTGAGCGTTTATTCAACCTTGCATCTCTGAATTGATTATTGCTAACCCTTTTTGCTACCATATTATAAGCCATCCCAGCTCCACATACATCTACGTCGTGTGTTTTTGGCACCACCTGGCAATCGCTCTATCCATGCTTTGAGAGTTTTGACTACAACGGTTGCCGATCACCGCCTGCTGCTGGGTAAGAACTGGTAAGAATTTGAGATTCGCTTAAAGGATTTGTGACACACCACCACCACCACCACCACGTCCCAGTAGTCTGTAGGTTTCATATTCTTGTGTGTTTCCTATTTCTGCTAACCATGTCAGGATCACACGACGACGGAAGCGACTGGGAGAGCATGACCAACAAAGCGCTCTGTAGAAGAATATTATCAGGAATTACAAACTGGTATGATTAGACGTGGTATTGTTGAGGAGAATGAAGCTATGCTTGCACGTTTTATGGGTGGATTAAATAGAGAGATTCAGACTATTCTGGAGTATAAGGAGTATAACACTATCACTCGTTTATTTCATCTTGCTTGCAAAGCTGAACGTGAAGTGCAGGATCGACAGGCAATGGCGAGAACTACTTTTTCTGCAGGTCGCACTTCATCATGAACGCCACGTACCTCATCTACTTCCACACGTCCTATTGCAACACCACCTACTTCAACCTCCAACTCCAACCGCGATACCAAGAAACAGGCTCCTACTCCACCCTCTACGAAGAGCACACCTTCTGGGCCTGCACAGAGCTCTTCTTCATCTATTGCATCCATAGGGCAAACACATGAGGTTATATGTTGTCTTTGCAAGGGTGGAGGTCACTTTGCGAGAGAATGCCCTTCCAAGCGTGTCATGATTGTTACTGAGGATGGTGGATATGCGTCCGCTAGTGATTATGATGAGGAGACTTTGGCTCTCATTGCAAGTGAAGAACAGGGTGGCGAGGATGCAGAACCAGAGACACACTACATGGCTGCTGATTACGCTGACAGGTATGAAAGTTTAGTTGCTCAACGTGTTCTCAGTGTGCAGGTTACACAGGCCGAGCAAAATCAGAGGCACAACTTGTTCCACACAAAGGGAGTTGTGAAGGAGCGTTCTGTTTGTGTCATCATCGATGGAGGGAGTTGCAATAACTTGGCTAGCATGGAGATGGTGGAGAAGCTGTCACAGAACCCCACTTCGTCAATAAAGCTTTCCTCTTATATTCGCAATATCCAGATTGCAATCTTAGTTTCTTGCTTGTTCTTCGTTTGCGTGCAGGAAACAGACCCTCGTGGTCAGGTTGATCGTGCTCCGGCATGGTCAATAACCTCTCGGAGTTGGTTTAGCGATTGCTAAGGCGCAGCGTCATCACACGTTCGTAGTCGGATCTTCAAAGTCTACTCCACCAAAACGATAGACACCATCTCATCGAAAGACAGGGATAACTTCGCCTCTATCAGAAGTGGTGAGGCTCGCTACTCAAAATCTCAAATGAAATGTGTTGCGGAAGAAATGCTGGAAGTTGACGGAAAATCTTTTGGGAAAAAACCAGAAGGAAGAAAACTGTTGAATGAAAACTTTCTGCAAAGGCCGGAAGGTCAGGGTCGGCCGAAGGTTACCTGGGCCGAAAGGTCTGGGGCAGACGGAGGTTCCGAGGGTCGGAAAAACTGGAACGAACCCTAATTTCCAAATCTAGGACTTGGGAGGAAAATCGTGAGGAGAAATCCAAATCTGACGGTGAAAAAGAAAAATTGGTGGGGATTGACTGGATGGAAAGCTAGATCCAAATGTCCACAACGAGATCCGCGGATCCAAATCAACAAAATCTCATCAAATCCAACAAATCCAAGAGATTTTGGGTAAGGCTATTTTTGTAGGGATTTTTGAAATTGGGATGAAATCAAACAATATTAGGCTAGAAACGAGGGGAGGGGGCTCCAAATTCGTGATCAACGTGACTCATGATACCATATGATACGGGGCAAGACCCGTGGTGGTCGATCTTTCACGAATTGGAGGGGGAATCACAAAGAACACGGGGAAGAATGAGAGGAAACACTCAAGAATAAACTCAATCACACATCAACTAGGTCCATAACATCACAAGAGGTACAAGATCCCAAATCAACCAATGATACAACTAACGGTATGTGATCTCCCACTCTAGAGGAGGGGCCTTGAATCCATGGGGGATCTTCACTCTAGAGGGGCCTTGGCATCACTTGGATCTACTCCCAAAGGAGGGCAAACTCCCTAGGATAAGCAAGTAATGGAGCTAAGCTCAAGAGCAAACATTAGCTAACCATAACTTGAGGTGGAAGAAGGGTTTATATAGTCTCGTGGTGAAGGGGTAAGTTACATGGGCCTTGGGCCCGAGTGCATCGCTCTATGAAGGCCGAAAGTTCCAGGCTAGGACAAAAGTTTCGGGCTGGTTTCGGACGGGCTCCAGGCTTTCCCGAGTGTTGGTGTTGGCTTCGGTGGCTGGGCTGATGGAGGGCCGGGAGTTTCGGGATGGTCGGAAGGTCTGGGGGCCGGAAGCTCCGGGCAGGTTTCGGGCTAACCTAAAAGTCTGCATCCCTGGACTTGACCTTGGGTCAAAGGTGGCCCGGAAGTTCCTGGGTGGCCGGAAGTTTCGGGCTATCCAGAAACTTGCCCTTGGTACTAGCTCCTCCTCCTCGGCCTTGGTCTTGGGGATGATTCCTTGGCCCTTCGAGGTCGTCTTCCTCCTACCTAAGATACATAGGGTTTCATTGTGTGGTAGCATCCAAGTTCCTTTGCCATCAAAGTCATGCTCGAAGGGGAGTGAGTTCACCTTAGCTTCAATGTCACGTGCGCGTGCTCTTGTCATAGGGCCACTTGGGGTTTGGCTTGATGGTGCCGTCTTCATGGGGATGATGGTGGGATGCTCCACATCAGACCTACCATATATTTGTTGCAAAATTGTATCTAATCATTTTTATAAAATATTAGGTCATATTTAATGTACAATTGACTAAATGGTTGGGTGTCAAAAGCTTTGAGCCACCTCTCATGAAAAAGACAAATTCCCCCGATTCAGCACAAACCGGGTCAAATTTGAACTCCAGCTGCCTCATAGCTTGCTTTATATTTTTTGCAAAAATATTTTGTAGGTAAAAAGTATCCATTTAATAATATAAACACCGAAAGTTTTCCAAGATTCAACCACTAGCTAGGAACGAGCGTGCCCGCCGTTTTGACTGCATTTTGAAATGGACATGAAAATTTCAAAAATAAAAAAATAAAAAAAATAAAAAACCCTTCACATTTTGTCTTTATATGTGACAAAGTTACCAGGAAAAATAATAAACTTATAATACGACAATTATTGTAATTTTTTTAAAAAAAACGAGCTATCTTGTGTGAAGATTCATGGCTTCCAAGCCAAATGATCAATCTTATGGCCACATTCATGGCATAGTTTGCTCAAATGATCTCATATTACGCACAATGGTGCATATTGGAATGAAAAACAATGTTGCCTAAGGAAGTTTTTCATTTTCTTTGGACTGGAAATTCATTTTCCCTTTTTTGCCCAAAATGAGTTTTTTGTGTGAAGGACCTACTATATATTTGTTGCAAAATTGGACCGAATTATTTTGATAAAATATTATGTCATATTTAATGTACAATTGACTACATGGTCGGGTGTAATAAGTTTTGAGCCACCTCTCGTGAAAAAGATAAATTTCCCCCGATTCAGCAAGAACTGGGTCAAATTTGAACTGCAACTGCCTATAGTTTTCTCATGATTTTTGCCAAAAATAATTTCTAGGTACATAAGTACCTATTTAATAAGAGATACATGGTTTGGTGGCGAGAAATTGAGGGTTGGACTATGAACGATGGCCCCAACTCTAGGGCGTGCAAATTGGCATTCCAGCCGCGTGGCCACCACGTGACCTTAGCATTGACACACGTTCTGGGAGGCCTAGGCATGTCTGATGCGTTGGGCACTCCCTCGGTAGGTGGTAGGAAGAAGATTACAATAGAAGAATCTCACGAGGAGACTAAAATAAGCTCAAATATGAATTAGCAGCCAAGTGTTTGGTTAGCGATGGGGGAAATGAACATGGACAATGGACATGGGTTTTGGCTGAGGATGATCATCTACTAAGGATGCCGTCTTGGCAAATTTTCAGCTCAAATGAAGGAGCCTAAGTGGCACTTGCTTCACAAAATACCACACTGGACAAAAAATGAATGTTGAATCCGGGATCAAATGAATAAATGGATTGAGTTGCAATTTGGTGGAGGATAATAATTTTGGCATAGGAAGGCACTGTAATTTTTTATACCATTTGTACATGCCAAAGTGGTACTTCCTTCACAATGCTCTTAACTGCACAGAAAATAGAAATTGATGCTAGGCCCACATAGATGATTGGATTGAGCTGCAATTTGGGGGAGGATGGTAATCTGGGCATAGGAAGGAACTGTACAAATTTCATACCATTTCGATAAATACAAATGGTACTTGCTTCACAATGCTCTCCATTGACCAGAAAATTAGGAAAAGTATTGAGGAAAACTGGCTCATTAAAATCAGATAAAATTTGGCGTAGGGGTGTTATATGGGCAGGGTCATGTCCTGGTAAATGTTTAACAATTATAAAGCAATATAAAATATTTGCTTCACAAATTGAAAATATTACCAAAAACAAAGATTGGATGGTGAGATCACATGGATTATTATATGGGGATCAAATTTTGTGTAGAGCTATTATATGGGCATATAGAATATGTGGAAAAAAATTAGTTCATTAGGAGATGCCTAGCTAGTATTTACTTCACAAAGCTTCTAGTTAAATAAAAACTTTGGAAATTTGATGAGGAAGATTTAATAGGCAAATGGAGCTGAATTTTGTCATGAGGCAATTATTTGGATAGAAAAGACTGCCCAAATTTTTTGAGGGTGATGAGGACATCCCTGCTAATGCTACACCCACAACTCCGACTGCAATACATACACGATCAATTACTAGAGCTCGCGCACGTTAATTGAATTACCAGGTACTTTCGTTTCTTGCAAATCCTTCTAATGTTCATGAACATATGATGCTGCCTAAATTAGATACTTTTGTTTTACTTATGAATGAAGGACCT
The DNA here is from genome assembly GCA_022496015.1 of Hordeum marinum. NCBI lineage: Eukaryota > Viridiplantae > Streptophyta > Magnoliopsida > Poales > Poaceae > Hordeum > Hordeum marinum. Next base: position 164,151,328 of record CM039672.1, on the reverse strand, counting down.
GGCATGGACAAGAAGGATGACCATGGGAGCGGGATCAAGCATGGAGAAGAAGGTGCGTGCGCGGGAAAGAACAATGGAGCTTCCAGTGATGATTTTCGCACTTTGAAGCCACCATAATGGGAGCAAGAAGCCTTGGATGAAATATGCATGATGCTACTTTATAAAATTCGCCCTAGGCTAAAATAGGTGCTGCGCCACCTTATTGTTGGGCCAGGCCCATGTAATTTCGAAATACCATATTATAGGCTGTTTTTAGAGTCCGTATGTATGGGGAAACTAAGTTAAGGTCGGTTTCGGACCCCTCCTCCAAGGGGCCACGAAATTCCCCTCTATTCCCCCATATATACAGCCCTTAGGGCGTCGTTTTAGGGCTGGGTTTTGTTTAGATTACAAGTTCGCCATAGCTGCAACTTCGCGTTCTTCATTTGTGTTCCATGACCAGACAAAGGCGTCACAGAACCCCACTTCATCAATAAAGCTTTCCTCTTATATTCGCTATATCCAGATTGCAATCTTAGTTTCTTGCTTGTTCTTCGTTTGCGTGCAGGAAACAGACCCTCGTGGTCAGGTTGATCGTGCTTCGGCGTGGTTAATAACCTCTCAGAGTTGGTTTAGCGATTGCTAAGGCACGACGTCATCACACGTTCGTAGTCGGATCGTCAAAGTCTAGTCCACCAAAAACGATAGCCACCATCTCATCGAAAGACAGGGAGAACTTCGCCTCTATCACTTGTGGTGCCATGGGAATCCCCTAGCTTAGGCTCTTTCCACTCTTTATTCCATAGTCCATCAAATCTTTACCCAAAACTTGAAAACTTCACAACAGAAAACTCAACAGAAAACTCATGAGATCCGTTAGTATACGAAAAATAAATCACCACTTTAGGTACTGTTGTGAACTCATTATTTATTTATATTTGTGTAATACCTACTGTATTATGAATTTTCCATGATTCATACCCACTGATACGACCCATAGATACATCAAAATAAGCAAACAACACAAAGAAAACAGAATCTGTCAAAGACAGAACAGTCTGTAGCAATCTGTAAGCTTTGAATACCTATGGAACTGTAAAAATTCTAAAAAATTAGGACAACCAGGTAAATTTGTATATAAATCCTGTGTAAAAATTTCAGATCAATTTGACGCTCTGAAAAAGTTATAAAAATACTAGATTGAGCGCAAAAATTTCTGTTTTCCAGCAAGATCAAATCAACAACTACCATAGATCACCCCAAAGGTTTTACTTGGCTCAAACACTAATTTAAACAGAAAAACACAATTACTACAGGAGTAATAATGTGCCAAACAAACAAAAATAGAAGCAAAAAGCTCAAAGCAAAATAAAATTGGATTGCCTCCCAACAAGAGCTATTGTTTAACGCCCCTAGCTAGGCAAAATGCAATAGATCTAGGTATTGTCATCTTTGGTATGCAATCCATAAGTAGCTCTCATAATAGATTCGTAAGGTAATTTTATTTTATTCCTAGGAAAGTGTTCCATTCCTTTCCTTAATGGAAATTGTAATATAATATTCCCTTCCTTCATATCAATAATTGCACCAGTCGTTCTAAGGAAAGGTCTGCAAAGAATAATAGAACATGTAGGATTGCAATCTATATCAAGAACAATGAAATCTACAGGCACATAATTCCTATTTTCAACAATAATAACATCATTAATTCTTCCCATAGGTTTATTTATAGTGGAATCCGTGAGATGCAAATTTAAGGAGCAATCATCAAATTCACGGAAACCTAACACATCACATAAAGTTTTTGGAATAGTGGAAACGTTAGCACCCAAATCACACAAAGCTTGGCACTCATAATATTTAATCTTAATCTTAATAGTAGGTTCCCACTCATCATAAAGCTTTCTAGGTATAGAAACTTCCAACTCAAGTTTTTCTTCAAAAGCCTTCATCATAGCATCAACAATATGTTTAGTAAAAGCCTTGTTTTGATTATAAGCATGAGGAGAATTCAACATGGATTGCAACAAGGAAATACAATCAATCAAAGAGCAACTTCCATGTTTAAAGTCTTTTAAATCCAAAAGAGTGGGTTCATTGCTATTTGAAGTTTTGACCTCTTCAATCCCACTTTTATCAATCTTAGCATCAAGATCTAAAAACTCCGAATCATTGGGACGCCTTTTAACTAAAGTTGACTCATATCCAGTCCCATACCTATCAAGATTAATATTGGAAAACAAAGATTCAATAGGAGTCACGTCAATCACTTTAAGATCTTCATCAATATTATCACGAGATTCTGGCTTCGCAACCATTTTATTGACTAAAGTAGCTTGTTTATTGGAAATTTGTCCCACTAAGTTTTCAAGGTGAGTAAATTGAGATTTCAAACCATAGAACTCTTTAGACATATCACCAAGTTCCTTATTCATGTATTCCCACATAATTTTTTGTTCTTTAAGTTCATTCTTGAAGAAACTATTGTGATCATATTGAAGTGACATGAAACTTTTAACGTTATCCTCTATATCTTCCAACTTTCTAAGATAAGGATCAAAGCCGTTGGGTTGAGCCATAAGACGATCTACCAATCTTAACACGCAAGCAAGCAAAAAGCAGACGAGGAGACGAACGAAAAAGGGCGAATGCCAAATCTTTTTGAAAATTGTTTTAGAAGTGGGGGAGAGGAAAACAAGAGGCAAATGGCAAATAATGTAAACGCAAGAGATGAGTTTGTGATGGGTACCTGGTATCCTTGACTTGCTATGTATCTCCCTGGCAACGGCGCCATAAATCCTTCTTGCTACTTCTCGAGCATGTTGGTTTCCCATAAAGAGGAATAGTTTGATGCAGCAAAGTAGATAAGTATTTCCCTCAGATTTTGAGAACCAAGGTATCAATATAGTAGGAGATACAAGCGAGCCACCAATAGATATACTGGTACAAGGAATCAAACTCTTGCACCCAACGCTATAAAGGGGTTGTCAATCCCTTCACGGTTATTTGCAAGGATGAGATCTAGTAGAGATTGATATAATAGGATGCTTGGACGGAAAGTAAAACTAAAAGTAAAAACAATGCAGAAAGTATTTTTTGGTGTTTTTGGTTTTAGATCTGAAAATATAATATGGAAAATAGACCCGGGGGCCATAGGTTTCACTAGATGGCTTCTCTCATGATGGCAAGTATTACGGTTGGTGAACAAATTACTGTCGAGCAATTGATAGAAAAGCGAATAGTTATGAAGATATCCAAGGCATTGATTATGCATATAGGCACCACGTCCGTGACAAGTAGACCGAAACAATTTTGCATCTACTACTATTACTCCACACATCGATCGACTCTTGCCTGCATCTAGAGTATTAAGTTCATGAAGAACAGAGTAACGCATTAGGTAAGATGACATGATGTAGAGGGATAAACTCAAGCAATATGATGAAAACCCCATCTTTTTACCCTTCATGGCAACAATACAATATGTGCCTCGCTACCCCTACTTTGTTACTAGGTGAGGACACCGCAAGATTGAACCCAAAACTAAGCACTTATCCTATTGCAAGAATTACCAATCTAGTTGGCCAAACCAAACCAATAACTCGAAGAGACTTGCAAAGATATGAAATCATGCATATAAGAATTCAGGAAAGACTCAAATATTCATGGATAATCTGAACATAAACTCACAATTCATCAGATCTCGACAAACACACCGCAAAAGAGTATTACATCGCATAGATCTCCATGAAGATCATGAAGAACATAGTATTGAGCAAAGAGAGAGAAGAAGCCATCTAGCTACTAGCTATTGACCCGTAGGTGGTGAACTATTCATGCATCATCGGAGGGGCAATGGAGTTGATGTAGATGCCCTCCGTGATCGAATCCCCCTCCGGCAGATTACCGAAAAAGGTTCCAAGATTGGATCTCTCGGGAACGGAGGCTTCTGGCGGCGGAAAAGTGTTTTTGTGGCTCATTCTGAAATGATGGAATATTTGGGAATTTATAGGCCGAAGATTAGTGTTAGGGGAGGTGCCAGGGGCCCATAAGCCTGCCCGGCGCGGGTGGCCCCTTGGCCGTGGCAAGCGGGCTTGTGGCCCCGTGGCAGCTCCTCTGTCTTGGTTCTCAAGTCTCGTGGCTTCCATATTTTCTAGAAAAAATCATTCCGGAGGTTTTATTCCGTTTGGACTATGTTTAATATTCCTTATGTGCGAAACTAAAAAACAAGGAAAAACAGAAACTAGCACTAGGCTCTAGATTAATAGGTTAGTCCCAAAAATAATATAAAATAGCATATTAATGCATATAAAACATCCAAAAAAGATAATTTAATAGCATGGAACAAAAAAATAGATGCGTTGGAGACGTATCACTGGGCTACACTCTGGTAGAAGGGCAGCGGCGGGCGGCGGCTGCGGGGCAGTGACGCGAGGCGGCTCCGACAAGGAGCTGCGGAGGTGCAGGTGCCGGGCGGCGCTAGGGCAGCGGGAGGCGGGCTTCTGCGCACGCGGAGTGGCTCAGCCGCGACAGTGGGTGGCTTGGGTCTGGGCGGGCCTGCCCCGGGCCTGGCGGGCTTCGATTGCGAGGGGGGAGGGAGAGAGGGGTGATGTGGCGCTCTCCGGTTGGCCACGAGGGCTGCCGCGACGACTGGGCTAGCTGGGCGCCTCGAAGTGGCACGATAAAGGGTGGTCGGGCCTGGATTTCGAGGTTTGGCGGCTGGAGGTTAGGGATGCCATTTTTGGCATGGGAGGACCTCCTTTTATAGGCAGGGATTAGGTTGGGGGGGGGGTCGCACCGTTTTTGACCCTCCGAGCAAGATCGGACGGTCCGGTCTGAGGGGTAGCTTTCGAGGTGGGTTGATGGGCTGTGGGGAGGGGTTGTGTGTCGAGGGGAGAGGCAGATTGTGGCCCGCGACACGCGTTTTGAAACACCGAAAACGTTCGATAATAAACCGATGACCGCACTTCTATTGTTGATTGTTCGGGTATCAAACGACCTCTAATTGCGGCGAAATTTGGCAGGCGGTCTACCTACGATAAAACAAAATCGCACTCCAACTTTTGACCCAATCCGAGAATGTTTTTTGTGTGGTTTTTAAAACATTTTTTAAACGATGTCATGGGCGTGTGGATGTGTGGTTGGTCTCACAACGGTCAACGACACGAACGGAGAGAACCGACAACTACGAACGGATGCAAGTTTTCGAAAATGAGTGATGATGCTATGTAGATGATGCGATGATGAATGCGACAACCAAATGAATCACATGATGACAACGGAATAAAAGGGGAATCTTCTGGAGTGTCAGTCTCGGGCTATTACAACTCTCCTCCAATAACAAGAGATCTTGTCCCGAGATCTTATAATGAGAAGGGGAAGAGAAGGAGCAAGAGGAAGAGGTAAAACTTAGCCGCTCCTTTGACAAATGAGTGAAAACAATGAATCTTGAAGGTTGCAAAGATAATAAGAATGGCACGAGAAACAAGCAAGAATTCAAAAGAAATTTGGGTAGCACTTAGGTAGAAAAGAGAGGCAAAAGTTGATAAGCTGAAAAGATCTTGAAAAGATTTCAGAACACACTAGTTAAATGGATAAGCAAAGAAAGAACATGATCTTGATAAAACAAGATGACGGTTCGAAGAGAGAAACACCACAATGCCCCCCGAACAAAAAACAGAAGCTATATCGATGGAAAGAAAAGAACGGAGAAGAAAATAACAACTTCTACCACAATTCAATTAGAAAAGCATATTTACAAGAAGAGATTGAACGGAGTTGTTGGAACATAAGCAACGAAAAGAAAAGGCTTATTGTGGGCTTATGGAAAATATCTCAAAATTATGAGGTGACAACCCGCCACTAGCAGAAACAATTGGTTTGATTGAGATCCACAAAGAGATAAAAACTTGTTTCACGAAGAGGAGGAGGAGAAAACTTGGATCATTGGTAAGCATCATAATTGCCACAATCCTTAGGAAAGTCTTTAGGTGATCTAATGCAAGATGACCCAGAGGAAGACAAATGGGATTAAATATCTCATTCTTGATAATTATCTCAGAGACTCCTCATGAATCAAGAATGCTATAACACCACCTCAAAAGATAAGGGAGAATGAATTGCACTTGGGAATGCAAGATAAGGAATACTTGGGATTCTCCAACAAGAATCTCGAAGAACACTTGAGATTTAATACGTCCTTAACGAACAGCCAAGAAGAGCCTCTGTATACAAAAGAATGATGAATAGAAATGAAGGATGAAAATAATAGATTATGGCCTTGCTATGATTTAGGTGAAGCTTCCTCACGAGATACTTGAGAAAACTTGGATCTCCGGAAAAGAAAAGATGAACAACTTAGAATCAAGAATTTGATATCATGAACAATTCTGAAGAAGGATTGAAATCACCTAGATGAAACAAGAATAATAATTATGTTATGCTTATCCTTCGTCAAATTAAGTTGTTGACAAGCAACAGATTTAGCATACTACTTATTCTTATTGGAAAGATTGTAGAGAGATAGAGAACAAGCTTGAAGAATTCACGAATGAACCATCGGTAAGAATTTGGAATGAATGGAGATACCCGAATGAATGGAGATGGATGAGAGCGAAGGGATCACGATCTTCCTAGAGAAATCTTGAACTAAACACCGGAATAATTGAGACACGAACGAAGGGACAACAATTGAGAAGAATTATAGAACGAAAGCTAAAAGCTGAGAACGAAGAAATCTTCTGAAATTATGGCCTTTGGAGGATCGAGAAATGAACACAACATTGAAATGCTCCGAATAGATATGGAAGGAATTACTCATGATCAAAAACCATTTGAGAGGATAACATGAAGCTAAATCATGAATCTTCATGAGAGAGGACAAAGATTTTAGAGAAACACTTCTTCGATCTTCAAACGCATAGAATGATGACTAGAAACAACACCATGAATTACTGAGACACTTCGGAAAGATTTAAAGAGTCGGGTAAGATCCTGGAGAGAAACCATGGGTTATGGGCCCACTCAAAAGAAACCACCGTTGAAACGAATGCTTAGGAAGAGATATTGCATTGGTACAAACCTAAACTTGATGAGGTGAGAACCTCCAAATAACTGAAAAGATTATGAACGGAAACATGAATCTTCTGAGATATCCTCAACACTATGGACAGGATAGAGAGAGACGACAAAAAAGAGATACTTGGACAAGAATTTCCAACATGGGAATTCATTTAGCGAATGAAAAAGATATGATGAACGCAAAGAATAAAACAAGAACGAAGAATGATGAACTCATAGCACTGAACATCTTCATCAGAATCACCGGATACAACATGGAAGAAAATGAAAGCGAGGGCTTGACATGACTAAAAAGGATACTTGATTCAATATGACGTGCTCCGGAAGAAAAAGGGCAGGAGGGTGGGGGAAACAAAGAAAACTTAGGATGAATGAAAGAACTCTAAAAAGAAATATGAGGATAGATCTTGCAATATTTGAAAAGATTGAATTATCTTGAAGAGAAGCACACCGGTTAAAAGAATTCATGACAACTTGATTGAGCAAAAGAATTAGCATTCCCACAGAAATATGTGAACACTTCTTAGGAAAGATAGGAAATCACCACTTGACAACGAAGCACCACGAGATACCATATTCAAAACAGAACAAAGGATGAGGCTTAAGAAACAAGCCGGAAACAAATACATAACCCATTTGTATTTGCCGGAAGGATAATCCTAGGTAACTCGTTGAATTCCCACCTGAGAACTCCCGAAATCTTCCGGTTATGCAATCGGGTCCATAGATACAGGGAGCAAAATCCATCACTCAACTCCTAACATGATACTACACTCCAATGTAACACATCCGTCAACGCATAACCAGAGGTCTCGGAAACTCATCTACCTCAGACCCTCGTAATCACAACGATACCAATTATGGCAGTACATCTGCACGCGCTTCCCAGTACTGGGTGATGCAAGCTCCTCTCGCCACAAAGAGTATCGAAGCAATTTCGAACATCCGCATCCTGAGATACTAAGGAAACTGAACGATAGCAATGTGTCAAGAATCCCCTGAAGCTCAACTCCTCGGGACACTTCTACCCCAAATTGACAGGAGGCAGCAGGAACAAAATTCCGGTCACATCAACATCATAGAGAATCCAAAATACCCACATGATCCTAAAAAAATTGAGTGAGAAGAGGGGCAGAATTAAAATTCCTACGTCAGGATTCCTCACTAGAGCATATAAGAGAAGTAAAAAGAATCCTACACTCCGATATATGACTAGACTCAAAATAGTTTTCACTAGACTCGACTTGGCCAAGTTCGATCAATCAAGGGGGCTCCTAGGTCGGTACAGGCTTTGATACCAACTTGTGACGCCTAAGATGCGATCCTATCCTTATTTTGGATCGAGGGCCTCGACAGGGATAGAAGCGCATCTCGTCGCTTCGCAAGAATGGATATCATTACAAGGACATGTATAGAAGAGATGAGTATATGGAATTGGCTTATACTCTCCACAAGCTACATCAAGTTCACATCAATGCAGGGACATATTCAACCATCATACATAAGAGCAGGGTTCGACTACGAACGAAAACAAACGATAAAATGACATTCATCCTTGCTATCTGAGGCTGCCGCCTAGAACGCATCCTAGATTGATGAAGAAGAGAACTCCAAAAGAAACAAGCATAGCGCTCATGGCAAATCATCGAATTACCTGTACCTTGAACTGTTGTTGTAGTAATCTGTCAGCCACGGGGACTCAACAAGCTCATTTCCAAGGGTACCAAGACTAGCAAGCTTAATGGCTGAGGTATGGTTAAGTGGTGAGGTTGCTGCAAGCACGAAGCATTTATTTGAGTGTCTAACTTACAAGAGCAATAACAAATATGGTGCTCTACGCATAATGGGCATGAATTAGAATGATCACTAAGTGATCCTGAACACCTATTTACGTCAAACATAACCCCACTATGTTCACGCTCGGATCAGAACCGATGAGTCGAGATAGTCACGGTTACGACACGGTTGGTGTATTTTATTTGAGTTTACTTCAAGTTTGCTATGACCCAGTGTTAAACAAAATTTCCAAGTTGGCACGTAACCGCGGGCACGGCTCTCATGAGCGATTTAACCCTGCAGGGGTGCTCCAACTCATCCATCACAAACTAACCACAAGCTGTGTTGGAATAACCTCGACCGCAGAAAAACACGTGATCTCCTTGGAAATTCTGTTGGAAAACCTCAACCTCGATATAACCCAAAGTATCCTCGAAATCCCTCACACAAGATGTTCCATAAAGGTAAAACAAATCGAGCAAGGCCGCCCGACATGTCTACGAACCGGATAGGAGCCTTGTATCTCGTTTTCAGGACCCGACAGATGGGCTATGGTTACCAGGCCAATCACCGAGTTGCCCCGGGTAGCATTAATAAGCTGCTCTGGGTTGGACCAACACTCATGAGGAGCACTGGCCCGATTTTTTTATTAAAGATCCACGGGTACCGATGGGTCCCTATGCAATTTATTATTTATTAGGCAAATGTAGTACCAATGTTGGTCCTTGCCAGAAGAGTTTTATGCCAAAACGAAAATCAAGTGGATCCCCATAACAACCCCTATCATTTTAGAAGCGCTCAATATGGAACATAACACCGGTACACAAGTAACTAGGGATGGCAAAATTTGAAGAAACACCGAGAAAAAGGCCAAGCATTCCACCTTTTACCAAGTATATAGGTGCATTAAATTAAATAGCAATAATATTGTGATATAACAAAATATCCATGTTATCACATGGAAGCAACTGCACCTGCAACTAACAACGCTATAAGAAGGGCGGAGCAAGCGGTAACATAGCCAAACAAAGGTTTTCTGGGATGTGGAGGGGTTAGAGGCTTTTCACAACAATGTTGGGAGACTCGACATACAAGTGGTAGGTAACAAAACATAATGATAGAAGCGACACAACTAGCATAGCAATGATAGTAGTGGTATCTAGGGAAATGACATCTTGCCTAAGACCGCTTGGAAGAAGAACGAATCCATGAAAAAGACGAGCTAATGTAGTCGAACGAATCCTCACACTCCGAACACTTTCGGAACTCTATCGAGAAGAAGCACTCTGAAAACAACATCAACACATGGTACACCACAACATATGCATGACATGGTGCGCAAACCAATATGATGCATGTGCATTTAATGATGCAAGGCATGGCAAAGCACAACAATCAAATACTACCCATTAAGTGAAGCTCAATATGCAACGAGTTGCATATTGACGAAACTCCACATTTGAATTACTTAGTCATTCCTGTTTAGGTACACAACAATATTTAATGTTTTAAACATGGCAAGAGGTGAAGCATAAGCAAACTATAACACCTAGGCATTTTAAATGAGGACGGAAACAACATATAGTATTTCCGAAACAACCTCATATGCATATTATGAATTTGGTCCATATCTGAACTAACCACATTTTATATTTATTAAACAGCAAAATAAAGGGCACCACGTGATTCTACATGTCATTCTAGTCGATTTACATATATGGATCATACGAAACAGAGCTACGGTCTAAAAGATACGACACACACAAGATGAACATGACATGAATGCAAAATGCATGAAAATTACAACCACAAGCATTTCAAAACATGGATTCTACATGATAATGTGATACTACATGCAATTCTACGAAATATTCATATATGGCATGTCCAAAACAGATCTACGGTTCAACAAATATAACCAACACAAGATATAGCTATAATATGCCGAAAACAGCGACATGGCATATCGCAACCCACAAATCAACAAGCCACAACCACCTAAAATGCACAACAAAGATATGGTGATGTATCCTACATGATACACAATAATTCATCTAACTACATAAACATGAATGGAAGCAAGGATCAATGGCAATTGAGCTCACAAGATGGCATGTTGAATTAGTTTTTAAGGACTTTGTGAAAATACCAGTTTTTAACACAGCAGTTTTTACCACGAAGGCATATTGGCAGCAGTAAAACTATATTCTACAAGGCATATAATGGCATCAAAAATTACAGAATGGTAGAGGACATAATAAACAACAAATAAATCCATTACACCAACCCCAAAGGCGCTATAGATCATTAGCAAAATACATGGCAAGACAACAACAATTTATTATAGATTCCAGACTTGGAAATATTTCCGCATCTCAAATCAGCAACATTGATTAAGCTTGTTCTCATGGTGAAATTACAGCTAAGCCTAAGATTCATGGCATGTCAAACCTATCAGCAACACATAGACATGGCACACTACAACACACTCCAAAGACACAACTAAAAGGAGGCATGGATTGCTTAATACGAGCCTCGCAAAATGGAACTTAATGTTAACAGATTACAGTTTTAACATGATAGCTGCTTAAGAGAAACAAATGAACATGTTAATGAAGTCCTACCTAGCAACCAGAGGCATGTCAACACAGTAGACATATTATAGAGCACATCTCATGAAGAAACCACATGGAAAAGACCCACGGTTTAATTGCAATCATCCACACGAAATCGAACAAAATAATAGATTTGCACCTAATGACACGATGCACTTTTGCAACGTAGATATTAACATGCAAATGAATCCTATTCTTATGAAAATACAACCATAGTGTAGAGCACATTGAGTAGAACAATTCTCATATATATCACTTCAACATCTGATTCACGGTTATCGTGATACAAGTCAAACAAGATGCCAACATGATGATTTTTGCACAGAGTTTAAGGACTTAGTCGTTTTTACCCCTCTGGAAAGGTGGACGAGGCAGTGCGGGATGGAGCGGTCCACATGGCCGTTTGTTAGGCGGGTCCGGGCGAAGCAGGGATGGAGGTGGATGGGACCATCCGGGGCGGGGGTTGGGGAGGTCGTGGCCGGCGGCTTCTCCGGCAAGGTGATCCGACACCGGCAAGGTCGAGTACGGTGGATCCAGGGCGGGGCGGCCTGGATCTAGGTAGGGCGATGACGGATCTGGCGGAGTTGAGGCGGGGGTGACGGGATCCAACGGCGGAGCTCCGACGAAGCAGCTTTGGCGAGCGGAGCGCGGGCTAGGCTGTTGCGGCGGCGGCTGCGGCGAGCGGGCGGTGGTGCTGGGCCGCGCTCCAGTGGAGCTCTGGTGGACGGGCGGCGACGGCCGGTGGCTGCGGGGTGACGACGCGAGGCGTCTCCGACGAGGAGCTACGGAGGCACGGGTGTGGGGCGGCAATAGGGTAGCGGGAGGCGGGCGGCAGCGCACACGGGGCGGCTCGGGCTGCGGCAGGCCTACCCCAGGCCTGGTGGGCTTCGGTTGCGAGGGGAGAAGGGAGAGGGGCGATGTTCTCCGGTTGGTCGCGGGGCTGCTGCGACGGCTGGGCTGGCTGGGCGCCGACAAGTGGCGCGGTGGAGGTGGTCGGGTGCGAATTTTGTGATGTGGCGGCTGGAGGTTAGTGAAGGGGCTAGGTGCTACTTCCTGAGCTTGCGTTGGTTTTCCCTTGAAGAGGAAAGGGTGATGTAGCAAAGTAGATAAGTATTTCCCTCAATTGTTGAGAACCAATGTATCAATCCAGTAGGAGATACAAGATGGTCCCCAATCTTCGCACCTACACAAACAATCAAACACTTGCATCCAGGGCTATAAAGGGGTTGTCAATCCCTTCACGGTTATTTGCAAGGATGAGATCTGATAGAGATAAATATAGAACATTACTAAAACGAAAAGTGAAAAGATTGCAGCAAAGTATTTTTGGTTTATAGATATGAAAATATGATATGGAAAATAGACTCGGGGGCCATAGGTTTCACTAGAGGCTTCTCTCATGAAAGAAAATAATACGGTGGGTGAACAAATTACGGTCGAGCAATTGATAGAAAAGCGAATAATTATGAAGATATCCAAGGCAATGATTATGCATATAGGCATCATGTTCGTGTCAAGTAGACCGAAACGATTCTGCATCTACTACTATTACTCCACACATCGACCAACTCCTGCCTACATCTAGAGTATTAATTTGATGAAGAACACAGTAACGCATTAGGTAAGATGGCATGATGATGAAAACCCCATCTTTTTATCCTTGATGGCAACAATACAAATACGTGCCTCGCTACCCCTACTATGTCACTAGGTGAGGACACCACAAGATTGAACCCAAAACTAAGCACTTCTCCCATTGCAAGAATTACCAATCTAGTTGGCCAAACCAAACCAATAACTCGAAGAGACTTGCAAAGATATGAAATCATGCATATCACAATTCAGAAAAGACTCGAATAATATTCATGAATAATCTGAGCATAAACCCACAATTCATTGGATCTCGACAAACACACCGCAAAAGAGTATTACATCGGATAGATCTCCATGAAGATCATGAAGAACATGGTATTGAAGCACAAATAGAGAGAAGAAGCCATCTAGCTATTAGCTATGGACCCGAAGCTCTGTGGTGAACTACTCACGCATCATCGGAGGGCAATGGAGTTGATGTAGATGCCCTCCGTGATCGAATCCCCCGCCGGCAGATTACCGGAAAAGGCTCCAAGATTGGATCTCACGAGAACGGAGGCTTCTGGCGGCGGAAAAGTGTTTTTGTAGCTTGTTCTGATAACGATGGAATATTTGGGAATTTATAGGCTGAAGAATAGGGTTAGGAGACCTGTTGGGGGGCCAGAAGCCTGCCAGGCGTGGCTAGGGGTGGTGGCCGCGCCCCCTGGCTTGTGACCTCCTGGTAGGTCTCTTGCCTTTCCCTCCAAGTCTGGTAGATGTCTTCTGGTCCAAGAAAAATCACCGCGAAGATTTTATTCCGTTTGGACTCCGTTTAATATTCCTTATCTGCAATACTCAAAAACAAGGAAAAAACAAAAACTTGCACTAGGCTCTAGATTAATAGGTTAGTCCCCAAAATAATATAAAATAACATATTAATGCATATAAAACATTCAAAACAAATAATATAATAGCATGGAACAATCAAAAATTATAGATACGTTGAAGACGTATCAAGCATCCCCAAGCTTAATTCCTACTCATCCTCGAGTAGGTAAATGATAAAAACAGATTTTTTAATGTGGAATGCTACCTAACATATTTATCCATGTAATATTCTTTATTGTAGCACAAATATTCAGATCTGTAAGACTCAAAATAAAAGCTTAATGTTGACATAAAAACAACAATATTTCAAGCATAATAACAAAGCAATTGTATTTCTTCAAAATATAATGGCAAAAGAAAGTTATCCCAACAAAATCATATAGTGTGGCTATGCTCCATCTACCCCACACAAAGTATTTATATCATGCACAACTTGATGACAAGTCAAGCAATTTTTTCACACCTTTTATGTTCTCAAACTTATTGAACTCTCACGCAATACATGAGCGTGAGCCATGGACATAGCACTATAGGTGGAATAGAATATGGTGGAGGTTGTGAATAAAAAGGAGAAGATAGTCTCACATCAAATAGGCGTATCAACAGGCTATAGAGATGCCCATTAATAAATATCAATGTGAGTGATTAGGGATTGCCCTGCAACAGATGCACTAGAGCTATAAGTGTATGAAAGCTCAAAAAGAAAGTAAGTGGGCGTGCATCCAACTTGCTTGCTCATGAAGACCTAGGGCAATTTGAGGAAGCCCGTCATTGGAATATACAAGCCAAGTTATATAATGAAAATTCCCACTAGTATACGAAAGTGACAAAATAGGTGACTCTCTATCATAATGATCATGGTGCTACTTTGAAGCACAAGTGTGGAAAAAACATAGTAGCATTGTCCCTTCTCTCTTTTCTCTCTCTCTCTTTTTCTTTTTTTTCTTTTATTTTGGTGGGCATCGATGGACTCATTTTTTTTATTTGGGCTCCATTGGCCTCTTTCATTTTTGATAAAGTCCGGAGTCTCATCCCAACTTGTGAGGGAATCATAGCTTCCATCATACTTTCCTCACATGGGACAATGCTCTAACAATGATGGTAATCACACTTTTATTTACTTACAACTCAAGAATTACAACTTGATATCTTAGAACAAAATATGACTCTATATGAATGCCTCCGGCGGTGTACCGGGATATGCAAAGATCTAGCATAGCAAATGACATCAAAAACAGACAAGCCATGAAAACATCATGCTAGCCATCTTACGATCATGCAAATCAATATGAAAATGATGGTGCGTGTCATAATAAATGGAACGGTGGAAGTTGCATGGAAATATATCTCAGAATGGCTATGCAAATGCCATAATAGGTAGGTATGGTGGCTGTTTTGAGGAAGGATATATGGTGGGTTTAATGCACTGGTGAAAGTTGCGCGGTACTAGAGAGGCTAGCAAAAGTGGAAGGGTGAGAGTGCATATAATCCATGGACTCACATTAGTCATAAAAAAATCACATACTTATTGAAAAATAATATTAGTCAGCAAATCAAAGTATTAGACGCATGACCCTAGGGGAGATATTGGTAGGAGTAAACCATCGCGCGCTCCCGACCCTCACACAAAGGGTGACAATCAATAAACAAGTCATGCTCCGACTTCCTTACATAACGATTCACCATACGTGCATACTACAGGAATCACAAACCTTTACACAAGTATTTTTACGAATTCACAATTCCTTCCTAACATTACTCTTAATATTACCATCTTTATATCTCAAAACTTTAGGCAAGGAATCAAACTTCTCATAGTACTCAATGCACTTTATATGACAGTTTTTATTATATCCCTCTTGGATGCCTATCATATTAGGACTAAATACATAACCTAAACCAATTACCATGCTGTTTAAAGACTCAAAATAATATAAGTGAGGTATGAGAGTTCAATTATTTCTATAAAACAAAACACCACCGTGCTCTAAAAAGATACAAGTGAAGCACTAGAGCAACATTGCCTAGCTCAAAAGATATAAGTGAAGCACATAGAGTATTCTAATAAACTAATGATTCATGCATGTCTCTCTCAAAAGATTTGCGCAGCAAGGATGATTGTGGAAAACTAAAAAGCAAAGACTCATATCATACAAGATGCTCCAAGCAAAACACATATCATGTGGTGAATAAAATATAGCCTCAAGTAAATTTACCGATGGATTGAAGACGAAAGAGGGGATGCGTTCCGGGGCATACCCAAGCTTAGGCTCTTTGGTATCCTTGAATATGTATTGGGGTTCCTTGGGCATCCCGAAGCGTAGGCTCTTGCCACTCCTTATTCCATAGTCCATCAAATCTTTACCCAAAACTTGAAAACTTCACAACACAAAACTTAACAGAAAACTCGTGAGATCCGTTAGTATAAGAAAATAAATCACCACTTTAGGTACTATTGTGAACTCATTATTTATTTATATTGGTCTAATATCTAAAGTATTCCAACTTCTCCATGGTTCATACTCCCGATACGACCCATAGATACATCAAAATAGGTAAACAACACAAAGAAAACAAAATTTGTCAAAAACAGAAGAGTCTGTAGTAATCTGGAAACTTCGTATACTTGTGTAAGTCCAAAAATTCTGAAACATTATCCCAACCTGGGAAATTTGTATATAAATCTTGTGTAAAACTTTCATACTAATTCGACGCTTAGATAAATTTATACAATTCCTGGACTGGAAAAGTTTCTGTTTTTCAGCAAGATCAAATCAACAATCACCATAGACCATCCCAAAGGTCTTACTTGGCTCAAACACCAATTAAAACACCAAAACACAATTACTAGAGAGGTAATAATGTGTAAAGCACTCAAAAATAAAAAGGAAAAAGAAAAAACTTATCTATTCATTGGGTTGCCTCCCAACAAGCGCTTTTCTTTAAAGCCTTTTAGCTAGGCATGATGATTTCAATGATGCTCACATAAAAAGTAGTAATTGAAACATTCAAGAGAGCATCATGAATCTCATTACAAGCACATTTAAGTCTAACCCACTTCCTATGCATAGGGGTTTTGTGAGCAAACAATTTATGGGAGCAAGAATCAACTAGCATAGGAAGGCAAAACAAGCATAACTTCAAAACTTTGAACACATAGAGAGGAAACTTGATGTTATTGAAATTCCTACAAGCATATGTTCCTCCCTCATAATAATTTTCAGTAGCATCACGAAGGAATTTCACAATATAACTATCAAATAAATCATTATTTCCATCATCAATTATAGCATACGTGTTGTCATCATCAAAACTTGGGGAATAAAGAATATCATATTCATCAAGCATAGCATCCCCAAGCTTGTGGTTTTGCATATCATTAGCATCATGGATATTCAGAGAATTCATACTGACAACATGGCAATCATGCTTTTCATTCAAGGAACTATCATGAATCTCCTTACAAATTTCTTCTTTCAACACTTCATCAAAATTTTCAGATTCATGATTTTCAAACAAAACTTCATAGAGATAATCAAGTGCACTCAACTCACTAGAAATTGGTTCATCATAATTTGGTCTTTTGAAAAGATTAGCAAGTGAAGAGGATCCATATCAATAGATTTTTAGCAAGCAAAGATGCAAGCAAATAGAAGGCACATGGCAACATAAGCAAATATAAGAACGAAAAGGCGAACGGAAGAAGGGCGAATTAAAAGGAAAATCTTTTTGGTATTTTCTGAAAATATTTTAGAAGTGGGGGAGAGGAAAACGAGAGGCAAATGTAAAATAATGTAAATGCAAGAGATGATTTTGTGATGGGTACTTGGTAGGCTTGATGTAGATCTCCCCGACAACGACGCCAGAAATCCTTATTGCTACTTCTTGAGGTTGCGTTGGTTTTCCCTTGAAGAGGAAAGGGTGATGCAGCAAAGTAGATAAGTATTTCCCTCAGTTGTTGATAACCAAGGTATCAATCCAGTAGGAGATACAAGCAAGTCATCAATCTTCGCACCTACACAAACAATCAAACACTTGCACCCAACGCTATAAAAGTGTTTGTCAATCCCTTCACGGTTATTTGCAAAGATGAGATCTGATATAGATAAACATAGAAGATTACTAAAACGAAAAGTATATAAAAATTAAACCGATTGCAGCAAAGTATTTTTGGTATTTTTGGTTTATAGATCTGAAAATATAATATGGAAAATAGAACCGAGGGCCATAGGTTTCACTTGAGGATTCTCTCGTGAAGGAATATAATACGGTGGGTGAACAAATTACCGTCGAGCAATTGATAGAAAAGCGAATAATTATGAAGATATCCAAGGCAATGATTATGCATATAGGCGTCACGTTTGTGTCAAGTAGACTGAAACAATTCTACATCTAGTACTATTACTCCACACATTAACCGACGCCTGCCTACATCTAGAGTATTAAGTTCATGAAGAACAGAGTAACACATTAGGTAAGATGATATGATGTAGAGGGATAAACTAGAGAAATGTTATGAACACACCATCTTTTTATCCTTGATGGCAACAATACAAATACATGCCTCGCTACCCCTACTATGTCACTAGGTGAGGACACCGCAAGATTGAACCCAAAACTAAGCACTTCTCCCATTGCAAGAATTACCAATCTAGTTGGCCAAACCAAACCAATAACTCGAAGAGACTTGCAAAGATATGAAATCATGCATATAAGAATTCAGAAAAGACTCAAATAATATTCATGGATAATCTTAACATAAACCCACAATTCATCGGATCTCGACAAACACACCACAAAAGTGTATTACATCAGATAGATCTCCATGAAGATCATGAAGAACATGGTATTGAAGCACAAAGAGAGAGAAGAAGCCATCTAGCTACTAGCTAGGGCCCCAAAGGTCTTTGGTGAACTACTCACACATCATCGGAGGGGCAATGGAGTTCATGTAGATGCCCTCCGTGATCGAATCCCCCTCTGGCAGATTACAAGAAAAGGCTCCAAGATTGGATCTCTCGGGAACGGAGGCTTTCGGTGGCGGAAAATTATTTTCGTCGCTCCCTTTTGTATTGGGGCAATATTTGGTAATTTATAGGCCGGAGAATAGGGTTAGGAGACCTGTTGGGGGCCACAAGCCTGTCAGGCGCGGCCAGGGGTGTTGGCGCGCCCCTGGCTTGTGACCTCCTCGCAGGTCTCTTGCCTTCCCCTCCAAGTCTAGTAGATGTCTTCTGGTCCAAGAAAAATCATCACGAAGATTTTATTCTGTTTGGACTCCGTTTAATATTCCTTATCTGCAATACTCAAAAACAAGGAAAAAACAGAAACTAACACTAGGCTCTAGATTAATAGGTTAGTACCAAAAAAAAGCATATTAATGCATATAAAACATCCAAAGAAGATAATATAATAGCATGGAACAATAAAAATTTATAGAATGTTGGAGACGTATCACTAGGGGGGGCATTTTTGGCATGGGAGGGCCTCCTTTTATAGGCAGGGATTAGGTTAGGGGGGTTCTGCATCGTTTTTGACCCTCCGATTGCGATTGGACAGTCTTGTCGGAGGGGTAGCTTGCTAGGTGGGTTGATGGGCTGTGGAGAGGGGTTGTGTGCTGAGGGGAGAGGGAGATTGTTGGTCACGATACGCATTTTGAAACATCGAAAACGTCCGATAATAAACCGATCACCACAGTGCTACGGTTGACCGTTCGGGTATCAAACGACCTTTGATTGTGATGAAATTTGGCAGGCGGTCTACCTACAATAAAACAAGACCGCACACCAAATTTCGACCCAATCTGAGAATATTTTCCATGCGCTTTTAAAAACATTTTTTAAACGATGTCGCAGGTGCGTGCGTGTGTGGTTGGTCTCAAAACGGTCAAAAACACGAACGGAGAGAACCGGCAACTAAGAACGGATGCAAGTTTTCGAAAACGAGTGACCATGCTATGCAGATGATGCAAATGATGCGATGATGAATGTGACAACCAAACGAATCACATGATGACAATGGAATAAAAGGGGAATCTTCTCGAGCGTCGGTCTCGGGCTGTTACACTCGTGCATTTGAGGAAGCGTGTCATCGAAATATACAAGCCAAGTTTAATATGAAAAGGTAATTCCCACTAGCATATGGAAGTGACAAAATAGGAGACTCTCTATACGACATGTATCAAAAAACAAGATGAACGGTGGCTTTGCCGCAAATACTATGTCAGGTCTATATGATCATGTAAAGCAGTATGATGATGAACGAACTAGTCATGTCAAGTGACGATGGAATTTTTATGGCAATATATCTCGGAGTGGCTATGGAAATGCCATAATAGGTAGGTATGATGGCTGTTTTTAGGAATATATAATGAGGCTTATGTGCAACAAAATGTATCATGTCACGGGGTTTGGATGCACCTCCAAAAGTTGCACTGATCCTCGAGGTGAGAATGGGATATGCACGATACTGAAGAGGCCTGCAGATATGAGAAGGGGAGGATGCGTATGTCCATGGTGTCACATTTGTCATAAAGAACTCACATACTTATTGCAAAGCTTTATTAGTTTTATCACAAATCAAAATACGCCACGCATGCCCCGAGGGAGGAGGTTGGTAGGAGTTAACCATCGCGCGCCCCCCGCTCGAAACAACACTTGGATTTCAACAAGGAATATAAAGGCTCACACATCATCACCATGACTATTTAGTTTTAGACGAATAACAAGTTAACACCTCTTAATCTTGAAACTTCTATGAATCAACAATTATGGACTCACACATTTTTCATATTACCACATCAAAGTCATTAACACAAAATTTCTCTATATGTGCTACATGATGGTTTTGATTATCATTCATTGAATACCTACTATTTCAGGACTAGTCTTATGACGCATGCAAATTACCGTCACTATTTATTTAACTCTCAAACAAATATAAGTGAAGAACGAGAGCATATTGTTTCTATAAAATCTACACGCCACTGTGCTCAAAAAGATATAAGTGAAGTACTAAAGCAACTGCCAAGCTCAAAAGATGTAAGTGAAGCACATAGAGTATTCTAGCAAATCATGATGAATGTGTGTCTCTCTAAAATACGCGTGTCCAGAAAATGATGATTGTGACAAACTGAAAGTTAATGCAAACAAAAGCAAGCGACGCTCCAAGCAAAACACATATCATGTGATGAATAAAAATGTAGCTCCAAGTGACATACCAATAGATTGAGACGAAAGAGGGGATGCCTTCCGGGGAATCCCCATGCTTAGACACTTGAGTCTCCTTAGAATTTTACTTGGGTTACCCTAGGCATCCCCAAGCTTAGGCTCTTGCTACTCCTTATTCCGTGGTCCATCATGATCACACCCAAAACTTGAAAACTTCAATCACACAAAACTCAAGAAAACTTCGTGAGATCCGTTAGTATAAGCAACATATTGCATACTTTAGGTACTGTGATAAATTGATTATTAATTAATTTTTTCATAATAGGTAGTGTATTCTAAATTCTTCATGTCTTATACACCCCGATACAATCCATAGCATAATCAAAACAAGCAAAGTATGCAAGCAAAATAGAATCTGTTTAAAACAGGACAAGTTGTAGAAATCTGTAAAAGGCCAGAGTTCTACAGCTCTAAAAATTCTAAAAACATATGACAATGTAAAGAATTTGTATAGTAATACTGTGTAATAATTTCAGATCATTATCACACTCCAGTAAAAATGAAAATTCCTGTACTGGAGTCAAAGTTTTTGCTTTGTTTTAGCATCGTTTCTACTCATCTTATAGTCATCCCAAAGGCTTTACTTGAACAAACACTAATTAAAACATAAAAAAAGAATCATTAAAGAGGAAAAAAATCATGTTATCACAAAATAATAGAAAGTAAAAAACCAAAATTAAGATACATATTGGGTTGCCTCCCAACAAGCGCTATTGTTTTATGCCCCTAGCTAGGTATAATGCATAGTTTCCAGTGTTGTCATCTTCAACACTCAATCCATAAGTGGCCCCATGATTGATTCATAAGGTGGTTTAATTCTATTCCTAGGGAAGTGTTCCATTCCTTTCTTTAATGGGAATTGGAACCATAGGTTTTGCTCTTTCATATCAATAATTGCACCTATAGTTCGTAAAAACGGTCTTCCAAGTATTATGGGACAAGAAGGATTGCAATCAATATCAAGCACAACGAAATATATAGGCACATACTTTTTTTTGCAATAATAAGCACATAATTAATTTTACCTAAAGGTTTATTGATGGTAGAATACGCAAGATGCAAGTTTAGGGAACAGTCTTCAATATTAGTGAGACCAAGCACATCACATAAGGTTTTAGGTATGATTGAAACACCAGCACCAAGGTCACACAAAGCATTGTATTCATATTTATTTTTATAGTAGGTTCCCAATCGTCATGCAATTATTTAGGAATAGAAACTTCAAGCTCAAGTTTCTTATCATAAGCTTTTATCATAACTTCTACTATGTGTTTGGTAAAAGCTTTGTTTTGTTCATAAGCATTGGGTGAGCTAATAATGGATTGCGGCAAGTAAATATATTGTACTAAAGATAATTTATAATAATTAAAGTCCTTGTAATCCAAGATAGTGGGCACATTACTAGTTAAAGTTTTGACCTCTCCAAACCCACTTATTTTAGTTTTATCATTAAAATCATCACCCTCCAAGCAAACAGAATGCTTGCCAACTAAAGTTGACTCATCTCCTGTCCCTTTACCATTATATTCAGAGAGGTAAACAAAGATTCAATAGGAGAAACACCAATCCTTTTAAGATCTTCATCATGATTACGATAAAAGCCGGGTGGAAGAACCTTTTCGAAGAATTCTCGCTTAGGTATCAACTTAGCTGTCCTCTCCTTACCTTCATTAATATATACGTGGATAGATTTAGTAGCCTCATTAAAATCATTCTTAGGTGTCAACGATTTATTTATAAGAGTTTCAACATCAAGAGCAATTTTATCCATGTTTTTATCCAAAGTATCAATCACATGCAGCTTTTCTTCTACCATAGTGTTGGAAACCTTTTGGGAATTAATAAAGTCTTTAATTGTGTTCTCAAGATCAAAAGGTATCCTATTAGGACTTGTATAAGAATTTTCATAATAATTACCATAAGAATTTCCATAGCTGTTAGAGGAATTACCGGGATACGGTCTAGCATTGAAATTTCCTCTATAAGCTTTGTTATTGAAATTATTTCGCGAGATGAAGTTCACATCAATAGCATCATAATTTTGCTCTGTGAAAGTAGACAAAGGCATATCATTGGGAT
Source organism: Hordeum marinum (assembly GCA_022496015.1). Lineage (NCBI taxonomy): Eukaryota > Viridiplantae > Streptophyta > Magnoliopsida > Poales > Poaceae > Hordeum > Hordeum marinum. The sequence continues at coordinate 164,128,113 of CM039672.1, read as the reverse complement.
CAACACAAGTTTTTTTACTAGCATCCATATTCATAAGAGCATCCACTTTTTCACTAAAAGTAGCGATTTCTTCAACAAAATTTACCTTCTTACTAGTTGGATCTCTTTCGGTATGCCATTGAGAATAATTTGTCATAATGTTGTCTAGAAGTTTTGTGGCCTATCTTAAGGTCACATCCATAAAGGTACCACCTACAGTAGAAGCTAGAAGATTTCTAGACACAAAGTTTAGTCCAGCATAGAAGTTTTGGATAATCATCCACAAGTTTAGGCCATGAGTTGGACAATTTATTATCATGAATTTCATTCTCTCCCAAGATTGTGCAACATGCTCTTGATCTTGCTGTTTAAAATTCATTATTTTATTTCTAAGGGAGATGATCTTAGCAGGAGGAAAATATTTGCCAATAAAAGCATCTTTACACTTATCCCATGTTCCTATTACGAGGCAAAGATGAAAACCAAGCTTTAGCTTTATCTCTTAGTGAAAAAGGTAATAATTTTAATTTCACAATATCAATATCCATATCATTTTTCTTTTGTATATCACATAATTCAACAAAGGTATTGAGATGTGATGCGGGATCCTCATCAGGACTTCCCGAAAATTGATCTTTGATGACAAGATTCAACAATGCATCATTAATATCAAATGCCTCCACACTAGTGGTGAGTGTAGTAGGAGTACTAATAAAATAATTATTGGTAGTATTTCTAAAATCACACAACTTAGTAGTGTCTTGAGTCATGGTGACCGAACAAGCAAAGCAAAAAGCAAGACAAGTGAACTAGCAAGTAGAGCAAACTAGAAGTAAACTAGTAACTAGAAAAGATAAATATTTTTGTATTTTTGATTTTTATGAGAAAACTAAATATAACAGCAAATAAAAATAAGAACAAGTGAATGAATTTTTTTTGCTAAGTTACTTGATAGTTGGTGATGGTATTCCCCGACAACGACGCAAGAAATCCTTCCTCATACTCGTGATCCATGTTGGTTTTCCATGAAGGGGAACGGGTTATCATAGCACAAAGTGGGTAAGTATTTCCCTCAGTTATGAAACCAAGGTTTATCGAACCAATAGGAATACCAATCCTCGACCGTATTCAGCAGATGCACACCAAAGAACAAACAACTTGCACCCAACGCCAGCAAGAGGGTTGTCAATCCCCTTGATCTTGTTTTTTGGACGCAAGTGAGTTGTGTAGATAATTGTAAATTGCAAAATGAAATAAACTAAAATAAATAACAACAAGGTAATGAATGCGTTTGTCAATGTATAAGTGAATAGACCCGGGGGCCATAGAGTTCTCTAGTGGCTTCTCTCCTGCACGTAGGCATGCCGGAAGTTCCGAGCTGGGCCAGAAGTTTTGGGCTCCGGAGGTTCCGGGCGAGGTCTGGGCAGGGTCCAGGATATCTAGAGAGTTGGCATGTCAGGGAGCTGCTCTAGTCGCTGGAGGCCGGAAGTTCCGGGCAGGCCGGAAGGTCCGAGGTCCGGAGGTTCCGGGCAAGCCGGAATGTCCGGGACTTCCAGAGTGTTGTCCTCGCTTATTCTTCCTTCTCTTCCAAGCTTCCCTCGTGGATGGTGTAGTCGTACATAGGTGCTGACACTTCTTCTTGCCATCCGTGAAGCTCCACCAATACCTATGCATGCACAAGAGAGGAATGTCAAGCAGTATACCATCCTTGAAGGGGTCAAGCGAACATGTGTAAAGGAGATGACTCACCTTAATGTATGTGGAGTAGATGGTGCACGTGTCACTTGGCAAAGGGACTCTTGCCATGGTGATGTCCGTAGGATGCTCCGCATCATGTTGTTACTCTGTGAAGATGTAATATGTCCCTACAAAAGATATTTGCAATATGTGAAGCATCGTCGCTCTTGTGACAAGGAATGAAGTGAGCCATTTTGGAAAAACGATCCATAACAACAAATATGGAATCATGGCCATTTTTTGTTCGTGGCAATCCAAGTACAAAATTCATGCTAATGTCCTCCCAGGGTTGGAATGGAATAGGAAGAGGCATGTGAAGGCCATGGGATTGAGCTTTTGACTTAGCTTTGCGTCATGTACAGCACCAGTTGGTGAAATGTGCAACATCACGAAGCATATTTGGCCAATAGAACTTGTCGGAGAGGGTGGCATATATCTTGTCACGTCCGAAGTGACCCATTAGTCCTCCATCGTGAGCCTCTTGCAAGTTAGCACACATAAGATATCCATCTTTAATGTAGTAGTTCTCCTAACAAGTTTTCAATTTGCAATTGGCATAAGGAATAGCAAAGGAGTCATCATGCTCATACAAGTCTTTGATGTGCTCAAAGCCAACAACATTCAATTTAAGTTTATTAACGAGCATGCATTTGCAGGAAAGAGCATCCGCCACGACATTTTCTTTACCCTTAATGTATTTGATAACATAAGGAAAAGACTCAATAAATTCACTCCATTTAGCATGACGTTTGTTCAACTTAGTTTGACCCTTGAGGTACTTTAGAGTTTCATGATCGGTATGAATGACAAATTCATGCGGACGCAAATAGTGTTCCCAAGCTTGAAAGACTCTCACCAAAGCATACAATTCCTTGTCATAGATAGGATAATTGAGTTGAGCGCCAGAAAGTTTCTCACTAGGGCGCTTTTCTTGCATAAGCACACCTCCTATGCCATTACCACTAGCGTCACAATGCACTTCAAATGTTTTGTCAAAATTGGTCAAGGCAAGCAAAGGTGCATGAGTAAGCAAATTCTTAAGTTCATCGAAAGCGGTGTCTTGGGAAGGTCCCCAAACAAATAGTGCATTTTTCTTGCTTAAAAGCGTGTAGGGGAGTAGCAATAGTGCTAAAGTCTTTCATGAAGCGATGATAAAAACCCGCTAGACCTAAGAAGCTACGCACTTGTTGCAAATTGGTGGGTGTAGGACAATTTTTAATTGCCTAAATCTTAGACTCATCAACATGGACACCCTTTGAGGAAACCAGAAATCCGAGGAAAACAACTTTGTCCACACCAAAACTGCATTTCTCCATGTTAGCATAAAGTTTTCCTTTGCGAAGAGTTTGCAAAACATCTCTAACATGTGTGGCATGTTGTTCTAGAGATTTGCTAAAAACAAGGATATCATCAAAGTAGACCACAACACAATACCCAATGTCGGGGCGCAACACATGATGCATCATGCGCATGAACGTACCCGGTGCTTCGGATAAGCCCATGGGCATAACTAGGCATTCATAGAGACCAAATTTGGTTTTGAAAGCAGTTTTCCACTCGTCACCTCTTGTATGCGAATTTGGTAGTAACCACTTTTAATGTCTATATTGGAAAATATAGTGGCACCCTAAGTTCGTCTAGCATGTCATCTAAGCGTGGGATAGGGTGACGGTAGCAGATGGTGATAGGATTTATGGGATGACAATCGGAACACATGCACATACTACCATCATGTTTAGGCACTAGGATCACGGGGACCGCACAAGGACTAAAACTCTCACAAACATGCCGTTTATCTAAGAGTTATTTGGACTTTACTTTGTATCTCCTTTGTTTTGTCGGGGTTGACGCTGTAGGGAGCCTTGTTGGGAAGCGGTGTGCCGGGGATGAGGTCGATGCGGTGTTCGTTCCCTTGCTTTGGAGGTAGTCCCGGAGGTAGCTCATCGGGGAACACATCTTGAAATTCCTGCAACAATTGAGATAACACAAGATGTAGATGTTGTGAAGGGTTAGGCCGAGTAACATCAACCTTGCACACTATCACGTATTGAAGTACAGTCGATGTGCTCTTACTCACATCCCTAAAATCTCTTTTGGTGGCAAATAGAACTAGGTCACTCATGTCCCTCATCATGGAGTCGCTCAAGTTTGGCTTGTGGCGCTCACTCGCTTTGAGGTGGATCACTCTCTCACTTTTATCTCCATGATGGGACGAAGATTGCTTGTTGGCGATCACTTGACTAGGAGACATAGGTCTAAGCACATATTTGGTGCCCTTCATCTTGTGCGCCCATTGTGTATGGTGCCACGGTCGAATTGCCAAGGTCTCCCAAGGAGGAGGTGGCAAACGGACATGGGCACCACATCACACTCCAAGGTGTCTTTATAAGCGACGATCTTGAAGGAAACTTGCACGTGGTGGTCGACTTGTATACTGTCGGAGTTGCTTAGCCATTGGACCTTGTAGGGGCGAGGAAGCTTTTTATTTGTCAAGTGCAACTTGGAGCAAAGTTCTTCACTTGCCAAATTATGGCAAATTCCTCCATCGATGATGACCTTGACGGATCTCCCTTGGATACCGACCTTGGTGTGGATGATGTTGCAATGTTGGTCCTCGTTGTGTTGTTGTTGAAGAGTCAAAACCTTTGAGACAACGAGAGCGGGGCTCGGATCATTGTCTCAAAAGACTTGAGAGTCTTCATCCTCATTGGCTTGCCGGTGCATGGCCATGCGTTCCAAGGCTTCCATCTCATCTTCACTGATGGAGTCATAGGAGCCACCATCTTGAAGCATCATGGCCCGCCTAGTGGGACATTCGTGCATCTTGTGGCCGTGGCCTTGGCTTGTGAAACACTTGATGGAGCTTGTTTTGACGTCATCCGGTGTTGATGTAGAGGATGGCGCTCTTGTTTTGCTTGTAAAGGTGTTGCGTGATGATGAAGACGACTTGTCCTTGAAGCCTGACTTGGCATCTTTTGTCGTTGAGGTTCTTGTAGAAGGAGTTGTAGTTGGAGTAGCTTGCGTAGTTGCACCATAGGTCTTGTAGGAGGTCTTGGAGTACTTGTTATATTCTTGAACTTGTCGGTCCGCCTTGGTGGCTTGATTTACTAGCTCGAGCAAGTTGGAGTAAGGTTGGAAATCCGTAATTTTCTTGACTTGGTAATTGAGACCGTTCAAGAATCGTGACATAGTTTACTCATCGTCCTCGTCCTCCTTCACATTTTCTCGTATCATAGCCATCTCCATCTCTTGGTCGTCCACGGAGTTGGTGCCTTTCTTGAGTAGTTGGAGTTTCTTGAAGAGGTCACGATTATAGTGAGTTTGGACAAATCACGCTCTCATGAGTTCTTTCATTTTTTTCCCAAGTTGTGATTGGAGGTTCACCTGTTTCTCGTCGTCGCTCAATCACTTGTTCCCACCAAATGAGCACGTAATCTTGGAACTCGAGGGAGTCTATGGAAATCTTCTTGTCTTCTTCATAGTTGTGCAACTGGAATATTTTGTCGACCTTGAGGGCCCAAGAGAGGTAACCGTCTTCGGGGTCATTGATTCCGGAGAACTTAGGCGTGGTGAACTTGATCTTGCCAAACCAATTTTCCTCATTGTTGTTGTGATTACGATTTCCTTGGCGTGGGGGAGCATAGTTTTCTTGGTGACGTTGGCTTTGCCTTGGCGCGTGATCATCCACGTGATCAATGGGATTTGCTTGAGGTTGCACATCTCGTCGAGGAGGGGCATTGTTGGCATGTTGGTCTTGTTCTTGCCTTGGGGTTAGCTCATCAACATGTTGCTCCTCTATGAGGAAACCGACATTTGAGGAGCACGACGACGACGCGAACACCTACATCACCAAACTCCAATTCTTCACCGCACAAAAGGGAATGCGCCAGGCACATGACGCCCTCACGGATCGCATCGAGCACCTCGCCACCAACATACGTGAATCTGAGGAGCGGACGTGGGACTCCAGCGAATGTCCTCCTCCTCGAGCTCGCCCACACCAACGTGACACGCGTTGCCTCTCTCAATATTCAAGCAACCCCTTCCAGGACGAGCCTCAAGGTCTACATCACGACCGTGACCACCGTCACCAACAAGAGCAAGACGACTACGAGAACGACCGCCCACGTCACCGTCGTGAAGAAGACCGACATCGTGAGGAACAAGCACGGGAGGCACAATGGGTGCTTGACGACGCAAACTATGCCATCCAAGAACGCAACCATCTCGCTCGTGAGGAAAAAGAAGCTCTACGTTGAGAACGCCAAGAAGAAGAAGCTCGCCAAGAGGAGCACCAAGAACGCCAACGACGGGTGCGACAACGACGTCCACAACACCCAAGGCAAGAGGAAAAACACGTTGATGAGCTCACCCCAAGGCAAGAGCAAGACCAACATAACAACAATGCACCTCCGCGTCAAGATGCACGTCCTCATGCAAATCTCCTTGACCATGTGGATGATCACCCTCCAAGGCATGTCCAACATCAACAAGACAACTATGCTCCTCCAAGACAAGGATATCGCAATAACAACAACAATGAATAAAATCGCTTTGGCAAGCTCAAGTTCACCATGCCTAAGTTCTCCGGAAGCAACGATCCCGAAGACAATCTCTCTTGGGAACTCAAGGCCGACAAAATATTCAGGTTGCACAACTATGAAGAAGACAAGAAGATTGTCATGGCCTCCCTCGAGTTCCAAGATTATGTGCTCATTTGGTGGGAACAAGTGATTGCGCGCCGAAGAGAAAGAGGTGTCCTCCAATCACAACTTGGGAACAAATGAAAGAACTAATGCGAGTGCGATTCGTCCCAACACACTATAATCGCGACCTCTTCAAGAAACTCCAACTACTCAAGCAAGGCACCAAGTCAGTGGAAGAGTACTATCAAGAGATGGAGATGGCCATGATAAGAGCACATGTGATGGAGGACGATGAGAAAACTATGGCACATTTCTTGAATGGTCTCAATTACCAAGTCACGAAAATTGCAGATTTCCAACCCTACTCCATCTTGCTCGAGCTAGTACATCGAGCCTTCAAGGCGGAACGTCAAGTTCAAGAAGACTACAAGTACTCCAAGACCTCATACAAGACCTACGGTGCAACTACTCAAGCTACTCCAACTATGACTCCTTCTACAAGAACCTCCACAACAAAAGATGACAAGTCAAACTACAAGGACAAGTCGTCTTCATCCTCACGCAACGCACCTGCAAGCAAGACAAGAACGTCATCCTCTACACAAACACCGGATGATGTCAAAACAAGCTCCATCAAGTGTTTCACGTGCTACGGCCAAGGCCACAAGATGCATGACTGCCTCACAAGGCGAACCTTGATACTCCAAGATGACGGCTCCTATGACTCCATGAATGACAATGAGATGGAAGCCTTGGAACAAGTGGCCATGCATCGACAACTCAATGAAAATGAAGACTCTCAAGTCTTTTGTGACAACGATCCGAGGCCAACTCTCGTTGTCTCCAAGGTGTTGACTCTTCAACAAAAACAAGACGAGGACCAACGATGCCACATCTTCCACACCACGGCCGGTATTCAAGGAAGATCTGTCAAGGTCATCATCAACGGAGGAAGTTGCCATAATTTGGCAAGTGAAGAACTTTCCTCCAAGTTGCATTTGACCAAGAAAAAGCATCCTCGCCACTACAAGGTCCAATGGCTAAGCGACTCCGGCACAATCCACGTCGACCACACCGTGCAAGTTTCCTCCAAGATAGGCGCTTACGAAGACACCTTGGAGTGTGATGTGGTGCCCATGACCGTTTGCCACCTCCTCCTTGGGAGACCTTGGCACCATCCACAATGGGCGCACCAATCAATATAGCTTAAAGATGAAGGGCACCGAATATGTGCTTCTCCCTATGTCTCCTAGTCAAGTGATCGCTGACAAGAAAGTTTCGTCCCATCGTGGAAAGAAAAGTGAGAGACTGATCCACCTCAAAGAGAGTGAGCAACACAAGCCAAACTTGAGTGACTCCACGATGAGGGACATGAGTGAATTAGTCCTATTTCCCACCAAAAGAGATTTGAGGGATGTGAGTGAGGGCCCATCGAACGTCCATCACTACGTGATAGTGTGCAAGGATGAGGTTACCCGACCTAACCCTTCACAACATCTTCCTCTTGTGTTATCTCAATTGTTGCAGGAATTCCAAGATGTGTTCCCAGATGAGCTACCTCAGGGACTACCACCAAAACAAGGGATCGAACACCGCATCGACCTCATCCCTAGCACGCCGCTTCCCAACTAGGCTCCCTACCGCGTCAACCCCGACGAAACAAAGGAGATACAAAGGCAAGTCCAAAAACTCCTAGATAAAGGGCATGTTCGTGAGAGTTTGAGTCACTTTGCGGTTCCCATGATACTAGTGCCTAAACATGATGGTAGTATGCGCATGTGTTCCGATTGCCGTCCAATAAATGCTATCACCATTCGCTACCATCACCCTATCCCACGCTTAGATGACATGCTAGATGAACTTAGTGGTGCCACTATATTTTCCAAGATAGACTTGAAAAGTGGTTACTAGCAAATTGACATACAAGAGGGTGACGAGTGGAAAACCGTATTCAAAACCAAATTTGGTCTCTATGAATGGCTAGTGATGCCCATGGGCTTATCCGAATGATCAGGTACGTTCATGCGCATGATGCATCACGTGTTGCGCCCCTACATCGGGTATTGTGTTGTGGTCTACTTTGATGACATCCTTGTTTTTAGCAAGTCTCTAGAAAAACACGCCACTATGTTAGAAACATTTTGCAAACTCTTCGGAAAGAAAAACTTTATGCCAACATGGACAAATGCATTTTTGGTGTGGACATAATTGTTTTCCTAGGATTTATGGTTTCTTCAAAGGGTGTCCATGTTGATGAGTCCAAGATTGAGGCAATTAAAAATTGGCCTACACCCACCAATTTGCAACAAGTGCGTAGCTTCTTAGGCCTAGCCGATTTTTACCGTCATTTCGTGAAAGACTTTAGCACTATTGCTACTCCTCTACATGCTTTGAGCAAGAAAAATGCACCGTTTGTTTGGGGACCATCCCAAGACATCGCTTTCCATGAACTTAAGAATTTGCTTACTCATGCACCTTTGCTTGCCTTGCCAAATTTTGACAAAACTTTTGAAGTGCATTGTGCCACTAGTGGTAATGGCATAGGAGGTGTGCTTATGCAAGAAAAGCGCCCAATTGCGTACTTTAGTGAGAAACTTTCTGGCGCTCAACTCAATTATCCTATGAATTGTATGCTTTGGTGTGTCTTACAAGCTTGGGAACATTATTTGCGTCTGCATGAATTTGTCATTCATACCGAGCATGAAACTCTAAAGTACCTCAAGGGTCAAACTAAGTTGAACAAACATCATGCTAAATGGAGTGAATTTATTGAGTCTTTTCCTTATGTTATCAAAAACATTAAGGGTAAAGAAAATGTTGTGGCAGATGCTCTTTCCCGCAAATGCATGCTCGTTACTCAACTTGAATTTAATGTTGTTGTCTTCGAGCATATAAAATAATTGAATGAGCATGATGATTCTTTTGCCACTCATTATGCCAATTGCAAAGTGAAAACTTGCTGGGAGAACTATTACATGAAAGATGGATATCTTATGAGTGCTAACAAACTTTGCATTCCCAAGTCTTCTCTAAGTTTGTTGCTTTTGCAAGAGGCTCACGGTGGAGGACTAATGGGTCACTTTGGACGCGATAAGACATGTGCCACCCTCTCCGACAAGTTCTATTGGCCAAAGATGCTTCGTGATGTTGCCCGCTTCACCAACCGATGCTCTACATGCCTTAAAGCTAAGTCAAAAGCTCAATCACATGGTCTTTACATGTCTCTTCCTATTCCGTTCCAACCTTGGGAGGATATTAGCATGGACTTTGTGCTTGGATTGCCACGAACAAAAACTGGCCATGATTCCATCTTTGTTGCTGTGGATCGTTTTTCCAAAATGGCTCATTTCATTCCTTGTCACAAGATTGATGATGCTTCACATATTACCAATCTCTTTTGTAGGGAAATCTTATGCCTACACGGAGTGCCAAAGACCATTGTCTTGGATGGCGACATCAAGTTCTTGAGCTACTTTTGGAAGATCCTTTGTGCGAAGCTCGGCATCAAGTTACTCTTATCTTCGGCCTACCATCCACAAACCGATGGACAAACGGAGGTGACGAATCAGACACTTGGAACTCTCCTACGCATGTTGATCAAGAAGAACATCAAGGAATGGGAAGATTGCCTCCCCATCGCCGAGTATGCCTACAACCGCGCAAGACACGTCACCACCAACAAGTCTCCCTTTGTGGTGGTATACGGCTTCAACCCATTGTCCCCATTGGACATTCTTCCGCTTCCACTACAAGAACGCGTCAAGATGGATGCAAGTGCAAGGGAGAACTACATCAAGAAAATGCATTAATATACAAGGAACACCATCGAGCGCTTAGTCGAACGCACCACTGCCAAGAGCAACACCAACAAACATTCCATGGTCTTCGAACCCGGAAACCTCGTGTGGCTACATCTAAGGAAGGAACGCTTTCCCAATGAGTGCAAGTCCAAACTACTACCTCGTGCCTACGGCCCATTCAAGGTGTTGGAGCGCTACAACATCGACATTCCGCACGACAAGTACAACGTGTGCGACACCTATAATGTTGCGGACCTCTCCTGATGCGGAGCATCCCACCATCATCCCCATGAACATGGCACCTTCAACACAACCACTAAGTGGCCCATTGACCAGAGCACGCGCACGTGTCATTGAAGCTAAGGTGAACTCACTCCTCTTCAAGCAGGACTTTGATCACAAAGGAACTTGGATGCTACCTCACAATGAGACCTCGTGTATCCTTAGGTACGCAGGAGACGACCTCAAAGGACCAAGGAATCATCCACAGGACCAAGGACGAGGAGGAGAAGGAGACAACACCAGGAACAAGCTTCTGGGTAGCCTAGAACTTCCGGCTGGCCCGGCTTCTGGCCCGCCGTTAGCTGGTGACCGAAGCCTGCGCCAACACTCGGAAAAGCTCGGAGCCCGCCCGGAACCTCCCCGGAACTTCCGGCCCCGGACCTTTCGGCCTAGCCCGGAACTACTGGCCTACGCAGAGTGTTGCCACTCGGGCCCAAGGCCCATATAACTCCCTTTCCCTTACCCTTTAGAGACTAGCACTATATATACTCCAGCCCCTCCTTGTTTTAGGGTTATCTATGGTTTGCTCTTAGATAGTTGAGCATACCTCTCCCATGGATATGCCACTATAGGAGAAGATCCCTAGTGAATGTCAAGGCCCCTTACAAGGGAAGATCCTCTGGGATATCAAGGCCCATCCTTCTGGAGTGGGAGATCACCTACCGCTACTTGTATCGTTGTTTGACTTGGGGATCTCGTTCCTCATATGCTGTCGTGATTCTAGTGGATGTGTAATCATGTTTGCCCCTAGTGTTTTCCTCTTGTTCTTCCCCGTGTTCTTCGTGTTCTTCGTGTTCTTCGTGAATCCCCCTCCAAATCAGGAAAGATCGACACACATGGGCTTGCCCCGTATCATATTGGTCTCATGAGCCACGTTGATCACGAATTTGGAGTCTCCCCCACTGTTTCTAGCCTAATTTTGCTTTGATTTGACCCAATTTCCAAAATCCCCACAAAATAGTCATACCAAAATTTCTTGAATTTCTTGGATTTGATGAGATTTTGTTGATTCCGATCCGTGGATCTTGATAGAGGCGAGGGTCCCGATCTTTCGATGAGATGATAACTATCGATTTGGTGGAGACGACTTTGACGATCCGACTACAAACATGCATGACGTTGTGCCTTAGCAATCGCTAAACCAATCTCCAAGAGGTTATTGACCACGCCGGAGCACGATCAACCTGACCACGAAGGTCTATTCCTGCAAGCAATCGAAGAACAAGCAAAAATATGATAATGCAATCTGAATATTGCGAATATAGACGAAGTATTGATAAGGGTGGGGTTCCGAAAGCGGTCTTGGTCTGGTCGTTGGACACAAATGAAGTACACGAAGTTGCAATGGCTAACTTTTAACTAAACAAAACCCAAAGGAAAAGCTACTAGATTGATCTACTTATATAGGAGGAAGGGGTGGTGGCCAAGGAGGTGGGAGGACGTCCCAAGACACCCTAAAACCAACCCTAGGTCGTACAAGGCCCATGGGCCCAAGTGGAGGTGATGCAACACCTTTGGACTTGTAGTTTGACTCGGATTCTGCTACAACGTCAGATTGTTTCGTCGATATCTTCGCGATCCAGAGGAATTTTAAGGTGATTCCAACTGGGCTGGGCCGCATATGAAATCTAGTTTCCAAAAAAAAAGAATCGCCCAATTCCGTGTCCGTATGAAAAGGTTGTTTGCGTTTTGAGACAGGTGTGTCTGTGCATTCCGAATCTGAGTCCACAACGTGAGAGACTTGGACTCTATCTTCTCTTGGGCTAAAAGTGACGTGAGAGAACTTCTTGAACAACACCTAATTGTTTCCTTTGACATTAGAGGACCTCTTGAATAGCACCCAACCTTTTCCTCTTTCTTTGTCATCACACGTGGTTCATACAAGTGTTCGACCATTCTGTATTTAGGCATAAAATAAAAATAGGTGAAGTATTTTTGTTCAGGATAACATAAATAAATTATTACATAATTCTTATAAGAAATCACCTCACAAATATGCATGTATGCAACATTTTTGGTCGTATCCAAGGTAGTCATGTCCTCATCATCCTCCCCTTTTTGAAAACAAAGCCGTCCTCGGCGTTGCTTAATCTGAAATGTGGCTACCAAAAGAGAAAAGGCATACACATTGTATATGTATATGTCATCCATTTTTATTGTTCTCAGTTGTGACACATGTGACATATATATACAAGGGCACTCATCACATGTCATGAAATATAAAGCCAAAAGATTATGACAAGAAGTAGAAGGCATCACAATATTGCAGCTCAGTTTCCACATATAAGTGAAGTCCTTATTCATATCAAAAGATTCATGATGTTCATCATTAAACCATCCCAATATTGGTAAATAAACGTGAATCGTTTCAAATTTAGATGCTACAACATGCTTAAATAAGCAAACATGCAACATGTCATTTGACACAGAATTATCACCAAGATTGGAGGTCATATCAAAATGATTAAACACCGGCAGAATTATTTTCAAACATATTTGACCCAAATTAGATTTATTTACTGATTCACACGGTTCTTGCTTATCAATAGTTAATTCAATGGGTGCACTCACAATTTTTGATATTGTAGTTATTTGATCACATGAGGAAGTATAATCATGAACACAGTCCTCTAAAATAGGTGGTGTGATCAAAGTAATGGGTAGCTCATCATAGGGTACATTGGAATTGATAAGGCATTCATCATACTCATGTGGAGGTGGAAGATCAATACCTTTGGCATTACCTCTTATGATCAACTCAGATGATGTAGGCACTCTCGATGGTGACGTGTTACATGGTGAAGGTGATGTAGCCCTCACAAGATTTGATGTGGTTGTCACAGTATGCGTAGTAGTTGAAGGAACAACGGTATCAACTCTTGGAATGTGCACCTTGCGCTCTATTTCCTTTTGGGCAACACGTTGATTTATTTCCTGTTCAGCTTTGCAAGCAAGACGAAACAAACGATCCATAGAATAACACTTTTCATGAATTAGCATCTCCTGAATATCAAGGTTTAATCCTCCCCAAAATCTATCCATAAAATCTTCTTCACTTTCTTCTAATGAGGAATGCAACAAGGTCATTTGTAAATCATCATAATATTTCATTACGGTGTCACTACCACGAAGGTCTATTCCTGCAAGCAATCAAAGAACAAGCAAGAATATGATAATGCAATCTGAATATTGCGAATATAGATGAAATATTGGTAAGGGTGGGGTTCCGAAAGCGGACTTGGTCTGGTCGTTGGACACAAACGAAGTACACGAAGTTGCAATGGCTAATTTTTAACTAAACAAACCCAAAGGAAAAGCTACTAGATTGATCTACTTATATAGGAGGAAGGGGTGGAGGCCAAGGAGGTGGGAGGACGTCCCAAGACACCCTAAAACCAACCCTAGGTCGTACAAGGCCCATGGGCCCAAGTGGAGGTGATGCAACACCTTTGGACTTGTAGTTTGACTCGGATTCTGCGACAATGTCAGATTGTTTCATCGATATATTCGCGATACAGACGAATTTTAAGGTGATTCCAACTGGGCTGGGACGCATATGAAATCTAGTTCCCAGCAAAAAAGGAATCACCCAATTCCGAGTCCATATGGAAAAGTTGTTAGCGTTTTGAGACAGGTGTGTCTGTGTGCAGTCCGAATCTGAGTCCATAACGTGAGAGACTTGGACTCTATCTTCTCTTGGGCTAAAAGTGACGTGAGAGAACTTCTTGAACAACACCTAATTGTTTCCTTTGACATTAGAGAACCTCTTGAATAGCACCCAACCTTTTCCTCTTTCTTTGTCATCACACGTGGTTCATACAAGTGTTCGACCATTCTGCATTTAGGCATAAAATAAAAATAGGTGAAGTATTTTTGTTCAGGATAACATAAATAAATTATTACATAATTCTTATAAGAAATCACCTCACAAATATTCATGTATGCAACATTTTTGGTCGTATCCAAGGTAGTTATGTCCTCATCAGATCTCGAGTAGACGTGTGAATCTGTGGATCCAACCAATTTCCCCCAATTTATCATCTCCCTTTCCATGGTGATAAACATCTTGATCCAAGGTTGGATCCCTCGCAAGGGGGGGGGGGGAGATGATGCAGAGCATCCCATGAGCACCACCATGGACCCATCATCAACACCTCAAGCTCCAAGTGGCCCGTTGACGAGAGCTCGTGCATGTGCCATTAAAACGAGGTGACCTTACTCCTTTATGACTCTCCCTTTGATGCTCTTGGAACGTGGATGGTACCTCGAGCGGAGACACTTTGTGTGCTTAGGTATCAGGAAGGAGGGAGGGAACAAGAGGAACACCAAGATCAAGGAGAAGGACAAGGATCTACCCAGGAATTAGGGGTTCAACGGTGCACCACCGGCCAACAACCGCTGCACCGGTTCAACTGGCCTACCGCCGCCAATAACCGCTACCAACGGGGCCAGGAATCAGTTATGGAGCGGTGCAAGACCGGTGCTACCCCGGTTGTACCGGTTAATGCCTCATGACCGGTACAACCGGTCCAACCTTCGGTACAACCAGCCTGCCTGTGCGCAAGAACGGGCCCGAGGCCCATGTATCTCCCTCTCTCTTACCCTTTCGAGACTAGCACTATACATACTCCATCCCCTCCTCATTTTAGGGTTAGCTTAGGTTTGCTCTTTGATAGTTGAACCTAGCTCCTTTCACTATCTCTCCCATGGAGATGCCTCTATAGGAGAAGATTCCTAGTGGATGACAAGGCCCCTTATGAGGGAAGATCCTCCGGGATACCAAGGCGCCTCCTTCCGGAGTGGGAGATCGTGTACCGCTACTTGTATCGTTGTTTGACTTGGGGCTCTCGTTCCTCATGTGCGACCATGAATCTAGTGGATGTGTAATCATGTTTGCCTTTAGTGTTCTTCGTGTTCTTGAGATTTCCCCCTCCAATTCATGAAAGGTCAACCCACACGGGCTTGCCCCATATCACAACGAGAGCGGGTCTCGGATCATTGTCGCAAAAGACTTGAGAGTGTTTGTCTTCATCGACTTGTCACTGCATGGCCACTTGTTCCAAAGCTTCCATCTCATCTTCACTCATGGAGTCATAGGAGCCTTCATCTTGGAGTATCATGGTTCTCCTTGTGGGTCACTCATGCATCTTGTGGCCTTGGCCTTGGCATGTGAAACACTTGACAGAGCTTGTTTTAATGTCATCTGGTCTTGGTGTAGAGGATGACGCTCTTGTCTTGCTTGTAGGCACATTGCATGAGGATAAAGATGACTTGTCCTTGAAGCTTGACTTGTCATCTTTTGTCGTGGAGGTTCTTGTAGCAGGAGTCATAGTTGGAGTAGCTTGTGTAGTAGCACCGTGGGTCTTGTAAGAGGTCTTGGAGTACTTGTAGTCTTCTTGAACTTGACGTTCCACCTTGGAGGCTTGATGTACTAGCTCGAGCAAGTTGGATTAGGGTTGGAAATCCACAATTTTCTTGACTTGGTAATTGAGACCATTCAAGAAACGTGCCATAGTTTGCTCATCGTCCTCCTTCACGTGTGCTCGTATCATGGCCATCTCCATCTCTTGATAGTACTCTTCCACCGACTTGGGGCCTTGCTTGAGTAGTTTGAGTTTCTTGAAGAGGTCACGATTATAGTGTGTTGCAAAGAATCGTGCTCCCATGAGTTCTTTCATTTGTTCCCAAGTTGTGATTGGAGGATCACCCGTTTCTCTTCGGCACGCAATCACTTGTTCCCACCAAATGAGCACGTAATCCTGGAACTCGAGGGAGGCCATGGCAATCTTCTTGTCTTCTTCATAGTTGTGCAACCGGAATACTTTGTCGACCTTGAGTGCCCAAGAGATGTATTATTCGGGGTCGTTTCTTCTGGAGAACTTAGGCATGGTGAACTTGAACTTGCCAAAGCGATTTTCTTCATTGTTGTTGTTATTGCGATATCCTTGTGGTGGAGGAGCATAGTTGTCTTGTTGACGTTGTCCATGCCTTGGAGCGTGATCATCCACGTGGTCAACAGGATTTGCATGAGGTCATGCATCTTGACGCAGAGGTGCATTGTTGTCATGTTGGTCTTGCCTTGGGGCGAGCTCATCAATGTGTTACTCCTCTTGCCTTGGGTCTTGTGGACGTCATTGTCGCACCCGTTATTGGTGCTCTTGGTGCTCCTCTTGGCGAGCTTCTTCTTCTTGGCATTCTCGATGTAGAGTTTCTTGTTCCTCACAAGCTAGACGGTTGTGTCCTTGCATGGCAAAGTTTGCATCACGAAGCGCCCTTTGTGCCTCTCGTGCTTGCTCTTCAGGACGTCGGTCCTCTTCACGGAGGTGACGTAGGCGATCTTGCTCATAGTCGTCTTGCCCTTGTTGGCAATGGTGGTCATGCTCGCGATGTCGACCTTGAGACTCGTCATGGAAAGGGTTGCTTGAATCTTGAGAGAGGCAATGCGCGTCATGTTGGTGTGGTCAAGCTCGAGGAGGAGGGTTTTCGCCGGAGGAGTCCTCGGAGCAGTGTCGACTTGCGGTGTGTCGATGAGTTGAGGTAGACATGGATGATGCCCGATTCACCACCAAAGTGAGGAGCTCATCCATTTGCGTTGCCATGAAGTCCCACGTCCGCTCCTCGAATTCACGTATGTTGGTGGCGAGGTGCTCGATGCGGTCCGTGAGGACATCATGTGCTTGGCGCATTCCCTTTTGTGCGGCGAAGAATTGTAGTTTGGTGACGTAGGTGTTCACGTCATCGTCCTGCTCCTCGAATGTTGGGTTCGTCATAGGGTTCCTATCCATGGTACTCAAGTAGATATAAGTGGAAGAATGGAGAAACACAATACCAAATACCGTTCCGAAGCTTGAGATGAGGATCAATCACTCAATGTGAAATCATGGAAATAGTAGAATTGGTACCGAATTTGCCCTTCTCACACCTACAAAGGTAATGATTATGGAGTAATTTGGTAATGATGGTGGCACAAACTTTTGAGCAATTCGAGAATATGATGCAATAAAGTGGAGAGAGATCCGCAAATAAGCAAGTAAGATAATGTGAATCAATAGCATTGACTG
This sequence comes from Hordeum marinum, assembly GCA_022496015.1. Taxonomy (NCBI): domain Eukaryota; kingdom Viridiplantae; phylum Streptophyta; class Magnoliopsida; order Poales; family Poaceae; genus Hordeum; species Hordeum marinum. Next base: position 164,110,608 of record CM039672.1, on the reverse strand, counting down.
AACTCGGAAACACACACACGAAATAGAAAAGTGGGGGTGTGCAACCAAAAGTGAGCTCAAAATGTGGAATCCACGGAAAAAGCTCGTGTTGCACAACTCTAGAGAGACGGTAGCACGATTGCTCTAATGGGCGTGATACAAACTTGTGCACAACCTATAAGAGACAAAATTGTGTCGTCTTCCTATTCCCGACTTGCTATGTATGCGGCACAAGTCACTCACTCAAGTGATCCAAAGTGATGATGTATGATATGCAGTTGTGGCGATGCTACTGTTCTTTTGACCTTGCTTAAAAGCTTCACTTTTCTTTCCTATAACAATGATATTGGATTGTCATTATGCGGGACATGCACACCAAGATAACAATTATGTATGCGGGTACTTTGTAACACAAGAGATCATACTAAGATGTATAAGCATGCAATGGTAGCAATGCGGAGTATGTATAACTAATGTGCACAAGTAGCGTGGCACGACAATACTCAATGGCTAGTCTTGATAGGCAAGTAACGCAAATGTGCTAGGGGGTGACAATGCAATGGCAAGGGTATAAGTCAAGAGTGTCGTTGCGGGTACCGTCCTTGCTTGCGGTGTAGTGTTAATGAAAAGTTGGTTGGCGACGTTCCGGGGCGATGATGAGCGGCGATGTCGATGAAGAACCACTCCTAATTAGCCGATACACCTTAGGAAGTGGCGGGGCTCATGACTCAAAATCTCAAATGCAAATGTGTTGCGGAAGAAAAGCTGGTAAAAAGGTGGAAGAAATGGTGGGAAACTATCTGCAAAGGCCGGAAGCTCCGGGTGGGCCGAAGGTTCCGGAGGCCGGAAGTCCAGTGCAGCCGGAGTGTCTAGAGGCCGGAAGGTCCAGGCAGAGCCGGAGGTTCTGGGGGTCAAGGAAACTGGGACGAACCCTAATTTCCAGATCTTGGACTTGGGCGGAAAATCGAGAGGAAAAACCCAAATCTAACGGTGAAAAAGAAAATTTGGTGGGGATTGGCTAGATGGAAAGCTAGATCCACACGTCCACAACAAGATCCACGGATCACAATCAACAAAACCTTCTCAAATCCAACGAATCCAAGAAAATTTTGTATGGCTATTTTTGTGGGGATTTTCGAAATTAGGTCAAATCAAAGAAAAAATTGCCTAGAAAACGGTGGGGGAGACTCCAAATTCGTGATCAATGTGGCTCATGATATCTATGATACGAGCAAAGCCCATGTGTGTCAATCTTTCACAAATTGGAGGGAAATCTCAAGAACACGAAGAACACTAAAGGCAAACAAGATTACACATCCACTAGATTCACGATAGCACACGAGGAACGAGATCCCCAAGTCAAACAACGATACAAGTAGCAGTACGCGATCTCCCACTCTAGAAGGAGGGGCCTTGATATCCCGGAGGATCTTCCCTCGTAAGGGGCCTTGACATCCACTAGGGATCTTCTCCTATAGAAGCATTTCCATGGGAGAGGTAGTGGAAGGAGCTAGGCTCAACTATCTAAGAGCAAACCAAAGATAACCCTAAAACGAGGAGGGGACGGAGTATATATAGTGCTAGTCTCAAAAGGGTAAGTTAAAGGAAGATAAATGTGCCTTGCCACGGAGTGGCAGCGATCTGGGCACGCCGGAAGTTCTCGGCTAGGCCAGAAGTTTTGGGCGCCATAAGTTTCGGGCAGGTTCCGGGCTTTCCCGGTTGTTGGCACAGGCTTGGGTGGCTCGCTGACGGTGGGCCAGAAGGTCCGGTGGCCGGAAGCTCCGGGGAGGTTCTGATAGAGGCGAAGTTGTCCCTGTCTTTCAATGAGATGGTGGCTATCGTTTTTGGTGGAGTAGACTTTGATGACCCGACTACGAACGTGTGATGACGCCGCGCCTTAGCAATCGCTAAACCAACTCCGAGAGGTTATTGACCACGCCGGAGCATGATCAACCTGACCACGAGGGTCTGTTTCCTGCACGCAAACGAAGAACAAGCAAGAAACTAAGATTGCAATCTGGATATTGCAAATATAAGAGGAAAGCTTTATTGATGAACCAGGGTTCTATGACGCCTTTGTCTGGTCATGGAACACAAACGAAGAACGCGAAGTTGCAGCTATGGCGAACTTCTAATCTAAACAAAACCCAACCCTAAAACGACGCCCTAAGGGCTGTATATATGGGGGAATAGAGGGGAATTTCGTGGCCCCTTGGAGGAGGGGTCCGAAACCGACCTTAACTCAGTTTCACCATACATACGGACTCTAAAAACAGCCTATAATATGGTATTTCGAAATTACATGGGTCTGGCCCAACAATAAGGTGGCGCAACACCTATAGTAGCCTAGGAACAAATTTTATAAAGTAGCATGTAGCGACCCGATATCAAGGGATCGAAGTCTGTGTGCTTAAGTGTCATCCCTTGATCGGTATGTTGACACACACAGTACTTGAGGATTTACAGCAGAGTTAAACACACACTTATTACATCGAGAATCCTCAAAGAGTAATTATTACATTAATGTGGCCTAAGGCCAAGTAAAACAAAAACATGCGGAAGCAAAGAGTGTAACGAGTCCATCAACTCCATGAGCAGCTGAGTGCAGAACAATGACCTATCGCACCTTATTCGTCGTCGGATAAATCTGCAACATGATAAGTTGCAGCCGTGTAGGTCAGTACATGGAATGTACTGGCAAGTCACATCATAAAGTGTAATGAGCCTACATAGTACATGCAATTTGCCTGGTGGAAAGCTCTAAGTTTAGTTTTGCATAAAGCTAGTTTTCCCTATCAAAAATAATTGTTCTACTTCTACAAATATCATAAGTCTGAGATGATGCCCATCTCAGTCATTCCAATTTTTTATACCCAGTTGATTAGTTAGGAGTGATGAGATCTCCCTATATTTCCACTACTAAAAGCTCAAGTTGTCCATGACCGGGGACACGGCTAATCGATTAGATTTTAACTCTGCAGAGGTTGTGCACTTTTCCCCACAAGACTCGACCACATCCTTGATCGGAGGATCGAGACATAGTCTTTCGATAGCATTTCCCCTAACCCACGGATAGGCCGGTACACCTACCTCATTTACATCTGCTAGCCTATCCCGGAAGAGGTCACACCATCTACTCAACTAAGCCAGAGCCCATATTGGCTTGCGGCTGCACACGAAAGCTTATATACATGAAAATAAGATTGATCCCTTTGAGCCTGGGTGGGCGGACCACTAGTGTGCACTCCCATGGATTCCCATGAATGCTCCCACTGTACTTCGCCACCATACAAACCAATTTCCACCCAGGTAGTTCATTAGAGTTGGTCCTAGTTACTACTTTATCACTCACATCTCAAGGTGATAACACTCCCCAGTCCACGTTTACTTTGGCGAGGCACTGTAACATAACACGGTGGCGACAAAGTTGGTACGGTTCAGACCTACCTCAAATGAACTATTGGGTGATAATAAAACCAACAGGTATAAATTCCTATTATGCACTCCTACATCAAAGGACTATGTGCAAAAATAAAACATAGGTAAAAACTGATATGATCAAAATGCAACTTGCCTTCGTGCTGGGAGTGAAGTTCTAGGGAATGGTAGTACTCTGCTTCGCACTCCAGACAATCTATCACAATGTAAATAAACACACATAAACAAGCATTCAACAATTCGAAGAAAACATGCAACAAAAAATATTTGCAAAAGACAAATAAAATCCAACACAAGTCATTAACGTGAAAATTTTCAAAGTATAAATAGCGTTCAAAAATTCATGATGTGCTCTAGTGTTGCTACAAGGCATCCTAGTAAAATTATGGTGAACAGAAAATAATTGTGTAGAATATATAGTGGCAAAATTTCATGGCAAAGGATTTAGTTCGTGTGACGTGGTGCAAAAAGAATCACTTCAAACGGGTATACCGTTTGAAAGATATGGCCTAATGAAATTTAAATTCAAATGTAAAATAATTTGAAATTTGAACTTGCAAAAATCTGCAACTATGGGTTTTCTGGTTAGGGCTATTCGAGACGAAAATTTATCCTCTGTTTCATCCCGTTTCGATCTACGGTTAAAAAGTTAAGGCCGTTTGAAGTTTTGAAACAAATCTGAAAAAAACTGCTATAATAGCGTTTTCTAAAAACCTTAATGTGTGAACGTTCACGGCTAGAGCGCGATGCGGTCAGCCCTGGTTGGTTGGCTACGTTCGCCGCGGCGGCTATGCGGTGAACATTCACGAAATAGGTAGGTTCGGCTAAACTAAAAGAAAACCGACGTTCGGTTCAAATAAACCACACGGTTTAGATCAAAACGCGGTTAACCGTGTACCTCTTCGGTCTAATAAAAAAACCTAATCTAATCTACAAGTTCAAATCTAAAAAACCCCTACTCTAATCTAATTAAACGAGCGAGGTGAGCGCTTACAGAGACGAGCACGACCTCGGGCAGGAACTAGGCGATGACGGGGCAACGGCTCCGGCGCAGGCGAGGTGGTCGGGGAGGTGCGGCTCATCGGGGGCTTCCGGGCGGTGGCGACGCGGGGTGGCGGCAGCGACCGGAGAAAGCGGAGGGAGGTAGCAAAGCTCCTGTGCTCCAGTGATAGAGGCGAGGGTCCCGATCTTTCGATGAGATGATAACTATCGATTTGGTGGAGAAGACTTTGACGATCCGACTACGAACGTGCACGATGTTGCGCCTTAGCAATCGCTAAACCAATCTCCAAGAGGTTATTGACCACGCTGGAGCACGATCAACCTGACCATGAAGGTCTATTCCTGCAAGCAATCGAAGAACAAGCAAGAATATGATAATGCAATCTGAATATTGCGAATATAGATGAAGTATTGATAAGGGTGGGGTTCCGAAAGCGGTCTTGGTCTGGTCGTTGGACACAAACGAAGTACACGAAGTTGCAATGGCTAACTTTTAACTAAACAAAACCCAAACCTAAAACGACGCCCTAAGGGCTGTATATATGGGGGAATAGAGGGGAATTTCGTGGCCCCTTGGAGGAGGGGTCCGAAACCGACCCTAACTCAGTTTCCTCATACACACGGACCCTAAAAATAGCCTATAATATGGTATTTCGAAATTACATGGGCCTGGCCCAAAAATAAGGTGGCGCAACACCTGTATTAGCCTAGGGACAAATTTTATAAAGTGGCATCATGCATATTTCGTCCAAGGCTTCTTGCTCCCATTATGGTGGCTTCAAAGTGCAAAAATCATCACAGGAAGCTCCATTGTTCTTTCCCGCGCGCGCACCTTCTTCTCCATGCTTGATCCCGCTCCAATGGTCATCCTTCTTGTCCATGCCAGGTCCTTCATTCACAAGTAAAACAAAAGTATCTAATTTAGGCAGCATCATATGTTCATGAACATTAGAAGGATTTGCAAGAAACGAAAGTACCTCGTAACTCAATTGATGTGCGCGAGCTCTCGTAATTGGTCCTGTATGTATAGCAGTCAGAGTTGTGGGTGTAGCATTAGTAGGGATGTCCTCATCATCCTCCCCTTCTTGAACTGAAGTCGTCCTCGACGGAAGCTCATCTTCCTCACCCAAATAAGGCTTCAAATCTGCTATGTTAAAAGTGGGGCTAACCCCAAACATTGCAGGCAACTCAAGTTTATATGCATTATCATTTATTTTCTCTAACACCTTAAAAGGACCATCAGCACGTGGCATTAGCTTTGACTTGCGCAAATCAGGAAATCTATCCTTACGCAAATGTAACCAAACAAGATCTCCAGGTGCACAGACAACATGTTTTCTACCCTTATCTCCAGCAATTTTGTATTTAGCATTCATACGCTCAATGTTTTCCTTCGTTAACTCATGCATCTTTAATATCAATTCAGCACGTTCTTTAGCATCAAAATTAACCTTCTCCGAAGATGGAAGAGGCAACAAATCAATAGGTGCACGAGGTAAGAAACCATACACAACTTCAAAAGGGCACATCTTAGTGGTAGAATGTAGCGAACGATTATAAGCAAATTCAATATGAGGCAAGCATTCTTCCCACATTTTCAGGTTATTCTTCAAAACAGCCCTAAGCATAGTAGACAATTATCTATTGACTACTTCAGTTTGGCCATCAGTTTGGGTATGACATGTAGTACTCAAAAGTAGTTTAGTCCCCAACTTAGTCCATAAACATCTCCAAAAATGGCTAAGAAATTTAGCATCACGATCTGAAACAATTGTATTTGGTACACCATGCAATCGAATAATTTCACGAAAGAACAAATCAGCAACATGAGCAGCATCATCACTTTTATTACATGGTATAAAGTGTGCCATTTTGGAAAATCTATCCACGACAACAAATATGCTATCCCTCCCCTTCTTTGTTCGAGGTAAACCTAAAACAAAGTCCATAGATATATCCTCCCAAGGAACACTAGGTACAGGCAAAGGCATATATAAACCATGAGGATTGAGTCATGACTTAGCTTTTTGACATGTAGTGCAACGAGCAACAAAACGCTCAACATCCCGTCTCATCTTTGGCCAAAAGAAATGTGTAGAAAGTACGTCCTCCGTCTTCTTCACGCCAAAGTGTCCCATTAATCCTCCTCCGTGTGCCTCCTGTAACAACAAAAGACGAACGGAGCTAGCTGGAATGCATAGCTTGTTAGCACGGAACACAAATCCATCATTAATAACGAACTTGTTCCATGTTCTCCCTTCTTTACAATTCTGCAACACGTCTCTAAATTCAACATCATGCACATATTGATCTTTGATGGTCTCCAAACCAAATATTTTAAAGTCAAGTTGTGAAAGCATAGTATAATGACGAGACAAAGCATCTGCAATAACATTTTCTTTACCCTTCTTGTGTTTAATGACATAAGGGAAAGTCTCAATGAATTCAACCCATTTAGCATGTCTACGGTTCAGTTTTGCTTGACTTTTAATATGTTTCAAAGATTCATGATCAGAATGTATAACAAGTTCTTTGGGCCATAAATAATGTTGCCATGTTTCCAAAGTCCGAACAAGAGCATATAATTCCTTATCACAAGTAGAATAATTCAGACTAGGCCCACTTAATTTTTCAGAAAAGTACGCAACAGGTTTACCATCTTGTAATAACACACCTCCTAACCCAATTCCACTAGCATCACATTCAAGCTCGAAAGTCTTATTAAAATCAGGAAGTTGTAGTAAAGGAGCATGTGTTAACTTATCTTTCAAGACCGTGAAGGCTTCTTCCTATGCGGTACCGCAAGAAAAAGGCACGTCCTTCTCTGTAAGCTCATTGAGAGGCGCAGCAAAGGTGCTGAAATCTCTCACAAAACGCCTATAGAAACCAGCGAGGCCAAGAAAACTCCTTACTTGTGTGACCGTTTTGGGCTGCGGCCAACTCTCAATAGCTTCAATCTTGGCTTTATCAACTTCAATTCCCTGTGGAGTAACAACATAGCGAAGAAAAGATACTTGGTCGGTGCAAAAGGTGCACTTCCCAAGGTTACCAAACAAATGTGCATCACGTAGCGCAGTAAAAACAACACGTAAATGTTCCAAATGTTCCTCCAAAGATCTACTAAAAATTAATATATCATCAAAATAGACTACCACAAATCGTCCAATGAAAGCACGTAAAACCTCGTTCATTAATCTCATGAAAGTGCTAGGTGCATTAGTTAACCCAAAAGGCATGACTAACCACTCATATAATCCAAACTTAGTTTTAAATGCTGTTTTCCATTCATCTCCCAATTTCATACGAATTTGATGGTATCCACTACGCAAAACAACTTTGGAGAAAATTGTAGAGCCACTTAATTCATCAAGCATATCATCTAGTCTAGGAATAGGATGACGATAACAAATAGTAATATTATTAATGCCTCTACAATCCACACACATGCGCGATGTACCATCCTTTTTAGGCACTAGAATAATCGGAACAACAGAAGGACTAAGGGATTCACGTATATAACCTTTGTCAATCAGCTCGTGTACTTGACGCATAATCTCCTTTGTCTCCTATGGATTGGTACGGTAGGGCGCACGGTTGGGTAGGGATGCACCGGGAATTAAGTCAATCTGATGCTCAATCCCACGAATAGGCGGTAATCCCGGTGGCACGTCTTGTGGAAAGACATCAGCGAACTCCTGCAAAATGTTAATGACAGCAGGAGGCAAAGAGGGAGGCATGTCCTCGAATGAAAATAATACCTCTTTGCATACAAAAGCATAGCAAACAGATGTAGCAACATCCAAATCATTAATATCAGATTTAGTAGCAAGTAAACATCCACTCTTCAATTTTATTTCGGATGCAACAGTAGATGATGGTTTATTATGCTTATGGTGTTGCTCAAATTCATGTGCTACAATCTGATTTTCACTCTTATTTTTCTCCTGTTTTGCTTTACTAGGTCTAGCAATGTCATCTTTCATAATATGTTCGGGAGACATAGGAAGCAAAGTGATATTATGATCCTTATGAACAAGAGTATACTGATTTGTCCTACCATGGTGTACAGAATTTTTATCAAACTGCCATGGTTTACCAAATAAAACAGAACATGCTTGCATGGGTACCACATCACAATCCACATAATCAGAATATGTAGCAATGCTAAAATGCACACGAACAGTACGTGTTACCTTAACCTTGCCACTATTGTTGAACCATTGGATGTAATAAGGATGAGGATGTGGTCTGGTGGTTAGAGACAACTTCTCCACCATCTCCATGCTAGCCAGGTTATTGCAACTCCCTCCATCGATGATGATGCGAATAGAATGCTCCTTCACAACTCCCTTTGTGTGGAACAAGTTGTGCCTCTGATTTTTTCAGCCTATGTAACCTGCACACTGAGAACACGTTGAGCAACTAAACTTTCATACCTGTCAGCGTAATCAGCAGCCATGTAGTGTGTTTCTGGCTCTGCATCGTCGCCATCGTGTTCTTCACTTGCAATGAGAGCCAAAGTCTCCTCATCATAATCACTAGTAGACGCATATCAACCATCCTTAGTAACAATCATGACACGCTTGGAAGGGCATTCTCTCGCAAAGTGACCTCCACCCTTGCAACGACGGCATATAACCTCATGTGTTTGCCATGTGGATGCAATAGATGAAGAAGAGGTCTGTGCAGGCCCAGAAGGTGTGCTCTTCGTAGAGGGTGGAGTAGGAGCCTGTTTCCTAGTATCGCGGTTGGAGTTGGAGGTTGAAGTAGGTGGTGTTGCAGCAGGACGTGTGGAAGTAGATGAGGTACGTGGCATCCATGATGAAGTGCGACCTGCAGAAAAAGTAGTTCTCGCCATTGCCTGTCGATCCTGCACTTCACGTTCAGCTTTGCAAGCAAGATGAAATAAACGAGTGATAGTATTATACTCCTTATACTCTAGAATAGTCTGAATCTCTCTATTTAATCCACCCATAAAACGTGCAAGCATAGCTTCATTCTCCTCAACAATACCACATCTAATCATACCAGTTTGTAATTCCTGATAATATTCTTCTACAGAATTTTTACCTTGTCTTAAACGCTGCAAATTTTGAAGCAATTCACGTTGATAATAAGGTGGCACCCAACGATTACGCATAGCAGTTTTCAAAGCAGCCCAAGTAGTTGGAATATTAGCATGGTGTATTCTACAATGTTCTGACCACCAAACACAAGCAAAACGTGAATGAACAAACAGCAGCAGCCACACGTCTATCCTCAGGAAATTGTAAGCATGTAAAACGTTGTTCTGTTTCTAACTCCCATGTAAGATATATATCAGGAACATATCTACCCTCAAACGTCGGAATATTCAATTTAAGTTTAGGGAGATGGTCATGATCCCGTACCTGAGGGGGTGGGGCAGCCCTACCGTTATGATTGTAGCCATGTGGTCGACCTGGTGCGTATGGTGGTGGTTGCCCCTGAGGCTGATCTAGAGTAACCTCTCCCTCATCATCGTAATCACCCTCATAATCTTCAACCTGCTGAACGATGGTAGCAGCAGGAGCCACAAAAGTAGCAGCAGTATCAACAGTACCAATATGTTGGCCTTGGCCGAGAGGCACACGTTGTGCTCGTCGTTCGAAAGGGATAGGAGCTGCAGCTGGTGGAGGTAGACGGGCAAGCACTTCATTAAACTTGGCGTCCATCTTGGTGTCGAATGTCTTCTCCAAACCATCGAGCTTCTCCATGGCCTCTCCAAAGTTGGTCACGAAGTCTTGTACCTGGTCAGCCATCATTTGCTGAAATTTATCATAGAGTGCTTTGTTGGTCATGCTCTCCCAGTCGCTCTCGTCGTCGTGTGATCCTGGCATGGTTAGCAGAAACAGGAAACACACAAGAATATGAAACCTATAGACTACTGGGACGTGGTGGTGGTGTGTCACAAATCCTTTAAGCGAATCTCAAATTCTTACCAGTTCTTACTCACCAGCAGGTGGTGATCGGCAACCGTTGTAGTCAAAACTATCAAAGCTTGGATAGAGCGATTGCCAGGTGGTGTCAAACACACGACGTAGATGTATGTGGAGTTGGGATGGCTTATAGTATGGTAGCAAAAAGGGTTAGCAATAATCAATTCAGAGTTGCAAGGTTGAATAAACGCTCAACGACGGTACTGTGCTGGTCCTAGGCTAGACCGTACTAGAGACGCGAGCCTAAATCACCAACAAAATCACGACGCTACACGTAATCAAGGGAAAAGCACACTTTGAATTTTTTTTGTCGTTTTTTTCCGGCGCCTCTTTTTTTTGCTTAAAAAATCACTACAACGGCAAGTGTCTCAAAACTCTTCCCACGTCGTATAAGCAAGATGGGCACGAAATTTGTTGGACTAATTGATTTTGTTCTAGAGTAATTCGGGGGCTGCGATGACCAAAAATTTCGACAAAAATCACTATGATGGCAAGTGTCTCAAAACGCTTCGAAGAACCTAAAACACAGATAGGGAAAAAATATTTTCAGCCGAATTTTTTTGGGCCAAAACGTGCTCTGCAAAGCGTGCCAGACTCGTTTTTTTTCCGACACCTACCCAGGTAGCAAAACACGAATCCGAAATCAAAAGGATCTCGAAACTAAACCTAAAATGAGTTGGACTCGGATTGGTGGAGGATTTGTGGTGGTATATATGGACACCAATGGATAGTGATGATGGGTGGTGATATATGGCAGCGGTGATGATGGTAGTGGTATATGGCAACTATGAAGACGATGAGGTGGCGGCGTGACAACCTGTGAAAAGAACTTGAAACTCTAAAGGACTAGACACTAAGACCAGCAACTCGACACGACGATGTAACCGCAAATTCAACAAAGCAAAATACTTAAAAGACTATGCAAAGGCTCAGATTGGTTCGGATATGATGATCTAATCCTAATTTTTTTGTGGCTTTTTCATGGACTAAAGGTATGAAGAACAGATGCGATGTAAACTACAAAAACTGGTAAAATCTCATCGGGCAACCTGGAAATCTGATACCACTTGATAGAGGCGAAGTTATCCCTGTCTTTCGATGACATGGTGGCTATCGTTTTTGGTGGAGTAGACTTTAATGATCCGACTACGAACGTGTGATGATGTCGCGCCTTAGCAATCGCTAAACCAACTCCGAGAGGTTATTGACCATGCCGGAGCACAATCAACCTGACCACGAGGGTCTGTTTCCTGCACGCAAACGAAGAACAAGCAAGAAACTAAGATTGCAATCTGAATTTTGTGAATATAAGAGGAAAGCTTTATTGATGAAGTGGGATTCTGTGACGCCTTTGTCTGGTGGTGGAACACAAACGAAGAATGCGAAGTTGCAGCTATGGGGAATTTGTAATCTAAACAAAACCCAACCCTAAAACGATGCCCTAAGGGCTGTATATTGGGGAATAGAGGGGAATTTCGTGGCCCCTTGGAGGAGGGGTCCGAAACCGACCTTAACTCAGTTTCCCCATACATACAGACTCTAAAAACAGCCTATAATATGGTATTTCGAAATTACATGGGCCTGGCCCAACAGTAAGGTGGCGCAACACCTATATTAGCTTAGGGACGAATTTTATAAATTAGCATCATGCATATTTCGTCCAAGGCTTCTTGCTCCCATTATGGTGGCTTCAAAGTGCGAAAATCATCACTGGAAGCTCCATTGTTCTTTCCCGCGCGCGCACCTTCTTCTCCATGCTTGATCCCGCTCCCATGGTCATCCTTCTTGTCCATGCTAGGTCCTTCATTCATAAGTAAAACAAAAGTATCTAATTTAGGCAGCATCATATGTTCATGAACATTAGAAGGATTTGCAAGAAAAGAAAGTATCTGGTAATTCAATTGGCGTGCGCGAGCTCTAGTAATTGGTCCTGTATGTATAACAGTCGGAGTTGTGGGTGTAGCATTAGCAGGGATGTCCTCATCAGGTTCCGGGCGGGCTCCGGGCTTTCTCGAGAGTCGGCGCAGGCTTCGGTGGCTGGCGGGTGGTGGGCCGAAAGGTCTGGTGGCCGGAAGCTCTGGGCTGGCCAGAAGTTCCGGGCTACCCAGAAGCTTGTCCTTGGTGTTAGCTCCTTCTCCTCCTCGGCCTTGGTCTTGGGGATGATTCCTTGGTCCTTTGAGGTTGTCTCCCACGTACCTAAGGATACACAGGGGCTCATTGTGAGGTAGGATCCAAGTTGCTTTGCCATCAAAGTCCTGCTCGAAGAGGAGTGAGTTCACCTAAGCTTTAGTGTCGCGTGCACGTGCTCTTGTCAATGGGCCACTTGATGGTTGGCTTGATGGTGTCATCTTCATGGGGATGATGGTGGGATGCTCCACATCAGAAGACTTGGGGTTACAAAGTTTGTTAGTACGCATAAGATATCCATCTTTCATATAGTAGTTCTCCCAACAACTTTTCACTTTGCAATTGGCATATGGAGTACCAAAAGAAGCATCATGCTCATACAAGTCTTTTGTGTGCTCAAAACCAATAACATTCAATTCAAGTTGAGTAACGAACATGCATTTGATGGAAAGAGCATCCGCCACAACATTTTCTTTGCCCTTAATGTATTTGATGACATAAGGGAAAGACTTAATAAATTCACTCCATTTAGCATGATGTTTCTTCAACTTAATTTGACCCGTTAGGTACTTGAGAGTTTCATGGTCGGTGTGAATGATTAATTCATGCAGTTGCAAATAATGTTCCCAATCTTGTAATACTCTCAACAATGCATACAATTCTGTCATGGATAGGATAGTTGAGTTGAGCGCGGAAAGTTTCTCACTAAAATACGCAATTGGGTGCTTTTCTTGCATAAGCATGCCACCTATGCCCTTACCACTAGCGTCACAATGCACTTCAAAAGTTTTATCAAAGTTAGGCAAGCAAGCAAAGGTGCATGCGTGAGCAAATTTTTAAGTTCATGGAAAGCGATGTCTTGGGATGGTCCCCAATCAAAGGTGCATTTTTCTTGCTCAAAGCGTGTAGATGAGTGGCAATAGTGCTAAAATCCTTAACAAAGCGACGGTAGAAACCGGCTAGTCCTAGGAAGATACACACTTGTTGCAAATTAGTGGGTGTAGGCCAATTTTTAATGGCCTCAACCTTAGTTTCATCAACAAGGACACCCTTAGACGAAAACACAAATCCTAGGAAAACAACTTTTTCAACACCATAAATGCATGTGTCCATGTTCGCATAAAGTTTTTCTTTCCAAAGAGTTTGCAAGACGTCCCAAACATGTGTTGCATGTTGTTCTAGAGAGTTGCTAAAAACTAGGATGTCATCAAAGTAGACCACAACACAATATCCAATGTAGGGGCGAAAACATAATGCATCATTCACATAAAAGTACGCGGTGCTTCGGATAAACCCATGGGCATCACTAGCAATTCATAGAGACCAAATTTGGTTTTGAAAGCCGCTTTCCACTCATCACCCTCTTGGATGCGAATTTGGTAGTAACCACTTTTTAAATCTTTTCTGGAAAATATAGTGGCACCACTAAGTTCATCTAGCATGTCGTCTAAGTGAGGTATAGGGTGGCGATATCGGATGGTGATAGTATTTATGGGTCGGCAATCGACACACATGCGCATACTTCCATCTTCCTTAGGCACTAGGATCACGGGAACCGCACAAGGACTCAAACTCTCACGTACATGCCCTTTATCTAGAGTTTATGGACTTGCCTTTGTATCTCCTTTGTTTCAACGGGTTGACGCGGTAGGGTGCCTTGATAAGGAACGGTGTGCCGGGGATGAGGTTGATGCGGTGTTCGATCCCTCGTTTTGGTGGAAGTCTTGGAGGTTGCTTATAGGGAAAACGTCTTGAAATTCCTGCAACAATTGAGATAACACAAGAGAAAGATTTTGTGAAGGGTTAGGCCGGGTGACATCATCCTTGCACACTATCGCATAGTGGAGGAAGGTCGATGGGGCTCTCACTCACATCCCTCAAATCTCGTTTTGTGGCAAAAAGGACTAGGTCCCTCATGTCCCTCATCGTGGAGTCACTCAAGTTTGGCTTGTTGTGCTCACTCACTTTTAGGTGGATGTGATGCGGAGCATCCCACCATCATCCCCATGAAGTTGGCACCATAAAGCCAACCACCAAGTGGCCCTATGACAAGAGCGCATGCACGCGACATTGAAGCTAAGGTGAACTCAATCCTCTTGTAGGGAAGATTCTCCGGGATATCAAGGCCCCATCTCCAGATGGGATTTGGGATGAAATCTACCATGTATCCTTCTTTCGCTTTGTTGTTCATGTAGATCTTGTGTGTGGTGAGTCTAGTGGATGTGTGATTGGACTTGTTCTTGATTGTTTCCTCTTGTGATTTCTCCCCGTTCTTCCCCGTGTTCTTCGTGTTCTTTGTGGAATCCCCCTCCAATTCGTGAAAGATCGACACACACGGGCTTGCCCCGTATCAGAACGCTTTCCCAATGAGCGCAAAGTCAAGCTCCTACCTCATGCTGATGGCCCATTCAAGGTGTTGGAGCGCTACAACAACAATGGCTACAAGATTGACATTCCGCATGACGAGTACAATGTGAGCCAGACCTTCAACGTCGCGGACCTCTCCCCATTTCATGGTGATGAAGATCTTGATCCGAGGTCAGATCTTCCCCAAGGGGAGCGGATGATGTGGAGCATCCCACCATCATCCCCATGAAGTTGGCACCATCAAGCCAACCACCAAGCGGCCCTATGACAAGAGCGCGCGCACGCGAAATTGAAGCTAAGGTGAACTCACTCCTCTTCAAGCAAGACCTTGATGACACAGGAACATGGATGCTACCTCAAAATAAGACCATGTGTATCCTTAGGTATGTGGGAGACGACCTTAGAGGACCAAGGATTCATCCCCAAGACCAAGCCCGAGGAGGAGAAGGAGCCAGCACCAGAGAGAATCTTCTGGGTAGCCTACAACTTTTGTCCAGCCCGGAACTTCCGGCCATCGGACATTCAGGCCCGCCATCCGCCAGCCACCGAAGCCTGCGCCAACTCTCGATAAAGCCTGGAGCCCGACCGGAACTTGCCCGGAGCTTCCGGTACCCGAAACGTCCGGTCGGTCCGGAACTTCCGGCCTTCATAGAATGCTGCCACTCAGGCCCGAGGCCCATGTAACTTACCCCTTCGCCCCGAGACTATATAAACACTTCCCCCACCTCACGTTAGGGTTAGCTAAGATTTGCACTAGAGCTTAGCTCCATTACTGGCCCTCTCTTGAGGAGTTGACCTCCTTGTGGAGAAGATCCAAGTGATGCCAAGGCCCCTATAGAGGGAAGATCCCTCGTGGTTTCAAGGCCCCTCCTCCAGAGTGGGAGATCACGTACCGCTACTTGAATCGTTGTTTGACTTGTGGATCTCGTTTCTCGTGTGTTTTCGTGGATCTAGTGGATGTGTAATCGTGTTTGCCCTTAGTGTTTTTCCTCTCGTTCTTCCCCGTGTTCGTCGTGTTCTTCGTGAATCCCCTCCAAATCATGAAAGATCGACACACACGGGCTTGCCCCGTCTCATATTGGTATCACGAGCCAGGTTGATCACGAATTTGGAGTCTCCCCCATCGTTTTCTAGCCTAATTTTTCTTTGATTTGACCTAATTTCGAAAATCCCCACAAAAATAGCCCCACCCAAAATTTCTTGAATTTCTAGGATTTGATGAGATTTTGTTGATTTGGATCCATAGATCTCGTTGTGGACGTTTGGATCTAACTTTTCACCCACCCAATCCCCACCATTTTCCTTTTTCACCGTCCGATTTGGGTTTTTCCTCAAGATTTTCCGCCCAAGTCCAAGATCTAGAAATTAGGTTTCGTCCCAGTTTTGTCGACCCCCGGAACCTCCGGCCCCACCCAGACATTCCGGCCCCCGGACCATCCGGCTACCTCGGAACTTCCGGCCTCCAGAACCTATGGCTGACTCGGACCTTCCGGCCTTTGCAGACAATTTCCCACCATTTCTTCCAACTTTTTGCTAGCTTTTCCTCTGCAACACATTTGCATGTGAGATTTTGAGTCGTGAGCCCAGCCACTTCCTATGGTGTTTCGGCTAATTAGGAGTGGTTCTTCATCGACATCACTGCTCATCATCGGCCCGGAACTGATAGAGGCGAAGTTGTCCTTGTCTTTCGATGAGATGGTGTCTATCGTTTTTGGTGGAGTAGACTTTGATGATCTGACTACGAACGTGTGATGATGCCGCGCCTTAGCAATCGCTAAACCAACTCCGAGAGGTTATTGACCACGCCAGAGCACAAGCAACCTGACGACGAGGGTCTATTTCCTGCACGCAAACGAAGAACAAGCAAGAAACTAAGATTGCATTCTGGATATTGCGAATATAAGAGGAAAGCTTTATTGATGAAGTGGGGTTCTGTGACGCCTTTGTCTGGTCGTGGAACACAAAAGAAGAACGCGAAGTTACAGCTATGGCGAACTTGTAATCTAAACAAAACCCAACCCTAAAATGACGCCCTAACGGTTGTATATATGGGGGAATAGAGGGAAATTTCGTGGGCCCTTGGAGGAGGGGTCCGAAACCGACCTTAACTCAGTTTCCCCATACATATGAACTCTAAAAACAGCCTATAATATGGTATTTCGAAATTACATGGGCGTGGCCAACAATAAGGTGGCGCAGCACCTATATTAGCCTAGGGACGAATTTTATAAAGTGGGATCATGCATATTTCGTCCAAGGCTTCTTGCTCCCATTATGGTGGCTTCAAAGTGCGAAAATTATCATTGGAAGCTCCATTGTTCTTTCCCGCGCGCGCACCTTCTTCTCCATGCTTGATCCCGCTCCCATGGTCATCCTTCTTGTCCATGCCAGGTCCTTCATTCATAAGTAAAACAAAAGTATCTAATTTAGGCAGCATCATATGTTCATGAACATTAGAAGGATTTGCAGGAAATGAAAGTACCTGATAATTCAATTGACGTGCGCGAGCTCTAGTAATTGGTCCTGTATGTATAGCAGTCGGAGTTGTGGGTGTAGCATTAGCAGGGATGTCCTCATCATCCTCCCCTTCTTGAACTGAAGTCGTCCTCGACGGAAGCTCATCTTCCTCACCCAAATAAGGCTTCAAATCTGCAATGTTAAAAGTGGGGCTAACCCCAAACTCTACACGCAGCTCAAGTTTATATGGATTATCATTTATTTTCTCTAACAACTTAAAAGGACCATCAGCACATGGCATTAGCTTTGACTTGCGCAAATCAGGAAATCTATCCTTACGCAAATGTAACCAAACGACGCCACTTTATAAAATTCGTCCATAGGCTGATATAGGTACTGCGCCACCTTATTGTTGGACCAGGCCCATGTAATTTCAAAATACCATATTATAGGCTGTTTTTAGAGTCCGTATGTATGGGGAAACTGAGTTAAGGTCGGTTTCGGACCTCTCCTCCAAGGGGCCACGAAATTCCCCTCTATTCCCCCATATATATAGCCCTTAGGGCGTCGTTTTAGTGTTGGGTTTGGTTTAGATTACAAGTTCGCCATAGCTACAACTTCGCGTTCTTCGTTTGTGTTCCACGACCAGACAAAGGCGTCACAAAACCCCACTTCATCAATAAAGCTTTCCTCTTATATTTGCAATATCCAGATTGCAATCTTAGTTTCTTGGTTGTTCTTCGTTTGTGTGCGGGAAATAGACCCTCGTGGTCAGGTTGATCGTGCTCTGACATGGTCAATAACCTCTCGGAGTTGGTTTAGCGATTGCTAAGGCGCAACGTCATCACACGTTCGTAGTCGGATCATTAAAGTCTACTCCACAAAAAATGGTAGCCACCATCTCATCGAAAGACAGGGACAACTTCGCCTCTATTACTACCTTTCTTGGGCCCTCAAGGTCGACAAAAAATTCCGGTTGCACAACTATGAGAAGACAAGAATATTTCCATGGCCTCCCTCGAGTTTCAATATTACGTGCTCATTTGGTGGGAACAAGTGATTGAGCAACGGCGAAAAAGAGGTGAACCCCCAATCACAACTTGGGAAGAAATGAAAGAACTCATGAGAGCGCGATTCCTCCAACTCACTACTATCGCGATCTCTTCAGGAAACTCCAACTACTCAAGCAAGGCACCAAGTCCGTGGAAGAGTACTGCCAAGAGATGGAGATGTCTATGATAAGACAAAATGTGAAGGAGGACGATGAGCAAACTATGGCACGATTCTTGAACGGTCTCAATTAGCAAGTCAAGAAAATTGCGGATTTCCAGCCCTACTCCAACTTGCTCGATCTAGTACATCAAGCCACCAAGGCGCAATGACAAGTTCAAGAAGATAACAAGTACTCCAAGACCTCGTCCAAGACCTATGATGCAACCACACAAGCTACTCCAACTACAACTCCTTCTACAAGAACCTCAACAACAAAAGATGACAAGTCAAGCTTCAACGACAAGTGGTCTTCATCATCACACAACGCCTCTACAAGCAAAACAAGAGCGTCATCTTCTACACAAACACCAGATGATCTCAAAACAAGCTCTATCAAGTGTTTCACGTGCCAAGGCCACGGCCACAAGATGCACGAATGTCCCACTAGGCGAACCATGATACTCCAAGATGATGGCTCCTATGACTCCATGAGTGAAGATGACATGGAAGCTTTGGAACGCGTGGCCATGCACCGGCAAGCCAATGAGGATGAAAACTCTAAAGTCTTTTGTGACAATGATCCGAGCCCCGCTCTCGTTGTCTCAAAGGTTTTGACGCGTCACCAACAAAAAGACGAGGACCAACGTTGCCACATCTTTCACACCAAGGCCGATATCCAAGGAGATCCGTCAAGGTCATCAGCGACGGAGGAAGTTGCCATAATTTGGCAAGTGAAGAACATTTGCTCCAAGTTGCACTTGACCAGGAAAAACCATCGTCGCCCCTACAAGGTCCAGTGGCTAAGTGACTCTGGCACTATACAAGTCGACCACACCATGCAAGTTTCCTTCAAGATCGGCGCTTACGAAGACACCTTGGAGTGTGATGTGGTGCCCATGTCCGTTTCCTACCTCCTCCTTGGGAGACCTTGGCAATTCTACCATGGCGCCATACACAACGGGCGCACAAATCACTATAGCTTCAAGATGAAGGGCACCGAATACGTTCTTCGACCTATGTCTCGTAGTCAAGTCATCGCCGACAAGCAAGCTTCGTCCCATCGTGGAGATAAAAGTGAGAGAGTGATCCACCTCAAAGTTGTGGTCTACTTTGATGGCATCCTTGTTTTTAGCAAATCTCTAGAACAACACACCACAAATGTTAGAAGCGTTTTGCAAACTCTCCGGAAACAAAAAACTTTATGCTAACATGGACAAATGCATTTTTGGTGTGGAAAAAGTTGTTTTCCTAGGATTTGTGGTTTCTTCAAAGGTTGTCCATGTCGATGAGTCTAAGATTGAGGCAATTAAAAACTGGCCTACACCCACCAATTTGCAACAAGTGCGTAGCTTCTTAGGTCTAGCCGGTTTTTTACCGTCGCTTCGTGAAAGACTTTAGCACTATTGATACTCCTCTACATGATTTAAGCAAGAAAAATGCACCATTTGTTTGGGGACCATCCCAAGACATCGCTTTCCATGAACTTAAGAATTTGCTTACCCGTGCACCTTTACTTGCCTTGCCCAATTTTGACAAAACTTTTGAAGTGCATTGTGACACTAGTGGTAATGGCATAGGAGGTGTGCTTATGCAAGAAAAGCGCCCAATTGCGTATTTTAGTGAGAAACTTTCTGGCGCTCAACTCAACTATCCTATCTATGACAAGGAATTGTATGCTTTGGTGAGTGGCTTACAATCTTGGGAACATTATTTGCGTCCGCATGAATTTGTCATTCATACCGATCATGAAAATCTAAACTACCTCAAGGGTCAAACTAAGTTGAACAAACGTCATGCAAAATAGAGTGAATTTATTGAGTCTTTTCCTTATGTTATCAAATACATTAAGGGTAAAGAAATGTTGTGGCGGATGCTCTTTCCCGCAAACGCATTCTCGTTACTCAACTTGAATTAAATGTTGTTGGCTTTGAGCACATCAAAGACTTGTACAAGCATGATGACTCCTCCTACAAGTTCTATTGGCCAAAGATGCTTCGCGATGTTGCACGCTTCCCTAACCGGTGCTCTACATGCCGCAAAGCTAAGTCAAAAGCTCAATCCCATGTTCTTTACATGCCTGTTCCTATTCTATTCCAACCCTGGGAAGACATTAGCATTGATTTTGTGCTTGGATGGCCACGAACAAAAAATGGCCATGGTTCCACTTTTGTTGTTGTGGATTGGTTTTTCCAAAATGGCTCACTTCATCCCTTGTCACAAGAGCAACGATGCTTCACTTATTGCAAATCTCTTTTGTAGGGACATCTTACACCTTCACGGAGTACCAAAGACCATTGTCTTGGATCGTAACATCAAATTCTTGAGATACTTTTGGAAGACCCTTTGCGCCAAGCTCGGCATCAAGTTACTCTTCTACTCGGCATACCACCCACAAACCGATGGTCAAACGGAGGTGACAAACCGGACACTTGGAAATCTCCTCTGGGTGTTGATCAAGAATAACATCAAGGAATGGGAAGACTGCCTACCTCGCGCACGACACTTCACCACCAACAAGTCTCCCGTCAAGGTGGTCTACGACTTCAACCCTTTGTCCCCGTTGGACATTCTTCCCCTTCCACTCCAAGAACGCGTCAACATGGATTCAAGTGCGTGAGAAAGCTACATCAAGATACAAGGAACACCGTCGAGCTCCAAGTGGAACGCATAACCGCCAAGCGCAACATCAACAAACACCCCATGGTGTTCAAACCCGATGACCTTGTGTGGCTACACCTTCGGAAGGAACATGATGCAGAGCATCCTACAGACATCACCGTGGTAGAGTCCCTTCGGCAAGTGACACATGCGAAATCTGCTTCATATACATAAAGGTGAATCATCTCCTTTACGCGTGTTCACTTGACCCCTTCGAGGATGGTATACTACTTGACATTTCTCTAGTGTGCATGCATAGGTATTGCCGGAGCTTCACGGATGACGAGGAGGAGTGTCAGCACCTACGTACGACTACACCTTCCATGAGGGAAGCTTGGAAGAGACGGAAGAAGAAGCGAGGACAACACTCTAGAAGTCCCGGACCTTCTGGCCTTCTCGGAACCTCCGGACCCTAGACCTTTCGACCGGCCCGGACCTTCCGGCCTTCTAGGAACCTCCGGACCCTAGACCTTTCGACCGGCCCGGACCTTCCTGACTCCGGCAAACAGAGCAGCTCCCAGACGTGCCAACTCTCTGGATAGCCCGGACCCTGCTTGGACCTTGCCTGGAACCTTCGGAGCCTGAAACTTCCGGCCATCCCGGAACTTCCGGCCGTGCCTGCATGCAGGGACTTGGGTCGCGGCCCATGTACCTATTTTGCCCCTCACTTATGATAGAGCCGAGGGTCCTGATCTTTCGATGAGATGATAACTATCGATTTGGTGGAGATGACTTTGACGATCTGACTACGAACATGCACGACGTTGCGCCTTAGCAATCGCTAAACCAATCTCCAAGAGGTTGTTGACCACACCGGAGCACGATCAACCTGACCACGAAGGTCTATTCCTACAAGCAATCGAAGAACAAATAAGAATATGATAATGCAATCTGAATATTGCGAATATAGATGAAGCATTGGTAATGGTGGGGTTCCGAAAGCGGTCTTAGTCTGGTCGTTGGACACAAACGAAGAACGCGAAGTTGCAACTACAGGAATCTGAGAATTTGCCGTCCGCTATGGCTGACGGCAAAGGGGGGAAACACGGACGGCAAAGGCTTTACCGTCAGTCAGCTCACAGCAAACTATACGGCAAAAAAATATTCGGTGAAGAGGTTATTTGCCGTCTGCTTTTTGTAAGGTGGACGACAAAGAATCTTTGCCATGAGGGGCGGATGGCAAATAAAATGAGACGGCAGATCGACAGGCTGTCCCGTTAAGTGCTAACGGCAGGCTTCTCCTCTCTGCCGTCCGCCCTTACCCCCCTTTGCCGTCTGCCCCCTCATGGCAAAGGGGCACCCAGCCCCTCTCCCTCACCCCTTTGCCGTCTGCCCTCAGGGCTTTGCCGTCTGCCCTTACCCCCCTTTGCCGTCTGCCCCCTCATGGCAAAGGGCGCACCCAACCCCTCTCCCTCATCCCTTTGTCGTCTGCCCTCAGGGCTTTGCCGTCTTCCCTCACCCCTTTGCCATGAGGGGGCAGACGGCAAAGGGGCACCCAGCCTTTCTTCCTCACCCCTTTGCCGTCTGCCCCCTCATGGCGGTGCCCCTTTGCCGTCTGCCCCCTCATGGCAAAGGCTCAAAACAGCCCCCTCACCTATTTTATTTTCTATTATATCCAACAATTTTCACAATAATTAGGATATATATATATATTTGATAGAAATAAATTTGTTTCCGTACTCATAACCATATTAAAATAACTTTCATCCATAGTACATACATATTATTCAAGTTGCATCCGTACCAAACCATATATTACACCAGTTTCATCCATATGCATACGAAGTTTCATATAAATCCATATACTACAATAGTTTCAATACAAGCTTCCATGAAGCCATGGTACAAGAAATCATATTCAGGCATTCCATCAATATAATCCAAGCTTCCCGTGAAGTGAATGTAATCTGCAAAATGACAAATAAGAAAGTTAGAAGAAGAATACTAGATGAAGAAGAGAAGTATATATATGTTATTTCGTAGAGAACTTAGCTAAGTATAGGCCATTTAATAGCTAAGTTTGGTGGAATAGGTCATCTTGGAGCTACATAGCCTTATTATGTCATTTAGGAGAGAACTTAGCTAGGTATAGGTCATTCTAGAGCTAACTTGGATAAAATATGTCATTTTGTAGTCAACTATGATTATTAAATCCATTTTGACCTTATTATGTCATTTTAGAGCTAAATTAGTCATTTTAATGAGCTAACCAAGGTTCTTATGATGTTTTTACCTAACTATGCTAATTATGTCATTTTGGAGGATAATTAGCTAAGTATGTCTTTGTTCAGGAAAATAACCTACGTAGAAGAAGAAAGAGAAGAAGCAAGAAGAGAAGAAGCAAGAAGAGAAGAAGGTCAAGAATAAGGAGAAGAAGGAGAAGAAGGAGAAGAAGGAGAAGAAGAAGGAGAAGGAGAAGGAAGAGGAGAAGAAGAAGAAAAGAAGGAGAAGAAGAAGGAGAAGAAGAAGGAGAAGAAGAAGGAGAAGGAGAAGGAAGAGGAGAATAAGAAGAAAAGAAGGAGAAGAAGAAGGAGAAGAAGAAGGACAAGAAGAAGGAGAAGGAGCTTCTCTCCTCCTTCTCCTTCTTCTCCTTCTTCTTCCTCCTTCTCCTTCTCCTTCTCCTTCTTCTTCTCTTCTTCTTCTTCTTCCTTCTTTTCATTTTTCCTCTTTCTTCTCCTCTTGTCCCCTTCTTCGGGCTAAATTAGCTAATTATGACTTTTTGGAGCTAATTATGTCATTTTGGAGGATAAATAGCTAAGTATAGGTCATTTATTATTAAATAGGCCATTTTGGAGCTAACTAAGCTAATTCTGTCATTTTGTTGGATAATTAGCCAATTTAGTCTTTGTTGGATGAGTCTAAGCTACGTAGAAGAAGAGAAAGAGAAGAAGCAAGAAGAGAAGAAGAAGGAGAAGTAAAAGAAGGAGGAGGATAAGAAGAAGGAGAAGGAAGATGAGAAGAAGAAAAGAAGAAGGACAAGAAGAAGGAGAAGAAGGAGAAGGAGCTTCTCTCCTCCTCCTTCTCCTTCTTCTTCTCTTCTTCTTCTCTTCTTCTTCTTCTTCTTCCTTCTTTTCATTTTTCCTCTTTCTTATCCTCTTGATCTCTTCTGCGAGCTAAATTAGCTAATTATGCCTTTTTGGAGCTAATTATGTCATTTTGGATGATTATTAATCCATTTTGAGCTTATTATGTCATTTTGGATCTAAATTAGTCATTTCAATGAGCTAACCAGGGTTCTTATGATGTTTAACTAACTAAGCTAATTATGTCATTTTGGAGGATATTTAGCTAACTATGTCTTTTTTGGGGAAAATAAGCTACGTAGAAGAAGAAAGAGAAGAAGCAAGAAGAGAAGAAGAAGGAGAAGTAACAGAAGAAGGAGGAGGATAAGGAGAAGGAGAAGGAGAAGGAGAAGGAGAAGGAAGAGGAGAAGAATAAGAAAAGAAGAAGGACAAGAAGAAGGAGAAGAAGGAGGAGAAAAAGGAGAAGGAGCTTCTCTCCTCCTTCTTCTCCTTCTTCTTCCTCCTCCTCCTTCTCCTTCTTCTTCTCTTCTTATTCTCTTCTTCTTCTTCTTCCTTCTTTTCATTTTTCCTCTTTCTTCTCCTCTTGATCTCTTCTTCGAGCTAAATTAGCTAATTATGCCTTTTTGGAGCTAATTATGTCATTTTGGATGATTATTAATCCATTTTGAGCTTATTATGTCATTTTGGATCTAAATTAGTCATTTCAATGAGCTAACCAGGGTTCTTATGATGTTTAACTAACTAAGCTAATTATGTCATTTTGGAGGATAATTAGCTAACTATGTCTTTTTTGGGGAAAATAAGCTACGTAGAAGAAGAAAGACAAGAAGCAAGAAGAGAAGAGGAAGGAGAAGTAAAAGAAGAAGGAGGAGGAGAAGGAGAAGGAGAAGGAGAAGGAGAAGGAAGAGTAGAAGAAGAAGAAAAGAAGAAGGACAAGAAGAAGGAGAAGGAGGAGAAGAAGGAGGAGCTCCTTCTTCTCCTTCTTCTTCCTCCTCCTCCTTCTCCTTCTTCTTCTATTCTTCTTCTCTTCTTCTTCTTCTTCTTCCTTCTTTTCATTTTCCTCTTTCTTCTCCTCTTGTCCTCTTCTTCGAGCTAAATTAGCTAATTATGCCTTTTTGGAGCTAATTATGTCATTTTGGATGATTATTAATCCATTTTGAGCTTACTATGTAATTTTGGATCTGAATTAGTCATTTCAATGAGCTAACCAGGGTTCTTATGATGTTTAACTAACTAAGCTAATTATGTCATTTTGGAGGATAATTAGCTAACTATGTCTTTTTTGGGGAAAATAAGCTATGTAGAAGAAGAAAGACAAGAAGCAAGAAGGAGAAGAAGAAGGAGAAGAAAAAGAAAAAGAAGAAGAAGGAGGAGGAGGAGGAGGAGGAGGAGGAGGAGGAGAAGGAGAAGGAGAAGGAAGAGGAGAAGAAGGAGAAGGAAGAGGAGAAGAAGAAGAAAAGAAGAAGGAGAAGAAGAAGGAGAAGGAGCTTCTCTCTTCCTTCTTCTCCGTATTCTCCTTCTTCTTCCTCCTCCTTATTCTTCTCTTCTTCTCCTTCTTCTCAGCAAACATACCATTATCGTCATCACGACGGTGAAGCACGGTGGCTCTGGCTTGTTTCACCTGGAGAAGGCTGCCCTGGAGAACACTCCACTGTAGAAGGGACGTGCGATGCGTTTCGGGAGATATTCTGCACCAAACATCGTTTGCAATGTGTCGTTAGTATGATGACACTCTTAAGATCACTGCATTGAAATGAAACTCACCGTCGCCGCCATGTTAATGACTGGCATCGCCGGAGGGACTTGGCCGGTCTTCTCGCACATAGACTGTATATTTGGTTTTGACAAGTCAAACATTTTAGTTATTAATGAAACGTACATTAAAATGCAAGATTTGAAATAATATGAAGAAGAAACTCACCACGAAGAGCTCGTACATGGCCCTGTTAGACGCATCATTCCGTGCCCTCTCCGCCTCTAGCAATGCAGTCATCCTCTCCTCCAGCTCCTTCATCTCCTTATCCTTCTCCGCCAAAGCCGCCTGCATTGCATCTCTCTCCTTCAGAATAGCAGCCTGCAACAGAACTCATTGTTAGCATTGTAATCATATTGGTTCCCACGCACAACATAATGCGGAAAGATAGTTGAGTCCATTAAACTAACCTCGATGGCGAGCTCGACTGGCCGTGGACGAGGTGTTATCTCAGGACAGGAGCTCGTTTGGTGTGCCTTTATCTGCCGGAGAGTGCTAGGACAACGTATAAGGCCGTCTCCAATGGCGATCGAGCCATGGGGCCTCCCGTTGCCAGCTATCATCACCAGCTCTAGATCAATAGGCCCCTCGCTCGGGTTAAAGTCCTCCCCTTTCCTCGCCTTCCCGTGATCTCTGTACTTCACGAGCTATTTCGGGGGTCGAGGGTCGGTGGCATCGGTGGTCAGGGGTCAATGGCATCGGGGGTCGGTGGCGTCGGGGGGTCGGGGGTCGGGGGTTTGGGGTCGATGGCGTCGGGGGTCCATAGCGTCGGGGTTCATTGGGGTCAGTGTCGAGCTATTTCCTTTTTTCCTTCTCATTCTTCTTCTCCTCCTCCTCCTCCTCTCTTCTTCTTCTTCTTTTCCTTTTTTCCTTGTTCTACTTCTTCTTCTTCTTCTACTTTTTCTTCTTTTGTTCTACTAAACAGGAATCTAACCTAAGTCTAAAACTAAACTAAACTAAAGAAAAACCTAAACTAAACTAAAACTAAACTAAACTAAGGAAAAACCTAAACTAAACTAAAACTAAACCTATACTAATACGAAACCTAAAGCACAACAAAACTAAAACCTAAAACTAAACAGAAATAAAAAAACAAATGTCCTAAACTAAACTAAAACTAAACCTAAACTAAACTAAAACTAAAACTATACTAAAACAAAACCTAAACCAAAACAAAACCAAAACCTAAAACTAAACAGAAAAGACAAAAACAGATGTCCTAAACTAAACTAAAGTAACACTAAACCTAAACCAAAACAAAACTATAACCTAAAACTAAACAGAAAAAACAAAAAAATGTCACTTATAGAGTGGGGGAGGCAGGCCGGCGCGGGGGAGGCAAGCCGGCGTGGGGGCTTGGGGGTGTCGGGGGCGCTTGCTGGGAGGGGGTCGCTGCCGCGGGGAGGGGGTCGCCGCCGCGTGGTGGTGAGGGCGCCGCCAGGGGGAGGGGCGGCGAGCGGGAGGGGGAGGGGCGGCACGGCGGGGGTGAGGTGGTGGGGGCGGCGCAGGGGAGGGGGCGGCGAGCGGGAGGGGGAGGGGCGGCGCAGGGGAGGGGCGGCGAGCGGGAGGGGGAGGGGCGGCGAGCGGGAGGGGGAGGGGCGGCGTAGGGGAGGGGCGGCGAGGATGGCACGGCGGAGGTGGCCGGCGAGCGGGGAGCGGGGAGCAGGTGCGACGGTGGGGGACGGCGTGGAGGAGGCGGGCTATGTGTGGGTGAGAGGCCGGGGGCGGGAGGAGAGCGTGGGAAGAATTGGGCCGGAGGGAAAACTGCCATTAAGGGGCATCCCCTTTGCCGTCCGCAAGCCGATAATGGCAGACGGCAAAGATCAGGCGTTAAGTGGACCTGTGTAGCCTCTTTGTCGTCTGCCTTCAGGGTCTTTGTCTTCCGCCAGCAGACGGCAAAGGAACAGCAGAAGGCAAAGAGAACCATTGCCATATGCCAGCTCTTTGTCATCTGCTTGACGGCAGCGGACGGCAAAGACCTTCTTTGTCGTCTGCCAACGGACGACAAAGACCCGGCACATGGCAAATAACTGAATTCCAGTGGTGCCATATATGGCGAACTTGTAATCTAAACAAAACCCAAAGGAAAAGCTACTAGATTGATCTACTTATATAGGAGCAAGGGGTGGCGGCCAAGGAGGTGGGAGGACGTCCCAAGACACCCTAAAACCAACCTAGGTCGTACAAGGCCCATGGGCCCAAGTGGAGGTGATGCAACACCTTTGGACTTGTAGTTTGACTCGGATTCTGATCCAATGTTAGATTGTTTCGTCGATATCTTCGCGATCCAGATGGATTTTAAGGTGACTCCAACTGGTATGGACCGCATATGAAATCTAGTTTCCATCAAAAAAAGAATTACCCAATTCCGAGTCCGTATGAAAAAGTTGTTGGTGTCTTGAGACAGGTGTGTCTCTGCAGTCCGAATCTGAGTCCAGAACGTGAGAGACTTGGACTCTATCTTCTCTTGGGCTAAAAGTGACGTGTGAGAACTTCTTGAACAACACCTAATTGTTTCCTTTGACCTTAGAGGACCTCTTGAATAGGACCCAACCATTTCGTTTTCCTTTGTCATCACACGTGGTTCATACAAGTGTTTGACCATTTTACATTTAGGCATAAAATAAAAATAGGTGAAGTATTTTTGTTCCGGATAACATAAATAAAGTATTGCATAATTCTTATAAGAAATCACCTCACAAATATGAATGTGTGCAACATTTTTGGTCGTATCGAAGGTAGTCATGTCCTCATCATCCCAATATTGGTAGATAGACGTGAATCGTTTCAAATTTAGATGCTACAACATGCTTAAATAAGCAAACATGCAACATGTCATCTGACACAGAATTATCACCAAGGTTGGAGGTCGTATCAAAATGATTAAACACCGATAAAATTATTTTCAAACATATTTGACCCAAATTTGATTGATTTTCTGATTCAAACGGTTCTTGCTCATCAATAGTTAATTCAATGGGTGCACTCACAATTGCTGATATTGTAGTTATTTGATCACATGACGAAGTAAAATCATGAACGTAGTCCTCTAAAATAGGTGGTGTGATCAAAGTAATGGGTAGCTCATCACAAGGTACATTGGAATTGACAAGGCGTTCAACATACTCATGTGGAGGTGGAAGATCAATACCTTTGCCATTACCTCTTATGATCAACTCAGATGATGTAGGCACTCTCGGTGGTGACGTGTTACATGGTGAAGGTGATGTAGCCCTCACAAGAATTGATGTGGTTGTCACAGTACGCCTAGTAGTTGGAGGAACAACTGTATCCACTCTTGGAATGAGCACCTTGCGCTCTATTTCCTTTTGGGCAACACGTTGATTTATTTCCTGTTCAGCTTTGCAAGCAAGACGAAATAAACGATCCATCGAATAACACTTTTCATGAATTAGTATCTCCTGAATATCACGGTTTAATCCTCCCCAAAATCTACCCATAAAATCTTCTTCACTTTCTTCTAATGAGGAATGCAACAAGGTCATTTGTAAATCATCATAATATTTCATTACGGTGTCACTACCTTGTTTTAAATATTATAACTTTTTAAGCTTGTCACGAGTATAATAAGCAGGAACGAATGTGTGTCTCATCGCAAGTTTCAAATCATCCCAGGTAGTAGGTATAATATCTTTGTGTAACCGACAATATTCGCTCCACCAAACTAAAGCATAACCAGTGAAAGAACCAACTGCGACCTTAACTTTCTTATGTGCAGCAAAATTATGGGAAGCAAATATTTCATTTATTTCAAACTCCCACTCAATATATAAAGCAGGTCTAAATCGGCCATTAAATGGAGGTATAGAAACATTAACTTGATCATGTGCATTTGGATCTCTTTGCATCTCTCGTATCAGTTTTTTGTTGTGGCACGTCTCCCACGATCGAAGAAGCCCATGAACTGACAACTCTGGATCCTGTCATGACTAGTAGAAATAAGAAACAAAGATCCAAGTATATTGTTCCTATGAACTACTGGGATGTGGTGGTAAAACGCTCACAATAAAGCAAATATCAATGTCTTACAAATTCTTACCATGCAGCAGGTGGCGACCGGCAACCAACGGTGTCAATATCTCCGAAGATTGGGTAAAGCGATTACCAGGAGAACGTATGTATACATGATGTAGAAATATGTGGAGCTAGGAAGGCTTAATATATGGTAGCAAAAGATTAGCAATAATCAATCCAGAGATGCAATGTTGAATAAACGCTCAACGACGGTACTGTGTTGGTCCTAGACTAGACCGTACTAGAGAAGCGAGCCTAGAACACTAATGGAGTCACGACGTAGGACAAATAGCAGCAAGGGATGATATGAATTAGCTCTCGACAGCAAGATATGAGTGAAGATCACAATGGCAGTAAAGACAATGATGATAAATGACTGACAAGCAAGATATACAAAACTCTCTCTTCAGCTTTTCTCTTGAAAATATTATGTGAAATTTCTGATATTTTTTCTCAAGAATGCTACTGACTCAAGCTTTCGTATGCAAAAAGAATCACTCAATTCCGAGTTCGTATGAGGAAGATACGCTTGTTTTACCGAACACTGCGCAAAACAGATTTCAATCCGAATTCACATACCAGATTGAGTCTAGGTAGATCCGATTTTTTTCTCTTCTCTCTATTTTTTTCTTCTCTTTTTTTCTCTCACATTTTTTCTTTTTTTCTTTTTTTTCTCTCACTTTTTTTCTCAACCAAATAAGAAGTAGATTGGATCAAGCATAGATGTGAATGACCTCAAGTATGATAATGACAATGAACAATGGTAGCATGTGGTGAAAATTGATAGATGGTAGTGGGTGACAACAAAAGGGATGACAGTGGCGTGGTGGTGGTATATGGTAGCAGAGATGAAGATGGTGTGACACTGACGTGACAAGTTGTGAATAGAACTCGAAACTCTAAAAGACTAGACGCTAAGACCGGCAACTCGACACGACGATGCAACCGATAATTCAACTATGCAAGCACTGAAAAGAAAACTGCAAAGGCTCAGACTGGCTTGGATTAAAGATGAATAGATATAACTTTTTTTCTGGCTTTTCTTGGGAAATACGTACGGAAAATAAATCTAATCTACGAATAACTGGAAATTCTCACCGAGCAACCTGAAAACTGATACCACTTAATAGAGGTGAAGTTGTCCTTGTCTTTCGATGAGATGGTGGCTATTGTTTTTGGTGGAGTAGACTTTGACGATCCGACTATGAACGTGTGATGATGCCGCGCCTTAGCAATCGCTAAACCAACTCCGAGAGGTTATTGACCACGTCGGAGCACGATCAACCTGACCACGAGGGTCTGTTTCCTGCACGCAAACGAAGAACAAGCAAAAAACTAAGATTGCAATCTGGATATTGCGAATATAACAGGAAAGCTTTATTGATGAAGTGGGGTTCTATGACGCCTTTGTCTCGTCGTGGAACACAAACGAAGAACGCGAAGTTGCAGATATGGCGAACTTGTAATCTAAACAAAACCCAAAGGAAAAGCTACTAGATTGATCTACTTATATAGGAGCAAGGAGTGGTGGCCAAGGAGGTGGGAGGACGTCCCAAGACACCCTAAAACCAAACCTAGGTCGTACAAGGCCCATGGGCCCAAGTGGAGGTGATGCAACACCTTTGGACTTGTAGTTTGACTCGGATTCTGATGCAACGTCATATTGTTTTGTCGATATCTTCTTGATACGGACAAATTTTAAGGTGATTCCAACTGGGCTGGAACTCATATGACATCTAGTTTCCAGCAAAAAAAGAATCACCCAATTTCGAGTCCGTATGAAAAAGTTGTTGGCGTTTTGAGATAGGTGTGTCTGTGTAGTCCGAATCTGAGTCCACAACGTGAGAGACTTGGACTCTATCTTCTCTTGAGCTAAAAATGACATGAGAGAACTTCTTGAACAACACATAATTGTTTCCTTTGACATTAGAGGACCTCTTGAGTAGCCCCCAACCATTTCGTCTTCCTTTGTCATCACACGTGGTTCATACAAGTGTTCGACCATTCTGCATTTAGGCATAAAATAAAAATAGGTGAAGTATTTTTGTTCCGGATAACATAAATAAATTATTTCATAATTCTTATAATAAATCACCTCACAAATATGAATGTATGCAACATTTTTGGTCATATCGAAGGTAGTCATGTCCTCATCAACTTACCCCTTCGTGGCTTGCACTATAAATACTCCTCTCCCACCTCCATTCTACTCCTTCCACTTCCTCCTCCCATGGAGATGACCACCTCTATGTGAGAAGATCCAAGTGGATGTCAAGACCCCTCTTGTAGGGAAGATCCTCCAGGATATCAAGGCCCCATCTCCCCATGGGATTTGGGATGAACTCTACCATGTATCCTTCTTTCCCTTGTTGTTCATTTACCTTTGTGGATCTTGTGTGTGGTGAGTCTAGTGGATGTGTGATTGGACTTGTTCTTGAGTGTTTCTTCTTGTGATTTCTCCTCATTCGTTCCCGTGTTCTTCATGTTCTTTGTGGAATTCCCCTCCAATTCGTGAAAGATCGACACACACGGGCTTGCCTCATATCAGAACACTTTCCCAATGAGCGCAAGTCCAAGCTCCTACCTCGTGCAGTTGGCCCATTCAAGGTGTTGGAGCGCTACAACAACAACGCCTACAAGATTGACATTCCACGCCACAAGTACAACCCGAGCGACACCTTCTACGTCGCGGACCTCTCCTCATTTGATGGTGATGAAGATCTTGATCTGATGTCGAATCTTTCCCAACAAGAGGGATGCTGCGGAGCATCCCACCATCATCCCCATGAAGTTGGCACCATCAAGCCAACCACCAAGTGGCCCTATGACAAGAGCGCGCACACGCGATATTGAAGCTAAGGTGAACTCACTCCTCTTCGAGCAAGACCTTGATGACAAAGGAACGTGGATGCTACCTCACAATGAGACCCTGTGTATCCTTAGGTACGTGGCAGATGACCTCAGAGGACCAAGGATTCATCCCCAAGACCAAGCCTAAGGAGGAGGAGCCAGCACCAGGGACAAGCTTCTGGGTAGCCACCCGAACCTTCCAGCCAGCCACCCGCCAGCCACCGAAGCGTGCGCCAACTCTCGATAAACCCCGAAGCCCGACCGGAACTTGCTCGGAGCTTTCGGCCGGCCCAGAACTTCCGGTTCTCCTTCAGACAACCGCCGAAGCCGATGCCAACACTCAAAAAAGCCCGGAACTTGCCTGGGACTTTCGGCGCCTGGAACTTCCGGTCTTCACAAAATGCTACCACTCGGGCTTGAGGCCCATGTAACTTACCCCTTTGCCCCAAGACTATATAAACACTTCCCCCACCTCACGTTAGGGTTTGCTAAGATTTGCATGAGAGCTTAGCTCCATTACTTGCCCTCTCTTGCGGACTTGACCTCGTTGTGGAGAAGATCCAAGTGATGCCAAGGCCCCTCTAGAGGGAAGATCCCTCGTGGATTCAAGGCCCCTCCTCCGGAGTGGGAGATCGTGTATCGTTACTTGTATCGTTATTTGACTTGTGGATCTCGTTTCTCGTGTGTTTTCGTGAATCTAGTGGATGTGTAATCGTGTTTGCCCTTAGTGTTGTCCTCTCATTCTTCCCCGTGTTCTACGTGTTCTTCGTGAATCCCCTCCAAATCGTGAAAGATCGACACACACGGGCTTGCCCCGTATTAGGATCACTTTCTCACTTTTCTCTCCATGATGCGACGAAGCTTGCTTGTCAGCGATCACTTGACTAGAAGACATAGGGTGAAGCAGATATTCGGTGCCCTTCATCTTGAAGCTATATTGATTTGTCCGCCCATTTTGTATGACACCCCAGTCGAATTGCCAAGGTCTACCAAGGAGTAGGTGGCAAACGGACATGGGCACCACATCATACTCCATGGTGTGTTCATAAGCTCCAATCTTGAAGGAAACCTGCACGGTGTGGTCGACTTGTATTGTGCCGGAGTCACTTAGCCATTGGACCTTGTAGGCGCGAGGATGTTTTTTCTTGACCAAGTGCAACTTGGAGCAAAGTTCCTCACCTACCAAATTGTGGCAACTTCCTCCATCTATGATGACTTTTACGGATCTTCCTTGGATAGCAGCCTTGGTGTGGAAGATGTGGCACCGTTGGTCCTCGTCTTGTTGTTGTTGTGTCAAAATCTTTGAGATAACGGTCAATCACATATGACAGTCAGTTTTCGGCAATGTATGGTAATGGAGGTAAATCGATCAGAGTGTGAAAGTATTATATGACAATAGAGGTAAATTGGTAAGGACGACAAAATAATATATGGTGTTGGTGGATCTAAATGGATTGTGGCACAATGTCCTCATACGTTCATATTCGGATCATCAAAGTCGAATCCGCCAAAAGCGATAACCACCAGCGCATTGAAAGACGGGATACCTTAGCCCCTATCACAAGCTTAGCCAATGGGACGTGCCCTTGGGGTGTCCAAGGCCCCCTTTCTTGGGTCGGGGCTGGCGACCAACGCATGCCAATCTTGCTATCTTGGATTTGTAATTTAGGTTTTCCGTCATAATCCTACGCAAAGACCACCTATCGATCGAGATCCAAGATGGAATTGAATGAAAAACTTTAATATTAAAATATTGTGGCTCGTCAAGAAGAGCAAGTTTTACTCTTGAATGAATTCTATCCAAGGACATACTAGCCTATGTGTCCCAAAACAAAAACCTTGTATTGGTTAAGTACAAACTAAGGACTATAACACTATCTTAGTGCTAGCCGTAAGATTGGCGAGCTATTATTTGGTAATGGAGGTAAATCGGGAAGAGCGTCACTATGCCATATGGTATTGAAGGTTCTCTCGCATGTGGGTACGCAAACAAAACCTAGTTTTGGCTTAGTACAAATTTAGAAATTTAGCACTAATATAGTGCTATTTTAATAGTAGCAAGGTACTTTATGCTAATGAAGTTAAAGCGGTAAGAGCGTTACAGTTCTATATGGTAATGATGGTTTTGTGGACTTTAGGTGCCAAAAAAACAATTGCAATTAGCTTAGTACTAACATAGTACGGTAGCACTAGCTTAGTTCTAGCAATAATGGCGGTAATGTATTATATTGTAATAGAGGTAACTCGGTAAGAGTGTAAAATGTTATATGGCAAAAGTGGTAAAGTGGTAAGGATGAAAAAACAATATATGGTGGTGATGGATATCAATAGATCGTGGCACGACGTCCTCGGGCGTTCGATGTCGGATCCTCAAAGTCTAATCCACCAAAAATGATAGCGACAGCTCATCGAAAGACATGACACCTTTGCCCTCAATCACCAGCTTAGCTAATAGGACGTGCCCTTGGGGGTGCAAGGCCCCCTTTCTTGGGTCGGCGCGAGCGATGATAGAGGTGAATTAGTCCCTGTCTTTCGATGAGATGATAACTATCGATTTGGTGGAGACGACTTTGATGATCCGACTACAAACATGCACGACGTTGCGCCTTAGCAATCACTAAACCAATCTCGAAGAGGTTATTGACCACGCCGGAGCAGGATCAACCTGACCACGGAGGTCTATTCCTGCAAGCAATCAAAGAACAAGCAAGAATATAATAATGCAATCTGAATATTTCGAATATAGATAACGTATTGATAAGGGTGGGGTTCCTAAAGCGGTTCTGGTCGGGTCGTTGGACACAAACGAAGTACACGAAGTTGCAATGGCTAACTTTTAACTAAACAAAACCCAAAGAAAAAGCTACTAGATTGATCTACTTATATAGGAGCAAGGGGTGGTGGCCAAGGAGGTGCGAGGATGTCCCAAGGCAGCCTAAAACTAACCCTAGGTCATACAAGGCCCATGGGCCCAAGTGGAGGTGATGCAACACCTTTGGACTTGTAGTTTGACTCGAATTCTGTTGCAACGTTAGACTATTTCGTCAATAACTCCACGCTTCATAAGAAGTTGAAGGTGATTATAATCGGTCTGTAATGCATATGAAATCTAATTTTCAACAAAAAAAGAATCACCCAATTTGGAGTCCGAATGAAAAAGTTCTTTGCATTTTGAGACAGGTGTGTGTGTGTGCAGCCCGAATCCGAGTCCAGGACGTGAGAGACTTGGAATCTATCTTCTCTTGGGCTAAAAGTGACGGGAGAGAACTTCTTGAACATCACCTAATTATTTCCTTTGACACGAGAGGACCTCTTGAATACCACCCAATCATTTCCTCTTCCTTTGTCATAACACTTTGTTCATACAAGTGTTCGGTCATTCTGCAATTAGGCATAAAATAACAATAGGTGAAATATTTTTGTTCTGGATAACATAAATAAATTATAGTATAATTCTTATAAGAAATCACCTCAAAAATATGCACGCGCGCAATATTTTTGGTCGAACCCAAGGTAGTCATGTCCTCATGAGGCGGTCGACGCATGCCTATCTTTTAGCTTGGATTTTCACTTGGAGGTATTTCGACATAATTCTACGTGAAAACCCCCTATCGATCGAATCCAAGATGGAATTGAATGATTTTTTTGAGTATTAAAATCTTTTGGCTCGTCGATCTAAAGAAGTTTTACTCTTGAATCAATTCTATCTAAGGTTGTATGTAGCCTATGTGTCCTAAAAGGAAACCTTGTATTGGCTTAGTACTAATTTTGTACTATAGCATTATCTTAGTGATAGCTGTAAGATTCGTGAGATACTATTTGGTAATGTAGGTAAATCGGTAAGAGCTTCAAAATGCTATATGCTAATGAACGTTAAGTGGCATGTAGGTCCAAAAATAAAACATGGTATTGGCTTAATACTAACATAGTACTGTACAACTATTATAGTGCTAGTTGTAATACTGGCAAGGTACTATAAACTGATGGAGGTAAATTGGTAAGAGCGTAAAATTTCTATATTGTAATGGAGGTTATCTCGCCTCTGGGTCCCAAAATAAAAATTGGTACTTGCTTAGTACTAACTTAGTACTGTAGCACTAGCTTAGTGCTAGCAATTATAGTGGCAATGTGCTATATGGTAATGGAGGTAAATCGGTCAGAGTGTGAAAGGATTATATGGCAACCGAGGTAAAGTGGTATGGGCGACAAAATAATATATGATGTTAATGGATCTAAATGGATCATGGTGCGATGTCCTCACGTTCGTATTAAGATCATCAAAGTTGAATCCGCCAAAAGCGATAACCACCAGAACATCGAAAGACGGAACACCTTAGCCCCTATCACAAACTTAGCCAATGGGACGTGCCCTTGGGGTGTCCAAGGGCCCCTTTCCTGGGTCGGGGCAGGCGACCGACGCATGCCTATCTTGCTACCTTGGATTTTGACTTGATGTTTTCCATCATTATCCTGCGCAAAGACCACCTATCCATCGAGTACCAAGATGGAATTTAATGATTTTTTTTAAATATTAAAATCTTTTGGCACGTCAAGCTGAACAAGTTTTACTCTTGAATCAATTCTATCATAGGACGTACTAGTCTATGTGTCCCAAAATGAAACCTTTTATTGGCTAAGTGCAAACTTAGGACTATCGCACTATCTTAGTGCTAGCTGTAAGATTGGCGAGCTGTATTTGGTAATGGAGGTAAATCGGGAAGAGCGTCACTATGCTATATGGTACCTAAGGTCATTTGGCATGTGGGTACGAAAACTAAACCTGGTTTTGGCATAGTACAAACTTAGAACTTTAGCACTAATATAGTGCTAGCTGTAATAGTCGCAAGGTACTTTATGCTGATGAAGTTAAAGAGGTAAGAGCGTTAAAGTTATATATGGTACTAAAGGTTTTGTGGGCTTTAGGTCCTAAAATAATAATTGCAATTGGTTTAGAACTAACGTAGTACGGTAGCACTAGCTTAGTGCTAGCAATAATGGCGGTAATGTATTATATGGTAATGGAGGTAACTCAGTAAGAGTGTAAAAGTGTTATATGGCAACGGTGTAAAGTGGTAAGGCCGAAAAATATATGTTGGTGATGGATCTCAATGGATCGTGGCACGTCGTCCTCGGGCGTTCGAAGTCGGATCCTCAAAGTCCAATCCACCAAAAACGATAGCGACCAGCTCATCAAAAGACATGAAACCTTCGGCCTTAGTCACCAGCTTAGCTAATGGGACGTGATGAGGACATCCTTGCTAATGCTACACCCACAACTCCGACTGCTATACATACAGGACCAATTACTAGAGCTCGCGCACGTCAATTGAATTACCAGGTACTTTTGTTTCTTGCAAATCCTTCTAATGTTCATGAACATATGATGCTGCCTAAATTAGATACTTTTGTTTTACTTATGAATGAAGGACCTGGCATGGATAAGAAGGATGACCATGGGAGCGGGATCAAGCATGGAGAAGAAGGTGCACGCGCGGAAAAGAACAATGGAGCTGCCAGTGATGATTTTCGCACTTTGAAGCCACCATAATGGGAGCAAGAAGCCTTGGACGAAATATGCATGATGCCACTTTATAAAATTCGTCCATAGGCTAAGATAGGTGCTGCGCGACCTTATTTTTGGGCCAGGCCCATGTAATTTCGAAATACCATATTATAGGCTGTTTTTAGAGTCTGTATGTATGGGGAAACTGAGTTAGGGTCGATTTCGGACCCCTCCTCCAAGGGGCCACGTAATTCCCCTCTATTCCCCCATATATACAGCCCTTAGGGCGTCGTTTTAGGTTTGGGTTTTGTTTAGATTACAAGTTCGCCATAGCTGCAACTTCGTGTTCTTCGTTTGTGTTCCACGACCAGACAAAGGCGTCACAGAACCCCAGTTCATCAATAAAGCTTTCCTCTTATATTCGCAATATCCAGATTGCAATCTTAGTTTCTTGCTTGTTCTTCGTTTCCGTGCAGGAAACAGACCCTCGTGGTCAGGTTGATCGTGCTCCGGTGTGGTCAATAACCTCTCGAAGTTGGTTTAGCGATTGCTAAGGTGCGACGTCATCACTCGTTCGTAGTCGGATCGTCAAAGTCTACTCCACCAAAAATGATAGCCACCATCTCATCGAAAGACAGGGAGAACTTTGCCTCTATCAGGACGTGTCCATGGGGGTGCAAGGCCCCCTTTCTTGGGTGGGCGTGGGCGGTCGACGGATGCCTATATTTCTTGCTTGGATTTGACTTTGAGGTTTTCCAACATAATTCTACGTGAAGACCCACTATCGATCGAATCCAAGCTGGAATTGAATGATTTTTTTAATATTAATATCTTTTGGCTCGTCGAGCTATATAAGTTTTACTCTTGAATCAATTCTATCTAAGTTCGTATGTGGCATATGTGTCCTAAAAGGAAACCTTGTATTGGCTTAGTACTAATTAAGTACTATAGCATTATCTTAGTGCTCGCTGTAAGATTCGTGAGATACTATTTGGAATGGAGGTCAATCGGTAAGAGCGTCAAAATGCTATATGCTAATGAACGATAAGTGGCCTGTGGATCCGAAAACCAAATATGGTATTGGCTTAGTACTAACTTGGTACTGTAGTACTAATATAGTGCTAGCTGTAATAGTGGCAAGGTACTATATGCTGATGAGGTAAATTGGTTAAGATTGTAAAAGTTCTATATGGTAATGGAGGTTATCTAGCCTGTGGGTCCCAAAATAGAAATTGGTACCTGCTTAGTACTAAATTAGTACTGTAGCACCAGCTTAGTGCTAGCAAATATAGTGGCAACGTACTATACGGCACTAGAGGTAAATCGTTCAGAGTGTGAAAGTATTATATGGCAACAGAGGTAAAGTGGTATGGACGACAAAATAATATATGGTGTTGATGGATGTAAATGAATGGTGGCGTCATGTCGTCAGACGTTTGTATTCGGATCATCAAAGTCGAATCCGCCAAAAACGATAACCACCAGCGCATTGAAAGATGAGACACCTTAGCCAATGGGACCTGCCCTTGGGGTGTCCAAGGCCCCCTTTCTTGGGACGGGGCGGGCGACCAACACATGTCTATCTTGCTAGCTTGGATTTTGAATTGAGGTTTTCCTTCACTATCCTTCGCAAAGACCACCTATCGATCAAGATCCAAGATGGAATTAAATGAAAAAACTTTAATATTAAAATCTTTTGGTCGCCAAGCTGAACAAGTTTTACTCTTGAATCAATTCTATCCGAGGACGTACTATCCTATGTGTCCCAAAAGGAAACCTTGTATTGGCTTAGTACAAACCTAGGACTATAACACTATCTTAGTGCTAGCTTTAAGATTGGCAAGCTATTATTTGGTACTGGAGATTATGTGGCATGTGGGTATGAAAACCAAACCTGGTTTTGGCATAGTACAAACTTAGAACTTCAGCACTAATATAGTGCTAGCTGTAATAGTAGCAAGGTAGTTTATGCTAACGAAGTTAAAGCGGTAAGAGTGTTAAAGTTCTATATGGTAATGATGGTTTTGTGGGCTTTAGGTCCCAAAAATAATAATTGCAATTGGCTTAGTACTACCATAGTACGGTAGCACTAGATTAAAGCTACAATAATGGCAACAATGTATTATATGGTAATTGAGGTAACTTTGGTAAGAGTGTAAAAGTCTTATATGGCAACAATGGTAAAGTGGTAATGACAAAAAAATAATATATAGTGGTGATGGATCTCAATGGATCATGGCACGTCGTCCTCGAGTATTCGAAGATGGATCCTCGAAGTCTAACCCACCAAAACCGATAGCGACCAACTCATCGAAAGACATGAAACCTTCGCCCTTAGTCACCAGCTTAGCTAATGGGACGTTCCCTTGGGGGTGCAAGGCCCCCTAACTTGGGTCGGCGCGGGCGGTCGACGGATGCCTATCTTTCTTGCTTGGATTTTGACTCTGAGGTTTTCCGACATAATTGTACGTGAAAACCCCCTATCGATCGAATCCAAGATGGAATTGAATGATTGTTTCAATATTTAAATCTTTTGGCTTGTCGATCTAAAGAAGTTTTACTCTTGAATCAATTCTATCTAAGGTTGTATGTAGCCTATGTGTCCTAAAAGGAAACCTTGTATTGGCTTAGTACTAATTTAGTACTATAGCATTATCTTAGTGCTCGCTATAAGATTTGTGAGATACTATTTGGTAATGGAGGTAAATCTATAAGAGCGTCAAAATTCTATATGCTAATGAATGTCAAGTGGCCCGTGGGTCCGAAAACCAAACTTGGTATCGGCTTAGTACTAACTTAGTACTGTAGTACTAATATAGTGCTAACTATAATAGTGGCAAGGTCCTATATGGCGATGGAGGTAAACCGGTAAGAGCGTAAAAGTTCTATATGGTAATGGAGGTTATCTAGCCTCTGGGTCCCAAAATAGAAATTGGTACCTGCTTAGTACTAACTTAGTACTGTAGCACGAGCTTAGTGCTAGCAATTATAGTGGCAACGTACTATATGGCACTAGAGGTAAATCGTTTAGAGTGTGAAAGTATTATATGGCAACAAAGGTGTCAGTGCACTATTGTTTCGGGCTTCCTAGTGCCCCTTTACTCGTGTACGGGCAATGGTAGCCACCCTGGCAACGAGGCCCAGCAGGGACTTGCCAGGTACCAACGCAGAAGAATTGAGACTCCCGGCAAGACCTTGCCGGGATGACCATCAGACCCTCAGGCAAAGACGGAGCCCCGACAAGGCCCGGCAAGGCAAAGCCCCGGCAAGGCCCCGCCAGCGCACTGGCCAGGTGTCGATCCGCCTGGACGCATGTGCGGCGTCGGCGTTGGAGGGGGGCTAAGCGGTATCGATGGGACGGGCTCCCGTCCCATCCCCCAGACGAACACAGATGCCTGGCGGTGCATTAAATGCGCCTGTCCTCCCCCGTCAATGTTAGATATCATAGCAGTGTAGCTGTGTACACCCCATGTACGCACTGTACGCCACTGTTGGGATCCCCTTCAGTATAAAAGTAGGCCCAGGGCAATACGGTAGAGGACTTTTTTGGAACTTTGGACTCTTGGGACTTTCTAGCTCACACGCGTGGCAGCTGCCCATAGCGCTCCTGTAGCTAGAACCCTAAGAACACTCTAATAGAGGCGAGGGTCCCGATCTTTCGATAAGATGATAACTATCGATTTGGTGGAGAAGACTTTGACGATCCGACTAAAAACATGCACGACGTTGCGCCTTAGCAATCGCTAAACCAATCTCCAAGAGGTTATTGACCACGCCGGAGCACGATCAACCTGACTATGAAGGTCTATTCCTGCAAGCAATCGAAGAACAAGCAAGAATATGATAATGCAATCTGAATATTGCGAATATAGATGAAGTATTGATAAGGGTGTGGTTCCGAAAGCGGTCTTGGTCTGGTCGTTGGACACAAACGAAGTACACGAAGTTGCAATGGCTAACTTTTAACTAAACAAAACCCAAAGAAAAAGCTACTACATTGATCTACTTATATAGGAGCAAGGGGTGGCGGCCAAGGAGGTGGGAGGACGTCCAAAGACACCCTAAAACAAACCCTAGGTCGTACAAGGCCCATGGGCCCAAGTGGAGATGATGCAACACCTTTGGACTTGTAGTTTGACTCGGATTCTGATGCAACACCAAATTGTTTCGTCGATATCTTGGCGATCCGGACAAATTTTAAGGTGATTCCAACTGGGATGGAACGCATATGAAATATAGTTTCCAGCAAAAAAAGAATCACCCAATTCCGAGTCTATATGAAAAAGTTGTTGGTGTTTTGAGACAGGTGTGTCTGTGCAGTCCGAATCTGAGTCCAGAACGTGAGAGACTTGGACTCTATCTTCTCTTGGGCTAAAAGTGACGTGAGAGAACTTCTTGAACAACACCTAATTGTTTCCTTTGACATTAGAGGACCTCTTGAATAGCACCCAACCATTTCCTCTTTCTTTGTCATCACACGTGGTTCATACAAATGTTCGATCATTCTGCATTTAGGCATAAAATAAAAATAGGTGAAGTATTTTTGTTCCGGATAACATAAATAAATTATTGCATAATTCTTATAAGAAATCACGTCACAAATATGCATGTATGCAACATTTTTGGTCGTATCCAAGGTAGTCATGTCCTCATCATCCTTCCCTTTTTGAAAACAAAGCCGTCCTCGGCGTTGCTTAATCTGAAATGTGGCTACCAAAAGAGAAAAGGCGTACACATGTGACATACATTTTGTGACAGAGAAAAGTCATCCATTTTTATTTTTCTCAGTTGTGACACATGTGACATATATATACAAGGGCACTCATCACATGTCATGAAATATAAAGCCAAAATATTATGACAAGAAGTAGAAGGCATCACAATATTGAAACTCAGTTTCCACATATAAGTGAAGTCCTTATTCATATCAAAAGATTCATGATGTTCATCATTAAACCATCCCATTATTGGTAAATAAACGTGAATCGTTTCAAATTTAGATGCTACAACATGCTTAAATAAGCAAACATGCAACATGTCATTTGACACAGAATTATCACCAAGATTGGAGGGCATATCAAAATGATTAAACACCGGCAAAATTATTTTAAAACATATTTGACCCAAATTAGATTTATTTACTGATTCACATGGTTCTTGCTCATGAATAGTTAATTCAATGGGTGCACTCACAATTGTTGATATTGTAGTTATTTGATCACATGAGGAAGTATAATCATGAACATAGTCCTCTAAAATAGGTGGTGTGATCAAAGTAATGGGTAGCTCATCATAGGGTACATTGGAATTGACAAGGCATTCATCATACTCATGTGGAGGTGGAAGATCAATACCTTTGGCATTACCTCTTATGATCAACTCAGATGATGTAGGCACTCTCGATGGTGACGTGTTACATGGTGAAGGTGATGTAGCCCTCACAAGATTTGATGTGGTTGTCACAGTATGCCTAGTAGTTGAAGGAACAACGATATCAACTCTTGGAATGTGCACCTTGCGCTCTATTTCCTTTTGGGCAACACGTTGATTTATTTCCTGTTCAGCTTTGCAACCAAGACGAAACAAACGATCCATAGAATAACACTTTTCATGAATTAGTATCTCCTGAATATCAAGGTTTAATCCTCCCCAAAATCTGTCCATAAAATCTTCTTCACTTTCTTCTAATGAGGAATGCAACAAGGTCATTTGTAAATCATCATAATATTTCATTACGGTGTCACTACCTTGTTTCAAATATTGTAACTTTTTAAGCTTGTCACGAGTATAATAAGCAGGAACGAACGCGTGTCTCATGGCAAGTTTCAAATCATCCCAAGTAATAGGTATAATATCTTTGTGTAACTGACAATATTCGCTCCACCAAACTAAAGCATAACCAGTGAAAGAACCAACTGCGACCTTAACTTTCTTATGTGTAGCAAAATTATGGGAAGCAAATATTTCATTTATTTCAAACTCCCAGTCGATATATAAAGCGGGTCTAAATCGTCCATTAATTGGAGGTATATAAACATTAACCTGATCATGTGCATTTGGATCTCTTTGCATCTCTCATATCAGTTTTTGTGGTGACACGTCTCCCACGATCAAAGAAGCCCATGAACTGACAACTCTGGATCCTATCATGACTATTAGAAACAAGAAACAAAGATCCAAGTATATTGTTCCTATGAACTACTGGGATGTGGTGGTAAAACGCTCACAATAAAGCAAATATCAATGTCTTATAAATTCTTACCATGCAACAGGTGGCGACCGGCAACCGACGGTGTCAATATCTCCAAAGATTGGGTAAAGCGATTACCAGGTGAACGTATGTATACACGATGTAGAAATATGTGGAGCTTGGAAGGCTGAATATATGGTAGCAAAAGATTAGCAATAATCAATTCAGAGATGCAATGTTGAATAAACGCTCAACGACGGTACTGTGCTAGTCCTAGGCTAGACCATACTAGAGACGCGAGCCTAGAACACTAATGGAGTCACGATGTAGGAGAAATAGCAGAAAGGGATGATATGAATTAGCTCTCGACAGCAAGATATAAGTGAAGATCACAATAGCAGTAAAGACAATGATGATAAATGATCGCCAAGCAGGATATACCAAAA
This sequence comes from Hordeum marinum, assembly GCA_022496015.1. Classification (NCBI taxonomy): domain Eukaryota; kingdom Viridiplantae; phylum Streptophyta; class Magnoliopsida; order Poales; family Poaceae; genus Hordeum; species Hordeum marinum. The sequence continues at coordinate 164,065,611 of CM039672.1, read as the reverse complement.
CTCTCTCTACAACTTTCCTATGTAAGATAATACGTCAAAATTTTGATATTTTTCCTCAAGAATGCTACTGACTCATGCTTTCGTATGCAAAAAGAATCACTCAATTCTGAGTTCGTATGAGGAAGATACGCTTGTTTCACTGAACATCGCACAAAACAGGTTTCATTCCGAATTCAGACACGAGATTTGAGTCAAATAGATTCAAAATTTGTTTTTTTTCTCACCAATTTTTTTCTCACTTTTTTCTCTCTTTTTTTCTCTCACTTTTTTTTCTCTCAACCAAATAAGAAGCAGATTGGATCAAACGTAGACGTGCATGACCTCAAGTATGATAATGACAATAAACAATGGTAGCATGCGGTGAAAATTGATGGATGGTGGTGGGTGACAATGAAAGGAATGACGGTGGCATGGTAGTGGTATACGGCAACAGCGATGAAGATGGTGCAACGCCGGCGTGACAAGTTGTGAATAGAACTCGAAACTCTAAAAGACTAGACGCTAAGACCAGCAACTCGACACGACGATACAACCGATAATTCAACTATGCAAGCACTAAAAAGAAAATTGCAAAGGCTCAAATTGGCTTGGAGAAAAGATGAATAGATCTAACTTTTTTTTGTGGATTTTTCTTGGGCAATAGGTAAGGAAAATAAATCTAATCTACGAATAACTGGAAATTCTCACCGAGCAACCTGAAAACTGATACCACTTAATAGAGGCGAGGGTCCCGATCTTTCAATAAGATGATAACTATCGATTTGGTGGAGAAGACTTTGACGATCCGACTATAAACGTGTACGACATTGCGCCTTAGCAATCGCTAAACCAATCTCCAAAAGGTTATTGACCACGCCGGAGCATGATCAACCTGACCACGAAGGTCTATTCCTGCAAGCAATCAAAGAACAAGCAAGAATATGATAATGCAATCTGAATATTGCGAATATAGATGAAGTATTGATAAGGGTGGGGTTCCGAAAGCGGTCTTGGTCTGGTCGTTGGACACAAACGAAGTACACGAAGTTGCAATGGCTAACTTTTAACTAAACAAAAACCCAAAGGAAAAGCTACTACATTGATCTACTTATATAGGAGCAAGGGGTGGCAGCCAAGGAGGTGGGAGGACGTCCAAAGACACCCTAAAACAAACCCTAGGTCGTACAAGGCCCATGGGCCCAAGTGGAGGTGATGCACACCTTTGGACTTGTAGTTTGACTCGGATTCTGATGCAATGTCAGATTGTTTCATCGATATCTTCGCGATCCAGACTAATGTTAAGGTGATTCCAACTGGGCTGGAACGCCTATGAAATTTAGTTTCCAGAAAAAAAAGAATCACCCAATTCCGAGTCCGTATGAAAAAGTTGTTGGTGTTTTAAGACAGGTGTGTCTGTGTAGTCCGAATCTGAGTCCAGAACGTGAGAGACTTGGACTCTATCTTCTCTTGGGATAAAAGTGACGTGAGAGAACTTCTTGAACAACACCTAATTGTTTTCTTTGACATTAGAGGACCTCTTGAATAGCACCCAACCATTTCCTCTTTCTTTGTCATCACACGTGGTTCATACAAGTGTTCGACCATTCTGCATTTAGGCATAAAATAAAAATAGGTGAAGTATTTTTGTTCCGGATAACATAAATAAATTATTGTATAATTCTTATGAGAAATCACCTCACAAATATGCATGTATGCAACATTTTTGGTCGTATCCAAGGTAGTCATGTCCTCATCACTCTCTGAATACAATCAAGCAGGTGTAGGGTTTTACGCATCCTTGCGGCCCAAACCTGGGTAAAAATCCCCGTGTGCTGTTCATCAGACCAGCTCTTTGCACGAGCCTCCTCCCGTGCCGAACCGAAAGGGGTCCCTCTTATCCCATAGGTGCTCGTTCCCACGATATCTTTGGCACACCAGGTAGGGGTTGTAGGTCGTGCGAACCCGTTCTGGTGATCAGCGCGCCAGTTTCTTCGTACTCATCATCGCCATGGTTCCCAAGAAGAAGGACCGGACAGTGGTTGACCCATCCACGTCTGCCGTCCCTGTATCTGCACAGACAGGAGATGGCGTAGATACGGGTGGAGGAGGGGGAGGCGGAGGTTTAGAACTTCCGCGGCACTCCGGTGATCAAGGCCAAGCAAGCGGCGACGCTCGCCGCGGAGATGCACATGGCGGTGGCGGGAAACCCAGCGTCCCTAGGTCTTAGGATGGAGCGGTACCATCTACGGGTGGTACGGCGAACTCCAGGGGTGGAAGAGTATCTTCCAGGGCACCCACACCGGCGCCTACGTCGCGACCTTCCCAGGACGCACACGAAGAGCCGCGCCATGGCACCCACAGTTCTCAATGTCCCCACGAAAAAACTCCTGCGCATCACTCCCAAGGTGCGTGGGACCAGCATGCTCTCTAGCATGCTAGTGGGAGTGGCGTGCCGTCATGGGACCGCGGCGGTGCTCCTTCTAACATAGTTAGAAGTCAGAGCACCTCGCGTTCCTCACGCTGTTCGCGTCCGACCATGTCGGAGGAAGCAATGGCGCGGGCGCAACTACTCCTAAACCTCCCTCCTGCTGCGGAGAATCTCGAGGAATGGAGAGCCACCATTTAGAGCCTCCTCTGCCTCGCAGATAAGTTTCGGTCCATCGAGCCGGCTCACGCCAGTGGTGAGAGGGCCGGAGGTGGTACGACTTCGGCGCACTCTCCTCCATAGCAACAACGCCGGTCACCGACTCGACGGACCGACGCTTACGATGGTTACTCAACGGCTTCGTCTGACCCATGGACGCGCTGTGACCAGCGTCAAGTTCTTCAAGAACGGGGCAAGGAAGACGCTCGAACTTCAATCGAGCGGCGGCGGTAAGCGCGCCTCTAGTCTGATAGGCATGCGTGGCCCACTATAGACAAGTCTGCGCGAGGGTATCCTGTCAGCCTACATTACAAGGTGGGTTGTCCAACGTTTACTCGTGAGCTGTGGCAAGTCCAGTGGCCCAACTCCCGCATGTTCAAACTAGAGGTCACGGAGAAGTATGACGACAAGACTCATCCGTCGGAGTTCCTAAGTATCTACACCATTGCGGTGCAGGCTACCGGGGGGGCGCAACTCGCCAACTACTTCCCATTGGTGCTTAAGCCCAACGTCAGGTTGTGGTTGATGCACCTACCAGAGGGGTCCATCGCCTCCTGGGCAGACCTGTGCCACGAGTTTGTTGGCGCCTTCATAGGAGGTCATCAAGCTCCTGGCCAGGAAAGTGATCTGCACATCATCCCTCAGAAGGAGGGCGAAATTTTGCGCAAGTACATCCAAAGGTTCAGCCGCGTGCACCACAACATACCAGACATTCATCATGCCGTTGTTATCAACGCGTTCCAATAGAACATGCACAACCACAAGATGCGGGAAGAGCTGGCGATGAACAGGGTCAGGGATGTTTCCAAGCTTTATGCTTTGGCAGACAAATATGCTCGGGCTAATGAAGGGAGAAGACTCCCCGGCGAAGACGTCGGTGCAGGGGTCAACTCTGAAGATGAAGACACTGCCACCCTGGCAAAGAAGGGCCAGCGGCAGAACAAGAAGCGCAAGGGCAAGGCCGTACTTTCCATAGAGGGATCCGGCAACCCCAGCAACACCAAGAAGGGCAAGGTTGATGACCCCGGCAACGATGTTGCCGGGTGCACCTCCTGCCATGCCATGGCGGCTGCCGAAAAGCCAGAAGGCTCTGGCAAGCAGTATTGCAAGATCCGTCGCACCAAAGGCCATGATCTCCAAGATTGCCGGCAAGTTGAGCAGCTTGCCAAGTAGCAAAAAGCCGAGTTAGAGAGGCGATATAAGGGGAAAGGTTAGGATGGTGCTAAGGGGCTGACAAGAAGCGTGTTGGCCGAGGAGTTCGCCGTGGCAAGCCCAAGCAACAAAAAGACTTGCCCGCCCGTGGCCGTGACAAGCAAGAGGGAGATGATGATGATGTCGAAGAGGACGACGAATCCAGCGAGCATGAGTTCCAGAAGGCTATAGAGATGATGTTCATAAAGGGAGGTGCCTCATCGCATTCCTCCCACCGCCAACTGAAACAGTGGACACGCGAGGTTAATGCGGCGGAGCCCTCTATCGATTCCTAGAGACCTCTGAAGTGGTCCAACACTCCTATCATCTTTAACATCAAGGATCACCCTGATCGCATAACTGCAGTCGGGTGCCTGCTATTGTTGGTTTCACCAACAATTCGCAACCTCAAGGTGACGAAGATGCTAGTTGATAGTGGGCCCAGCCTGAACCTGATCTCACCTGATGTCATTCAGAGGCTGCAAATTCCTCATGAGGATCTCGAGCCGACAGGCGCTTTCCAAGGGGTCAAATCAGCAAGAACTTAGCCGAAGGGCAAGGTCACGTTGCCGGTGACGTTTGGCAGAGATATCAATTGAAGAATGGAGAAGATCGTTTTTGACTTTGCCAAGATCTCGTTGCCATACAACGGCACCGTTGGTTGTCCAGCACTGGCCAAGTTCTTGGCGGCCACCCACTTCGCTTACAACGTGCTGAAGATGCCCGGGCCAATGGGCATCATCACTATCAACTCGGACAAGAAAAGCATACTTACCTGCGTCGACCAACTCTACCGGGGTGCAGTCGCAGCACCTGCCGCCAAGGCACTTGCTCCTGCCGCTCAAGCTCCCGGGGGGAAGAAGACCGACTCCTCGGAGTGCTGCGCTCCCGTTGACGATGTGCCAGAGAGCTCCACCGGCAAGAGCAAAAAATCCAAGGTTGCTCCGCAAGAGACCAAGAAGGTGCCCGCCAAGGAGGATGGCATGGGGGGAACTTTCACCATAAGTTCCACCCTTGATGACAAATAGGAAAGCACGCTCATCGCCTTCCTGCGGGCGAATGTTGATGTGTTTTCATGGCAACCATCTGATATCCTCGGTGTTCCCAGGGAGGTGATTGAGCACCACCTTGCCGTCTGCCCACATGCGCGGCCCATCAAACAGAAGGTCCGGAAGCAAGCTTTGGAGCGGCAATAGTTTATTACCGAAGAGATCAAGAAACTAGAAGCGATTGGCTTGATCAGAGGAGTACTCCATCCAACATAGTTGGCCAATCCAGTCGGGGAAACTTTATTGATGAAGTGGGGTTCTGTGACGCCTTTCTCTGGTCGTGGAACACAAACGAAGAACGCGAAGTTGCAGCTATGGCGAACTTGTAATCTTAACAAAACCCAACTCTAAAATGACGCCCTCAGGGCTGTATATATGGGGGAATAGAGGGGAATTTCGTGCCCCCTTGGAGGAGGGATCCGAAACCCAATTCCACTAGCATCACATTCAAGCTCGAAAGTCTTATTAAAATCAGGAAGTTGGAGTAAAGGAGCATGTGTTAACTTATCTTTCTAGACCGTCAAGGCTTCTTCCTGTGCGGTACCCCAAGAAAATGGCACGTCCTTCTTTGTAAGCTCATTGAGAGGCGCAGCAATGGTGCTGAAATCTCTCACAAAACGCCTATAGAAACCAGCGAGACCAAGAAAACTCCTCACTTGTGTGACCGTTTTGGGCTGCGGCCAACTCTCAATAGCTTCAATCTTGGCTTTATCAACTTCAATTCCCTGTGGAGTAACAACATAGCCAAGAAAAAATACTCGGTTGGTGCAAAAGGTGCACTTCCCAAGGTCACCAAACAAACGTGCATCATGTAGAGCAATAAAAACAACATGTAGATGTTCCAAATGTTCCTCCAAAGATCTACTAAAAATCAATATATCATCAAAATAGACTACCACAAATCGTCCAATGAAAGCACGTAAAACCTCGTTCATTAATCTCATGAAAGTGCTAGGTGCATTAGTTAACCCAAAAGGCATAACTAACCACTCATATAATCCAAACTTAGTTTTAAATGTTGTTTTCCATTCATCTCCCAATTTCATACGAATTTGATGGTATCCACTACGCAAATCAAGTTTGGAGAAAATTGTAGAACCACTTAATTCATCAAGCATATCATCTAGTCTAGGAATAGGATGACGATAACGAATAGTAATATTATTAATGCCTCTACAATCCACACACATGCGCGATGTACCATCCTTTTTAGGCACTAGAATAATAGGAACAACACAAGGACTAAGGGATTCACGTATATAACCTTTGTCAAGCAGCTCCTATACTTGACGCATAATCTCCTTTGTCTCCTCTGGATTGGTACGGTATGGCGCACGGTTGGGTAGGGATGCACCGGGAATTAAGTCAATCGGATGCTCAAACCCGCGAATAGGTGGTAATCCCAGTGGCACGTCTTGTGGGAAGATGTTAGCGAACTCCTGCAAAATGTTAATGACAGCAGGAGGCAAAGAGGGAGGCATGTCCTCGAATGAAAATAATACCTCTTTGCATACAAAAGCATAGCAAACAGATGTAGCAACATCCAAATCATTAATATAAGATTTAGTATAAAGTAAACATCCACTCTTCAATTTTATTTCGGATGCAACATTAGATGATGGTTTATTATGCGTATGGTGTTGCTCAAATTCCTGTGCTACAATCTGATTTTCACTCTTATTTTTCTCCTATTTTGCTTTACTAGCTCTAGCAATGTCATCTTTCATAATATGTTCCGAAGACATAGGAAGCAAAGTGATATTTTGATCCTTATGAACAAGAGTATACTGATTTGTCCTACCACGGTGTACGGAATTTTTATCAAACTGCCATGGCCTACCAGGTAGAACAGAACATGCTTGCATGGGTACCACATCACAATCCACATAATCAGAATATGTAGAAATGCTAAAATGCACACGAACGGTACGTGTTACCTTAACCTTGCCACTATTGTTGAACCATTGGATGTAATAAGGATGAGGATGTGGTCTGGTGGTTAGAGACAGCTTCTCCACCATCTCCATGCTAGCCAAATTATTGCAACTCCCTCCATCGATGATGACGCGAACAGAACACTCCTTCACAACTCCCTTTGTGTGGAACAAGTTGTGCCTCTGATTTTGCTTAGCCTGTGTAACCTGCACACTGAGAACACGTTGAGCAACTAAACTTTCATACCTATTAGCGTAATCAGCAGCCATGTAGTGTGTCTCTGGTTCTGCATCCTCGCCACCCTGTTCTTCACTTGCAATGAGAGCCAAAGTCTCCTCATCATAATCACTAGCGGACGCATATCCACCATCCTCAGTAACAATCATTACACTTTTGGAAGGGCATTCTCTCGCAAAGTGACCTCTACCCTTGTAACGACGGCATATAACCTCATGTGTTTGCCCTGTGGATGCAATAGATGAAGAAGAGCTCTGTGTGGGCCCAGAAGGTGTGCTCTTTGCAGAGGGTGGAGTAGGAGCCTGTTTCCTGGTATCGCGGTTGGAGTTGGAAGTGGAAGTAGGTGGTGTTGCAGCAGGACGTGCGGAAGTAGAGGAGGTATGTGGAGTCCATGATGAAGTGCGACCTACAGAAAAAGTAGTTCTCGCCATTGCCTGTCGATCCTGCACTTCATGTTCAGCTTTGTAAGCGAGATGAAATAAATGAGTAGGAACCAGAGACGGTGGCTATCGTTTTTGGTGGAGTAGACTTTGACGATCCGACTACGTACGTGTGATGACGCCGCACCATAGCAATCGCTAAACCAACTCCGAGAGGTCATTGACCATGCCGGAGCACGATCAACCTCACCACGAGGGTCTGTTTCCTGCATGCAAATGAAGAACAAGCAAGAAACTAAAATTGCAATATGGATATTGCGAATATAAGAGGAAAGCTTTATTGATGAAGTGGGGTTCTGTGACGCCTTTGTCTGGTCGTGGAACACAAACGAAGAACGCGAAGTTGCAGCTATGGCGAACTTGTAATCTAAACAAAATCCAATCCTAAAACGACGCCCTAAGGGCTGTATATATGGGGGAATAGAGGGAAATTTCGTGGCCCCTTGGAGGAGGGATCCGAAACTGACCTTAATTAACTCAGTTTCCCTATACATACGGACTCTAAAAACAGCCTATAATAAGGTATTTCGAAATTACATGGGCCTGATCGAACAATAAGGTGGCGCAACACCTATATTAGCCTAGGGACAAATTTTATAAAGTAGCATCATGCATATTTCATCCAAGGCTTCTTGCTCCCATTATGGTGGCTTCAAAGTGCGAAAATCATCACTTGAAGCTCCATTGTTCTTTCCCACGCGCGCACCTTCTTCTCCATGCTTGATCCCTCTCCCATGGTCATCCTGCTTGTCCATGCCAGGTCCTTCATTCATAAGTAAAACAAAAGTGTCTAATTTAGGCAGCATCATATGTTCATGAACATTAGAAGGATTTGCAAGAAACAAAAGTACCTGGTAATTCAATTGACGTGCGCGAGCTCTAGTTATTGGTCCTGTATGTATAGCAGTCGGAGTTGTGGGTCTAGCATTAGCAGGGATGTCCTCACCAGTCATAGTGCGCAAGGCGAATGGAAAATGGTGGTTGTGCATTCACTTCACAGATATCAACAAAGCCTGCCTTGAAGATCCTTTTCCCGTTCCGTGCATCAACCATATTGTGGAGTCTACTGCCGGTTGCGACTTGTTGTCTTTCCTTGATGCCTATTCCAGTGATCATCAGATTTTCATGGCCAAGGAAGACGAGGAGAGGACCGCATTTATCACCCCATGTGGTACATATTGCTTTTTGCGTATGCCTTTCGGGTTCAAAATTTCTGGTTCTACATTTGCAAGAGCGATTCAGATTGATTTTGAGCCCCAGCTACATAGAAATATGGACGCTCATACGGACCTAGAAGAAACATTTGCCAATCTGCGCAAGATCAACATGAAGCTCAACCCTGAGAAGTGTGTGTTCGGCGTCCCATCCGGCAAGCTTCTCGGGTTCTTTGTATCTCAACGAGGAACTGAAGCAAATCCCAACAAGATCAAAGCGATTGAGCAAATTGAAGCACCAAAACGAGTCAAAGATGTGCGCCATCTTGCCGGTTGTGTTGCTGCTCTGAGTAGGTTCATCTCAAAATCTGCTGAGCGCGCCCTGCCCTTTTTCAAAATCTTGAAGAAGGCATGTCCAATGAAATGGACTCCGGAAGCGGAGGCAGTGTTGGAGGATTAGAAGTACCTCTCCTCTCCGCCAGTCCTAGTCGCGCCAAAACCACAAGAGATGTTCCTGCTATATCTGGCGGCAACAAATCAAGTGGTGAGTGCTACACTAGTGGCTGAAAGAGAAGTTGATGAAGAAGCAGCGGCAACGGCAGGGCCGCCAAGCGACGAGCTAGGACATTCCCCGGCAGGGTCTGGTGCCAGCAAGGGAGGATCTGCATAGTTGAATGAGGCAATCCAGAAGAAGAAGGTGGTGCAGCGCCCACTCAATTTTGTCCGCTCCTTGTTGTAGGGGGCTAGGTCGAGATATTCTGGCATGCAGAAGCTGCTCTTTGGCCTTCTTATGGCCTTGAGGAAGCTGCACCACTACTTCCAAGCACATGAGATCACCGTTGTCACTCGCTTCCCGCTACAACGGATCTTTCGAAACCCAGAATATACCGGCAGGGTTGTAGAGTGGGCTTTGGAACTGTCGAGCTTTGGTCTCAAGTTTGAAAGCACTTCAACCATTCAGAGCAGGGCCATGGCGGAGTTCATTATAGAGTGGACCCCAATGCCCGATGAAGAAGTTCTAGAGTCAACTCTCCTCGGTAAGGAAACCGATCAAGAATGGATCATGTATTTTGATGGAGCTTTCTCGCTGCAAGGTGCCGGTGCCAAAGTGCTGCTTGTCGCACCCACCGGAGAGCACCTTAGATATGTGATTCAGATGCACTTTCCCTAGGAGAGATCAATGAACAACACTGCCGAGATTCCAAGGGCTGCTTGCCGGTCTCAGGATTGCGGTGGACCTTGGGGTCAAGAAACTTATTGTCAGGGGTGATTGTTAGCTTATCGTCACGCAAGTGAACAAAGATTACCAGATTCCATTGATGGAAGCTTATGTAGATGAAGTGAGGAAGTTGGAAGACCGTTTTGACGGCCTGCAAATGGAGCACGTTCCACGTGCAGAGAACGGCGTTGCCGATGGCCTGTCAAAGTGTGTTGCCCTTAAGTTGCCTATGGAACCAGGGACTTTCGTGCTCCGGCTGACTCAACCCTCCGTGACACCATCAACTGGACAAGAGAAAAGAAGGAAGTTGAGTTCCGGCAAGTATTTCCTGGCAGAGCTCCCAGAAGCCGCCGGCGAGGAGGTTGCCCGGGACAACGTCAGGCTTGCCGGTGAGTGTCATGCTTTGGTGGAGTCTCCGGCTCTTGCCGTGGAAGCACACGGTCTCGCCAGGCGTGCCGGGGTGCAGTAGGCTCTGGCGGGCCCTCAGTCCCTTGCCGTTGAGACAAACGCTCCCCCAGTAGAGGATATGCCTTTAGTCCTTGTTGTCGAGCCCGAGGCTCCAGCATGGGCACAACACATCGTACGATTCCTTCAAACAGGAGAACTCCCCAAGGAACAAGAGGAAGCAGAGAAAGTAGCATGTCTGTCTCATATGTACCAGTTCGTAGACAACGTCCTGTACAGAAAGGACCGAACGACGTGAAACTCAAGTGCATTTATCGGGAGGATGGACTGGAGCTATTGGTAGAGATACATGGAGGCATATGTGGCTCCCACATAGGGTCAAGAGCACTTGCCAGAAAGGCATTCCGGCAAGGTTTCTTTTGGCCCGCTGCACTCCAAGATGCAACTACATTAGTAACCAAGTGTGAAGCATGCGGTTTCATTCAAAGAAGTTATATCAGCCAACTCAAGCCCTTCAAACAATCCCTCTCTCCTGGCCATTTTCGGTCTAGGGGCTCGACATCTTGGGCCCCTTTCCCTGCGCTGCCGGGGGCTTTGAGTACTTGTACGTTGCAATCGACAAGTTCACCAAATGGCCAGAAGTGGAAGAAGTGAGAAAGGTGATGGCACGGTGAGCCGTCAAGTTCTTCAAAGGACTAGTTTGCCGCTTTGGTGTTCCCAACAGGACCATCACTGATAATGGCGCATAGTTCACGAGCCCCACCTTCATGCAATATGTCCAAGACCTTGGCAGCAGAATCTACTTTGCTTCCGTTGCCCACCCAAGGAGCAACGGCCAAGCGGAAAGGGCTAATGCTGAAGTGCTGCGAGGCCTCAAGACAAGAACTTTTGACAAGCTGCGCAAGTGCAGAAGGCGCTGGATTGATGAGTTGTCGGTGGTTCTTTGGTCAATCAGGACGACACCAAATCGAGCTACTGACCAGACACCCTTCTCCCTCGTATATGGGGCGGAGGCAGTTCTCCCCAAGAAACTAATATACGGGTCACCTCGAGTGCTCGCTTATGATGAGCTCGAGCAAGAGCAGTTGCGGCAAGATAACACGACGCTCCTTGAGGAAGACCATCTTCAGGCTGTTGTGAGAGTTGCACGCTACCAGCAAGCTTTGCACTGCTACCATAGTGCAAGGTTAATGCCAGAAGTCTTGAGGAATGCGACCTTGTTCTTCAGCAAGTTCAGTCCGCCAAGAATTCCAACAAGTTGACGCCGAAGTGAGAAGGCCCTTATCAGGTAGTAAGAGTCACCAGGCCTGGCGCAGTCCGCCTGGAGACCGAAGATGGCATCCTAGTGAGCAACTCCTGGAATATCGAACATCTTCACAAGTTATACCCATAAGGCGCGGTTGCCGGGCCTTCCAGCAACCACTTTTTGTACAAGTCTTACCGCTGAAGCATGTAATCCTTGGTACAAAGACAGGCTCAGACCCTTTGCGTAGTTGAATAAAGATAAGTGTTCTGCAACCTTGATCCATTCTCATGTTTACTTATGTGCATGTTTGTCTGAGGTATTGCATTGCACTTAATCCCTGCAAGGGCTAACAGACTGCCAAGGTTCCATATCCATGTTTTCTCTTCTTTCTTTTTCTCAAAGGACAGAAGGTCACCTCGCGTGCAGCTTTGCCGGGGGAGGAATGGTGGTATGGATACCTATTAGCGACGTCCCAAAGAAACTTGCCGAAAGGAGTACGGCAACAAAAAGATAAGTTGCAAAACCCCAAGAGAATTCTTGCTGTGGAGTTATTTTCCTTGGGCAATTTTGACTTCTGTATGGAAAACCTGCATGCACGGGAACCTTGCCGCAATTGGCTGCGCCCTCACTGTGTTCGAGACCACTCAATGGCTTAAGTGGTCGCGCCCGCCTCATTGTTTCGTTTCGAGTTTGCTCAACGACTCAAGTGATAGCACTCGCGCCTTTATTCTGTTTCGAGCATCACCAACACCTTGAACAACTGTACGAAGGACACCAATGTATCTTGCCAGTAGTGGCACCGCCAACAGGCTGCTAAGGACCCGTTCCTCAATGCGCTCACGGTAGGGCTACTCTCGCTGACAAGATTCTTCCGAGAAGGCATAGGGAAAATTCCATGCATAGAAACCGTTTGACAAGGAAGATAATACATAGTCATTCAAAATAGGGTGAAATTTACATGAGATATCGATTTTTCCTAAATACATCTTTATTTGACTTTCTTCCCTAGGGGAGATTACAAGAAGAAAAAGATGGAAAGGGGAGGTGGGCTACAAGAAGAAAAGGATGGCGAGAGGTCCCCGACAGAAGCCCGGCCTGAGCCCTCTGGACCAGCATTACGCGGAGGAGCAGGGCTGCCAGATGGGAAGGTAGGAACCTGGCCCCTCCTAGACCAACATTGTGCGGAGGAGAGGGCCAGCACGGGTGAAAAGGGGGATGGACACCACAAGCCGAAGTCCACGGGCCTGCCGGAAGATCCAGCTAGAAGATGAGGCAATGCCCGAGACTAAGGCCCCTGGCAAGGTCATCCTGCCGGGAGGGGGAGAGGCATGAGGCTAGGTGATGGTGCGGCCGGCGGTCAGTCCGAGCTCGAGTCGTCGGGCTTTGACCTTACTGCCCAAAGACCAGACTTATCATTACTGTCTTCGCCATTGTCCTCCTCATCACTCTCGCTCGAGGAGGAGCTTTCGGCGCCATTCAACCTCTCTTCGCAGCAGCTGAGATGGACACTTGAGTGCCCATAAATCTTGATGGAGAGCAGATTGGCCTCCGTCGTTTTAAAACGAAGGACGTTCCCTTCCTGGAGGTTGTGGGCGCAAGCGAAGGTCTTCTAGCCGCGCCTAAGGAACATGAAGCGACTCGTTGGGTACTGGACGTCCACCCGTGTCACGCCATTGCAACAACCATGCACCCATAACCACAGGTTGGGCGGCTCGTTGGCCTCCATTGCCCTGGAGAAAGGGGGAGGGAGGCGCAGATGGCTCCAGACGGGACCATCCAGTTCGGGGATGAACTCCAGCACCATCCCCTTGGCGTGAGTCTCCTCGACGAAGAGGCCCGGCATCGGAGGAGGAGGTGGGGCAGCGCTCCGCCTGCCCTGACCTCGGCCTCCACGACGGCCATGACCCCTCGTGCCCCTTCAACCACGCGTGCTCGGGCCGCCCTCCGCCTCTGTGGTTGAAGCGGTGGCATGATCCCAACGAGAGCTCCTCCTTGGAGCTGAGAACGGTGGCCGCCCTCGCCCCCTGCTCATGGCTAAGTGATGAGGACATCCCTACTAATGTTACACCCACCCCGACTGCTATACATACAGGACCAATTACTAGAGCTCGCGCACGTCAATTGAATTACCAGGTACTTTCGTTTCTTGGAAATCCTTCTAATATTCATGAACATATGATGCTGCCTAAATTGGATACTTTTGTTTTACTTATGAATGAAGGACCTAGCATGGATAAGAAGGATGACCATTGGAGCGGGATCAAGCATGGAGGAGAAGGTGCGCGTGCGGGGAAGAACAATGGAGCTTCCAGTGATGATTTTCGCACATTGAAGCCACCATAATGGGAGCGGGAAGCCTTGGACGAAATATGCATGATGCCACTTTATAAAATTCGTCCATAGGCTAATATAGGTGCTGCGCCACCTTATTTTTGGGCCAGGCCCATGTAATTTCGGAATACCATATTATAGGCTGTTTTTAGAGTCCGTATATATGGGGAAACTGACTTAGGGTCGGTTTCGGACCCCTCCTCCAAGGGGCCACGAAATTCCCTTCTATTCCCCCATATATACAGACCTTAGGGCTTCGTTTTAGGGTTGGGTTTTGTTTAGATTACAAGTTTGCTGATATAGGCGAAGTTGTCCCTGTCTTTCGATGAGATGGTGGCTATCGTTTTTGGTGGAGTAGACTTTGACGATCCGACTACGAACGTGTGAGACGTCGCGCCTTAGCAATCGCTAAACCAACTCTGAGAGGTTATTGACCACGCCGGAGCACGATCAACCTGACCACGAGGGTCTATTTCCTGCACGCAAACGAAGAACAAGCAAGAAACTAAGATTGCAATCTGGATATTGCGAATATAAGAGGAAAGCTTTATTGATGAAGTGGGGTTCTGTGACGCCTTTGTCTGGTCGCGGAACACAAACGAAGAACGCGAAGTTGCTGCTATGGCGAACTTGTAATCTAAACAAAACCCAAACCTAAACGAAGCCCTAAGGGCTGTATATATGGGGGAATAGAAGGGAATTTCGTGGCCCCTTGGAGGAGGGGTCCGAAACCGACCCTAAGTCAGTTTCCCCATACATACGGACTCTAAAAACAGCCTACAATATGGTATTTCGAAATTACATGGGCCTGGCCCAAAATTAAGGTGGCGCAGCACCTATATTAGCCTATGGACGAATTTTATAAAGTGGCATCATGCATATTTCGTCCAAAGCTTCCCACTCCCATTATGGTGGCTTCAATGTGCGAAAATCATCACTGGAAGCTCCAATGTTCTTCCCCGCGCGCGCACCTTCTCCTCCATGCTTGATCCCGCTCCAATGGTCATCCTTCTTATCCATGATAGGTCCTTCATTCATAAGTAAAACAAAAGTATCTAATTTAGGCAGCATCATATGTTCATGAATATTAGAAGGATTTCCAAGAAACGAAAGTACCTGGTAATTCAATTGACGTGCGCGAGTTCTAGTAATTGGTCCTGTATGTATAGCAGTCGGGGTGGGTGTAACATTAGTAGGGATGTCCTCATCATCCTCCCCTTCTTGAACTGACGTCGTCCTCGACGGAAGCTCATCTTCCTCACCCAAATAAGGCTTCAAATCTGCAATGTTAAAAGTGGGGCTAACCCCAAACTCTGCAGGCAGCTCAAGTTTATATGCATTATCATTTACTTTCTCTAACACCTTAAAAGGACCATCAGCACGTGGCATTAGCTTTGACTTGCGCAAATCAGGAAATCTATCCTTACGCAAATGTAACCAAACAAGATCTCCAGGTGCAAAGACAACATGTTTTCTACCCTTATCTCCAGCAAGTTTGTATTTAGCATTCATACGCTCAATGTTTTCCTTAGTTAACTCATGAATCTTTAATATCAATTCAGCACGTTCTTTAGCATCAAAATTAACCTTCTCCGAAGACGGAAGAGGCAACAAATCAATAGGTGCACGAGGTAAGAAACCATACACAACTTCAAAAGGGCACATCTTAGTGGTAGAATGTAGCGAACGATTATAAGCAAATTCAATATGAGGCAAGCATTCTTCCCACATTTTCAGGTTATTCTTCAAAACAGCCCTAAGCATAGTAGACAATGATCTATTGACTACTTCAGTTTGGCCATCAGTTTGGGGGTGACATGTAGTACTAAAAAGCAGTTTAGTCCCCAACTTAGCCCATAAACATCTCCAAAAGTGGCTAAGAAATTTAGCATCACGATCGGAAACAATTGTATTTGGCACACCATGCAACCGAATAATTTCACGAAAGAACAAATCAGCAACATGAGCAGCATCATCACTTTTATGACATGGTATAAAGTGTGCCATTTTAGAAAATCTATCCACGACAACAAATATGCTATCCCTCCCCTTCTTTGTTCGAGGTAAACCTAAAACAAAGTCCATAGATATATCCTCCCAAGGAACACTAGGTACAGGTAAAGGCATATATAAACCATGAGGATTGAGTCGTGACTTAGCTTTTTGACATGTAGTGCAGCGAGCAACAAAACGCTCAACATCCCGTCTCATCTTTGGCCAAAAGAAATGTGTAGCAAGTACGTCCTCCGTCTTCTTCACGCCAAAGTGTCCCATTAATCCTCCTCCGTGCGCCTCCTGTAACAACAAAAGACGAACGGAACTAGCTGGAATGCATAGCTTGTTAGCACGAAACACAAATCCATTATTAATAACGAACTTGTTCCATGTTCTCCCTTCTTTACAATTCTGCAACACGTCTCTAAATTCAGCATCATGCACATATTGATCTTTGATGGTCTCCAAACCAAATATTTTAAAGTCAAGTTGTGAAAGCATAGTATAACGACGAGACAAAGCATCAGCAATAACATTGTCTTTACCCTTCTTGTGTTTAATGACATAAGGGAAAGTCTCAATGAATTCAACCCATTTAGCATGTCTACGGTTCAGTTTTGCTTGACTTTTAATATGTTTCAAAGATTCATGATCAGAATGTATAACAAATTCTTTGGGCCATAAATAATGTTGCCATGTTTCCAAAGTCCGAACAAGAGCATATAATTCCTTATCATAAGTAGAATAATTCAGACTAGGCCCACTTAATTTTTCAGAAAAGTACGCAACAGGTTTACCATCTTGTAGTAACACACCTCCTAACCCAATTCCACTAGCATCACATTCAAGCTCGAAAGTCTTATTAAAATCAGGAAGTTGGAGTAAAGGAGCATGTGTTAACTTATCTTTCAAGACCGTGAAGGCTTCTTCCTGTGCGGTACCCCAAGAAAAAGGCACGTCCTTCTTTGTAAGCTCATTGAGAGGCGCAGCAATGGTGCTGAAATTTCTCACAAAACGCCTATAGAAACCAGCGAGGCCAAGAAAACTCCTTACTTGTGTGACCGTTTTGGGCTGCGGCCAACTCTCAATAGCTTCGATCTTGGCTGTATCAACTTCAATTCCCTGTGGAGTAACAACATAGCCAAGAAAAGATACTCGGTCGGTGCAAAAGGTGCACTTCCCAAGGTTACCAAACAAACGTGCATCACGTAGCGCAGTAAAAACAGCACGTAAATGTTCCAAATGTTCCTCCAAAGATCTACTAAAAATCAATATATCATCAAAATAGACTACCACAAATCGTCCAATGAAAGCACGTAAAACCTCGTTCATTAATCTCATGAAAGTGCTAGGTGCATTAGTTAACCCAAAAGGCATGACTAGCCACTCATATAATCCAAACTTAGTTTTAAATGCTGTTTTCCATTCATCGCCCAATTTCATACGAATTTGATGGTATCCACTACGCAAATCAACTTTGGAGAAAATTGTAGAGCCACTTAATTCATCAAGCATATCATCTAGTCTAGGAATAGGATGAAGATAACGAATAGTAATATTATTAATGCCTCTACAATCCACACACATGCGCGATGTACCATCCTTTTTAGGCACTAGAATAATAGGAACAGCACAAGGACTAAGGGATTCACGTATATAACCTTTGTCAAGCAGCTCCTGTACTTGACGCATAATCTCCTTTGTCTCCTCTGGATTGGTACGGTAGGGCGCACGGTTGGGTAGGGATGCACCGGGAATTAAGTCAATCTGATGCTCAATCCCGTGAATAGGCGGTAATCCCGGTGGCACGTCTTGTGGAAAGACGTCAGCGAACTCCTGCAAAATGTTAATGACAGTAGGAGGCAAAGAGGGAGGCATGTCCTCGAATGAAAATAATACCTCTTTACATACAAAAGCATAGCAAACATATGTAGCAACATCCAAATCATTAATATCAGATTTAGTAGCAAGTAAACATCCACTCTTCAATTTTATTTCAGATGCAACAGTAGATGATGGTTTATTATGCTTATGGTGTTGCTCAAATTCCTGTGCTACAATCTGATTTTCACTCTTATTTTTCTCCTGTTTTGCTTTACTAGCTCTAGCAATGTCATCTTTCATAATATGTTCGGGAGACATAGGAAGCAAAGTGATATTATGATCCTTATGAACAAGAGTATACTGATTTGTCCTACCATGGTGTACAGAATTTTGATCAAACTGCCATGGTCTACCAAGTAAAACAGAACATGCTTGCATGGGTACCACATCACAATCCACATAATCAGAATATGTAGCAATGCTAAAATGCACACGAACAGTACGTGTTACCTTAACCTTGCCACTATTGTTGAACCATTGGATGTAATAAGGATGAGGATGTGGTCTGGTGGATAGAGACAGCTTCTCCACCATCTCCATGCTAGCCAAGTTATTGCAACTCCCTCCATCGATGATGATGCGAACAGAACGCTCTTTCACAACTCCCTTTGTGTGGAACAAGTTGTGCCTCTGATTTTGCTCAGCGTGTGTAACCTGCACACTGAGAACACGTTGAGCAACTAAACTTTCATACCTGTCAGCGTAATCAGCAGCCATGTATTGTGTTTCTGGTTCTGCATCCTCGCCACCCTGTTCGTCACTTGCAATAAGTGCCAAAGTCTCCTCATCATAATCACTAGCGGACGCATATCCACCATCCTGAGTAACAATCATTACACGCTTGGAAGGGCATTCTCTCGCATAGTGACCTCCACCCTTGCAACGACGACATATAACCTCATGTGTTTGCCCTGTGGATGCAATAGATGAAGAAGAACTCTGTGCAGGCCCAAAAGGTGTGCTCTTCTTAGAGGGTGCAGTAGGAGCCTGTTGCCTGGTATCGCGATTAGAGTTGGAGGTTGAAGGAGGTGGTGTTGCAGCAGGACGTGCGGAAGCAGAGGAGGTACGTGGCGTCCATGATGAAGTACGGCCTGCAAAATTAGTAGTTCTCGCCATTGCCTGTCGATCCTGCACTTCACGTTCAGCTTTGTAAGCAAGATGAAATAAACGAGTGATAGTGTTATACTCCTTATACTCTAGAATAGTCTGAATCTCTCTATTTAATCCACCCATAAAACGTGCAAGCATAGCTTCATTCTCCTCAACAATACCACATCTAATCATACCAGTTTGTAATTCCTGATAATATTCTTCTACAGAATTTTTTCCTTGTCTTAAACGCTGCAAATTTTGAAGCAATTCACGTTGATAATAAGGTGGCACCCAACGATTTCGCATAGCAGTTTTCAAAACAGCCCAAGTAGTTGGAATATTATTAGGGTGTATTCTACAATGTTCTGACCACCAAACACAAGCAAAACTAGTGAATGAACAAACAGCAGCAGCAACACGTCGATCCTCTGGAAATTGTAAGCATGTAAAACGTTGTTCTGTTTCTAACTCCCATGTAAGATATATATCAGGAACATATCTACCCTCAAACGTCGGAATATTCAATTTAAGTTTAGGGAGATGGTCATGATCCCGTACCTGCGGGGGTGGTGCAGCCCTACCGTTACGGTTGTAGCCATGTGGTCGACCTGGTGCGTATGGTGGTGGTTGCCCATGGGGCGGATCTGGAGCAACCTCTCCCTCATCATCGAAATCACCATCATAATCTTCAACCTGCTCAACGACAGTAGCCGCACGAGCCACCGAAGTAGCAGCAGTATCAACAGTACCAGGATGTTGGGCGTGGCCGAGAGGCACACGTCGCGCTCGTCGTTCGAAAGGAATAGGAACTGCAGCTGGTGGAGGTAGACGGGCAAGCACCTCATTGAACTTGGCGTCCATCTTGGAGTCGAATGTCTTCTCCAAACCATCTAGCTTCTCCATGGCAACTCCAAAGTTGTTCACGAAGTCCTGTACCTGCTCAGCCATCATTTGCTGAAATTTATCATAGAGCGCTTTGTTGGTCATGCTCTCCCAGTCGATCTCGTCATTGTGTGATCCTGGCATGGTTAGCAGAAATAGGAAACACACAATATGAAGCCTACAGACTGCTGGGACGTGGTGGTGGTGGTGGTGTGGCACAAATCCTTTAAGCGAATCTCAATTTCTTACCAGTTCTTACCCAGTAGCAGGCGGTGATCGGCAACCGTTGTAGCCAAAACTCTCAAAGCTTGGATAGAGCGATTGCTAGGTGGTGTCAAGCACACAGCGTAGGAGTATGTGGAGCTGGGATGGCTTATAATATGGTAGCAAAAAGGGTCAGCAATAATCAATTCAGAGATGCAAGGTTGAATAAACGCTCAACGACGGTACTGTGCTGGTCCTAGGCTAGACCGTGCTAGAGACGCGAGCCTAAAACACCAACAAAAACACGACGATACACCTAAGCAAGGGAAAAGCACAATCGGATTTTTTTTTTTCGTTTTTTTTTTTCGGCGCCTCTTTTTTTTTTTTTCAAAAACTCACTACAATGGCGAGTGTCTCAAAACTCTTGCCACGTCGTATAAGCAAGATGGGCACGAATTTTTCTTTTGGACTATTTTTTTTTTTTCTGGAGCAATCCGGGGGCTGCGACGACCCAAAAATTTCGACAAAAATCACTATGATAGCAAGTGTCTCAAAACGCTCCGGGGAACCTAAAATCAAGATAGGGAAAAAATATTTTCAGCCGAAATTTTTTTTGGGCCAAAACGTGCTCTGCAAAGCGTGCCAGACTCTTGCGCAGGTAGCAAAACACGGATCCGAAATCAAAAGGATCTCGAAACTAAACCTAAAACGAACTGGACTTGGATTGGTGGAGGATTTGTGGTGGTATATATGGACACCAATGGAGAGTGATGATGGATGATGAGATATGGCAGCGGCGATGATGGTGGTGGTATATGGCAACTATGAAGATGATGCGGTGGCGGCGTGACAACCTGTGAAAAGAACTCGAAACTCTAAAGGACTAGACACTAAGACCAGCAACTCGACACAACGATGTAACCGCCAATTCAACAAAGCAAAATACTGAAAAGACTATGCAAAGGCTCAGATTGGTTCGGATATGATGATCTAACCCTAATTTTTTTTTTGGCTTTTTCGTGGACTAAAGGTATGAAGAACAGATGCGATCTAAACTACGAAAACTGGTAAAATCTCACCGAGCAACCTGGAACTCTGATACCACTTGATATAGGCGAAGTTGTCCCTGTCTTTCGATGAGATGGTGGCTATCGTTTTTGGTGGAGTAGACTTTGACGATCCGACTACGAACGTGTGAGACGTCGCGCCTTAGCAATCGCTAAACCAACTCTGAGAGGTTATTGACCACGCCGGAGCACGATCAACCTGACCACGAGGGTCTATTTCCTGCACGCAAACGAAGAACAAGCAAGAAACTAAGATTGCAATCTGGATATTGCGAATATAAGAGGAAAGCTTTATTGATGAAGTGGGGTTCTGTGACGCCTTTGTCTGGTCGCGGAACACAAACGAAGAACGCGAAGTTGCTGCTATGGCAAATGATGAGGACATCCCTACTAATGTTACACCCACCCCGACTGCTATACATACAGGACCAATTACTAGAGCTCGCGCACGTCAATTGAATTACCAGGTACTTTCGTTTCTTGGAAATCCTTCTAATATTCATGAACATATGATGCTGCCTAAATTGGATACTTTTGTTTTACTTATGAATGAAGGACCTAGCATGGATAAGAAGGATGACCATTGGAGCGGGATCAAGCATGGAGGAGAAGGTGCGCATGCGGGGAAGAACAATGGAGCTTCCAGTGATGATTTTCGCACATTGAAGCCACCATAATGGGAGCGGGAAGCCTTGGACGAAATATGCATGATGCCACTTTATAAAATTCGTCCATAGGCTAATATAGGTGCTGCGCCACCTTATTTTTGGGCCAGGCCCATGTAATTTCGGAATACCATATTATAGGCTGTTTTTAGAGTCCGTATATATGGGGAAACTGACTTAGGGTCGGTTTCGGACCCCTCCTCCAAGGGGCCACGAAATTCCCTTCTATTCCCCCATATATACAGACCTTAGGGCTTCGTTTTAGGGTTGGGTTTTGTTTAGATTACAAGTTTGCCATAGCAGCAACTTCGCGTTCTTCGTTTGTGTTCCACGACCAGAGAAAGGCGTCACAGAACCCCACTTCATCAATAAAGTTTTCCTCTTATATTCGCAATATCCAGATTGCAATCTTAGTTTCTTGCTTGTTCTTCGTTTGCGTGCAGGAAATAGACCCTCGTGGTCAGGTTGATCGTGCTCCGGCGTGGTCAATAACCTCTCAGAGTTGGTTTAGCGATTGCTAAGGCACGACGGCTCACACGTTCGTAGTCGGATCGTCAAAGTCTACTCCACCAAAAACGATAGCCACCATCTCATCGAAAGACAGGGACAACTTCGCCCCTATCACTAAGGGCGAACGCCGCTTGAAGACCGGGGAAACATGGAAGGACAAGCTACGGAGGTTCTCGCTCAGAGAAGGGAGGGAGGATGGATGAGCATCACCGTCGCTATCCCCAAATTTATAGGGGGAAGCGCGGGTGCTAGCTCTCCCCCACTCCAAGGGTCGCCACCAACCTCCTCCAATAGAGGTGCCCTCGACCACAGGGCGAATACCAACCGCCCCGTTTCTCCAATCCATGGCGCTACTGTTACTGGTTTTCCCACGGACTTTAAGTCACAGGTGCTCATTGCTGTCTCCCCGCTAAGCATGCGACGCACATGGCAGAAACGACCTGACACGGTAATTGAAAATTTGACGGCTGCGTCGCACATGTATCCCGCGACCTGCATTCAATGGACGTCGTGGGGAAGTGCAGTAAGCACAATGATCACAACTGCAAAGGTCCTGCCACGCATGCGCGTGCACTGTTTGGGCCTAGCCCAACAACGCCTCGCGACGCGTGTGGCCCAGGCCCGGGGGCTCCTGTCGGTGCACTAGAGTTTTGGGCTTCGTAGTGCCCCTTTACTCGTGCACGGGCAGTGGTAGCCACCCTGGCGATGAGGCCCAGCAGGGACTTGCCAGGTACCAGCGCAGAAGAATTGAGACTCCCGACAAGACCTTGCCGGGATGACCATCGAACCCTCAAGCAAAGACGGAGCCCCGGCAAGACTCGGCAAGGCGAAGCCCCGACAAGGCCCCGCCAGCGCACATGCCAGGTGTCAATCCGCCTGAACACGTGTCGCGGCGTCGGCATTGGAGGGGGCTAAGCGGTGCTGATGGGACGGTGATAGAGGCGAAGTTGTCCCTGTCTTTCGATGAGATGGTGGCTATCGTTTTTGGTGGAGTAGACTTTGACGATCCGACTACGAACGTGTGAGACGTCGCGCCTTAGCAATCGCTAAACCAACTCTGAGAGGTTATTGACCACGCCGGAGCACGATCAACTTGACCACGAGGGTCTATTTCCTGCACGCAAACGAAGAACAAGCAAGAAACTAAGATTGCAATCTGGATATTGCGAATATAAGAGGAAAGCTTTATTGATGAAGTGGGGTTCTGAGACGCCTTTGTCTGGTCGTGGAACACAAACGAAGAACGCGAAGTTGCTGCTATGGCGAACTTGTAATCTAAACAAAACCCAAACCTAAAACGAAGCCCTAAGGGCTGTATATATGGGGGAATAGAAGGGAATTTCGTGGCCCCTTGGAGGAGGGGTCCGAAACCGACCCTAAGTCAGTTTCCCCATACATACGGACTCTAAAAACAGCCTATAATATGGTATTTCGAAATTACATGGGCCTGGCCCAAAATTAAGGTGGCGCAGCACCTATATTAGCCTATGGACGAATTTTATAAAGTGGCATCATGCATATTTCGTCCAAAGCTTCCCGCTCCCATTATGGTGGCTTCAATGTGCGAAAATCATCACTGGAAGCTCCATTGTTCTTCCCCGCGCGCGCACCTTCTCCTCCATGCTTGATCCCGCTCCAATGGTCATCCTTCTTATCCATGACAGGTCCTTCATTCATAAGTAAAACAAAAGTATCTAATTTAGGCAGCATCATATGTTCATGAATATTAGAAGGATTTCCAAGAAACGAAAGTACCTGGTAATTCAATTGACGTGCGCGAGCTCTAGTAATTGGTCCTGTATGTATAGCAGTCGGGGTGGGTGTAACATTAGTAGGGATGTCCTCATCATCCTCCCCTTCTTGAACTGAAGTCGTCCTCGACAGAAGCTCATCTTCCTCACCCAAATAAGGCTTCAAATCTGCAATGTTAAAAGTGGGGCTAACCCCAAACTCTGCAGGCAGCTCAAGTTTATATTCATTATCATTTATTTTCTCTAACACCTTAAAAGGACCATCAGCACGTGGCATTAGCTTTGACTTGCGCAAATTAGGAAATCTATCCTTACGCAAATGTAACCAAACAAGATTTCCATGTGCGAAGACAACATGTTTTCTACCCTTATCTCCAGCAAGTTTGTATTTAGCATTCATACACTCAATGTTTTCCTTCATTAACTCATGCATCTTTAATATCAATTCAGCACGTTCTTTAGCATCAAAATTAACCTTCTCTGAAGATGGAAGAGGCAACAAATCAATAGGTGCACGAGGTAAGAAACCATACACAACTTGAAAAGGGCACATCTTAGTGGTAGAATGTAGCGAACGATTATAAGCAAATTCAATATGAGGCAAGCATTCTTCCCACATTTTCAGGTTATTCTTCAAAACAGCCCTAAGCATAGTAGACAATGATCTATTGACTACTTCAGTTTGTCCATCAGTTTGGGGATGACATGTAGTACTAAAAAGGAGTTTAGTCCCCAACTTAGCCCATAAACATCTCCAAAAATGGCTAAGAAATTTAGCATCACAATCTGAAACAATTGTATTTGGTACACCATGCAATCGAATAATTTCACGAAAGAACAAATCAGCAACATGAGCAGCATCATCACTTTTATTACATGGTATAAAGTGTGCCATTTTGGAAAATCTATCCACGACAACAAATATGCTATCCCTCCCCTTCTTTGTTCGAGGTAAACCTAAAACAAATTCCATAGATATATCCTCCCAAGGAACACTAGGTACAGGCAAAGGCATATATAAACCATGAGCATTGAGTCGTGACTTAGCTTTTTGACATGTAGTGCAGCGAGCAACAAAACGCTCAACATCCCGTCTCATCTTTGGCCAAAAGAAATGTGTAGAAAGTACGTCCTCCGTCTTCTTCACGCCAAAGTGTCCCATTAATCCTCCTCCGTGCGCCTCCTGTAACAACAAAAGACGAATGGAGCTAGCTGGAATGCATAGCTTGTTAGCACGAAACACAAATCCATCATTAATAACGAACTTGTTCCATGTTCTCCCTTCTTTACAATTCTGCAACACGTCTCTAAATTCAGCATCATGCACATATTGATCTTTGATGGTCTCCAAACCAAATATTTTAAAGTCAAGTTGTGAAAGCATAGTATAACGACGAGACAAAGCATCAGCAATAACATTGTCTTTACCCTTCTTGTGTTTAATGACATAAGGGAAAGTCTCAATGAATTCAACCCATTTAGCATGTCTACGGTTCAGTTTTGCTTGACTTTTAATATGTTTCAAAGATTCATGATCAGAATGTATAACAAATTCTTTGGGCCATAAATAATGTTGCCATGTTTCCAAAGTCCGAACAAGAGCATATAATTCCTTATCATAAGTAGAATACTTTAGACTAGGCCCACTCAATTTTTTAGAAAAGTACGCAACAGGTTTACCATTTTGTAATAACACACCTCCTAACCCAATTCCACTAGCATCACATTTAAGCTCGAAAGTCTTATTAAAATCAGGAAGTTGGTGATATGGGCGAAGTTGTCCCTGTCTTTCGATGAGATGGTGGTTATCGTTTTTGGTGGAGTAGACTTTGACGATCCGACTACGAACGTGTGAGACGTCGCGCCTTAGCAATCGCTAAACCAACTCTGAGAGGTTATTGACCACGCCGGAGCACGATCAACCTGACCACGAGGGTCTATTTCCTGCACGCAAACGAAGAACAAGCAAGAAACTAAGATTGCAATCTGGATATTGCGAATATAAGAGGAAAGCTTTATTGATGAACTGGGGTTCTGTGACGCCTTTGTCTGGTCGTGGAACACAAACGAAGAACGCGAAGTTGCTGCTATGGCAAACTTGTAATCTAAACAAAACCCAAACCTAAAACGAAGCCCTAAGGGCTGTATATATGGGGGAATAGAAGGGAATTTCGTGGCCCCTTGGAGGAGGGGTCCGAAACCGACCCTAAGTCAGTTTCGCCATACATACGGACTCTAAAAACATCCTATAATATGGTATTTCGAAGTTACATGGACCTGGCCCAAAATTAAGGTGGCGCAGCTCCTATATTAGCCTATGGACGAATTTTATAAAGTGGCATCATGCATATTTCGTCCAAAGCTTCCCACTCCCATTATGGTGGCTTCAATGTGCGAAAATCATCACTGGAAGCTCCATTGTTCTTCCCCGCGCGTGCACCTTCTCCTCCATGCTTGATCCCGCTCCAATGGTCATCCTTCTTATCCATGATAGGTCCTTCATTCATAAGTAAAACAAAAGTATCTATTTTAGGCAGCATCATATGTTCATGAATATTAGAAGGATTTCCAAGAAACGAAAGTACCTGGTAATTCAATTGACGTGCGCGAGCTCTAGTAATTGGTCCTGTATGTATAGCAGTCGGGGTGGGTGTAACATTAGTAGGGATGTCCTCATCAGTTGGAGTAAAGGAGCATGTGTTAACTTATCTTTCTAGACCATGAAGGCTTCTTCCTGTGCGGTACCCCAAGAAAAAGGCACATCCTTCTTTGTAAGCTCATTGAGAGGCGCAACAATGGTGCTGAAATCTCTCACAAAGCGCCTATAGAAACCAGCGAGACCAAGAAAACTCTTCACTTGTGTGACCGTTTTGGGCTGCGGCCAACTCTCAATAGCTTCAATCTTGGCTTTATCAACTTCAATTCCCTGTGGAGTAACAACATAGCCAAGAAAAAATACTCGGTCGGTGCAAAAGGTGCACTTCCCAAGGTCACCAAACAAACGTGCATCACGTAGAGCAATAAAAACAACCCGTAGATGTTCCAAATGTTCCTCCAAAGATCTACTAAAATCAATATATCATCAAAATAGACTACCACAAATCGTCCAATGAAAGCACGTAAAACCTCGTTCATTAATCTCATGAAAGTGCTAGGTGCATTAGTTAACCCAAAAGGCATGAGTAGCCACTCATATAATCCAAACTTAGTTTTAAATGCTGTTTTCCATTCATCTCCCAATTTCATACGAATTTGATGGTATCCACTACGCAAATCAACTTTGGAGAAAATTGTAGAGTCACTTAATTCATCAAGCATATCATCTAGTCTAGGAATAGGATGACGATAACGAATAGTAATATTATTAATGCCTCTACGAGAGGTTATTGACCACGCCGGAGCACGATCAACCTGACCACGAGGGTCTGTTTCCTGCACGCAAATGAAGAACAAGCAAGAAACTAAGATTGCAATCTGGATATTGTGCATATAAGAGGAAAGCTTTATTGATGAAGTGGGGTTCTGTGACGCCTTTGTCTGGTCGTGGAACGCAAACGAAGAACGCGAAGTTGCAGCTATGGCGAACTTGTAATCTAAACAAAACCCAACCTAAAACGACGCCCTAAGGGCTGTATATATGGGGGAATAGAGGGGAATTTCGTGGCCCCTTGGAGGAGGGGTCCGAAACTAACCCTAACTCAGTTTCCCCATACATACGGACTCTACAAACAACCTATAATATGGTATTTCGAAATTACATGGGCCTGGCCCAAAAATAAGGTGGCGCAACACCTATATTAGCCCAGGGACGAATTTTATAAAGTGGCATCATGCATATTTTGTCCAAGGCTTCTCGCTCCCATTATGGTGGCTTCAAAGTGCGAAAATCATCATTGGAAGCTCCATTGTTCTTTCCCGCGCACGGACCTTCTTCTCCATGCTTGATCCCACACCAATGGTCATCTTTCTTGTCCATGCTAAGTCCTTCATTCATAAGTAAAACAAATCTAATTTAGGTAGCATCATATGTTCATGAACATTAAAAGGATTTCCAAGAAACAAAAGCACCTGGTAATTCAATTGACGTGCGTGAGCTCTAGTAATTGGTGTTGTGGGTGTAACATTAGTAGGGATGTCCTCATCATTTTCCAACATATTTCTCTGTGAAAACCCCCTATCGGTCGAATCCAAGATGGAATTGAATGATTGTTTTAATATTTAAATCTTTTGGCTCGTCGAGCTAAAGAAGTTTTACTCTTGAATCAATTCTATCTAAGGACGTATGTAGCCTATGTCTCCTAAAAGGAAACCTTGTATTGGCTTAGTACTAATTTCGTACTATAGCATTATCTTAGTGCTAGCTGTAAGATTCGTGAGATACTGTTTTGTAATGGAGGTAAATCTGTAAGAGCGTCAAAATTCTATATGCTAATGAACGTTAAGTGACTTGTGGATCTGAAAACCAAACATGGTATCGGCTTAGTACTAACTTAGTATTGTAGTACTAATATAGTGCTAGCTGTAATAGTGGCAAGGACCTATATGCTGATGGAGGTAAATCGGTAAGAGTGTAAAAGTTCTATATGGTAATGGAGGTTATGATGTGGGGCAAGCCCGTGTGTGTCGATCTTTCACAAATTGGAGGGGGATTCCACAAAGATCACGAAGAACACGGGTAAGAACGAGGAGAAATCACAAGAGGGACACTCAAGAACATGTCCAGTCACGCATCCACTAGACTCACCACACACAAGATCCACAAAGGTACATGAACAACAAAGGGAAATAGGATACATGGTAGAGTTCATCCCAAATCCCATGGGGAGATTGGGCCTTGATATCTCGGAGGATCTTCCCTCGTGAGGGGCCTTGACATCCACTAGGGGATCTTCTCTCATAGAGGCATCTACTCCATGGGAGAGGTAGTGGAAGGAGCTAGGCTCAACTTACTAAGAGCAAAACCATAGCTAACCCTAAAAACGAGGAGGGGACGGAGTATATATAGTGATAGTCCCGAAAGGGTAAGTGAGAGGGAGATACATGGGCCTCGGGCCCGTCCCTGCGCGTAGTCAGGCCGGTTGTACCAGAGGTTGGACCGGTTGTACCGGTATTAAGACATCAACCAGTACAACCGGGGTAGTACCGGTCTTGAACCACTCCATAACAGATTCCTGGCCCCGCTGATAGCGGTTGTTGGCGGTGATGGTCTGGTTGTACCGGTGCAGCGGTTGTTGGCAGGGGGTGCACCGGTTGTACCCCTAATTCCTGGGTTGTTGTTTGTCCTTCTCCTTGATCTTGGTGTCCCTCTTTCTCCCTTCCTCCTTCTTGGTACCCAAGCACAAAAAGTGTCTCTGCTTGAGGTAGCATCCATGTTCCAAGAGCATCAAAGGGATAAACGTAAAGGAGGGATGTCACCTTGTTTGTAATGGCGCGTGCACGGGCTCTCATCATGGGACCTTTCGTAGCTTGAGGAGTTGGTGATGGGTCCATGGTGGTGCTCATGGGATGCTCCGCATCATCTCCCCCCTTGCGAGGGATTCAACCTCGAATCAAGATCTTCATCACCATGGAAAGGGGAGAGGTCCGCAACGTTGAAGGTGTCGCTCACGTTGTACTTGTCATGCGGAGTGTCCATCTTGTAGGCATTGTTGTTGTAGCGCTCCAACACCTTGAATGGGCCGTAGGTACGAGGTAGTAGCTTGGACTTGCGCTCATGGGGAAAGTGTTCCTTCCATAGATGTATACACACAAGGTCGCCGGGTTCGAACACCATGGGGTGTTTGTTGGTGTTGCGCTTGGCGGTGATGCATTCCACTTGGCGCTCGACGGTGTTCCTTGTATCTTGATGCATTTTCTTGATGTAGCTTGCGCGCGCACTTGCATCCATGTTGACGTGTTCTTGTAGTGGAAGCAGAAGAATGTCCAATGGGGACAATGGGTTGAAGTCGTAGACCACCTCGAAGGGAGACTTGTTGGTGGTGACGTGTCTTGCACGATTGTAGGCATACTCGGCGATGGGGATGCAATATTCCCATTCCTTGATGTTCTTATTGATCAACACGCAGAGTTGAGTTCCAAGTGTCCGATTCGTCACCTCCATTTGGCCATCGATTTGTGGATGGTAGGCCGAAGAGAAGAGTAACTTGTTCCCGAGCTTGGCGCATAGGGTCTTCCAAAAGTAGCTCAAGAACTTGACGTAGCGATCTGAGACAATGGTCTTTGGTACTCCGTGTAAGCATAAGATTTCCCTACAAAAGAGATTGCAATATGTGAAGCATCGTCGATCTTGTGACAAGGAATGAAATGAGCCATCTTGGAAAAACGATCCCCAACAACAAAGATGGAATCATGGCCATTTTTTGTTCGTGCCAACCCAAGCAAAAAATCCATGCTAATATCCTCCCAAGGTTGGAATGAAATAGGAAGAGGCATGTAAAGACCATGGGATTGAGCTTTTGACTTATCTTTGCGGCATGTAGAGCATTGGTTGGTGAAGCGTTCGACATCACAAAGCATCTTTGGACAATAGGACTTGTCGAAGAGGGTGGCATATATCTTGTCGCGTCCAAAGTGACCCATTAGTCCTCCACCGCGAGCCTCTTGCAAAAGCAACAAACAAAGAGAAGACTTGGGAATGCAAAGTTTGTTAGCACGCATAATATATCCATCTTTCATGTAGTAGTTCTCCCAACAACTTTTCACTTTGCAATTCACATGAGTAGCAAAAGAATCATCATGCTCATACAAGTCTTTTATGTGCTCAAAGCAAACAACATTCAATTTAAGTTGAGTAACGAGCATGCATTTGAGGGAAAGAGCATCCACCACAACATTTTCTTTGCCCTTAATGTATTTGATAAAATAAGGAAAAGACTCAATAAATTAACTCCATTTATATGATGTTTGTTCAACTTAGTCTGACCCTTGAGGTACTTTAGAGTCTCATGATCGGTACG
The DNA here is from genome assembly GCA_022496015.1 of Hordeum marinum. NCBI lineage: Eukaryota > Viridiplantae > Streptophyta > Magnoliopsida > Poales > Poaceae > Hordeum > Hordeum marinum. The sequence goes on along the minus strand of CM039672.1, from coordinate 164,034,775 downwards.
AATGACAAATTCAGGTGGACGCAAATAATGTTCCTAAGCTTGTAAGACTCTCACCAAATCATACAATTCCTTGTCATAGATAGGATAATTGAGTTGAGCGCCGGAAAGTTTCTCACTAAAATATGCAATTGGGCGCTTCTCTTGCATAAGTACACCTCCAATGCCAGTACCACTAGCGTCACAATGCACTTCAAAAGTATTGTCAAAATTAGGCAAGGCAAGCAAAGGTGCATGAGTAAGCAAATTCTTGAGTTCATGGAAAGCGGTGTCTTGGGATGGTCCCCAAACAAATGGGGCATGTTTCTTGATCAAGGCGTGTAGAGGGGTAGCAATAGTGCTACATTCTTTCACAAAGCGGCGGTAAAAACCAGTGAGACCTAAGAAGCTACGCACTTGTTGCAAATTGGTGGGTGTAGACCAATTTTTAATTGCTTCAATTTTAGACTCATCAACATGGACACCCTTTGAGGAAACCACAAATCCTAGGAAAACGAATTTTTCCACACCAAAAATGCATTGATCCATGTTAGCATAAAGTTTTTCTTTCCGAAGAGTTTGTAAAACGTTTCTAACATGTGTGGCCAGTTGTTGTAGGAAGTTGCTAAAAACAAGGATGTCATTAAAGTAGACCACAACACAATACCCAATGTAGGGAAGCAACACATGATGCATCATGCGCATGAACATACCTGGTGCTTTGGATAAGCGCATGGGCATCACTAGCCATTCATAGAGACCAAATTTAGTTTTGAAAGCGGTTTTCCACTCGTCACCCTCTTGTATGCGAATTTGGTAGTAACCACTTTTCAAGTCTATCTTGGAAAATATAGTGGCACCACTAAGTTCATCTAGCATGTCATCTAAGCGTAGTATAGGGTGATGGTAGCGAAAGGTGATAGCATTTATGGGGCGGCAATCAGAACACATGCGCATACTACCATCATGTTTAGGCACTAGGATCACGAGGACCACACAAGGACTCAAACTCTCGCGAACATGCCCTTTATCTAGGAGTTTTTGTACATACCTTTGTATCTCCTTTGTTTCGTTAGGGTTGACACGGTAGGGAGCCTTGTTGGGAAGCGGCGCGCTGGGGATGAGGTCGATGCGGTGTTCGATCCCTCCTTTTGGTGGTAGAACCGGAGGTAGCTCATCGGGGAACACATCTTGGAATTCTGCAACAATTGAGATAGCACAAGAGGAAGATGTTGTGAACTGTTAGGCCGGGTAACATCATCTTTGCACACTATCACGTAGTGAAGGATGGTCGATGGGCTCGCAAATAGAACTAGGTCAATCATGTCCCTCATCGTGGAGTCACTGAAGGTTGGCTTGTGGCACTCACTCGCTTTGAGGTGGATCACTCTCTCACTTTTCTCTCCACGATGGGATGAAGCTTGTTTGTCGGTGATTGATATGTCTCTATCGTATCTATAATTTTTGATTGTTTCATGCCAATATTCTACAACTTTCATATACTTTTGGCAACTTTTTATACTATTTTTTGGGACTAACATATTGATCCAGTGCCCAGTGCCAGTTCCTGTTTGTTGCATGTTTTTTGTTTTGCAGAAAATCCATATCAAACAAAGTCCAAATGCGATAAAAACTTATGGAGATTTTTTTGGAATATATGTGAATTTTGGGAAGTGGAATCAAAAGAAGGCGGTGCCCGAGGGGCCCCCAAGCATGCTAGGCGTGGCCACACCCCTGGTCGCGCCCTGAGGGCTTATGGCCACCCCTTAGGTCGGTTGGAGCTCTCCTTTGGCCGCAAGAAAGCTAATTTTTGCGTAAAGGTCCCCTCAAAATTTTAGCCCGATCGGAGTTACGAATGTCCGGATAGAACGATGAAAGGCCAGAATCTGGGAACGCAGAAACAAAAGGAAACAGAGAGAGGTATCCAATCTCGGAGGGGCTCTTGCCCCTCCGCTGCCATGGCGGCCAAGGACCAGTGGGGAAACCCTCCTCCCATCTAGGGAGGAGGTCAAGGAAGAATAAGAAGGAGGGGGGCTCTCACCCCTCTCTCCCGGTGGCACCGGAACGCTGCTGGGGCCATCATCGTGACGACGATCTACTCCAACAACTCCGTCATCTTCACCAACACCTCTATCACCTTCCCCCATCTATCTATAGTGGTCCACTCTCTCGCAACCCGCCGTACCCTCTACTTGAACATGGTGCTTTATGCAATGATGTGTTGCCATCCTATGATCTCTGAGTAGATCTATTTTGACCTATTGGTTGATTGATGATCATGATTGGTTTGAGCTGCATGTTTTATTATTGGTGCTGTCCTATGGTGCTCTCCGTGTAGCGCAAGAGTGAGGGATCCTCACTGTAGGGTGTTGTAATGTGTTCATGATTTGCCTATGGTGGGTTGCTTGAGTGAAAGAAGCATAAACCCTAGTAGGTGGGTTGTTGCATATGGGAGTAAAGAGGACTTGATACCTTCTAATGGTATGGTTGGGTTTTACCTTCATGATATTTAGTAGTTGCGGATGCTTGCTAGAGTTCCAATCATACGTGCATATTATGCAAGTAGAGAAAGTATGTTAGCTTATGCCTCTCCCTCGTATAAAATTGCAATAATAATTACCGGTCTAGTTATCGATTGCCTAGGGACAATTCCGCAACTCCTACCACCAGTTTTCCACACTCGTTAACCTAACTTAGTTGTTTCTTTATCTAAGCAGCCCCTTGCTTTTATTTACGTGCTCTTTATTATCTTGCAAACCTATCCTATCACACCTACAAAGTACTTCTAGTTTCATACTTGTTCTAGGTAAAGAGAACGTTAAGTGTGCGTAGAGTTGTATCGGTGGTCGATAGAACTTGAGGGAATATTTGTTCTACCTTTAGCTCCTCGTTGGTTCGACACTCTTACTTGTCGAGAAAGGCTACAATTGATCCCCTATATTTGTGGGTTACCAAGACCTTTTTCTGGCGCAATAGCGTGGGGTGAATATTCTCGTGTGTGCTTGTTTTCTTTATCACTAAGTAGATTTTGTTTGCTGTTCTAAGTTGTTCTCTATCTTTAGTTATGGATATGGAACAAGAAATACCAAAAAAATTAGGTGTACTTGCTACTCGTGGAGATGGGGAACCTCCTAAAACCCTCGATGCTCGTTATGTGAAAGATATTATGCACTACTTTAATAATCCTAAGAAAACCCCATTCAATTATATAATGGGAGACACGTTGGATCAACGTGAATACTTTAGGGATTATTGCCTGACTCGAAAAGGGAAACTGTTATGGGATCAAATTTATATGTTGAAATGGTATGCTTGTAATCTATGCCAGAGATATGATTATACTTGTTGCTCTAGGATGAAGTCTCCACACCTTCCTTTTTCATGTAAATTTAATGATAAATAAACATTGGCTTATTATGCTAATGGTATTTATGATTACTATGATGTGGAATGAATTCGTTGCTTTTAAGGGTGCTTATGAAATTGAATCTTTGTTTGAGAAGTGTGAAAATTATGATGATGCTGTTTATAGACCTGAAAATTTTGCTATACTTAAATATTGATATGAGAATTATGAATGTAATTCCGATATTGATGCATTTATTGAGAGAATGACCGTTGCTTTGGAAGAGACTAATATTTTGCAGGAATCTATGGAAGAAGAAATTGCTAAAACTATGAGCTCATTAGATGAAAAAGATGAGGAGGAGAGCGAAGAACAAAAGGAGGAAGAGCGGATTAGCTACCCGTGCCCACCTTCTAATGAGAGTAACTCTTCAACTCATACTTTGTTTAATTTCCCTTCGTGCTTACCGAAGGATGAATGCTATGTTGATTGCTATGATCCCTTGCATTCATTTGAAATATTCCTTTTTGATGAACTTGATGCTTGCTATGCTTGTGGCCATGATGCCAATATGAATGATGCTTATGGAGATGAAATTGCTATAGTTCCTTATGTTAACAATGAAATTGTTGCTATTGCACCCACGCATGATAGTCCTATTATCTTTTTGAATTCTCCCAACAACACTATATCGGAGAAGTTTGCACTTATTAAGGATTATATAGATGGGTTGCCTTTTACTATTACACATGATGATTTTGATAGATATAATATGCATGTGCTTGCTGCTCCTACTTGCAATTATTATGAGAGAGGAACTACATCTCCACCTCTCTACATGAAACATCCCAAATTTTCAATTTGGAATGTTTTACAATTATTAGCTAATCATCTATGCATTATGATTGAAATGAATGTGGCAATTATATTTCATCTTCTTTATTTGACTTCTTTTCAATTTGGCATTTAAGTTTAATCAATTACCTGACAAAATACTTTGGAAAAAAAATACAAGAGGAGGTAACATGACACCCCCAAAGGTCAGAAGAAAATAGTGCAAATTTATTTGAAAGTCAAATTTTGTTTCATTTTGGATTTCTTTAAATAATGTTTTTATAAAGTTTTTATTTTGACTCTAAAGAAATGTTCACGCTTTAGGATTTATCTTTCCGATCATTTTGGTATATAATACCCTATATATATATTTCGGATCTAAAAAAAGGTTTGTTCAAAAAAAAGAAGGAAACACACACACACACACACACACACACACACACGTTGGCCATGCCAGGCCCAGCGAGCAGCCTGGCCACCCAGCCAGGCCGGTCGACCCAGCTTCCCACGAGCACACGCACGAGCGCTCGCCCAGCCCCAGCGTCGGCCAAGCCAACGCACGCACGCTCGCTCCCTCTCGCACGATCTCTCTCCTCTCTTTCTCACGTACTGCCAGGTGGGGCCCGACCCATCTTCTCCAACCTCCGCACGATACGCATAGGATAGAGCTCGCGCTCGCACTCCCGCAACCGCCAGTCGGAGCTTTTGGGATAACGCTTATCCCGCGACCCTAGCCCTCCTAGCTACGCCTATGAAAGGCCCTCGATGTCCTCTCTCCATTCAGCCAACCCGCTCCTTCTCTTGCCGCTCACAGCCGACGCCGTCGCCGTTCGCATCTCGCCGGAGCCGAGTCAGTTCACCGGAAAACTGCGACGCCGGTGAGCCACCATGGCCTATTTTCTTCAAGGGAATCGGATCCCCATGTCTATCCGCACCTCTTTGACATTCTTGTTGCCCCTAGGGATCACCGGAGACACCGCCCCGACGACCTGCGTCGCCGGAGTTCACCGAAGCATAGGAGCATCACCGCCTCGCCCCGCTCCCTCCGGTCATCGCCGCCGACCGCCGTTACCATCGTTCGGCCGCCCCCGTCAAGCCGTACCCGCCGGACGTCCTCGCCCGCGCCGGCGATCGCCGGAGCCGCTGCCCCGTCGTCGCCGAGTTTACTGCTGACAACACACGCACATGCTCTGTGTAAGCGCTCGCCTCCTCTGTACCTACGTAGATTAGATTAGTTTTTTTAGGTTTTTTTATTAGACCGAAGAGGTATCGGTTAACCGTGTTTTAATATAAACCGTGCGGTTTAATTAAACCGAACGTCGGTTTTTCTTTTAGTTTTAGCCGAACCAGTGATTTGCCTAGTTTGTGTACATTCGTCGCGTAGCAGCCGCAGCGAACGCAGCCAGCCAACCAGAGCCATTCACTTCATGCTTGAGTCGCGAACATCCACACTTTAGAATTTTCAGAAAATGTTCTATAGCAGTTTTTTTTCCGGATTTTATTCAAATCTTCAAACACCCGTAACTTTTTAACCGTAGGTCGTAACGCGATGAAACAAGCGGCTAAATTTTCGTCTCGAATAGCCCTAACCAGTAAACCCATAGTTGCAGATTTTTGCAAGTTCAAATTTAAGATTATTTCGTATTTGAATTTAAATTTCATTAGGCCATATCTTTCAAACGGTATACCCGTTTGAAGCGATTCTTTTTGCACCACGTCACACGAACTAAATCCTTTGCCATGACACTTTGCCACTATATATTCTACACCATTATTTTCTGCTCACCATAATTTTATTAGGATGCCTTGTAGGAGCATTAGTGCACGTCACAAATTTTTAACACTAGTCATACTTTGAAATTTTTCATGTTAATGACTTGTGTTGGATTTTTATTTGGATTTTGCAAATATTTTGTGCATGTCCACTTTGAGTTGTGTGAATGCTTGTTTATGTGTGTTTTTATTTACTTTGCGATAGATTGTCCGGAGTGCGAAGCAGAGTACTACCATTCGCTAGAACTTCACTCCCAGCAAGAAGGCAAGTTACATTTTGATCATGTCAGATTTTACCTATGTTTTATTTTTGCACTTAGTCCTTTGATGTAGGAATGCATGATAGGAGTTTATACTTGTTGGATTTTCTATCACCCAGTAGTTCATTTGAGGTAGGTCTGAACCATGCAAACTTTGTCGCCACTGTGTTATGTTACAATGCCTCACCAAAGTAGACGTGGATTGGGGAGCGCTATCATTTTGAGTTGTGAGTGACAAAGTAGTAACTAGGACCAACTTTAATGAACTACCTGGGTGGAAACTGGTTTGTATGGTGGCGAAGTATAGTGGGAGCATTCATGGGAATCCATGGGAGTGCACACTAGTGGTCCGTCCACCCAGGCTCAAAGGGATCAACCATATTTTCATGTCTATAAGCTTTCGTGTGCAGCCGCAAGCCAATATGGGCTCTGGCTTAGTTGAGTAGGTGGTGTGACCTCTTCCGGGATAGGCTAGCAGATGTAGATGATGTAGGCGTACCGGCCTATCCGTGGGTTAGGGGAAATGCTATCGAAAGACTATGTCTCGATCTTCCGATCAAGGAGGTGGTCGAGTCTTGTGGGGAAAAGTGCACAACCTCTGCAGAGTTAAAACCTAATCGATTAGCCATGTCCCTGGTCGTGGACAACTTGAGCTTTTAGTAGTGGAAATGTAGGGAGATCTCATCACTCTTAATTAATCAATTGGGTATAAAATTTTGGAACAATTGAGATGGGCATCGTCTTAGACTTATGATATTTGTAGAAACAGAGCAATCAACTCTGATAGGGAAAAACTAGCTTTATGCAAAAATAAACTTAGAGCTTTCCACTAGCCAAATTGCATGTACTATGTAGGTTCATTACACTTTATGATGGGACTTGCCAGTACATTCCATGTACTGACCTACACGGCTGCAACTTATCATGTTGCAGATTTATCTAACGACGAATGAGGTGCGATAGGTCCTTGTTCTACACTCAGCTTGCTCGTGGAGTTGATGGACTCGTTGCACTTTTTTCTTCTGCATGTTTTTGTTTACTTGGCCTTAGGCCACATTATTGTAATAAATACTCTTTGAGGATTCTCAATGTAATAAATGTGTGATTGAACTCTGTTGTAAATCCTCAAGTAATGTGTGTGTCAGCATACCGATCCAGGGATGACACTTAAGCACAGAGACTCCGATCCCTTGAGATCGGGTCGCTACACTACATTTCCAATATGATAAAATTGCAAGAAACTGCTTATGCTATGTATTGGCATTTACTTTGTGTGCATGAATTGTTCTTTTATGACATGCCGATGCATAGGAAGAGAGTTAGACTTCGTTGTTACATGATATATGTTACTTTGTGCTCAATACTAAATTATGAATCATTGTTAATTAAAATTGGCTTTGATATACCTAGGGATCCGGGTGGATCCATTACTTGATCACTTTATGCCTAGCTTAATGGCTTTAAAGAAAGCACTGCCAGGGAGACAACCCGGAAGTTTTAGAGAGTCATTTAATTCTGTTGTGTCCTTTTATATAGTTTAAAAACAAAAAAATAAAGAGGGTAACCTAAACCTTTTTCAAAAACAAAAGTGAAAGTGAGAGAGACGAGCATTGTGAAAGTGGGAGCTAGCCTTGAACTTGTTCATGCCCATGGAAACTTTGCAAATCTTGATTACGGAAACTTTTCAAAAAAAATAATTATCCCCTTGTATAAATCCATTGTATTATAAAAATAATGTACCAAGATTTGCCTTTAGGATGATTAAATTGCTTGTTTGGTGTGTGCAATGTAAAAACAGAAACCTTGGCTGTAGTGCGTGAATTTACCTTTTTTACCGGAATGTCAAAAGTTTCTGAAATTTTTACACAGTACTGCTATGCAATTTTTTTATTTTGACCTAAAGTTTCAGAATTTTTAGAGTTACAGAAGTATGGTGAATGTTCAGATTGCTACAGATTGTCCTGTTTAAGACAAATTCTGTTTTTGATGCATTGTTTTGCTCATTTTGATGAAACTATCGATTGTATCGATGGTATAAGCCATGGAAAAATTATAATATAGTAGCTAAAATGCAGAAAATAAAATATTAATTGGTTGGCAACAGTACATAAAGTTGTGATTTGCTTTATTATACTAACGGATCTCACGAGGGTTTTGTTAAGTTTTGTGTCATTGAAGTTTTCATGTTTAGGGTGAGATCGCGATGGATGAAGGAATAAGGGGTGGAAAGAGACTAAGCTTGGGGATGCCCAAGGCACCCCAAGGTAATATTCAAGGACTCCCAAGAAACTAAGCTTGGGGATGCCCCGGAAGGCATCCCCTCTTTCTTCTAACAACCATCGGTAATTTTACTTGGAGCTATATTTGTATTCGTCACATGATGATAGAGGCGAAGTTGTCCCTGTCATTCGATGAGATGGTGGCTATCGTTTTTGGTGGAGTAGACTTTGACGATCCAACTACGAACGTGTGATGACGCCGCGCCTAAGCAATCGCTAAACCAACTCCGAGAGGTTATTGACCACGCCGGAGCACGATCAACCTGACCACGAGGGTCTGTTTCCTGCACGCAAACGAAGAACAAGCAAGAAACTAAGATTGCAATCTGGATATTGCGAATATAAGAGGAAAGCTTTGTTGATGAAGTGGGGTTCTGTGACGCCTTTGTCTGGTCGTGGAACACAATCGAAGAACGCGAAGTTGCAGCTATGGTGAACTTGTAATCTAAACAAAACCCAAACCTAAAACGACGCCCTAAGGGTTGTATATATGGAGGAATAGAGGGGAATTTCGTGGGCCCTTGGAGGAGGGGTCCGAAACCGACCCTAACTCAGTTTCCCCATACATACGGACTCTAAAAATAGCCTATAATATGGTATTTCGAAATTACATGGGCCTGGCCCAAAAATAAGGTGGCGCAACACCTATATTAGCCTAGGGACGAATTTTATAAAGTGGCATCATGCATATTTCGTCCAAGGCTTCTTGCTCCCATTATGGTGGCTTCAAAGTGCGAAAATCATCACTGGAAGCTCCATTGTTCTTTCCCGCGCGCGCACCTTCTTCTCCATGCTTGATCCCGCTCCAATGGTCATCCTTCTTGTCCATGCCAGGTCCTTCATTCACAAATAAAACAAAAGTATCTAATTTAGGCAGCATCATATGTTCATGAACATTAGAAGGATTTGCAAGAAACGAAAGTACCTGGTAATTCAATTGACGTGCGCGAGCTCTAGTAATTGGTCCTGTATGTACAGCAGTCGGAGTTGTGGGTGTAGCATTAGTAGGGATGTCCAAATCATCCTCCCCTTCTTGAACTCAAGTCGTCCTCGACGGAAGCTCATCTTCCTCACCCAAATAAGGCTTCAAATCTGCAATGTTAAAAGTGGGGCTAACCCCAAACTCTGCAGGCAGCTCAAGTTTATATGCATTATCATTTATTTTCTCTAACACCTTAAAAGGACCATCACCACGTGGCATTAGCTTTGACTTGCGCAAATCAGGAAATCTATCCTTACGCAAATGTAACCAGACAAGGTCTCCAGGTGCAAAGACAACATGGTTTCTACCCTTATCTCCAGCAATTTTGTATTTAGCATTCATACGCTCAATGTTTTCCTTCGTTAACTCATGCATCTTTAATATCAATTCAGCACGTTCTTTATCATCAAAATTAACCTTCTCCGAAGATGGAAGAGGCAACAAATCAATAGGTGCACGAGGTAAGAAACCATACACAACTTCAAAAGGGCACATCTTAGTGGTAGAATGTAGCGAACGATTATAAGAAAATTCAATATGAGGCAAGCATTCTTCCCACATTTTCAGGTTATTCTTCAAAACAGCCCTAAGCATAGTAGACAATGATCTATTCACTACTTCAATTTGGCCATCAGTTTGGGGATGACATGTAGTACTAAAAAGTAGTTTAGTCCCTAACTTAGCCCATAAACATCTCCAAAAATGGCTAAGAAATTTAGCATCATGATCTGAAACAATTGTATTTGGTACTCCATGCAATCGAATAATTTCACGAAAGAACAAATCAGCAACATGAGCAGAATCATCACTTTTATGACATGGTATAAAGTGTGCCATTTTGGAAAATCTATCCACGACAACATATATGCTATCCCTCCCCTTCTTTGTTCGAGGTAAACCTAAAACAAAGTCCATAGATATATCCTCCCAAGGAACACTAGGTACAGGCAAAGGCATATATAAACCATGAGGATTGAGTCATGACTTAGCTTTTTGACATGTAGTGCAGCGAGCAACAAAACGCTCAACATCCCGTCTCATCTTTGGCCAAAAGAAATGTGTAGAAAGTATGTCCTCCGTCTTCTTCACGCCAAAGTGTCCCATTAATCCTCCTCCGTGTGCCTCCTGTAACAACAAAAGACGAATGGAGCTAGCTAGAATGCAGAGCTTGTTAGCACGGAACACAAATCCATCATTAATAACGAACTTGTTCCATGTTCTCCCTTCTTTACAATTCTGCGACACGTCTCTAAATTCAGCATCATGCACATATTGATCTTTGATGGTCTCGAAACCAAATATTTTAAAGTCAAGTTGTGAAAGCATAGTATAACGACGAGACAAAGCTTCAACAATAACATTTTCTTTACCCTTCTTATGTTTAATGACATAAGGGAAAGTCTCAATGAATTCAACCCATTTAGCATGTCTACGGTTCAGTTTTGCTTGACTTTTAATATGTTTCAAAGATTCATGATCAGAATGTATAACAAATTCTTTGGGCCATAAATAATGTTGCCATGTTTCCAAAGTCCGAACAAGAGCATATAATTCCTTATCATAAGTAGAATAATTCGGACTAGGCCCACTTAATTTTTCAAAATAGTACGCAACAGGTTTACCATTTTGTAATAACACACCTCCTAACCCAATTCCACTAGCATCACATTCAATCTCGAAAGTCTTATTAAAATCAGGAAGTTGGAGTAAAGGAGCATGTGTTAACTTATCTTTCAAGACCGTGAAGGCTTCTTCCTATGCGGCACCCCAAGAAAAAGGCACGTCCTTCTTTGTAAGCTCATTGAGAGGCACAGCAATGGTGCTGAAATCTCTCACAAAACGCCTATAGAAACCAGCGAGGCCAAGAAAACTCCTTACTTGTGTGACCGTTTTGGGCAACGGCCAACTCTCAATAGCTTCAATCTTGGCTTTATCAACTTCAATTCCCTGTGGAGTAACAACATAGCCAAGAAAAGATACTCGGTCGGTGCAAAAGGTGCACTTCCCAAGGTTACCAAACAAACGTGCATCACGTAGCGCAGTAAAAACAGCACGTAAATGTTCCAAATGTTCCTCCAAAGATCTACTAAAAATCAATATATCATCAAAATAGACTACCACAAATCGTCCAATGAAAGCACGTAAAACCTCGTTCGTTAATCTCATGAAAGTGCTAGGTGCATTAGTTAACCCAAAAGGCATGACTAACCACTCATATAATCCAAACTTAGTTTTAAATGTTGTTTTCCATTCATCTCCCAATTTCATACAAATTTGATGGTATCCACTATGCAAATCAACTTTGGAGAAAATTGTAGAGCCACTTAATTCATCAAGCAAATCATCTAGTCTCGGAATAGGATGACGATAACGAATAGTAATATTATTACGTTGTTGGGAAGATCTTGCCCGAGTGTTTGTCCGGACCTTTGAGGGCACTTGCAAGCACCTCGCAGGTCTGGTCGACTTACAGCACTGCGTCTAGAAGCCCAGTGAAACCTTAAGGGACTATATTCAGCGATGGTCCACCCTGCATCATACGGTGGAAAATGTGTCGGAACACCAGGCTGTTTGTGCCTTCAAGGCCGGTGTGAGATAGAGAGAGTTGTACTTGAAGTTCGGGAGCACTGGCGACATTTCACTTGGCAAGATGATGGAAATTGCCACTCGCTACGCCAATGGTGAGGAAGAACACCACCTCCGTAGCGGCAAAGGAAAAGCGGTCGCTAATGAGTCTGGCGGTGGCAACAATAGGAAACAAAAGCGGAAGGCTGAAGACCCAGCTCCGGTAGAGGCGGCAGCACTAGCGACTCAGTCAAAGAACAAGGCCAAGGCCAAGGCCCAGTATGCCCCCAAGAAGGGGAAGGGTCAGCCAGGAACCGATATCTTGGATCAACCGTGTGTGATTCACACGAAGAAAGATGCAGAAGGCAACCTGATTTTGCCCAAGCACACCACTCGACAGTGTCGAACCCTCATCCAACAGTTCAAGGGAGACCAGTCGAGTGGGAAATCTCCTGAAAAAGAAGATGAAGATGAAGAAAAGGATACATTCCCGGATTTCACTGCTACACTAGTGATCAACATGGCTGTGCCAGACACCCCCACCTACCTCAAATGGTCTCAGTATGCTGTCACATTCGACCAGACTGACCATCCTGCTCGTGTGGCCACACCCGGTCGACGGGCTCTAGTAGTTGATCCGGTGGTGCAGGGGACTCGACTCAGAAAGGTCCTCATGGACGGCAGCAGCGGCCTAAACATTCTGTATGCGGATACCCTGAAGGGGATGGGCATTCCTATGTCCTGTGTCAGCGAAAGCAGCATGCATTTTCACGGAGTCATCCCAGGAAAGAAGGTCAAGTCACTAGGCCAGATAGCATTGGATGTGTCATTCGGAGATAGCAAAAATTTCTGAAAAGAAAAGTTGAGCTTTGAAGTCGTGGATTTCAAGAGTGCTTTCCACGCCATTTTTGGTCGACCCGCTTATGCACGTTTCATGGCCCGACCATGTTATGTGTATCTCAAGCTGAAAATGTCGGGCCCTAAGGGTGTGATCACGGTCACTAGCTATCGACAGCGGGCCAAAGAGTGTCTCCAGCAAGGGTCCAAGAACGCCGATCAACAGATGGCCATGGTCGAGCTAGAGGAGTACAAGAAAACCACTGACCCTGCTGATTTGCTCCGCGCGAAAAAGCCGGCTTCCGAGTCAGCATTTCAGTCGGCAGGGGAAGTCAAGAAGGTGCACATCCACCCGACAGATCCAACCGCTGCCCCGACGAATATCTCGACAACACTCGACAGCAAATAGTAAGCCGAGATCATCCAGTTCCTCCATGAGAACTGGGATATCTTTGCATGGAAGCCTGCTGACATGCCGGGGATTCCCAGGGAGCTGGCTGAGCACCGTCTACGAGTGGGTCCGAAAGCCAAGCCTGTCAGGGAGCATTTGTGTCGATCCGCGTCGGAGAAGCGCAAGGCAATCGGAGAAGAAGTGGCCCATCTCTTGCAAGCCAAGTTCATTCGGGAGATTTACCACTCCAAGTGGCTCTCGAATGTTGTGATGGTGCCGAAGAAAGATAAGTTGTTGCACATGTGCATTGACTTCAAACATCTCAATAAGGTGTGTCCGAAAGACCATTTTCCGCTCCCCCGCATAGATCAAATTGTTGACTCGACAGCGGGGTGCGAGCGATTATCCTTTTTGGATGCCTATTCTGGGTACCATCAGATCCGTCTGTTTGGCCTAGATGAAATAAAAACAGCCTTCATCACCCCGTTTGGGTGCTTTTGCTACATCACCACGCCGTTTGGTCTTAAGAATGCCGGCGCTACTTTTATGCGCATGATTCAGAAATGTTTACTCGACCAAATCCCTCGGAATGTCAAGGCATACATGGACGACATAGTGGTCAAGTCCCGCAAAGCTTCCGACCGGCTGGCTGACTTGGCCGAGACGTTTGCCAATCTGAGGCGATTCGACATAAAGCTGAATCTGGCCAAATGTACCTTCGGTGTCCCTGGCGGCAAGTTACTCGATTTTCTCGTTTCCGAGCGAGGAATTAATGTCAATCCCTAGAAGATTAGCACCATTACCCGTATGAAGACTCCCATGCGAGTGCACGACGTTCAAAAGCTCACAGGTTGCTTGGCAGCATTGAGTCGATCCATTTCTCGTCTTGGTGAGAAGGCTCTGCCCCTGTATCAGTTGATAAAGAAATCCAACACATTCGATTGGACTCCCGAAGCTGAAGCAGCGTCTGTTGAGCTCAAAGCCCTGCTCTCCACCCAGCCGGTGCTTGCCGCTCTACCAGCAAAGAGCCCTTGCTCCTGTACATCACGACCACAAATCAGGTCGTCAGTACAGTGCTGACTGTCGAGCGAGAAGAGGAAGGTAAAGCTTATAAGGTCCTGATGAGGACATGACTACCTTCGATACGACCAAAAATATTGCATATGTGCATATTTGTGAGGTGATTTCTTATAATAATTATGCAATAATTTATTTATGTTATCCGGAACAAAAATACTTCACTTATTTTTATTTTATGCCTAAATGCAGAATGACCGAACACCTGTATGAACCACGTGTGATGACAAAGGGAGAGGAAATGGTTGGATGCTATTTAAGAGGTCCTCTCACGTTAAATAAAATAATTAGGTGCTGTTCAAAAAGTTCTATCACGTTACTTTTAGCCCAAGAGAAGATAGAGTCCAAATCTCTCACGTTCTGAACTCAGATTCGGACTGCACAAACACACCTGTCTCAAAACGCTAACAACTTTTTCATACAATCTCGGAATTGGATGATTCTTTTTTTTCTGAAAACTAGATTGTATATGCGTTCCAGCCTAATTGGAATCACCTTAAAATTCGTCCGAATCGAGAAGATATCGACGAAACAATCTGACGTTGCAGCAGAATCCGAGTCAAACTACAAGTCCAAAGGTGTTGTATCACCTCCACTTGGGCCCATGGGCCTTGTACGACCTAGTGTTGGTTTTAGGGTGTTTTGGAATGTCCTACCACCTCCTTGGCCTCCACCCCTTGCTCCTATATAAGTAGATCAATCTAGTAGCTTTTTCTTTGGGTTTTGTTTAGTTAAAAGTTAGCCATTGCAACTTTGTGTACTTCGTTTGTGTCCAACGACCAGACCAAGACCGCTTTCGGAACCCCACCCTTATCAATACTTCATATATATTCGCAATATTTAGATTGCATTATCATATCCTGCTTGTTCTTCGATTGCTTGCAGGAATAGACCTTCGTGGTCAGGTTGATCGTGCTCCGGCGTGGTCAATAACCTCTTGGAGATTGGTTTAGCGATTGCTAAGGCGCAACGTCGTGCACGTTCATAGTCGGATCGTCAAAGTCTTCTCCACCAAATCGATAGTTATCATCTCATCGAAAGATCGGGACCCTCGCCTCTATCAAGTGGTATCAGATTTCCAGGTTGCTCGGTGAGATTTTATCAGTTTTCGTAGTTTAGATTGCATCTGTTCTTCATACCTATAGTCTACAAAAAGCCACAAAAAAATTAGGGTTAGATCTTCATATCCGAACCAATCTAAGCCTTTGCAATTTTCTGTTCGGTGTTTGCTTTGTTGAATTTGTGGTTGCATCGTCGTGTCGAGTTGCTGGTCTTAGTGTCTAGTCCTTTAGAGTTTCGAGTTCTGTTCATAACTTGTTACGCCGGCGTCGCACCATCTTCATCGCTGCTGCCATATACCACCACCATGCCACCGTCATCTCTTTCGTTTTCACCCACCACCATCCATCAATTTTCACCACATGCTACCATTGTTCATTGTCATTATCATACTTGAGGTCGTTCACATCTACGCTTGATCCAATCTGCTTCTTATTTGGTTGAGAGAAGAAAAAAGTGAGAGAAGAAAAGGAAAAAGAAAAAAATTAGATGCTACAACATGCTTAAATAAGCAAACACGCAACATGTCATTTGACACAGAATTATCACCAAGTTTGGAGGTCATATCAAAATGATTAAACACCGGCAGAATTATTTTCAAACATATTTAACCCAAATTAGATTTATTTACCGATTCACACGGTTCTTGCTCATAAATAGTTAATTCAATGGGTGCACTCACAATTGTTGATATTGAAGTTATTTGATCACATGAGGAAGTATAATCATGAACATAGTCCTCTAAAATAGGTGGTGTGATCAAAGTAGTGGGTAGCTCATCATAGGGTACAGTGGAATTGACAAGGCATTCATCATACTCATGTGGAGGTGGAAGATCAATACCTTTGGCATTACCTCTTATGATCAAGTCAGATGATGTAGGCACTCTCGGTGGTGACATGTTACATGGTGAAGGTGATGTAGCCCTCACAAGATTTGATGTGGTTGTCATAGTATGCCTAGTAGTTGAAGGAACAACGGTATCAACTCTTGGAATGTGCACCTTGCGCTCTATTTCCTTTTGGGCAACACGTTGATTTATTTCCTGTTCAGCTTTGCAAGCAAGACGAAACAAACGATCCATAGAATAACACTTTTCACGAATTAGTATCTCCTGAATATCAAGGTTTAATCCTCCCCAAAATATATCCATAAAATCTTCTTCACTTTCTTCTAATGAGGAATGCAACAAGGTCATTTGTAAATCATCACAATATTTCATTACGGTGTCACTACCTTGTTTCAAATATTGTAACTTTTTAAGCTTGTCACGAGTATAATATGCAGGAAAGAACGTGTGTCCCATGGCAAGTTTCAAATCATCCCAAGTAATAGGTATAATATCTTTGTGTAACCGACAATATTCGCTCCACCAAACTAAAGCATAACCAGTGAAAGAACCAACTGCGACCTTAACTTTCTTATGTGCAGCAAAATTATGGGAAGCAAATATTTCATTTATTTCAAACTCCCACTCGATATATAAAGCAGTTCTAAATCGGCCATTAAATGGAGGTATAGAAACATTAACCTGATCATGTGCATTTGGATCGCTTTGCATCTCTCGTAACGGTTTTTGTGGTGACACGTCTCCCACGATCGAAGAAGCCCATGAACTGACAACTCTGGATCCTGTCATGACTAGTAGAAACAAGAAACAAAGATCCAAGTATATTGTTCCTATGAACTACTGGGATATGGTGGTAAAACGTTCACAATAAAGCAAATATCAATGTCTTACAAATTCTTACCATGCAGCAGGTGGCGACCGGCAACCGACGGTGTCAATATCTCCAAAGATTGGGTAAAGCGATTACCAGGTGAACGTATGTATACACGATGTAGAAATATGTGGAGCTTGGAAGGCTTAATATATGGTAGCAAAAGATTAGCAATAATCAATTCAGAGATGCAATGTTGAATAAACGCTCAACGACGGTACTGTGCTAGTCCTAGGCTAGACCGTACTAGAGACGCGAGCCTAGAACACTAATGGAGTCACGACATAGGACAAATAGCAGATAGGGATGATATGAATTAGCTCTCGACAGCAAGATATAAGTGAAGATCACAATGGCAGTAAAGACAATGATGATAAATGACCGACAAGCAAGATATACAAAACTCTCTCTACAACTTTCCTATGTAAGATAATACGTCAAAATTTTGATATTTTTCCTCAAGAATGCTACCTACTCAAGTATTAGTATGCAAAAAGAATCACTCAATTCCGAGTTCGTATGACGAAGATACGCTTGTTTTACTGAACACTGCACAAAACAGGTTTCACTCCGAATTTAGACACGAGATTTGAGTCAAATAGATTCGAAATTTGTTTTTTTTTCTCTATTTTTTTCTCACCAATTTTTTTCTCACTTTTTCTCTATTTTTTTCTCTCACTTTTTTTGTCTCACTTTTTTCTCTCTTAACCAACTAAGAAGCAGATTGGATCAAACGTAGATGTGCATGACCTCAAGTATGATAATGACAATAAACAATGGTAGCATGCGGTGAAAATTGATGGATGGTGGTGGGTGACAATGAAAGAGATGACGGTGGGGTGGTGGTGGTATATGGCAGCAACGATGAAGATGGTGCGACGCCAGCGTGACAAGTTGTGAATAGAACTCGAAACTCTAAAAGACTAGACGCTAGGACCAGCAACTCGACACGACGATGCAACCGATAATTCAACTATGCAAGCACTAAAAAGAAAATTGCAAAGGCTCAGACTGGCTTGGAGAAAAGATGAATAGATCTAACTTTTTTTTTGTGGATTTTTCTTGGGCAATAGGTAAGGAAAAAAATCTAATCTACGAATAACTGGAAATTCTCACCGAGCAACCTGAAAACTGATATCACTTGATAGAGGCGAGGGTCCCCATCTTTCGATGAGATGATAACTATCGATTTGGTGGAGAAGACTTTGACGATCCGAATACAAACGTGCACGACGTTGCGCCTTAGCAATCGCTAAACCAATCTCCAAGAGGTTATTGACCACGCCGGAGCACGATCAACCTGACCATGAAGGTCTATTCCTGCAAGCAATCGAAGAACAAGCAAGACTATGATAATGCAATCTGAATATTGTGAATATAGATGAAGTATTGATAAGGGTGGTGTTCCGAAAGCGGTCTTGGGTTGGTCGTTGGACACAAACGAAGTACACGAAGTTGCAATGGCTAACTTTTAACTAAACAAAACCCAAAGGAAAAGCTACTAGATTGATCTACTTATATAGGAGCAAGGGGTGGCGGCCAAGTAGGTGGGAGGACGTCCCAAGACACCCTAATACAAACCCTAGGTCGTACAAGGCCCATGGGCCCAAGTGGAGGTGATGCAACACCTTTGGACTTGTAGTTTGACTCGGATTCTGATGCAACGTCAGATTGTTTCTCGATATCTTCGCGATCCGGACGAATTTTAAGATGATTCAAACTGCTCTCGAACGCATATGAAATCTAGTTTCCAGAAAAAAAAGAATCACCCAATTCCAAGTCCGTATGAAAAAGTTGTTGGTGTTTTCAGATAGGTGTGTGTGTGTGTGTGTGCAGTCCGAATCTGAGTCCAGAACGTGAGAGACTTGGACTCTATCTTCTCTTGGGCTAAAAGTGACGTGAGAGAACTTCTTGAACAACACATAATTGTTTCCTTTGACATTAGAGGACCTCTTGAATAGCACCCAACCATTTCCTCTTTCTTTGTCATCACACGTGGTTCATACAAGTGTTCGACCATTCTGCATTTAGGCATAAAATAAAAATAGGTGAAGTATTTTTGTTCCAGATAACATAAATAAATTATTGTAATTCTTATAAGAAATCACCTCAAAAATATGCATGTATGCAACATTTTTGGTCGTATCCAAGGTAGTCATGTCCTCATCAGATACTCCGAGTGATGAGCAGTCCTAGCACTCAGGGGCTTAGCTGCGAAACATGTTTCGCCTAAGTTAAAAACCCTGTCGGGTGGATAGCAGTCCATTCACTTGATGGCCTATTTGCGAATCTGTCTTTGCTTGGGCTCAAAACAAGAAACTCGTCGAGGCGATGGTAATCCATTCACTCGACAGCTTATATGCGAATCGACATTCGCCTAAGTTCAAAATACTCCGAGTGATGAGCTATCCTCACACTCGGGGGCTTAGCTGCGAATACATTTCGCTTAAGTTAAAAACCTCATCGAGGCGATGGTAATCCATTTACTTGACAGCTTAGATGCGAATCGACATTCGCCTAAGTTCAAAATACTCCGAGTGATGAGCGATCCTCACACTCGGGGGCTTAGCTATGAATACATTTCGCCTAAGTTAAAAACTTCATCGGGTGGATAGTAATCCATCCACTCGACAACTTAGCTGCGAGTCGACATTCGCCTAAGCTCGAAAATACTCCCAATGATGAGCGATCCTCACACTCGGGGGCTTAGCTGCGAATACATTTTGCCTAAGTTAAAAACCTCGTCGGGTGGATAGCAATCCATCTACTCGACAGCTTAGATGCGAATCGACATTCGCCTCAGTTCAAGAATACTCCGAGTGATGAGCGATCCTCACACTCGAGGGCTTAGCTGCGAATACATTTCACCTAAGTTAAAAATAAACTCGGTCAAAAAAAGATTGAAAGCCAAATACGAATAAAATCCAAAAGATAAACCACAGATAAATGTTTCGTACGGAAGCAAATGTGTTCAGACCCAAGGCCTGAACGAAGTTTTTAGGGATACAAATCCACTCGGCATACCGAGGCAAATGAAACTATTTCTTTCAAACACAAGTTTTTCAAGCAGGCGACGGACTGGCGGGCTCGACGAAGGTGTCCAGGTCGATGCCGTCGACGATTCTGGTAGCCGCTTCAATGAAGGTCTCCATGAAGTCCTCAAACTGAAGTTTCTTCGTGTTGACAACCTGAAGCTCCTTTAGCCTCTCCTCCTTCACATCCCTGCAATGGACCCTGACGAGTGACAACGCCATGTCAGTCCCACAGCGAGCGGCAGATTTCTTCCAGGCCTGCACTCGACTTGGAAGTTCATCCAGGCGAGCCATCATCAAGTTGAGGTCAAGCTAGAAGGTGTCCTCAGGCCATAGCTCTTTGTCGATCCTCCCCATTGCAGATTTCGGTCGCACAAGATATGCCTGGACGCCCTGGAGCCGGAAATTGAGTCGGAGCATATTCATGGCCACCGCGTCTGCGACAGGAGACTTGGTGGGATCCAGATTGGGCTCAACCTCCTCTGTCTCCTTCTCAAAGTCTTGGCAGAATTCTGTTGAAGAATGGAGAATGGGAGGAGAATCGGTGAACGGCAATCCTCAAAGATTTTACAAAGCTCAGTCGACAAAAATACTTATCGTCGAGCAGAATATACATCTTCCTCGAGAACTTGCCCAGAGCTTCTCCAAGCCATTGCTCCTCTTGTTTAGCTGCTTTGCCTTTTTGGCAAGGTCCGCGTGCTCCTGCTTGAGTTTGGCGTTCTCCTCTTCCAGCTTCTGGGCGGCCGCCAGCTTCTGCTCTGCAGATTCAGTTTTGTCCTTGGCCACTCGTTGGGCATCAGCAAGTGCTTTGTCCTTCTCCTCCAGTGCCCTCTTCATGGAATCTAAGAAAATAACATTGTTGAGTCACGCTTGGAGTCGATGGTTTTCATTGCGCACGTCTGCTCGAGTGAGAGCACTCGGTTCAAAACATGAAAAGGTGAAGATGGGAATGCTGACAGTCCGTAGTTATTACCTCCCAGAGACTTCAGCTCAGCACGTGCTCGCTCCAGGGCGTTGTTGGCAACCGCAAGGTCCACCTGCAACTGGTTCTTCTCCTCCTCCATCTCCTTGTACTGCGTCCCAAGTTCGCAAGCCGTCTTGAACCAACAAAAGACAGGAGTTCAATCAGCAAGTGATTCTTGGACACTCGACTGAGTTATTAAAACCGGCGAATGCCCATGTTGGAAGAATTCAAATAGAAAGTCCACTCGACATGTCGAGTGGCTCTAGCGCTCCGCACGCCGTGAACAAATTCAAACAGAAAGCTATCTCTATTAAGACCCCTACCAATGCAAGCACTCGACAGCGGTCTCGGGGACTACACCCAGTGGGTGCGCTAAGAGTGCCCCCACTGAGACAGTTAACTCTCGATCCGTCGAGTAACTCGTCAGAAAACACACTCGACAAGGTCGGCCCTGTCGTGACACTCAACCCATCGAGCGATGCACCCCCCCACTCTATGAAGTGCAGTCGATCCCTATGCAGCGTCATATCATGGTTTGTAAATAATATCCATGAAACCTGCGAGGTAGCTACGGAGTGGTGTGATTCAAGGTGAAGTGTATCCTGTATACAATAGACTCTAAGACCCCTGCCGATGCAAGCACTGGACAGCGGTCTCGGGGACTACACCTAGTGGGTGCACTAAGAGTGCCCCCACTGAGACGGTTAACTCTCGATCCGTCGAGTAACTCGTTAGAAAACACACTCGACAAGGTCGGCCCTATCGTGACACTCAACCCGTCGAGCGATGCACCCCCCCACTCTATGAAGTGGAGTCGATCCCTATGCAATGTCATATAATGGTTTGTTAATAATATCCATGAAACCTGCAAGGTATCTACGGAGTGGTGTGATTCAAAGACAAAATGTATCATGTATACTCTAAAGACCCCCACCGATGCAAGCATTCGACAGCGGTCTCGGGGACTACACCCAGTTGGTGCGCTAAGAGCGCCCCCACTGAGACGGTTAACTCTCGATCCGTCGAGTAACACGTCAGAAAATACACTCGACATGTCGAGCGACAATAGTACCACATCTACTACCAATCCTAATCCTACTCGACTACGATCCGATCTATTGGACTATAGAAAGTTCAAACATTCTATGGTGATCACCCAGTGGATGTACAACAGCCAAGAAAAGACAAGAATTCAATCGACAATGGACTTACAATCGAACTTACTCGGACAATGGTGTAGAGGGCTGCGCTGACGTCATAAGCCAGTTTGCTGGCCTCGTACGCCTCCTTGGTCCTTAGCATGAGCTGCTCCACCTAGATCATGGCTTCCTTTGCAGCTCCAGTTTGATCTTCCGGGGTGCGATGCAGCGGGAAGGCCGTCACAAGTGGGGTCGGCGTGGTCGCTGGGGCAGCCGAGGCAGCCTGAAGGGGTCCAGTCGGAGTCGACGTCATGATGGTCGAGATGGCTGGAGGAGCATGCTACAGAGGCATTGCAGGCTCAACCCTGGGTCGCGTCGAGCCACCTCTCATCTGGGAAGACTCCACAGTTGAGCGCTGAGGTGCTTGCACCGATGACGCCCTTCGGGTGCGAGCGCATGAAGTGTCCAGCGACCCCTTGTTGTCCTCCACTTGAATGACCTCTGCAACAACCGACAACATCAACATCTGCATGTGTCGAGTCCTATTCGGACAAACTAACAACTTATTACCTCTATGAGAAGTGGCAGCGTCAGCGGTGTCAACATCCATCACGTCCTCTCCCTCTCGATGAGGCGAGGTCACAGATGTTGCAGCTCTGAAGGATTAAACAGCTTTCGCTCAGATATAACTCAAGACTTCACTCAACAAAACAATTCGGAAATGAACACTTATGTGGAGACAACAGGTACGGCCACCCTCATGCGGGGCAGTGCTTTGCGAGGCTTAGAGATGGCTTGCTTGGGCTGCTTGGCCAGTCTTTCATTCGACTCGATAGTTGAGGGGCGGCTCCGTTTTGGGTTCTTCTCGCTTGGGCCCGGGGCCTTGTGCTCAGCAGCTGCCGAATCATGGAGGGCCTTGGTGCGGCCTTCACGACGAGGAGGCGACTCGACTCCTTCCTCTTTGCCGGAATCTTCATATTCATCCTCGGAGTCGGAAAGTTCGTCGCCGTCCATGCTGCCACCTTCACTCACCACGCCGTCATCCACATGCTTCCCGTTGGGAACGGACGAGTGCATGTTCATCCATTCCTGCATAATTCAAACAAGAGAGTCAGTCTACAAGTCAATATGTGACTCGACGGTATAAATGTATCAGTCGACATCACATGTCTCACCAGGTTCTTTGGTGGGTTTTCAGCCGAGTAAGGCCGGATCCTCTTGGCTCCCGAGGGGTTGTCACAAGCTCCAGTGATGCTCCGAATCCACTGCTCAACAGTCTCCTGTGGAACTTCTTCTGGATGCGTCCTGGTCGATTCCCCCGGACCTGCGTAGTGCCACATGGTGTGTTCTCTGGCCTAGAGTGGCTGAATGCGTCGACCGAGGAATGTTTCAAGCACATCCATGCTTGTCACCCCGCCCCGGATCAGCTGAACCACCGCCTCGACTAAGATACTTACTTGGACATGCTCCTCATCGATCACCTTCAGGGACTTGGGGGCAGCGGGTCGGTTAGGCAAAAACGGGGGAAGACCAGTCGACATGTTGGGTGGGGCTACATCTTTGCAGTAGAACCAGGTTGACTGTCAGCCTCTGACGGACTCGGGAAAAGTAATGGCAGGAAAGGAACTACGCTGCCTTTTCTGGACCCCTAAACCTCCACACAACTGGAGCACATGAGTCTTCCCATCGGCGGCAAGGGCTTTCTTCACAGTCTGTGATCTGACCGTGAAGAGATGCTTAAACAACCCCCAATGGGGAGAGCACCCCAGGAAACACTCGCACAAGGTGATGAATGCTGACAAGTACGCCATGTTGTTCGGCAGAAAGTGATGTAGTTGCGCACCAAAGAAATTCAGAAATCCCCGAAAGAATGGGTGGGGTGGCATGGAGAAGCCACTTTCTACATGGGAGAGGAGAAGAACTCGCTCCCCGTCGCGTGGCTTCGGCTCGTGCTCCTCCCCCGGCAGCCTCCAGGCGCCGTCCGCCACCAGCCCGTCGGAAACGAGACCCTTGATGTCGGCGAGGGTGACAACGGAGGGGAGAAAATCCCCTACATGCACCCTGCCGGCGCAGTGAACCGAGCAGTCGAGGGCTTCTTGCCCTTGAGCTTCGACATCCCCTTCTTTGCTTGCTCCAGCTTCTCCGTCGCATTCTTCGTCATCGAAGCGGCGGCTCTCGTCGAAGGAGAGCGGAGTGCTGCGTTGGGGGGCAGAGGAGGCGGAGGAAGAGAGGGAGAATCGGCGGAAGGTACTATGCAATCCGCGGCTCGGGAAGCTTTATATGATGCCGAGTGTCTCACTGACCAATGGGCCTGCGAGATAATCGCACACGCCAATAGCTGATGGCGCCCAGTGCGTGGCGAGATGACCGGCGCAAGAATCGAGGAGTCGTGCCTCCACTTGCCCTGATCGTGGCGTCATCTTCGTGTGTGCGCGCGCTTCCCAAATTTTCGTATCCCGGAGAATCCGGGCCTGTCAAACCGACCCGTCACCTCCCAAGATGCGCTCAATTCACTTGGACACTTTTAAGTCTGAATGGATCCAGGCGAGCGGAGAAGAATTCAATCGGAAGATCTTGCATGTCGATCCTAAATAAACGTCGATGCTCAGGGTTCAATCGACGCAAGTTTCATGGATACCCCAAATACCATTTGGAGGATTCGATGCATTAACTAAAGGTTGACGTTGATACTTCCTTCCACCACTCGAACCCCGATCCATTCGGGGGCTAATGACGAGGATATGTATCTAGGGTAGGGTCCTATGCAAGGCCCACCTACCCTACCTAAGGACACCACATGGGAGGACTTGAAGATCAAGTATGAACTTCCAAGAGACGTCCAAGGACACTCGACAGTAATCCACTCGGAGCTCCTCCTCTCACTCGGCAGTCGCGTGTCACTCGACAGACCTCGCTTTACTCGACGCCAGAAGACTAGGAGCCATCATCAAGAGCCCAACGGGAAGACGCTGGCTTAATGGCCCTTAATAGCTTTTACTATGTACGTTACCTGTAACGACAGACTTTACACCCCATGACCAGACCCTTTGATGCGGGGCCATTATGAGGGGCAGCGAACTCTATATAAGCCGCCCCTCCCCTCCTGCACAAGGGTTAGAAACTATTGTAATCTCAACATTCCACTCGACATAAATCTCCCAAGCACTGAGATGTAGGGCTGTTACCTCCACGAGAGGGGCCTGAACTCATACATCTGTGTGTACACCCTCGTCGTAGCTAGGACTCTTCCCTCTCCATTCGTACCCCTACCATCAACTGTCAGGCTCGTTCCAACGACACTAACCGATCCAAAGCTTGCACGTACCCGATCATCTTGATCACATGTGGGCTCAATGGATCACCCTATTTTAGCTTACAATCCATCAAGGACTGCCTGACGTTGAACCTTTCAGTCCTAGCCTGCACCTAAAACATGCTCTTGAGAGTCTCGATCATATCAAAAGCCTGAATATTTTCGAAATGTTGTTGCAAATCAGGCTCCATATAAGCCATCATGAGGCAGCTTATCTCATTCGATTCATCAAAGAGTTTCTGGTGGGCATTCTTGGTTGTGGCATTAGCATTCTTGGCAGGTTCCTCCGGAAGTGGATCCTCTAGAACATGTTCCTTTTTCAAGAATTGATTTCAAATTTCATTACCAGGTGGTAAATTTGTCCCATTCAGTTTATCCTTTTCAAGAATTGATTTCAATGCAAAGTTGGCTTGAGCAGGTGGTGTCGTTGATCTACAACAGAAAATATATAATCACTAAGCTATGTGTTAATGTAGAGTAATTCAAGCCTTCAATAGAACTACTCCCACTGAAGTCAGCATCCCTCTGCAAATTCCTAGTGATTCAAGACATGTCTAGCGCGAGCGACTAGTGAGCTTTAGCATCACTGCTAGCTAACTTGCCTGTTTGGTATGCAACACCTTGCTAATCGTATCTCTATACGACTCCTGTCGGACAGGTAGGTATCTTATACCCCGGCTCCTGACCTTCTTTGCCACAAGGCCCAAAACCGTTTTGATAGCCTTGTCTAGTTAACCTGATGCAATGCATCTCCATGTCCGACAGGAACCCTCTAGTTCAAGGACATCTAGTAGCACCTCAATTTTATGAGCCCATCACTAGACGTACTTGATGTGTGAAGGTGCAACATCCCGAATGGAAATGTGCTTGATATTTACGAGGGATCTTTCTACCATTATAACATGCATAGAAAACAAGAAGCAATGTCAATCACATATAAACATAAATATGTGAAAGGTGGAACTCCTTCTTGTTCGTCACATCGGGACACCAAAACCTCGAGCTTGACCTTTGTCCTCCAACTACTACAACTAGTAATGAATTTTACAGAGAATCACAAGTCGACACGAAGGTCGTTATATAATATAATGACAACACTTTGGCTCCTGCCGATTGACAATCATGACACGCAGGTCATGTTAAGTTACACACATACATCACATACACATGAGCCATACTATTCACATCAAACCCGCAAAACAAAGTTGTGCATAGAATCGCATTCTACCGGATTTGTGTGATCATGAACGAAATACAAGGCGATACGCACACAACGGTCCCGGATTTTTTGATCTGACCTATCTCATCGATCATCGCGAACCCGTTTCGAATTTACGTTTCACAATTAACCTTGATCGCGGAAACCGACCGGTTGGGGTAGGTTATGTCACGATGTAGCAACCCGATCTCAAGGGATAGGAGTCTCTGTGCTTAAGTGTCATCCCTGGATCGGTATGCTGACACACACAGTACTTGAGGATTTACAACAGAGTTCAATCACACATTTATTACATCGAGAATCCTCAAAGAGTATTTATTACAATAATATGGCCTAAGGCCAAGTAAAACAAAAACATGCGGAAGCAATAAAGGTAATGAGTCCATCAACTCCACGAGCAAGTTGAGTGCAGAACAACGACCTATCACACCTTATTCATCGTCGGATAAATCTGCAACATGATAGGTTGCAGCCGTGTAGGTCAGTACATGGAATGTACTGGCAAGTCACATCAAAAAGTGTAATGAACCTACATAGTACATGCAATTTGGCTGGGGAAGCTCTAAGTTTGGTTTTGCATAAAGCTAGTTTTTCCCTTCCAGAAATGATTACTCTACTTCTACAATTATCATAAGTCTGAGATGATGCCCATCTCAACCATTCCAAAATTTTATACCCAATTGATTAATTAAGAGTGATGAGATCTCCCTATATTTCCACTACTAAAAGCTCAAGTTGTCCATGACCGGGGACACGGCTAATCGATTAGGTTTTAACTCTGCAGAGGTTGTGCACTTTTCCCCACAAGACTCGACCACATCCATGATCGGAAGATCGAGACATAGTTTTTCGATAGCATTTCCCCTAACCCACGGATAGGCCGGTACACCTACATCATCTACATCTGCTAGCCTATCCCGGAAGAGGTCACACCATCTACTCAACTAAGCCAGAGACCATATTGTCTTGCGGCTGCACACAGAAGCTTGTAGACATGAAAATACGGTTGATCCCTTTGAGCCTGGGTGGACGGACCACTAGTGTGCACTCCCATGGATTCCCATGAATGCTCCCACTATACTTCGCCACCATACAAACCAATTTCCACCCAGGTAGTTCATTAAAGTTGGTCCTAGTTACTACTTTGTCACTCACATCTCAAGGTGATAACACTGCCCAATCCGCGCCTACTTTGGCGAAGCACTGTACCCTAACACGATGGCGACAAAGTGGTATGGTTCAGACCTACCTCAATAGAACTACTGGGTGATAGTAGAACCAACAAGTATAAACTCCTATCATGCACTCCTACATCAAAGGACTAAGTGCAAAAATAAAACATAGGTAAAACTAATATGATCAAAATGTAACTTGCCTTCGTGCTGGGACTGAAGTTCTAGCGAATGATAGTATTCTGCTTCGCACTCCAGACAATCTATCGTAAAATAAACAAAAACACACATAAACAAGCATTCACACAATTCAAAGACATGCAACAAAATATTTGCAAAAAACCAAGTAAAAATCCAACACAAGTCATTAACATGAAAACCTTCAAAGTATGAATAGGGTTGAAAATTTGTGATGTGGACTAGTGTCCCTACAAGGCATTCTAGTAAAATTATGGTGAACAGAAAATAATTGTGTAGGATATATCGTGGCAAAAGCTCATGGCAAAGGATTTAGTTCGTGCGACGTGTCGCAAAAAGAATCACTTCAAACGGGTATACCGTTTGAAAGATATGGCCTAATGAACTTTAAATTCAAATATGAATTAATTTAAAATTTGAACTCTCAAAAATCTGCAACTATGGGTTCTCTAGTTAGGGCTATTCAAGATGAAAATTTAGCCGCTTGTTTCATCTCGTTTCGACCTACGGTTAAAAAGTTACGGGTGTTTGAAGTTTTGAATAAAATCTGGAAAAAAAACTGCTATAGAACATTTTTTTTAAAACGCTAAAGGGTGGACGTTCGCGGCTAGAGCACGACGCGGACAGCCCTGGTTGGTTGACTACGTGCGCCGCGGCGGTTATGCGGTGAACGTTCGCAAACTAAGCAAGTTCACTGGTTAGCTAGAATAAAAAGAAAAACCGACGTTCGGTTTAAAATAAACCACACGGTTTCTATTAAGACGCGGTTAACCGCATACCGGTTCGGTCTAAAAAAAGAAAAAGAAAAAAAAACTAAACTAATCTACATACAGGCGCTTATAGAGACGAACACGTTGTCGGGCAGGAACGGAGCGATGGCGGGGCGACGGCTCCGGCGTGGGCGAGGTGGTCGGGCGGGGGCAGTTCGGCGAGGGCTCCCCGGTGGTGGTGACGGCGGACGGCGGCGACGACCGAAGGGAGCTGAGCGACGGCGGAGGTCCGGCGAACTCCGGCGACGCAAGTCATCGGGGCGGCGGCTCCGACGATCCTAGGGACACGAGAATATGTCAGGGAGGTGCGAATGGACTATTGGATTCGATTCTCGAAGCAAGAAGGGTTATGGCGGCTCACCGGCGTCGGAATCTTCGTCGGAAAGCTCTGGCTCCGGCGAGATGCAAACGGACGGGGCGGTGGCTACGAGCGGCGAGAAGAGGTGCGGATCGTCTGAATGGAGAGAGGGGGTCAAGGGCTACTTATAGGCGCGGTTTGGAGGGTTGGGGCCGAGGGATAAGGCTTATCCCTAGAAGTTCGCCGGCGGTTGCGGACGAGCACGGCGCTGGCTCTATCCGAGCGTCTTGTGCGGGAGGTTGAGGACGATCCTGGTCGGGCCCCACTTGGCAGTTCGAGAGAGAGAGAGAGGAGGGAAAGAAGAGAGAGCGACCGAGGGAGAGAGACGGGCGTTGGCTGGGCAGCGCCAGGAAGGAGCGCTCGCTCCCCTGGGTCAAGCGGATGGCTGGGCCATCGCTGGCCAGCCTGTGTGCGTGCGTGAGCTTTTTTTCTCTTCTACTTTTTAGATCTGAGAAGAAAACAAAAATATAGGGTATTATATACCAAAACGATCAGAAAAATAAATCCTACAACGTGAACATTACTTTAGAGTCTAAATAAAAACTTTATAAAAACATTATTTAAAGACATCCAAAATGAAAGAAAATCAAAATCAGAATATATATATATCAGAAAATTTCTAAAATCCATATTGATAAAATAGAGGACAAGGAATATTAACTCCTGCTCATATAATTTTAGAAAAAATTATATATATATATCTAATGCAATAATCTAACTTTTGGCTAACAAAATAATTTCCCCAATGCAATTTTAAAACATCAAATGCAAAGAAAATATTTTCCCCACTTGAATATATATAATGTTGAGGAAGTCATATTATCCCCTCTCTATGATTTTATGTGAGTGGAAAACTTGAACATCATAAACTCCAAATGCAATAAAAATATGACATGCAATATGATGATTCTATTAACATCCTAGTTTAATAAAATTGGGATGTTGCAAACCTACCCCCCTTAAGATGAATCTCGCCCTCGAGATTCGGGTTGGCTAGCAAAAAGGTGAGGATGGTCACGCTTGAGATCTTCCTCTCGTTCCCAAGTAGCTTCCTCCTCGGTGTGGTCACTCCACTAAACCTTGCAGAACTTGATGACCTTGGTACGAGTGATCCTCTCGGCAGTCTCAAGAATCTTAACAGGCTTCTCCTCATAAGTTAGGTCGGTGTCCAACTGAATTGCTTCTAGAGGCACTGTATCTCTCAAAGGAATATCTGCCATCTCTGCATGACACTTCTTCAGTTGGGAAACATGAAATACATCATGAACTCCTGACAAACCCTCTGGTAGTTCCAACTAGTATGCAACTTCTCCCCTGCGTTCCAGAACTCTGTATGGCCCCACGAATCGTGGTGCTAACTTTCCCTTGACTCCAAACCTCTTAATACCTCGAAGTGGAGACACTCACGGATAAGCTCTATCTCCCACTTCATAAATCACTTCCTTGCGTTTAGCATCGGCATAACTCTTCTGTCTAGACTGAGCTATCTTGAGTCTCTCATGGATCAACTTGACCTTCTCCTCATAATCTCAAATCAAGTCCGATCCAAACAATTTGCAATCACCAACTCCATCCCACATCAACGGTGTTCTGCACTTCCTCCCATACAATGCCTCAAAAGGGGCCATCTGCAAACTGGCTTGATAGTTGTTGTTGTATGAGAACTCTTCATAAGGTAAGTTATTATCCCAACTAGACCCATAGTCTAGCGCACAAGCTCTCAACATGTCCTCCAGATTCTGATTTACTCTCTCTGTCTTCCCATCTGTTTGTGGATGGAAAGCTGTACTAAATTCCAGCCTGGTACCCAAAGTTTCATGTAGCTGATGCCAAAACTTTGAAGTAAACTGCGTTCCTCTATCTGATACAATGGTCCTCGGAACTCCATGCAGACATACAATCCTGGTCATATATATCTTCGCCAACTTGGCACTTGTATAGGTAGTCTTCACGGGAATGAAGTGAGCAACCTTGGTCAAGCGATCAACTATTACCCAAATGGAATCATAACCTGAACGGGTCCTGGGTAATCCCGTGATGAAATCCATGCCAAGTTTATACCATTTCCAATCAGGTATCGGCAATGGGTGAAGTAAACCTGCTGGTTTCTGATGCTCTGCCTTTACCCTTTGACATACATCACATACTGCTACATACTCAGCAATTTCCCTCTTCATACCGGTCCACCAAAAACTTTCCTTCAAGTCCAAATACATCTTGGTGTTTCCCGGATGTATCGAGTAAGGCGAATCATGAGCCTCCTAAAGTATCAACTTCCTGATCTCTGGATCATTGGGCACACAAATACGCTGCTCAAACCATATGGTTCCATGCTCATCCTCACAGAATCCTTCTGCCTTTCCTTTGCTGATCCTCTCCTTTATCTCAGCAATACCTTGATCCAACTTCTCAGCTTCTCTGATCCTTCCCAACAAGGTGGACTGAACTTCGAGTGCGGCAACATAGCCTCTTGGAACTATTTCCAACTCGAGATCTCTAAGTTCATCACACAACTCCTGAGGCAATCCTCCTGCGACAAGAGTGTTGACATAGCTCTTACGGCTCAACGCATCTGCCACAACGTTGGCTTTTCCTGGATGATAATGCAAATTCATGTCATAATCCTTGATGAGCTCCAGCCATCTCCTTTGCCTAAGGTTCAACTCTTTCTGCATGAAGATGTACTTCAAACTCTTGTGATCGGTGTAAACATCACATTGGTTCCCGATAAGGAAATGTCTCCAGGTCTTGAGTGCATGCACCACTGCTGCTAACTCTAGATCATGTGTGGCATAGTTCAACTCATGAGGTCGAAGGTGTCGTGAAGCATAAGCTACAACCTTTCCTCCTTGCATAAGCATGCCTCCAAGTCCTTGGCATGAAGCGTCACAATATACCTGAAAATCCGTGTGTATGTTCGGCAGAATTAGTACTGGAGCCGTAACCAAACGTTTCTTCAACTCCTAGAAACTGGCTTCACATTCCTCAGTCAAAATATACTTGGTGTCCTTCTTCAACAACTCCGTCATGGGCTTTGCAATCTTGGAGAAATTCTCAATGAACCTTCGATAATATCCTGCAAGTCCAAGGAAACTACGGATCTCGCTAACTAAGGTCGGTGCCTTCCATTCTGTGACTGCTTCCACCTTGGAAGGGTCCACGACAATTCCTTCTCCTGACACAACATGTCCAAGAAATCCGACTTCCTTCAACCAAAACTCACACTTGCTGAACTTGGCATAAAGTTGGTGTTCTTTGAGCTTCTCCAGAACTAAGCGCAGATGTTCAGCGTGCTCCTTCTCCTTCTTGGAGAAAACCAATATATCATCAATGAATACCACGACAAACTTATCCAAGTACTCCATGAATACCTTGTTCATCATGCTCATAAAATAGGCAGGGGCATTAGTCAAACCAAACGACATGACTGTATACTCATAAAGCCCATACCTCGTGGTAAAAGTTTTCTTAGGAATATCCTTCTCACGGATCTTCAACTGATGATAACCTGATCGAAGGTCAATCTTGGAGAAAACACTAGCTCCTTCTAGCTGGTCGAACAAGTCATTGATCATCGGCAGCGGATACTTGTTCTTGATGGTCACCTCATTCAAGGAACGATAATCCACACACATCCCCAAGGTTCCATCCTTCTTCTCCACTAAGAGTATTGGGGCTCCCCAAGGTGATGAACTCGGGCGAATATACCCCTTCTCTAGTAACTCCTCAATCTGCTTCTTGACTTTCGCTAGATCATTAGCAGGCATCCGGTATGGCCTCTTGGAGATAGGTCCAGTGCCTGGCAGCAACTCAATGAGAAACTCAATCTCCCGATCCGGTGGCATACCGGGTAACTCCTCTGGAAATACATCGGGATAATCCTTCACCACTGGTACTTCTTCCTGGACAACTCCCGTAAGAGAGTTCACTTGAGTCTTCTTAGGCTTAAGCCTGGATACATACTTGTTCCTTTTCTGCTCTGGAGTGGTGAGAAGAATTGACCTACTGGCACAATCAATGCTTCCCTAATACTTGGACATCCAATCCATACCTAGGATTACATCCAACCCTTGTGACTCAAGTACGATCATATTTGTGGGAAAAACATGTCCACCTATGTTCAAAGGCAACTAAAAACATGCCTGACTAGTCATAGACTCTGCTCCTGGGGAACTCACTAGAATAGGTGACTTAAGAGCTATGGTAGGCAACTTATGCTTATCCACAAATCCCCTCAATATGAATGAATGTGATGCACCAGTGTCAAATAGAATAAGTGCTGGAAATGAATTAACCAAGAACTTACCAATCACCGCATCCGGTTGTTCATAGACTTCTTCCACATTGACATGGCTCACCCTAGATTGTTCGTGTGAACTCTTTGATTGAATTGAATTGGAGTGATTTGGATTTTTATTTGACATCATGTGCATATGGGTAGTGTTTCTCCCTTAGGCCTAATTCTATCTATACCTCATCTATTCTGACCCAACAGATGCGACCAAGGCGCGACTCTTCTGGGAGTGGCTCAGGGAATGATATCCCACCCGCCTTGGAACAATTGCTTCAGACCCAGAACCAGATGATACAGTTGATGATGCAGAATATGGCCCAAAACAACAACAACAACCCGCCTCCACCTCCACCTCCACCTCCACCACAAATTGACAGCCATACCCGTTTTCTGAGGCTAAATCCTCCTATCTTCACAAGCAGCCCTGAGCCGATTATCGCAGATGACTGGCTTCGCAACATGAACATTTTTTTTGAAAACGCTAAAGTGTGGACGTTCGCGGCTAGAGCACGACGCGGTCAGCCCTGGTTGGTTAACTATGTGCGCCGCAGCGGCTATGCAGTGAACGTTCGCAAACTAAGTAAGCTCTCCGGTTAGCTAGAATAAAAAGAAAAACCAATGTTAGGTTTAAAATAATCCGCACGGTTTCTATTAAGACGCAGTTAACCGCGTACCGGTTCGGTCTAAAAATAAAAAAACCAAAAGAAAAAAAACTAAACTAATCTAAGTACATGCGCTTACAGAGACGAACACGTCGTCGGGCAGGAACGGAGCGACGGCGGGGCGACGGCTTCGGCGGGCTCCGACGTAGGCGAGGTGGTCGGGCGGGGGCAGCTCGGCGAGGGCTCCCCGGTGGTGGTGACGGCGGACGGCGGCGACGACCGGAGGGAGCTGAGCGAGGGCGGAGCTCCGGCGAACTCCGGCGACGTAGGTTGTCGGGGCGGCGGCTCCGGCGATCCTAGGGACACAAGAATATGTCAGGGAGGTGCGAATGGACTAGGGGATTTGATTCCCGAAGCAAGAAGGGTCATGGCGGCTCACCGGCGTCGGAATCTTCGTCGGAAAGCTCCGGCTCCGGCGAGATGCAAACGGACGGGGCGGTGGCTACGAGCGGCGAGAAGAGGTGCGGATCGTCTGAATGGAGAGAGGGGGTCAAGGGCTACTTATAGGCGCGGTTTGGAGGGTTGGGGCTGCGGGATAAGGCTTATCCCAAGAAGTTCGCTGGCGGTTGCGGACAAGCACGGCGCTGGCTCTATCCGAGCGTCTTGTGCGGGAGGTTGAGGACGATCCTGGTCGGGCCCCACTTGGCAGTTCGAGAGAGAGAGAGGAGGGAAAGAAAAGAGAGTGACCGAGGGAGAGAGACGGACGTTGGCTGGGCAGCGCCAGGAAGGAGCGCTCGCTCCCCTAGGTCGAGCGGATGGCTGGGCCATCGCTGGCCAGCCTGTGTGCATGCGTGAGTTTTTTTTCTCTTCTTCTTTTTAGATCTGAGAAAAAAACAAAAATATAGGGTATTATATACCAAAACGATCAGAAAAATAAATCCTACAACGTGAACATTACTTTAGAGTCTAAATAAAAACTTTATAAAAACATTATTTAAAGACATCCAAAATGAAAGAAAATCAAAATCAGAATATATATATATCAGAAAATTTCTAAAATCCATATTGATAAAATAGAGGACAAGGAATATTAACTCCTGCTCATATAATTTTAGAAAAAATTATATATATATATCTAATGCAATAATCTATCTTTTGGCTAACAAAATAATTTCCCCACTGCAATTTTAAAACATCAAATGCAAAGAAAATATTTTTCCCACTCGAATATATATAATGTTGAGGAAGTCATATTATCCCCTCTCTATGATTTTATGTGAGTGGAAAACTTGAACATCATAAACTCCAAATGCAATAAATAATATGACATGCAATATGATGATTCTATTAACATCCTAATTTAATAAAATTGGGATGTTACAAACCTACCCCCCATAAGATGAATCTCGCCCTCGAGATTTGGGTTGGCTAGCAAAAAGGTGAGGATGGTCACGCTTGAGATCTTCCTCTCGTTCCCAAGTAGCTTCCTCCTCGGTGTGGTGACTCCACTGAACCTTGCAAAACTTGATGACCTTGGTACGAGTGATCCTCTCGGCAGTCTCAAGAATCTTAACAGGCTTCTCCTCATAAGTTAGGTCGGTGTCCAACTGAATTGCTTCGAGAGGCACTGTATCTCTCAAAGGAATATCTGCCATCTCCGCATGACACTTCTTCACTTGGGAAACATGAAACACATCTTGAACTCCTGACAAACCCTCTGGTAGTTCCAACTTGTATGCAACTTCTCCCCTGCGTTCCAGAACTCTGTATGGCCCCACGAATCGTGGTGCTAACTTTCCCTTGACTCCAAACCTCTTAATACCTCGAAGTGGATACACTCGCAGATAAGCTCTATCTCCCACTTCATAAATCACTTCCTTGCGTTTAGCATCGGCATAACTCTTCTGTCTAGACTGAGCTATCTTGAGTCTATCACGGATCAACTTGACCTTCTCCTCAGAATCTCGAATCAAGTCCGATCCAAACAATTTGCGATCACCAACTCCATCCCACATCAACGTTGTTCTGCACTTAGCTTGCTCGTGGAGTTAATGGACTCATTACCTTTATTGCTTCCGCATGTTCTTGTTTTACTTGGCCTTAGGCCATATTATTGTAATAAATACTCTTTAAGGATTCTTGATGTAATAAATGTCTGATTGGACTCTGTTTTAAATCCTCAAGTACTGTGTGTGTCAGCATACCGATCCAGGGATGACACTTAAGCACAGAGACTCCGATCCCTTGAGATCGGGTCGCTACACATGACCTCTTCGATTCGGATTGAAAGAAAACATAGCCTCAATGCCCCCATGTGTAGTTGATCACATCAACTATGCATAGAGCCGAACTTACAAACGATGACAGATATCATCCGCCGCATCCACATATCAAATAAGAATCCGATCAGAATCCAACTCCTATAGTAGAAGCTCTAATACCACTGTTGGGTTCTACCATAGGTGCATCACATGCAAATTAAAATTTCCTATGCGCAGAACTTCCAAGGACATGCTACGGAGATGGATCATGGATCGCTATCACTTGACGTGCGGTGCCGTGCAATGGAAGTAGAGTTGGGGCAGTGTGTTCATGTGGTCCGTCTCCTCCTCGTCTAATCTGTAGGGGAACGTTGCATGGGAAACAAATTTTTTCCTACGCACATGCAAGATCTATCCATGGTGATGAGCATCTACGAGAGGGAGAGTGGATCTACATACCCTTGTAGATCGCTAAGCGGGAAGCGTTAAGAAACGCGGTTGGTGTAGTCGAACGTCTTCGCGATCCAAATCGCCGAGAGTCCCGCGATCCCATCACGATCCGTCCCGCGATCTCATCACGATCCGTCTCAGGATATCATCGTGATCCGTCCCACGATCCAATGACGAATCCTCTCGCGATCTTGATCACGGTCCTTCCGATCTAGTGCCGAACGGACGGCACCTCCGCGTTCAGCACACGTACAGCTCGATGATGATCTCTACCTTCTTGATGCAGCAAGAGGGAGCGGGGAGGTAGACGAGTTCTCTAGCAACGAGATGGTGTTGCGGCGATGGTGGTTGATAGAGGCGAGGTTCCCGATCTTTCGATGAGATGATAACTATCGATTTGGTGGAGATGACTTTGACGATCTGACTACGAACGTGCATGACGTTGCGCCTTAGCAATCACTAAACCAATCTCCAAGAGGTTATTGATCATGCCGGAGCAAGATCAACCTGACCACGAAGGTCTATTCCTGCAAGCAATCGAAGAACAAGAAAGACTATGATAATGCAATCTGAATATTGCGAATATAGATGAAGTATTGATAATGGTGGGGTTCCGAAAGCGGTCTTAGTCTGGTCATTGGACACAAACGAAGTACACGAAGTTGCAATGGCTAACTTTTAACTAAACAAAACCCAAAGGAAAAGCTACTAGATTGATCTACTTATATAGGAGCAAGGTGTGGCGGCCAAGGAGGTGGTAGGACGTCCCAAGACACCCTAAAACAAACCCTAGGTCGTACAAGGCCCATGGGCCCAAGTGGACTTGTAGTTTGACTTGGATTCTGATGCAACGTCAGATTGTTTCATTGATATCTTCGCGATCCGGACGAATTTTAAGTTGATTTCAACTGGGTTGGAACTCATATGAAATCTAGTTTCCAGCAAAATAAGAATCACCCAATTCCGAGTCCATATGAAAACGTTGTTGGCGTTTTGAGACAGGTGTGTCTGTGCAGTCCGAATCTGAATCCAGAACGTGAGAGACTTGGACTCTATCTTCTCTTGGGCTAAAAGTGACGTGAGAGAAATTCTTGAACAACACATAATTGTTTCCTTTGACATTAGAGGACCTCTTGAATAGCACCCAACCATTTCCTCTTTCTTTGTCATCACACGTGGTTCATACAAGTGTTCGACCATTCTGCATTTAGGCATAAAATAAAAATAGGTGAAGTATTTTTGTTCCGGATAACATAAATAAATTATTGCATAATTCTTATAAGAAATCACCTCACAAATATGCATGTATGCAACATTTTTGGTCGTATCCAAGGTAGTCATGTCCTCATCATCCTCCCCTTTTTGAAAACAAAGCCGTCCTCGGCGTTGCTTAATCTGAAATGTGGCTACCAAAAGAGAAAAGGCATACACATTGTGTATGTATATGTCATCCATTTTTATTGTTCTCAGTTGTGACACATGTGACATATATATACAAGGGCACTCATCACATGTCATGAAATATAAAGCCAAAAGATTATGACAAGCAGTAGAAGGCATCACAATATTGCAACTCAGTTTCCACATATAAGTGAAGTCCTTATTCATATCAAAAGATTCATGATGTTCATCATTAAACCATCCAATACTGGTAAATAAACGTGAATCGTTTCAAATTTAGATCCTACAACATGCTTAAATAAGCAAACATGAGACATGTCATTTGACACAGAATTATCACCAAGATTGGAGGTCATATCAAAATGATTAAACACCGGCAGAATTATTTTCAAACATATTTGACCCAAATTAGATTTATTTACTGATTCACACGGTTCTTGCTCATCAATAGTTAATTCAATGGGTGCACTCACAGTTGTTGATATTGTAGTTATTTGATCACATGAGGAAGTATAATCATGAACATTGGAATAATGGGTAGCTCATCATAGGGTACATTGGAATTGACAAGGCATTCATCATACTCATGTGGAGGTGGAAGATCAATACCTTTGGCATTACCTCTTATGATCAACTCAGATGATGTAGGCACTCTCGATGGTGACGTGTTACATGGTGAAGGTGATGTAGCCCTGACAAGATTTGATGTGGTTGTCACAGCATGCCTAGTAGTTGAAGATACGCTTGTTTTACTGAACACTGCGCAAAACAGATTTCAATCCGAATTCACATACGAGATTGAGTCTAGGTAGATCCGAAATTTGTTATTTTTCTCTTCTCTCTATTTTTTTCACTTTTTTCTTCTCTCAACCAAATAAGAAGCAGATTGGATCAAGCGTAGATGTGAACGACCTCAAGTATGATAATGACAATGAACAATGGTAGCATGTGGTGAAAATTGATGGATGGTGGTGGGTGACAACGAAAGAGATGACGGTGGCATGGTGGTGGTATATGGCAGCAGCGATGAAGATGGTGCAACGCCGGCGTAACAAGTTGTGAACAGAACTCAAAACTCTAAAGGACTAGACACTAAGACCAGCAACTCGACACGACGATGCAACCACAAATTCAACAAAGCGAACACCGAACAGAAAATTGCAAAGGCTTAGATTGGTTTGGATATGAAGATCTAACCCTAATTTTTTTGTGGCTTTTTCGTAGACTATAGGTATGAAGAACAGATGCAATCTAA
Organism: Hordeum marinum; assembly: GCA_022496015.1. NCBI lineage: Eukaryota > Viridiplantae > Streptophyta > Magnoliopsida > Poales > Poaceae > Hordeum > Hordeum marinum. Next base: position 163,995,247 of record CM039672.1, on the reverse strand, counting down.
ACTGTGAAAACTGATAAAATCTCACCGGGCAACCTGGAAATCTGATACCACTTGATAGAGGCGAGGGTCCCGATCTTTCGATCAGATGATAACTATCGATTTTGTGGAGAAGACTTTGACGATCCGACTACGAACGTGCACGACGTTGTGCCTTAGCAATCGCTAAACCAATCTCCAAGAGGTTATTGACCACGCCGGAGCACGATCAACCTGACCACGAAGGTCTATTCCTGCAAGCAATCGAAGAACAAGCAGGATATGATAATGCAATCTGAATATTGCGAATATATATGAAGTATTGATAAGGGTGGGGTTCCGAAAGCGGTCTTGGTCTGGTCGTTGGACACAAACGAAGTACACGAAGTTGCAATGGCTAACTTTTAACTAAACAAAACCCAAAGGAAAAGCTACTAGATTGATCTACTTATATAATAGCAAGGGGTGGTGGCCAAGGAGGTGGGAGGGCATTCCAAAACACCCTAAAACCAACCCTAGGTCGTACAAGGCCCATGGGCCCAAGTGGAGGTGATACAACACCTTTGGACTTGTAGTTTGACTCGGATTCTGCTGCAACGTCAGATTGTTTCGTCGATAACTTCACGATCCGGACGAATTTTAAGGTGATTCCAACTGGGCTGGAACGCATATACAATTTAATTTCCAGCAAAAAAAAGAATCATCCAATTCCGAGATCGCATGAAAAAGTTGTTGGCGTTTTGAGATAGGTGTGTTTATGCAGTCCGAATCTGAGTCCAGAACGTGAGAGATTTGGACTCTATCTTCTCTTGGGCTAAAAGTAACGTGATAGAACTTCTTGAACAGCACCTAATTATTTTCTTTAACGTGAGAGGACCACTTAAATAGCATCCAACCATTTCCTCTCCCTTTGTCATCACACGTGGTTCATACAGGTGTTCGGTCATTCTGCATTTAGGCATAAAATAAAAAGAGGTGAAGTATTTTTGTTTCGGATAACATAAATAAATTATTGCATAATTATTATAAGAAATCACCTCACAAATATGCAGATATGTAATATTTTTGATCGTATCGAAGGTAGTCATGTCCTCATCATCCTCCCCTTTTTGAAAACAAAGCCGTCCTCGGCGTTGCTTAATCTGAAATGTGGCTACCAAAAGAGAAAAGGCATACACATTGTATATGTATATGTCATCCATTTTTATTGTTCTCAGTTGTGACACATGTGACATATATATACAAGGGCACTCATCACATGTCATGAAATATAAAGCCAAAAGATTATGACAAGTAGAAGGCATCACAATATTGCAACTCAGTTTCCACATATAAGTGAAGTCCTTATTCATATCAAAAGATTCATGATGTTCATCATTAAAACATCCCAATATTGGTAAATAAAAGTGAATCGTTTCAAATTTAGATGCTACAACATTCTTAAATAAGCAAACATGCAACATGTCATTTGACACAGAATTATCACCAAAATTGGAGGTCATATCGAAATGATTAAACACCGGCAGAATTATTTTCAAACATATTTGACCCAAATTAGATTTATTTACTGATTCACATGGTTCTTGCTCATCTGTTAATTCAATGGGTGCACTCACAATTGTTGATATTGTAGTTATTTGATCACATGAGGAAGTATAATCATGAACATAGTCCTCTAAAATAGGTGGTGTGATCAAAGTAATGGGTAGCTCATCATAGGGTACAGTGGAATTGACAAGGCATTCATCATGCTCATGTGGAGGTGGAAGATCACTACCTTTGGCATTACCTCTTATGATCAACTCAGATGATGTAGGCACTCTCGGTGGTGACTTGTTACATGGTGAAGGTGATGTAGCCCTCACAAGATTTGATGTGGTTGTCACAGTATGCCTAGTAGTTGAAGGAACAACGGTATCAACTCTTGGAATGTGCACCTTGCGCTCTATTTCCTTTTGGGCAACACGTTGATTTATTTCCTGTTCAGCTTTGCAAGCAAGACGAAACAAACGATCCACAGAATAACACTTCTCATGAATTAGTATCTCCTGAATATCAAGGTTTAATCCTCCCCAAAATCTATCCATAAAATCTTCTTCACTTTCTTCTAATGAGGAATGCAACAAGGTCATTTGTAAATCATCATAATATTTCATTACGGTGTCACTACCTTGTTTCAAATATTGTAACTTTTTAAGCTTGTCACGAGTATAATAAGCAGGAACGAACGTGTGTCTCATGGCAAGTTTCAAATCATCCCAAGTAATAGGTATAATATCTTTGTGTAACCGACAATATTCGCTCCACCAAACTAAAGCATAACCAGTGAAAGAACCAACTGCGACCTTAACTTTCTTATGTGCAGCAAAATTATGGGAAGCAAATATTTCATTTATTTCAAACTCCCACTCGATATATAAAGCAGGTCTAAATCGGCCATTAAATGGAGGTATAGAAACATTAACCTGATCATGTGCATTTGGATCTCTTTGCATCTCTCGTATCGGTTTTTGTGGTGACACGTCTCACACGATCGAAGAAGCCCATGAACTGACAACTCTGGATCCTGTTATGACTAGTAGAAACAAGAAACAAAGATCCAAGTATATTGTTCCTATGAACTACTGGGATGTGGTGGTAAAACGCTCACAATAAAGCAAATATCAATGTCTTACAAATTCTTACCATGCAGCAGGTGGCGACCGGAAACCGACGATATCAATATCTCCAAAGATTGGGTAAAACGATTACCAGGTGAACGTATGTATACACGATGTAGAAATATGTGGAGCTTGGAAGGCTTAATATATGGTAGCAAAAGATTAGCAATAATCAATTTAGAGATGCAATGCTGAATAAACACTCAACGACGATACTGTGCTGGTCCTAGGCTAGACCGTACTAGAGACGCGAGCCTAGAACACTAATGGAGTCACGATGTAGGAGAAATAGCAGGAAGGGATGATATGAATTAGCTCTCGACAGAAGATATAAGTGAAGATCACAATGGCAGTAAAGACAATGATGATAAATGACCGACAAGCAAGATATACAAAACTCTCTCTTCAGCTTTACTCTAGAAAATATTATGTGAAATTTCTGATATTTTTTCTCAAGAATGCTATTGACTCAAGCTTTCGTATGCAAAAAGAATCACTCAATTCCGAGCTCGTATGAGGAAGATACACTTGTTTTACTCAACACTGAGCAAAACAGATTTCAATCCGAATTCACATACGAGATTTAGTCTAGGTAGATCCGAAATTTGTTTTTTTCTCTTCTCTCTCTTTTTTTTCTCTCACTTTTTTTTCTTTTTTTTATCCCTCACTTTTTTTCTATCCAACAAATTAGATAATATGTAGATTGGATCAAGTTTAATGTGAACGACCTCAAGTGTGATAATGACAATGAACAATGGTAGCATGTGATGAAAATTGATGGTTGGTGGTGGGTGACAACGAAAGGGATGACGCTGGCGTGGTGTTGGTATATGGCAGCAGCGATGAAGATGGTGCGACGCCGGCATGACAAGTTGTGAATAGAACTCGAAACTCTAAAAGACTAGACGCTAAGACCAGCAACTCGACACGACGATGCAACCGATAATTCAACTACGCAAGCACTGAAAAGAAAATTGCAAAGGCTCAGACTGGTTTGGAGAAAAGATGAATAGATCTAACTTTTTTGTGTGTGTGGCTTTCTATTGGGCAATAGGTAAGGAAAATAAATCTAATCTATGAATAATTGGAAATTCTCACCGAGCAACCTGAAAACTGATACCACTTGATAGAGGCGAGGTTCTCGATCTTTCGATGAGATGATAACTATCGATTTGGTGGAGATGACTTTGACGATCCGACTACGAACGTGCATGACGTTGCGCCTTAGCAATCGCTAAACCAATCTCCAAGAGGTTATTGATCACGCCGGAGCACGATCAACCTGACCACGAAGGTCTATTCCTGCAAGCAATCAAAGAACAAGTAAGACTATGATAATGCAATCTGAATATTGCGAATATAGATGAAGTATTGATAATGGTGGGGTTCCGAAAGCGGTCTTAGTCTGGTCGTTGGACACAAACGAAGTACACGAAGCTGCAATGACTAACTTTTAACTAAACAAAACCCAAAAGAAAAGCTACTAGATTGATCTACTTATATAGGAGCAAGGGGTGGCGGCCAATGAGGTGGGAGGACGTCCCAAGACACCCTAACACAAACCCTAGGTCGTACAAGGCCCATGGGCCCAAGTGGAGGTGATGCAACACCTTTGGACTTGTAGTTTGACTCGGATTCTGATGCAACTTTAGATTGTTTCATTGATATCTTTGCGATCCAGACGAATTTTAAGTTTATTCCAACTGGGTTGGAAAGCATATGAAATCTAGTTTCCAGAAAAGAAAGAATCACCCAATTCCGAGTCCGTATGAAAACGTTGTTTGCATTTTGAGACAGGTGTGTCTGTGCAGTCCGAATTTGAATCCAGAACGTGAGAGACTTGGACTCTATCTTCTCTTGGGCTAAAAGTGACGTGAGAGAACTTCTTGAACAACACCTAATTGTTTCCTTTGACATTAGAGGACCTCTTGAATAGAACCCAACCATTTCCTCTTTCTTTGTCATCACACGTGGTTCATACAAGTGTTCGACAATTCTGCATTTAGGCATAAAATAAAAATAGGTGAAGTATTTTTGTTCCGGATAACATAAATAAATTATTGCATAATTCTTATAAGAAATCACCTCACAAATATGCATGTATGCAACATTTTTGGTCGTATCCAAGGTAGTCATGTCCTCATTAGTGGTGGAGGAATTCCAGCAGGGTTTCGCCTAAGCATTGCTGAAAACCGATCTAGAGGAGAAAACGATCTAGAGGAAGAAGAGGGCAACACGTGGCAATTAGGGTTAGCTTTTCCCTCTAAATCATCTAGTATATATAGTAGGGAGGGAGGGTAGTAGGCAGCCTCAAACCCGCAAGATCTGGCCGAAATTGGAGGTGGAGGAGTCCTACTCCAATCCTATTAGGAGTAGGATTCCTCCTTTCCACTTGGAAACTCTTTCCACCTCTCCACCTTTGGATTTTTTCCTTCTCAAACCTCATGGGCTTTAGTGGAGGATTCGGCCAGCCCACCACGGGCTGGTTTGTCTCCTCCCACAGCCCATGAGGCCCCTCGGGGCGTGACACCCCCCGATGGTCCTCCGGTACCCTCCCGGCACTCTCGGTACACTACCGATGAGCCCGAAACTTTTCCGACGACCAAAACAGTACTTCCTATATATCAATCTTTACCTTCGGACCATTCCAGAGCTCCTCGTGATGTCCGAGATCTCATCCGGGACTCCGAACAACCTTTGGTCAGACCATACATAACTTTATACTACTGAAACATCACCGAACCTAAAGTGTGCAGACCCTGCGGGTTCGAGAACTATGTAGACATGACCGAGACACCTCTACGATCAATAACCAATAGCAGGACCTGGATGCCCATATTGATTCCTACATACTCTACGAAGATCTTTATCGGTTGAACCTCTGTTTCAAGAATTCAGTTAATCCCGTATGATGTTCCCTTTGTTCTTCGGTATGTTACTTGCCCGAGATTCGATCGTCGGTATCTCCATACCTAGTTCAACCTTGTTACCGACAAGTCTCTTTACTTGTTCCATAATACAAGATCTCGTGGATAACACTTAGTCACATTGCTTGCAAGGCTTATTGTGATGTTGTATTACCGAGTGGGCCCTAAGATACCTCTCCGTCACACGGAGTAACAAATCCCAGTCTTGATCCATGCCAACCCAGCAGACGTACAGCTCGATGATGATCTCTGCCTTCTTGATCCAGCAAGAGAGAGCGGGGAGATAGACAAGTTCTCCGGAAGCGCGACGGCGTTGCGGCAATGGTGGTGGAGGAATTCCAGCAGGGCTTCGCCTAAGCATTGCTGAAAACCGATCTAGAGGAGAAAACGATCTAAAGGAAGAAGAGGGCAGCACGTGGCAATTAGGGTTAGCTTTTCCATCTAAATCCTCTAGTATATATAGGAGGAAGGGAGGGGAGGAGGCAGCCTCAAACCCTCAAGATCTGGCCGAAATTGGAGGTGGAGGAGTCCTACTCCAATCCTATTAGGAGTAGGATTCCTCCTTTCCACTTGGAAACTCTTTCCACCTCTCCACCTTTGGATTTTTTTCCTTCTCAAACCTCGTGGGATTTAGTGGAGGATTCGGCCAGCCCACCAGGGGCTCGTTTGTCTCCTCCCACAGCCCATGAGGCCCCTCGGGGCATGACACCCCCCCGATGGTCCTTCGGTACCCTCCCAGCACTCTCGGTACATTACTGATGAGCCCGAAACTTTTTCGTCGACCAAAATAGGACTTCCTATATATCAATCTTTACCTCCGGACCATTCCGGAGCTCCTCGTGACGTTCGGGATCTCATCAGAGACTCTGAACAACCTTTGGTCACCACCATACATAAATCTATACTACCGAAACATCATCGAACCTAAAGTGTGCAAACCCTGCGGGTTCGAGAAGTATGTAGACATGATCGAGACACCTCTACGGTGAATAACCAATAGTGGGACCTGGATGCCCATATTGATTCCTACATATTCTACGAAGATCTTTATCGGTCGAACCTCTATGTCAAGGATTCAGTTAATCCCGTATGATGTTCCCTTTGTTCTTCGGTATGTTACTTGCCCGAGATTCGATCGTCGGTATCTCCATACCTAGTTCAACCTCGTTACCGACAAGTCTCTTTACTCGTTCTGTAATACAAGATCCCGTGGATAACACTTAGTCACATTGCTTGCAATGCTTATTGTGATGTTGTATTACCGAGTGGGCCCTGAGATACCTCTCCGTCACACGGAGTAACAAATCCCAGTCTTGATCCATGCCAACCCAGCAGACACCCTCGGAGATACCTGTAGATCACCGTTATAGTCACCCAGTTACGTTGCAACATTTGATACACACAAGGTACTCCTCTGGTGTCAGTGAGTTGCATGATCTCATGGTCATTGGAACATATAGCAATAAACTGACATGATCATATGCTACGTTTGTAGTTTGGGTCTTGTCCATCCCATCATTCTCCTAATGATGCGATCCCGTTATCAAATGACATCTCACGTCAATGGCTAGGAAACCTTAGCTATCTTTGATCAACGAGCTAGTCTATTAGAGGCATACTATTGACATGGTGTTGTCTATGTATCCACACATGTATCTGAGTTTCCGATCAATACAATTATAGCATGGATAATAAACAATTATCATGAACAAGGAAAGAAGATAATAACCAATTTATTATTGCCTCTAGGACATATTTCCAACATGATCTCCGTCCAATAGGCGATCGCCGGATCCCACATACAGGTTCGCGGGAGCAGCGCAGAAGCATCACATGTAATGGTATCCACGCGTGCAAGAGGAACACTATGCGGCAGACTTCTAGGTCTGATCACAAAGTCGGCGGCGACGAGTGGAGGTGGCTAGTTGCAACACATGCAAAGCCCTAATGATAGCACCGAAGCGATCAATGCGCCGCACGTCCACTATATATAGGCATCCGACGCGGGCTCAACTCTTGGGGCTCGCACGTAACCTACATCCCACGTGTTCCTCCGTTCAAGCGCGTGACCCTTTAGGTTCTCGTTCATTTGGTCGCGGGTCAGATCACATCCGGCTCGACCAGTCGGTAGCAGCCTCTAGCAAGGCATGCCGACTCCAAATGTTCGATGAAGCTGGTTTGGCGAACATGTACTTCAGACTTCTGTTCAATTTGCCATATGATATATGTTTTCGTGCACAAGGCGACATGTTCATCCTTGTTCCAGCATGACCTCTTTCTCGTTTCGGTGAATCCAGCCAACATTTGGGTTATCTCATAATCCTCATCGGAAGGCCATGCTTTTCTAGGTCGGATCACCCATGGGGCCTAGAGTATATCTCTCCTGGTCGGAGAGGCAAATCCCATCTTGCTCGACAATGTCTCGCATCATGGGTCTAGACAAGCTCAAAACCTACCTTTGTAACTACCCAGTCACAGAGTAGCGTTTGGTCGACCCAAAGCTAGTCTGTCACCATCCTGAGTACATGCACCAGCTCAGGTCTTAGGACATAGAACATATGTTGTACTAGAGACTCACAGATGACCTATTGTTGTGTCTCATAGTTGGGTTTGTCCAACTCAAACTTTAACTCAACTCGGATCCGACTACATCCAATCCAACCAGATCTTTATGAGTTCATATTATCCGGCTAGCATCGAATGTTACATGGTCAGTGAGACTGAACCATCCACCATGTCATATGCTAGTCTAATTGGTGGCGTGTCCACATAACTCTTTCGACTAGGGACCATTTAGGACAATCATCATACAATGCATAGTCTCACAAACAAGTCACATACTTGTTAATACACATCATTGATAATGCCCAAGGACTATCTTTATTCATAAACACATAGGAAATATCATCATACATGATTGCCTCTAGGGCATATCTCCAACAGGGTCGACGCCATCCTAGAGGGCGAGTGTCGCGACCTTTTCTCCACAGTCGCGACGTGTGTCTTCAGCCAACTCTGCCTCCGTGAGCCTAGCTTCGATTTCGCACGGTGATCGTCCCGGTTACCCCTGACTCTCGCGTCGCTGCGACTGCGTACGTGAAAGTTCCCATGGACGCGCTAGTGAAGAAGTTCACGTGCGTCCCCGACACCGGGCCCTCGGTGGTGGAGGAGAGCCGTGGCGACATGACTGCGGCAATGATGTTGATGATGAGCTCGTAGTGACTGGGACAAGCGGCGGCGACGGACATGGTGATGACAGCCCCTCCTCCTAGATTTCAACCTGTGACATTTATCATGCCTCGTGGAGGCGTAAGGCTTGTTTGAATTCATAAAATTTAGTGCCTGTAATAACTGTTTGGACTCCGTGATTCCCTTTCGTGCGAGATGGCGTGCGAGATGCTCAGGGGTCCCCTTTGATGTGTGAGATAGCCTTTGTGCTCTTTGTCGGTAGGGCCCAATCCCGTGCATACCTTGACTGTTGTTGGGTTGTCCGGATCACCAGGACAAGACCAAGGTGCGAGGGGCTACGTGACTAGTGAGGCTCCTAAGTCACAATTCTTAGGGGTCCCCCTTGACGTGCGAGCAACCCTCATGAAGGAAACATGGCGACGACGAGGTTAATTCAGAGCTCCCATACCTTTTCTCACCAGCTTTTAAATGGGAGGGATGCGAGAAGACCAGGTACCAGGGACCTGGTGAGGTGGCGCACGCTAGGCCTGGCCTGAGCATAGCCTCCGTCTAGCCGCCTCGCGCGTGCATTCCAAGGGAATAGTTGAGAGGCCATCCTGAGGTTGGTAGAGCAGCTAGGGCACCCTCAGTTGTTTATGAGCATGGGGCTTCCACTTGGGCATGGGCATAGCCGCTGAGCGACCATGTCGTCCACTAGTATGCAGCATGGGGCTTCCACTTGGGCATGGGAAGGGAGTTCTGTGTTAGATTCTCTGGGCGTGTATAGCCCAATTTCGTTCGTACGCGTGACTGGCATGGCAGAACTAGAGGAGGTGTATCTGGCACCCATGAGCTAGCATGGGAGTCACGAGGCCCTACCTCAAGGCGGGTTGGCCCTAAATTTTCTGGCACGGGGCATGCTTGCAAAACCTCTGTGGTGGGGTTAACCTATGCCGATTGAATCTTTGAAGGCTATCGCATGAGAAGGCCAAACACCAAGAAACCCATGAGGTGATGTGAATGGGGTCGGCCTGCCAGACAGAGCTCAGTCATTGGGTTTATTGAAGCCGCAGGAACGGACCCGAGCACAAATGTCATGCCTAGTCTTCTCATGCGACAAACTCGAGGAAAGACACCCGGCGTCTGGCTCCCCCGACGCCGAAATGCCGAACTGCAGTTATACGAACTGGGTCGCGCGCCCTGACTCACCCACTCATGATTAGCTCATGCGAGGAAAAAGCACCAAGGACCCCGGGAGGTGAAATGCACGGGACTGGCCCGCGAGACAGAGCTCGGTCGCTTGGATTTATCAACACTGCAGGGACGCACTCGAGCATAGACGTCGTGCCAGCCCTTAATCATGAGGCGGTCGTGGGCGGGGTTGTTAGGGCACAATGACATTCATGGTGATGAAGCACCGGGCATGCAGGATGTAATACTTAGAAAATTCATCAAATGCAAAACCAGCTCTGATACATGCGCAAAATGATATAGCTGCAATGGCAGGCCCTAACATATTGAGGATGATGCAGCCCGGGGGCGCTCTCAATTGAACAAACCAAAAGGTCACCGGGCACTGATGCTGCTGAAGCGTTGAAGTAGTCATTGAATTGAAGCTTGATCCTCATGAGCCTGATGGATCCAAAGGCTCAAGGGGCCCGCGAGGCCCAGGGGCTCGCGAGAGTCCATGACCTCCTGAAGGACCGCACGACGTCGGGCCTCTTGAGTCGCGTGCATGGCCTACACGAGGTCCTGGTACACAGCACCCATATTCACGAGGCTGGAGGGCATGAGGATGTAGCTGCAGGGGTATCGCCCACTCTGGCCTCCACGCGACGGCCAGAAGAGGCCCTGTGATGTGGCCCTATTGAGGACCAGGAGGTTGACGCAGACACGCAGCCCACCGTCGACATCGGGTGCGATGCTCGCCACGCATGGCATGCGCCTCCTAAAGCTCCTCGATCGCGTTGGTGATGAACTCCCATGCGCCTGGCGCCTCGCACCGCGCCCCTTTCCTATGGGGGAGCTGTTGGAGATATGCCCTAGAGGTAATCACGTGATGATTTCGTTTCCTATGTACTCATGCGCATTTTGTATTGCCCTTGAACATCATCGGTGATATGTATCACTAAGTATGTGACTCTTCTGTTAGACTATATATAGTATTATGATTGTTCTAATAGTCCCTAGTTGTTAAGGTTATGCAGACACATATCCTTTACTGGTATACGATGCAGTTGATGACTACGTTTCACAAGTCATGTGCATAGAGATGCTAAGCTGATAGTATGGACTCATGGATTGAGATCACCGAGTCAGACAGAGCCACTTTGAGACACAACAATATAATACAATATGTTAGTCTGGAGTACAATGTATACGCCATGTCCTAGACCTGAGGTCATTGTGATAGAGGCGAAGTTGTCCCTGTCTTTCGATGAGATGGTGGCTATCGTTTTTGGTGGAGTAGACTTTGACGATCCGACTACGAACGTGTGAGCCGTCGCGCCTTAGCAATCGCTAAACCAACTCTGAGAGGTTATTGACCACGCCGGAGCACGATCAACCTGACCACGAGGGTCTATTTCCTGCACGCAAACGAAGAACAAGCAAGAAACTAAGATTGCAATCTGGATATTGCGAATATAAGAGGAAAACTTTATTGATGAAGTGGGGTTCTGTGACGCCTTTGTCTGGTCGTGGAACACAAACGAAGAACGCGAAGTTGCTGCTATGGCAAACTTGTAATCTAAACAAAACCCAACCCTAAAACGAAGCCCTAAGGGCTGTATATATGGGGGAATAGAAGGGAATTTCGTGGCCCCTTGGAGGAGGGGTCCGAAACCGACCCTAAGTCAGTTTCCCCATATATACGGACTCTAAAAACAGCCTATAATATGGTATTTCGAAATTACATGGGCCTGGCCCAAAAATAAGGTGGCGCAGCACCTATATTAGCCTATGGACGAATTTTATAAAGTGGCATCATGCATATTTCGTCCAAGGCTTCCCGCTCCCATTATGGTGGCTTCAATGTGCGAAAATCATCACAGGAAGCTCCATTGTTCTTCCCCGCACGCGCACCTTCTCCTCCATGCTTGATCCCGCTCCAATGGTCATCCTTCTTATCCATGCTAGGTCCTTCATTCATAAGTAAAACAAAAGTATCCAACTTAGGCAGCATCATATGTTCATGAATATTAGAAGGATTTCCAAGAAACGAAAGTACCTGGTACTTCAATTGACGTGCGCGAGCTCTAGTAATTGGTCCTGTATGTATAGCAGTCGGGGTGGGTGTAACATTAGTAGGGATGTCCTCATCACATTGCATGTTCCCGGGATGAGGATCGACTTACTTAGGGTCTATCAAACGCTACTCCGTAAATGGGTAGTTATAAAGGTAACTTTCGGGTCAGTCGTGAGACATGCCGCGAGACATGATTAACCAAGATGGGATTTGCCCCTCCATGACGAGAGATATTTTCTGGGCCCTCTCGTGGGATCAGATTCAGAAAGCATGGCCATGCGACATGGGTTAAGTGTTAACCAAGCTCGGTAATCTACATCACGGTCTTGAGAAGAGATGTCGAGCTACCACAAGGGTGACAAGTACTCGCTTTGAGCTCTACAACCTATATCATGAGGAAAAAGCAACATTGTATATGACACATTGTCAAGGTTCGTCTAACGACTTTGTGCACACAAGGGAGTTGGTACGTTCTGCTAGGAGCCGCTACAGACTATCGACTCAGTTCGTGTCCATGTGTACGTGAACTTATAGGGTTGCACACGTAAGGGATTACAGCCCATTCAGACTGGATCCGAATGGAAATTGGGACTAGAATCGTTGTGGGCCTCAAGTGTTGAGCCCACCTAGGAGGTCTATATAAAGAGGAGTGGGCGCACCTTCCATTGTTGATCTTTTTCCTCCCATCAATAACCACCGCCACTCCCCATGCCGCCATGCTATGCGATCGGGCCTAGCAGTCTGTCGGCCGATGCTGCCCCTGTACGTGTGGATACCTTGGAGGCATCGCATCTGCGGTGCTTGGACGAACCGTTCGAGGGATCCGTGACGAACCGTTCAAGGGATCCACGAGGAGTTCGTGGGAGACCGCTGCTCGACTACACGCATCACCAATTCTACTTTCGCTGCGGTGACCGCGCATCTAGTGGTAAACCCAATCCTGTGTTCTATTTCCAGCAGCATGTTCTTGGGTGCGCGGTAGAAAATTTTGTTTGGTGCTAGCGTAGCGTACCGTGTGTTCCAATAGGCGCACGTTGATTCGTGCCTCCAAGTGGAGCCGCTAGCGACTATTGACTCGGGTCGTGTCCATGTGTACGTGAACTTATAGGGTTGGACACTTAAATTATTGCAGCCCATTCGGACTGGATCTGAATGGAAATTGGGACTAGATCGTCGTGGGCCTCAAGTGTTGAGCCCACCTCGGAGGTCTATATAAAGGGGAGTGGGCACACCTTTCAGTTTTGATCTTTGTCCTCCCATCGACAGCCAGCGCCACTCCCCACACCACCTTGCTGTGCGATCGGACCTAGCAGTCCGCTACCCGACGGTGCCCCCATACGTGTGGGTACCTTGGCGGCACCACATCTGCGGTGCTTGGATGAACCGTTCGAGGGATCTGTGACGAACCGTCCGATGGATCCGTAAGGAGTTCTTCGTGGGAGATCACTGCTCCTGGGAGATCAGCTAAGGAGGAGACAAATCAGCTAATCGACTACACGCATCACCAACTCTACTTCTGCTGCAGTGACTGCGCGTCTAGTGGTAAACCCGATCCCGTGATCTATTTCCAGCAGCATGTTCTTGGGTGCATGGTAGAAAATTTTATTTGGCGCTAGCGTAGCGTACCCCGTGATCCAACAGTGGTATCAGAGCATCCGTTGTGTGGTGATAGATTCGGTGATTTGCATATGAGATATATAGATCGGTTCTGGTGCGGGTTGATGAGATCGGCTGTGCATGTTAGTGTTCACGGTTGGTTTCGTGATCTTATTTCCATGATCATGATGTAGAGGTGGTGACATGAATTACCCCTACCGGTTAGTTTCCGCCATCGGGGTAGATAGTGGAACGCAAATCCAGATGCTGCATGCAAAGATCAATGAGCTTGATCGAACCAGACTAAAGAATGACACCGTGGAAATGAGATTTCTGCAGTGCTTAAATCTGTTGGAGCGTCACAGTAAAACGGGCATAAGTTTTGCATACGAAGTCCATGTTCGCTCCACGACCTGTCAAACTGAACATCACGAAAAGATGCATTTGACTTTCAACCACTTTGTTGTTTTCAGCGATATTTTCGAGATCAAAATCCTCTTGGAAAATAGTGTTTTGGACGGTTTTATATTCGGCGGTAGAACGTCCGACTTGTTTTTGCACGAAATGTTAGTGATTTGGTATATCCCATGAATGTTGCTTCTAAATTATTAAATAATGACCTACGTGTCATGAGTGTGGCAACCAGCTGGAGCCATATGGTTGTCCCATTTTTGTATTAATGACTTGTGTGTCAACATGAGATGCCTTGTAATGTAATTTACTCTCATATCTATTAGTTTGTAATAGCATAGTATCTTATGTAACACTTGGAGGTTGACACCATGTGTGGAGATGGAGATCACCACAAGGGAAACCATGCATGGAGATGAAGATCGCCATGGGCATGCAATGCACATGGAGATGGAGATCACCATGCATTAATGAAAGGGGCTATACCATATCACACATATATAAACTGCATGTGAAAGTTTATCCCTTTTATGCTCCCTTCTTTTTCATGATAGATGGTTTAAGTAGGGTGATCCCTCAAAGAATGTCAAGTAGATTGCCTCCCCAATTGCTAGACCATCACATGTTAAGTATTTTTAGTGGTGGGCCTATAAAACTATGGTGCTACTAATTCTCCTTAACATGGTGTGTTTGTGTCGGACACTTATGAGCGGGTTAACTTGTTGTAGCTATCAAGCCAGTTTTGGGCCTCGAGGCATAAGAGTTGGCGTGGCATGAGATGTCCCCAACTAACAAGAGTCTTATAGAGATACGATTAGCAGGTGTTGCTTACCAAGTGATCTAGTCTTCTAGCACTGACGCAAAAGCTCACTAGTTGAAATGTGGATCTTGGATCTTGAATCACTAAGAATCGACGGAGGGATGTGGATTTTAGTGGGAGTAATGTTCCTATTAAAATGTTTAATTTGAATTACTCTTTATGAATACTTGTCTTAGTGTTTTGCATATTTCTGTTGTAGATCAATGGCACCACCTGCTCAACCTAATTTTTCATTGAAATCAATCCTAGAAAAGGATAAACTTAATGGAACAAACTTTACCACCTGGTATATATATTTGAGAATTGTTCTCAGGCATGATAAAAAGGAACGTGTTCAAGAGGAACCCCTTCAAGAGGAACCTGCCAAGAATGCTAACGCCACAACCAAGAACGCCCACCAGAAACTCGTTGATGAGTCAAACGAGATGAGCTGTCTCATGCTGGCTTCTATGGAGCCCATGTTGGAAATATGCCATAGAGGCAATAATAAATTGGTTATTATAATATTTCCTTGTTCATGATAATCGCTTATTATCCATGCTATAATTGTGTTGATCGGAAACTCAGATACATGTGTGGATACATAGACAACACCATGTCCCTAGTATGCCTCTAATAGACTAGCTCGTTGATCAAAGATGGCTATGGTTTCCTAGTCATGGACATGAGATGTCATTTGATAACGGGATCACGTCATTAGGAGAATGATGTGATGGACAAGACCCAAACTACAAACGTAGCATATGATCGTGTCAGTTTATTGCTACTGTTTTCTGCATGTCAAGTATTTGTTCCTATGACCATGAGATCGTGCAACTCACTGACACCGGAGGAGTACCTTGTGTGTATCAAACGTCGCAACATAACTGGGTGACTATAAAGGTGCTCTACAGGTATCTCCGAGGGTGTCTGTTGGGTTGGCATGGATCAAGACTGGGATTTGTTACTCCGTGTGACGGAGAGGTATCTCAGGGCCCACTCGGTAATACAACATCACAATAAGCCTTGCAAGCAATGTGACTTAGTGTTAGTCACGGGATCTTGTATTATGGAACGAGTAAAGAGACTTGCCGGTAATGAGGTTGAACTAGGTATGGAGATACCGACGATCGAATCTCGGGCAAGTAACATACCGAAGAATAAAGGGAACATCATACGGGATTAACTGAATCCTTGACATAGAGGTTCGATCGATAAAGATCTTCATAGAATATGTAGGAACCAATATGGACATCCAGGTCCCGCTATTGGTTATTGACCGTAGAGGTGTCTCAGTCATGTCTACATAGTTCTTGAACCCGCAGGGTCTGCACACTTAAGGTTTGGTGACGTTTCGGTAGTATGGTGGTGACCGAAGGTTGTTTGGAGTCCCGGATGAGATCCCGGACGTCACGAGGAGCTCCGGAATGGTCCGGAGGTAAAGATTGATATATAGGAAGTCCTATTTTGGTCGCCTGAAAAGTTTTGGGCTCATCGGTAGTGTACCGGGAGTGCCGATAGTGTACCGGGAGACCATCGGGAGGGGTATTTCGACCCAAGAGGCTACATGGGCTGTGGGAGAGTGAATACCAGCCCTTGGTGGGTTGGTGGAAGTCCCACAAAGGGCCCATGCAGCTGGGAAGAAAAAGCCCAAAAGGAAAAAGGTGGAAAAAGGCAAAAAGGGCTAAATTAGGAAGGAGTCCTAATCCTACTAGGAGTGGAGGAGGAGGACTCCTCCCTCCTGGTTCGGCCGACCCAAGGGCTGGCTCCTTGGGAGCCAAGCCTCCTTCTCCTCTCCTCCTATATATAATAGTGGGTTTTAGTATTTTGGCACAAGTTTTTCAGCCACGTGCTACCCGTTCCTCTAGTGCTAGTTTCTCCTCTAGATCGGTTTTCTGCAGTGCTTAGGCGAAGCACTGCCGGAATTGCTCCACCACCATCGCCGCGGCGTCATCACGCTGTCGGAGAACTCGTCTACCTCTCTGCTCCCTCTTGCTGGATCAAGAAGGCGGAGATCGTCATCGAGCTGTATGTGTGCTGAACGCGGAGGTGTCGTCCGTTCGGTGCTAGATCGGAAGGACCGTGATCAAGATCGCGAGACGGATCGTGATGAGATCGCGGGACGGATCATGATGAGTTCGCGGGAAGGATCGTGATTGTGTCGCGGGATGGATCGTTATGAGATCGCGGGATGCTAGGCGATTTGGATTGCGAAGACGTTCGACTACACCAACCGCGTTTCTTAACGCTTCGTGCTTAGCGATCTACAAGGGTATGTAGATCCACTCTCCCTCTCGTAGATGCTCATCACCATGGATAGATCTTGCGTGGGCATAGGAAATTTTTTGTTTCCCATGCAATGTAACCCAACAATGGCATCATGAGCTAGGTCTATGTGTAGATGAGATCTCGAGTAGAACACAAAGAGTTTGTGGGCGTTGATGCTTAGATTGCATCCTCCCTTGGTCGTGTTTTGGTTCTGTGGTATTGTGGGATGAAGCGGCCCGGACTAACCTTACTCGTACGCTTACGAGAGACCGGTTCCATCAACTAACGTGTAACTTCGTTACACAAAGATGGCTGGCGGGTGTCCGTTTCTCCTACTTTAGTTGGATCGGATTCGACTAAGGCGGTCCTTGAGAAGGTTGAAAAGCAACTTATATATCACCGTTGTGGTTTATGCGTAGGTGAGAATTGTTCTTGCTAGATACTCATAGCAGCCATGTAAAACATGTAATAACAATTAGAGGACGTCTAACTTGTTTTTGCAGGGTATGTTGTGATGTGATATGGCCAATTACATGATGAGATATATGTGATGTATGAGATGATCATGTGTTGTATAGAATATCATGACTTGCATGTCGATGAGTACGGCAACCGGCAGGAGCGATAGGGTTGTCTTTAATTATTGTATGACCTGCATGTCAATAATTAAGCGCTATGTAATGCTTTACTTTATCGCTAAACGGTAGCAATAGTAGTAGAAGCTTGGTGGGCGCGACAACCCCGATGGCGACACGTTGATGGAGATCAAGATGACGGTGACGATGGAGATCGTGTCGGTGCTTTCAAGATGGAGATCAAAAGCACAAGTTCATGGCCATATCATGTCACTTATGATTTGCATGTGATGTTAATCCTTTTATGCACCTTGTTTTCCTTAGGACGACAGTAGCATTATAAGGTGATTCATCACTTAATTTCAAGATAAATTGTGTTCTCCCCGAGTGTGCACCGTTGCGAAAGTTCATCGTGTCGAGACACCACGTGATGATCGGGTGTGATAGACTCTACGTTCACATACAATGGGTGCAAGCCAGTGTTGCACATGCAGAACACTCGGGTTAAACTTGACGAGCCTAGCATGTACAGACATGGCCTTGGAACACTAAAGGTCGAACATGAGTCATATAGTAGATATGATCAACATGATGATGTTTACCATTGAAACCACCTCAACTCACGTGATGATCGGACTTGAGTTGGTGAATTTGGATCATGTATCACTCGAATGACCGGAGGGATGTCAATTTGAGTGGGAGTTCTTAAGTAATATGATTAATTGAACTCATTATCATGAACATAGTTAGTAGTGTCTTTGCAAAATTATGTTGTAGATTACTAGCTCACGCTGTAGCTCCCTTAATTTCTATATGTTCCTAGAGAAATAGAGTTGAAAGATGATGGTAGCAATATTGCGGACTGGGTCCATGATCTGAGGATTGTCCTCATTGCTGCACAGAAGGCTTATGTCCTTAATGCACCGCTCGGTGCGCCACCCCCTCTAGCATCGTCTGTAGATGTTGTGAACATCTGATAGGCACGTTCCGATGAATACTTGATAATTTAGTGTGTCATGCATTACGGCTTAGAATTGAGGCTCCAAAACGTTTTGAACGTCACGGAACATATGAGATGTTCTAAGAGCTGAAATTGGGATCTCAGGCTCGTGCCCATGTTGTGAGATATGAGATCTCCAACAAGATTCTTTGCCTTCAAGATGAAGGATAATAGCTCAATCGTGAAGTATGTGCTCAGATTGTCTGGGTGCTACAATCGCTTGAATGGAGTGGGAGTTGATCTTCCAGATAAGGTAGTGATTGATATAGTTCTCCAAGTCACTGTCACTAAGATACTAGAACTTGGTGATGAACTATAAATGCCAGGGATAGAAATAATCATCCCTGAGCTGTTCGCGATGTTTGACACCGCGAAGGTAGAAATCAAGAAGGAGCATCAAGTGTTGATGGTTAGTAAAACCACTAGTTTCGAGAAGGGCAAGGGCAAGGAGGGAAACTTCATGGATGGCAAGTCAGTTGTTGCTACAGTGAAGCAACCCAAAGTTGAACCCAAACCCGAGACTAAGTGCTTCTATTATGAGGTGAGCAGTTGCTGAAGTGGAACAACCCTAGATACTTGGTAGATAAGAAGGCTGGCAATGTCGACACAAGTGTATTTGATATTCGTGTTACTGATGTGTACCTTGCTAGTACTCCTAATAGCACCTGGGTATTGGATACCGGTTCAGTTACTAAATGTTAGTAACTCAAAGTAAAAGCTACGGAATAAACAGAGACTAGCTAAGGGTGAGGTGACGATGTGTGTTGGAAATGTTTCCAAGGTTGATGTGATCGACATCGCACCCTCTCTTTACCTTCAGTATTAGTGACGAACCTAAATAAATGTTATTTGGTGTTTTGCTTTGAGCATGAACGTGAGTAGATCGTGTTTATTACAACATGGTTATTCATTTAAGTTAGAGAATAATTTTTATTTTGTTTACATGAATAATACCATCAATGGTCATGCACCCAGTGAGAATGGTTTGTTGAATCTTGATCATAGTAATACACATGTTCATCACATTGATGCCAAAAGATACAAAGTTAATAATGATAGTACCACATACTTGTGGCACTACCGCTAAATGTCATATTGGTATAAAGTGCATGAAGAAATTCCATATTGATGGATCTTTGGACTCATTCGATTTCGAATCGGTTGAGACATGCGAACCATGCCTCTTGGGCAAGATGACTAAGGACCCCGTTTTCCGGATTGATGGAGCAGACAAGTGATTTATTGGAAATGATACACGTTGATGTATGCAATCCAATGAGTCTTGTAGCGTGCGGTTGATATTGTTATTTTCTTACCTCCACTGATGATTTGATTAGATATAGTGTATGTTTACTTAATGAAACACAAGTCCGAATCGTTTGAAAAGTTCAAGCAAATTCAGAGTGAAGTTTAAGATCATCGTGACAAGAAGATAAAAATGTTTGCGATATGATCGTGGAGGTGAATATCTGAGTTACGAGTTTGGCATACAACTTTAGCCAATGTGAAAGTCATTTCACAACTCATGCCACCTAGAACACCATAGTGTGATGGTGTGTTCGAATGTCATAGTTGTGCTCTATTGGATATGGTGCGGGCTATGATGTCTCTTATCGTTTTGCTACAATAGTTTTGGGGTCATGCATTAGAGACAACTACATTCACTTTAAATAGGGCACCATCTAAATCCGTTGAGATGACACCGTGTGAATTATGGTTTGATAGAAACCTAAGCTATCATTTCTTAATGTTTTGGGCTGCGACGCTTAAGTGGAAAAATGTTTTCACTTGATGAGCTCGAACCCAAAGCGGACAAATGCATCTTCCTAGATTACCCTAAGAACAGTTGGGTGAACCTTCTATCTCAGATCCAAGCATAAAGTGTTTGTTGCTAAAACGGGTCCTTTCCCGAGAAAAAGTTTCTCTCGAAAGAATTGAGTGGGAGGAAGATAAAACTTGATGAGATTGTTGAACCTTTGTTTCAACGAGAGAGTAGTGCGGCACAGGAAGATGTTTCTATGAAGCCTACGTTAGTTGAAGAGGAAGTTAATGCTGATGATCATGAAGCTTCGGATCAAGTTACTATCGAACCTCATAGGTCGACAAGGACGTGTACTGCTCCTGAGTGGTACGACAACCCTGTCTTGGAGGTCATGTTGTTGGACAATGATGAACCTACGAGCTGTGGAGAAGCGATGATGGGCTCAGATTCTGACAAATGGTTAGAGGCCATGAAATCCGAGAAAGGATCCATGTATGAAAATCAAGTATAGACTTTGGTAGACTTGCTCGTTGGACGGCAGGTCGTCGAGTACAAATGGACCTTTGAGATGATGACAGACGCTGATGGTAAATGTCACCATTCATAGAGCTTGACTTGTCGCAAAGAAGTTTCCGACAAGTTCAAAGAGTTGACTGCGATGAGACTTTCTCACTCATAGCGATGCTAAAGTCTATTGGAATTATGTTAGCAGTTGCTGCATTTTTCAATTATGAAATCTGGCAGATGGATGTTAAAACATCGTTTCCTTCCTTAAGGAAAGGTTGTATGAGATACAACCAGAAGGTTTTGTCAGTCCTGAGGATGCTAAAAGGTGTGCAAGCTTCAGTGATCCTTCTATGAACTGAAGCAAGCATCTCGGAGTTGTTATATACACTTTGATGAGGTGATCAAAGTTTTTGAGTCTATACAAAGTTTATGAGAAACTTGTATTTACAATAAAGTGAGTGGGAGCTATAGAGTTTCTGATAAGCATATGTGGTTGACATATTTTTGATCGGAAATGATGTAGAATTTCTAGAAAGCATAAAGGGTTGTTTGAAAGGAGTTTTTCAAAGAAGACCTCGATAAAGCTACCTAATTGTTGAGCATCAAGATCTATAGAGATAGATCAAGATGCTTGATGAGACTTTGAATGAGTACATACCTTGAAAAGATTTTGAAAGAGTTCAAAATGGATTAGTCAGAGAGAAGTGTTCTCGCCTGCTTTGTAAGGTGTGAAGTTGAGTGAGACTCAAAGCTCGACCACAGCAGAAGAAAGAGAAAGGACGAATGTCGTCCCCTATGCCTTAGCCATGGGCTCTGTATAGTATGCCATGCTGTGTACCGCACCTGTGTGTGCCTTGTCATGAGTCCGTCAAGGGGTACAAGAGTGATCCAGGAGTTGATCACTGGACAGCGGTCAAGATCATCCTTAGTAACTAAAAGACTAAGGAAATGTTTCTTGATTATGGAGGTAAGAAGAGTTCTTCGTAAAGAGTTACGTCGATGCAAGCTTTGACACCAATCCCGATGACTCTTAGTAGCAATCCGGATACGTATAGTAGAGCAGCCATTTGGAATAGCTCCAAGTGGAGTGTGGTAGCAGTGTTTACAGTTTGACATAGAGATTTGCAAAGTACACACGGATCTAAATATCGCAGACCCGTTGACTATAAGACCTCTCTCACATACAAAGCATGATTGAGCCCCAAAACTCATTGGGTGTTAGATTCATAGCAATGCGAATCACATGGTGATGTGAACTAGATTATTGACTCTAGTGCAAGTGGGAGACCATTGGAAATATGCCACAGAGGCAATAATAAATTGGTTATTATCATATTTCCTTGTTCAGGATAATCGTTTATTATCCATGCTATAATTGTGTTGATCAGAAACTCACATGTGTGGATACATAGATAACACCATGTCCCTAGTATGCCTCTAATAGACTAGCACGTTGATCAAAGATGGCTATGGTTTCTTAGTCATGGACATGAGATGACATTTGATAATGGGATCACGTCATTAGGAGAATGACGTGATGGAAAAGACCCAAACTACAAACGTAGCATATGATCGTGTCAGTTTATTGCTACTGTTTTCTGCATGTCAAGTATTTGTTCCTATGACCATGAGATCATGCAACTCACTGACACCGGAGGAGTACCTTGTGTGTATCAAACGTCGCAACGTAACTGGGTGACTATCAAGGTGCTCTACAGGTATCTCCGAAGGTGTCTGTTGGGTTGGCATGGATCAAGACTCGGATTTGGTACTCCGTGTGACGGAGATGTATCTCCGGGCCCACTCGATAATACAACATCACAATAAGCATTGCAAGCAATGTGACTTAGTATTAGTCACGGGATCTTGTATTACGGAATGAGTAAAAAGAATTGCCGGTAACGAGGTTGAACTAGGTATGGAGATACTGACGATCGAATCTCGGGCAAGTAACATACCGAAGAACAAAGGGAACATCATACGGGATTAACTGAATCCTTGACACAGAGGTTCGACCGATAAAGATCTTCGTAGAACATGTAGGAACCAATGTGGACATCCAGGTCCCGCTATTGGTTATTAATCGTAGAGGTGTCTCGGTCATGTCTACATAGTTCTTGAACCCGCAGGGTCTGCACACTTAAGGTTTGGTGACGTTTCGGTAGTATAGAATTATGTATGGTGGTGAACGAAGGTTGTTTGGAGTCCCAGATGATATCCAAGACGTCATGAGGAGCTCCGGAATGGTCCGGAGGTAAAGATTGATGTATAGGAAGTCCTATTTTGGTTGCCAGAAAAGTTTCGGGCTCATCGGTAGTGTACCGGGAGTGCCGGTAGTGTACCGGGAGACCATCGGGAGGGGTATTTCGACCCAAGTGGCTACATGGGCTGTGGGAGAGTGAATACCAGCCCTTGGTGGGCTGGGGTAAGTCGCACAAAGGGCCCACACGGCTGGGAAGAAAAAGCCCAAAAGGAAAAAAGGTGGAAAAAGGCAAAAAGGGCTAAATTAGGAAGGAGTCCTAATCCTACTAGGAGTGGAGGGGGAGGACTCCTCCCTCCTGGTTCGGCCGACCCAAGGGCTGGCTCCTTGGGAGCCAAGCCTCCTCCTCCTCTCCTCCTATATATACTAGAGGGTTTTAGGGTTTTGGCACAAGATTTTCAGCCACGTGCTACCCGTTCCTCTAGTGCATAGTTTCTCCTCTAGATCGGTTTTCTACAGTGCTTAGGCGAAGCCCTGCCGGAATTGCTCCACCACCATCGCCGCGGTGCCGTCACGCTATCGGAGAAATCGTCTACCTCTCTGCTCCCTCTTGCCAGATCAAGAAGGTGGAGATCGTCATCGAGCTGTACGTGTGCTGAACGCGGAGGTGCCGTCCGTTCGGCGCTAGATCGGAAGGACCGTGATCAAGATCGCGAGACAGATCATGATGAGATCGCGGGATGGATCGTGATGAGTTCGCGGGACGGATCGTGATTGGATCGCGGGATGGATCATTATGTGATCATGGGACGCTAGGCGATTTGGATCGCGAAGACGTTCGACTACACCAACCGCATTTCTTAACGCTTCCCGCTTAGCGATCTACAAGGGTATGTAGATCCACTCTCCCTCTCGTAGATGCTCATCACCATGGATAGATCTTGCGTGCACGTAGGAAATTTTTTGTTTCCCATGCAATGTAACCCAACAGCCCGACCTGCATCAGCATTTCGAAAACATTAAGGCTTTTGATATGACCGAGAACCTCAAGAGCATGATTCATATGCAGGCAAGGATCAAAAGGTTCAACGTCTGGCAATCCTTGATGGATTGTAAGCTGAAAGAGGGTGATCCACTGAGCCCACATGTGATCAAGATGATCGGATACATGCAAGCTTTGATCGGTTAGGCTTCCCACTTGGGGACGAATTGTCCATGCATACAATTCTGGTTCTCTTCCGACTAGCTATGGGGCATTCATCTCGAACTTCCATATGCATGACATGGAAAAGAAGCTCACTAAATTGCATGTGATGCTACAAATGGTAGAGGAGGATATCAAGGAAGGCATGCATCAAGTGTTGATGGTGTAGAACACCACAAAGTTCAAGAAAAGCTGGTCCAATAAAAAGACTAAGGCAAAGGGCAAGGAGGCAACTCATATGGTCGCCACCGTGCCCAAGTCGGGACCAAACATGGGGACCGTTTTCTTTCACTCCAAGGAAACCAGTCACTGAAAGAGGAACTGCAGCAAGTGGCTTGCCCATATAGGCAAGAAGACTGGAAGTGTCAATTCTTCTTCAGGTACACTTATTATATATGATATAGACATTTTTCTTCCTTATATTTATAGTAGCTCTTGGGTATATGGTACTGGCTCAGTTGTTCACATATGCAACTCGATGTAGGGGTTAAGAAGGACTAGGAATGTTGCAAGAGGAAGTTGACATATGTGTCGGGAATAAATCCAGAGTTGCTGCATTAGTCGTCGACACCATGCAACTTAATTTACCTTCAGGATTTGTAATGGACTTGATAATTGTTATTATGTTCCTGCATTAAGTCAAAACATTATTTCAGCCTCGTGCTTGATGAGGCAAGGTTATGAATTTAGTATTAAGGACAATGGTTGCTCTATTTACTTGAATAAAATGTTTAATGGCTTTGTGCCTGTTGTGAATGGGTTATTTATATTAGATCTGAAGGTGAATCGGTCTATAACATAAATGTCAATAGGCATAATGATACGAGGCAAGCCCATGTGTGTCGATCTTTCATGAATTGGAGGGGGATTCCATGAAGAACACGAAGAACACGGGGAAGAACTAGAGGAAAACACTAACGGCAAACACGATTACACATCCACTAGAATCACGATAGCACACGAGGAATGAGATCCTTAGGAAAAACAACGATACAAGTAGCCATACGCGATCTCCCACTCCAGAAGGAGGGGCCTTGGTATTCTGGAGGATCTTCCCTCATAAGGGGCCTTGACATCCACTAGGGATCTTCTCCTATAGAGGCATCTCCATGGGAGAGGTAGTGGAAGGAGCTAGGCTCAACTATCAAAGAGCAAACCTAAGCTAACCCTAAAATGAGGAGGGGCCGGAGTATATATAGTCCTATTCTCGAAAGGTTAAGGGAGAGGGAGTTACATGGGCCTTGGGCCCGAGTGGCAGTACTCTGTGTAGGCCGAGAGTTCCGGGTTGGCTCCACGCTTTCCCGAATGTTGGCACAGGCTTCAGTAGTTGGATGACAGTGGGCCGAAAGTTCTGGGCCGACCGGAAGGTCCGGGGGCCGGAAGCTCTCGGGAGGTTCCGGGCGGGCTCCGGGCTTTTCCGAGTGTTGGCGCGGGCTTCGGTTGCTAGATGACGGTGGGCCGGAAGTTCTAGGCTGGCCGGAAGGTTCTGGGTCGGAAGCTCGGGGCTGGTCGGAAGTTTCGGGCTACCTAGAAGCTTGTTCCCGGTGTTGGCTCCTTCTCCTCCTCGGCCTTGGTCTTGTGGATGATTCCATGGTCATTTGGATACACAGGGTTTCATGGTGAGGTAGCATCCTAGTTCCTTTGCCATCAAAGTCCTGCTCGAAGAGGAGTGAGTTCACCTTAGCTTCAATTTCGCATGAAGCTGCACTTGTCAATGGGCCGCTTGGTGATTGGGTTGAAGGTGCCCTCTTCATGGGGATGATGGTGGGATGCTCCGCATCATCTCCCCCTTGAGGAAGATCCGACCTCGGATCAAGATCTTCATCTCCATGAAATGAGGAGAGGTCCGCGACATTGAAGGTGTCGCTCATGTTGTACTTGTCATGCGGTGAAGGGCTTATTACCCCTAGGTAGGCCAAAGCTATGGGGTTCTCTCCCTCGCTTCAAGAAAAATCACGTCGCCGACTCGTCCTTGGCCGGCGAGCATGTTGCCAGTTGCCTCATGGCGGCTGGCGCGCGTCCAGCAGGCTCGTTGCCGGCTAGCTCATGGTCAGCTGACCAAGGAGCCGGTTCGGCCCTGGCCGACTGGGCCACGGTCGACTACCTCCAGGTCAGCTCTTTCGTTGACCCTTGAGCAAACAAGCCCCGTCCCATCTCTCTGCGTGTGGGTACGATGACAAGATAAGATCCCCACAATGGACCCCGACGCGGCCATAGTGATCGCTGACACGATAGCGCGCATGGCTACAGTCTACCCGGTCGTACTACTGACCTTGGCTGACCACGACCGGGCGGGGAAACCGGCATGCCTCAGCCCACTCCATTATGTACCCCCCCGTGTGGGTACATCACTACCGGCCGTACCAGAGACCTCGGCGGGCTGGCGCAAGGCGACACCGCGTGGGCGGCCCGTGTGTGGCAGGTGGGTGTGGGCCAATCACGGAGTCGGCTGGCGGGCCCTAGTGAGCGACGGGACCACGCAGCCGGTGGGCCCTACGGGCGACGAGACGGCTCGATGGGTGGACACCCTGGCTAGCCGGAGTGGTTTCCATCCGGGTCCCCCTACCCAATAGTTTAGGGATATTGTAAGCCAGGGGGTTGGCCTATAAAACTCCCTGAGCTCCCCATGCATAGGGGGGCTCATTGGAAACACACACACACGGGACCTCGTCCTCCCACACCCACTCACGTAGCGAAGGAGAAGGAGTCGTCTCCTCCTTCCTCCACCTCCAGGAAACAGCTCCAGGAGCACCATTGTAACCACCCTCATCTATCAACCTAGACCAAGCAGGACTAGGGGGATTACCTGCCCACGGAGGGCCTTGAACCTGGGTACATCGTGCGTCCACCGCCGCTTGTGCCTAATACCGCTCTCGGATCCCGTCGGTGTCCTCTGGCCCCAACCACCTTCGATAAGGCTACCCATGGCATCTGTCATGAGAAAACGACGACATTTGGCACCCACCATGGGGTTGTACGCGGCGCCGGCCAGAGTCACGCTCCGAACGGGAACCTTCATCACCTCCTTCGGCCACTCTGCGTCCGGATGGAACCACAGGCACGTGGGGCTTGCTCCGGCAGGCCCTACGGGCAGCAATGTCGGTTTCCCTAACAAACGCCTCGGCGGCGATCTCGCATGTGGTATCGCCATGCTCACTGAGCGCTTTGGCAAGCTGAGCCTCGTCGATGAGCCAGCAAACGACGAGTACCCTAGCCAGGTGCTCTGCTACACCAATTCGCCCTCCTCCATCGGGGCTCTCCTCCCAGTCGAGTCCAATGGCTCCCACATCCACATGGGGGAGATGGTCACTTCTTCATCTTCCTCCTCCGGCCTTGCGCAGCGCGAGGCCCACGTGGCCGCTGCCCGCGCCGCACCTCGGATCCGCTTGGCGCTACCCTCAGGGGGCTGAGCACTCCCATTGTCCCAACGGCTAACCCAGACACCGTCGCAGCAGAGATGGAGGTGGCTTGCCACCTGCTGTTCGAGGACGCCAGCGCCCTCGTGGCTGAGAGGCGCCGTATGGAGGCCACTCAGCGGGAGTATGCCTCCGCTTACGGTCTCACCCCAGCTGGTACCGAGCCCAGCCGGCGTGGGGTTGTGCGCGACCGCGACCGTGTGGTCATGGAAATCCTTGGCGGCAACTTGCCCGTCTATGACACCCCCGCGGCCAACATGCGGGCCGCCAAGGTAGCCGACGAGGACTTGGCTACCTTGATAGGCGAAGAGCATGCCTCGCGCGAGCGACACATCAAAGACCTCATCGACATCGCCAATGAGCAGCAGCTCCTGCTCACCCCTGGTGGAGGCACCTTCGAGGGTCCCCATCCTGAAGGCGAGGGTATGGGGGCTGCTAGCTGTCACCCGGCTCAACACTCCTGCTCCCCTCGCGTCTTCGGCCGGTGGGCTGAGGCAAGCAACCCCCAGCGTTGCCAGCTACCGGGGAACGAGCAGCCGGCTATGAATAGCCGGCGCGGCAACAATCCGGCTCGCAGCAACTGCCGCAACGAGGCGCTGGCTGGCAGTAGCCGGCACAGCCGTGGGTACACGCCACCTCCGTGGCACGAACCGACGCGGTCCCTCTTGTCGGTCGTCCGCCCGGAGCTCGCGACCTGGCTCAGACCACAGGTCCCCCACAGCGACGATGATGCGCACCTCCCCCTCGACCGACAAGCGTAGTCGGCCCTCCTCGAGGGGGAGGGCTCGATCGGTCCGGCATGCTTCGGCCCCCGGATCTGTAACGAGCCATTCCCGACCAGCTTCACTCTTCCCCGGGACACCTGAAGTACAACGGCGCCGCCAAGCCCGAGAACTGGCTGATCGACTACACCACCGCAGTCGGCATCGCCAGTGGGAAAAGGCTTGTAGCCGTCTGCTATGCTCCCCTCATGTTGATCGACTCGGCTCGCACCTGGCTCAACAGCCTTGTGGCCGACAGCATCAACACCTGGACTGACTACGAAGAAGTGTTCGTCCGCAACTTCACCGGCACGTACAAGTGGCCAGGTCATCCCCGCGAACTAGCCATGTGCGTTCAGGGGTCGGACGAGGCCATCTAGTACTTCATCGAAGGCTGTAGAGATGACACCTACCTCAAGCACAAGCTCCTCTGCTCCGAGCCGGCTACGCTGGCGGAACTCATGGCCAAGGCAAACAAGTATGCCAAGGCCGACTCCACAATCTGAGTCAAGACAACCATGCCTGCCCAGGCGGCATTGACGTCAGCTGCGTCACAGCCGGCTGCCGAAAACCGGCAGCCGCAGAACAACAAGCGCAAAACCGACCAGCCCGACACCCGCTACGAAAGCCAGCAGGTCGCCACCGTCGAGGAAGAGGAGTCAGCTGCCCAGCCTTCCCGCCAGCATCAACGCACTGGCAAGGCTGCCTGGCAGCCCAAGCTCACATTCGAGCAAATGCTCGACCTCCCCTACAAGAATCATTCTAGAGCCAAGCCCTCCACGCACACGCTCCGGTAGTGCAGCTTGTCACACTGACTGGCCCAAGGGGACGGCCTTCCGGCTACCCCCCCTGATAGAGGCGAAGTTGTCCCTGTCTTTCGATGAGATGATGGCTATCGTTTTTGGTGGAGTAGACTTTGACGATCCGACTACGAACGTGTGATGACGCCGCGCCTTAGCAATCGCTAAACCAACTCCGAGAGGTTATTGACCATGCCGAAGCACGATCAACCTGACCACGAGGGTCTGTTTCCTACATGCAAACAAAGAACAAGGAAGAAACTAAGATTGCAATCTGGATATAGCGAATATAAGAGGAAAACTTTATTGATGAAGTGGGGTTCTGTAACGCCTTTGTCTGGTCGTGGAACACAAACGAAGAACGCGAAGTTGCAGCTAAGGTGAACTTGTAATCTAAACAAAACCTAACCCTAAAACGACACCCTAAGGGCTGTATATATGGGGGAATAGAGAGGAATTTCGTGGCCCCTTGGAGGAGGGGTCCGAAACCGACCTTAACTCAGTTTCCCCATACATACGGACTCTAAAAACAGCCTATAATATGGTATTTTGAAATTACATGGGCCTGGCCCAACAATAAGGTGGCGCAGCACCTATATTAGCCTAGGGACGAATTTTATAAAGTAGCATCATGCATATTTCGTCCAAGGCTTCTTGCTCCCATTATGGTGGCTTCAAAGTGCGAAAATCATCACTGGAAGCTCCATTGTTCTTTCCCCCGCGCGCACCTTCTTCTCCATGCTTGATCCCGCTCACATGGTCATCCTTCTTGTCCATGCCAGGTCCTTCATTCATAAGTAAAAAAAAGTATCTAATTTAGGCAGCATCATATGTTCATGAACATTAGAAGGATTTGCAAGAAACGAAAGTACCTGGTAATTCAATTGACGTGCGCGAGCTCTAGTAATTGGTCCTGTAGGTATAGCAGTCGGAGTTGTGGGTGTAGCATTAGCAGGGATGTCCTCATCATCCTCCCCTTCTTGAATTGAAGTCGTCCTCGACGGAAGCTCATCTTCCTCACCCAAATAAGGCTTCAAATCTGCAATGTTAAAAGTGGAGCTAACCCCAATCTCTACAGGCAGCTCAAGTTTATATGCATTATCATTTATTTTCTCTAACACATTAGAAGGACCATCAGCACGTGGCATTAGCTTTGACTTACGCAAATCAAGAAATCTATCCTGACGCAAATGTAACCAAACAAGATCTCCAGGTGCAAAGACAAGATGCTTTCTACCCTTATCTCCAGCAATTTTGTATTTAGCATTCATACGCTCAATGTTTTCCTTCGTTAACTCATGCATCTTTAATATCAATTCAGCATGTTCTTTAGCATCAAAATTAACCTTCTCCGAAAATGGAAGAGGCAACAAATCAATAGGTGCACGAGGTAAGTAACCATACACAACTTCAAAAGGGCAAATCTTAGTGGTAGAATGTAGCGAACGATTATAAGCAAATTCAATATGAGGCAAGCATTCTTCCCACATTTTCAGGTTATTTTTCAAAACAGCCCTAAGCATAGTAGACAATGATCTATTGACTACTTCAGTTTGGCCATCAGTTTGGGGATGACATGTAGTACTAAAAAGTAGTTTAGTCCCCAACTTAGCCCATAAACATCTCCAAAAGTGGCTAAGAAATTTAGCATCCTGATCTGAAACAATGGTATTTGGCACACCATGCAACCAAATACTTTCATGAAAGAACAAATCAGCAACATGAGCAGCAACATCACTTTTATGACATGGTATAAAGTGTGCCATTTTGGAAAATCTATCCACGACAACAAATATTCTATCCCTCCCCTTCTTTGTTCGAGGTAAACCTAAAACAAAGTCCATAGATATATCCTCCCAAGGAACACTAGGTACAGGCAAAGGCATATATAAACCATGAGGATTGAGTCGTGACTTGGCTTTTTGACATGTAGTGCAGCGAGCAACAAAACGCTCAACATCCCGTCTCATCTTTGGCCAAAAGAAATGTGTAGAAAGTACGTCCTCCGTCTTCTTCATGCCAAAGTGTCCCATTAATCCTCCTCCGTGTGCCTCCTGTAACAACAAAAGACGAACGGAGCTAGCTAGAATGCATAGCTTGTTAGCACAGAACACAAATCCATCATTAATAACGAACTTGTTCCATGTTCTCCCTTCTTTACAATGTTGCAACACATCTCTTAATTCAGCATCATGCACATATTGATCTTTGATTATCTCCAAACCAAATATTTTAAAGTCAAGTTGTGAAAGCATAGTATAACGACGAGACAAAGCATCAACAATAACATTTTCTTTACCCTTCTTGTGTTTAATGACATCAGGGAAATTCTCAATGAATTCAACCCATTTAGCATGTCTACGGTTCAGTTTTGCTTGACTTTTAATATGTTTCAAAGATTCATGACCAGAATGTATATCAAATTCTTTGGGCCATAAATAATGTTGCCATGTTTCCAAAGTCCGAACAAGAGCATATAATTCCTTATCATAAGTAGAATAATTCAGACTAGGCGCACTCATTTTTTCAAAATAGTACGCAACAGGTTTACCATCTTGTAATAACACACCTCCTAACCCAATTCCACTAGCATCACATTCAAGCTCGAAAGTCTAATTAAAATTAGGAAGTTGGAGTAAAGGAGCATGTGTTAACTTATCTTTCAAGACCATGAAGGCTTCTTCCTGTGCGGTACCCCAAGAAAAAGGCACATCCTTCTTTTGTAAGCTCATTGAGAGGCGCAACAATGGTGCTGAAATCTCTCACAAAACGCCTATAGAAACCAGCGAGGCCAAGAAAACTCATCACTTGTGTGACCGTTTTGGGCTGCGGCCACCTCTCCATAGCTTCAATCTTGGCTTTATCAACTTCAATTCCCTGTGGAGTAACAACATAGCCAAGAAAAGATACTCGGTCGGTGCAAAAGGTGCACTTCCCAAGGTTACCAAACAAACGTGCATCACGTAGAGCAATAAAAACAGCACATAGATGTTCCAAATGTTCCTCCAAAGATCTACTAAAAATCAATATATAATCAAAATAGACTACCACAAATCGTCCTATGAAGGCACGTAAAACCTCGTTCATTAATCTCATGAAAGTGCTAGGTGCATTAGTTAACCCAAAAGGCATGACTAACCACTCATATAATCCAAACTTAGTTTTGAATGCTGTTTTCCATTCATCTCCCAATTTCATACGAATTTGATGGTATCCACTACGCAAATTAACTTTGGAGAAAATTGTAGAACCACTTAATTCATCAAGCATATCATCTAGTCTAGGAATAGGACGATGATAATGAATAGTAATATTATTAATGCCTCTACAATCCACACACATGCGCGATGTACCTTTCTTTTTAGGCACTAGAATAATAGCAACAACACAAGGACTAAGGGATTCAAATATATAACCTTTGTCAAGCAGCTCCTGTACTTGATGCATAATCTCCTTTGTCTCCTCTGGATTGGTACGGTATGGCGCACGGTTGGGTAGGGATGCACCGGGAATTAAGTCAATCTGATGCTCAATCCCACGAATAGGTGGTAATCCCGGTGGCACGTCTTGTGGGAAGACATCAGCGAACTCCTGCAAAATGTTAATGACAGCAGGAGACAAAGAGGGAGGCATGTCCTCGAATGAAAATAATACCTCTTTGCATACAAATGCATAGCAAACAGATGTAGCAACATCCAAATCATTAATATTAGATTTAGTAGCAAGTAAACGTCCACTCTTCAATTTTATTTCGGATGCAACATTAGATGATGGTTTATTATGCTTATGGTGTTGCTCAAATTCCTGTGCTACAATCTGATTTTCACTCTTATTTTTCTCCTGTTTTGCTTTACTAGCTCTACCAATGGCATCTTTCATAATATGTTCCGGAGACATAGGAAGCAAAGTGAAATTTTGATCCTTATGAACAAGAGTATACTGATTTGTCCTACCATGGTGTACGGAATTTTTATTAAACTGTCATGGCCTACCAAGTAGAACAGAACATGCTTGCATAGGTACCACATCACAATCCACATAATCAGAATATGTAGCAATGCTAAAATGCACACGAACAATACGTGTTATCTTAACCTTGCCACTATTGTTGAACCATTAGATGTAATAAGGATGAGGATGTGGTCTGGTGGTTAGAGACAGCTTCTCCACCATCTCCATGCTAGCCAAGTTATTGCAACTCCCTCCATCGATGATGATGCGAACAGAACGCTCCTTCACAACTCCCTTTGTGTGGAATAAGTTGTGCCTCTGATTTTGTTCAGCCTGTGTAACCTGCACACTGAGAACAAGTTGAGCAACTAAACTTTCATACCTGTGAGCGTAATCAGCAGCCATGTAGTGTGTCTCTAGTTCTGCATCATTGCTACCCTGTTCTTCACTTGCAATGAGAGCTAAAGTCTCCTCATCATAATCACTAGCGGACGCATATCCACCATCCTCAGTAACAATCATTACACGCTTGGAAGGGCATTCTCTCGCAAAGTGACCTCCACCCTTGCAACGACGGCATATAACCTCATGGGTTTGCCCTGTGGATGCAATAGATGAAGAAGAGCTCTGTGCAGGCCCAGAAGGTGTGCTCTTCGTAAAGGGTGGAGTAGGAGCATGTTTCCTGGTATCGCGGTTGGAGTTGGAGGTGGAAGTAGGTGGTGTTGCAGCAGGACGTGCGGAAGTAGAGGAGGTACGTGGCGTCCATGATGAAGTGCGACCTGCAGAAAAAGTGGTTCTCACCATTGCCTGTTGATCCTGCACTTCACGTTCAACTTCGCAAGCAAGATAAAAAAACGAGTGATTGTGTTATACTCCTTATACTTTAGAATAGTCTAAATCTCTCTATTTAATCCACCCATAAAACGTGCAAGCATGGCTTCATTCTCCTCAACAATACCACATCTAATCATGCCAGTTTGTAATTCCTGATAACATTCTTCTAGAGAATTTTTTCCTTGTCTTAAACGCTGCAAATTTTGAAGCAATTCATGTTGATAATAAGGTGGCACCCAACGATTATGCATAGCAGTTTTCAAAGCAGCCCAAGTAGTTGGAATATTAGCATGGTGTATTCTACAATGTTCTGACCACCAAACACAAGCAAAACTAGTGACAGAACAAATAGGAGCAGCAACACGTCTATCCTCGAAAAATTGTAAGCATTTAAAACGTTGTTCTCTTTCTAACTCCCATGTAAGATATATATCAGGAACATATCTACCCTCAAACGTCAAAATATTCAATTTAAGTTTAGGGAGATGGTCATGATCCCATACCTGAGGGGGTGGTGCAGCCCTACCATTACGGTTGTAGCCATGTGGTCGACCCAGTGCGTATCGTGGTGGTTGCCCCTGAGGCTGATCTGGAGCAATCTCTCCCTTATCATCGTAATCACCCTCATAATCTTCAACTTGCTCAATGACAGTAGCAGCAGGAGCCACAGAAGTAGCAGCAGTATCAATAGTACCAGGATGTTGGCCTTGGCCGAGAGGCACACGTCGCGCTCGTCGTTCGAAAGGTATAGGAGCTGCAGCTAGTGGTGGTAGACGGCAAGCACCTCATTAAACTTGGCGTCCATCTTGGTGTCGAATGTCTTCTCCAAACCATCGAGCTTCTCCATGGCCTCTCCAAAGTTGGTCACGAAGTCTTGTACCTTGTCAACCATCATTTGCTAAAATTTATCATAGAGCGCTTTGTTGGTCATGCTCTCAAGTCGCTCCCGTCGTCGTGTGATCCTGACACGGTTAGCAGAAATAGGAAAGACACAAGAATACGAAACCTACAGACTACTGGGATGTGGTGGTGGTGGTGGTGGTGGTGTGTCACAAATCCTTTAAGCGAATCTCAAATTCTTACCAGTTCTTACCCAGCAGCAGGCGGTGATCGGCAACCATTGTAGTCAAAACTCTCAAAGCTTGGATAGAGCGATTGCCAGGTGGTGTCAAACACAGGACGTAGATGTATGTGGAGCTGGGATGGCTTATAATATGGTAGCAAAAAGGGTTAGCAATAATCAATTCAGAGATGCAAGGTTGAATAAACGCTCAACGACGGTACTATGCTGGTCCTAGGCTAGACTGTACTAGAGGCGCGAGCCTAAAACACCAACAAAATCACGACGCTACACGTAATCAAGGGAAAAGCACACTCTGATTTTTTTTGATTTTTTTCGGAGCCTTTTTTTGCATTCTTTTTTTTCTTAAAAAATCACTACAATGGCGAGTGTCTCAAAACTCTTACCACGTCGTATAAGCAAGATGGGCATGAAATTTGTTGGACTAATTTTTTTTCTGGAGCAATTCGGGGGCTGCGACAACCAAAAATTTCGACAAAAATCACTAAGATGGCAAGTGTCTCAAAACGCTCCGAAGAACCTAAAACCAAGATAGGGAAAAAAAATTTAGCCAAAACTTTTTTGGGCCAAAACATGCTCTCCAAAGCGTGCTAGACTCTTTTTTTCCGACACCTACGCAGGTAGCAAAACACGAATCCGAAATCCAAAGGATCTCGAAACTAAACCTAAAACGAGCTGGGCTCGGATTGGTGGTGGTATATATGGACAACAATGGAGAGTGATGGTGGGTGGTGATATATGGCAGCGGTGATGATGGTGGTGGTATATGGCAACTATGAAGACGATGCGGTGGCGGCGTGACAACCTGTGAAAAGAACTCGAAACTGTAAAGGACTAGACACTAAGACCAGCAACTCGACAGGACGATGTAACCGCAAATTCAACAAAGCAAAATACTGAAAAGACTACGCAAAGGCTCAGATTGGTTCGGATATGATGATCTAACCCTAAATTTTTTTTGTGGCTTTTCGTGGACTAAAGGTATGAAGAACAGAGGCGATCTACACTACGAAAACTAGTAAAATTTCACCGAGCAACCTGGAAATCTGATACCACTTGATAGAGGCGAAGTTGTCCCTGTCTTTCGATGAGATGGTGGCTATCGTTTTTGGTGGAGTAGACTTTGATGATCCGACAACGAACGTGTGATGACGCCATGCCTTAGCATCGCTAAACCAACTCCGAGAGGTTATTGACCACGCCGGAGCACGATCAACCTGACCACGAGGGTCTGTTTCCTGCACGCAAACAAAGAACAAGCAAAAAACTAAGATTGCAATCTGGATATTGCGAATATAAGAGGAAAGCTTTATTGATGAAGTGGGGTTCTGTGACACCTTTGTCTGGTTATGGAACACAAACGAAGAACACGAAGTTGCAGCTATGGCGAACTTGTAATCTAAACAAAACCCAACCCTAAAACGACGCCCTAAGGGCTGTATATATGGGGGAATAGAGGGGAATTTCATGGCCCCGTGGAGGAGGGGTCCGAAACCGACCTTAACTCAGTTTCCCCATACATACGGACTCTAAAAACAGCCTATAATATGGTATTTCGAAATTACATGGGCCTGGCCCAACAATAAGGTGGCGCAGCACCTATATTAGCCTAGGGACGAATTTTATAAAGTAGCATCATGCATATTTCGTCCAAGGCTTCTTGCTCCCATTATGGTGGCTTCAAAGTGCGAAAATCTTCACTGGAAGCTCCATTGTTCTTTCCCGCGCACGCACCTTCTTCTCCATGCTTGATCCCGCTCCCATGGTCATCCTTCTTGTCCATGCCAGGTCCTTCATTCATAAGTAAAACCAAAGTATCTAATTTAGGCAGCAACATATGTTCATCAACATTAGAAGGATTTGCAAGAAACGAAAGCACCTGGTAATTCAATTGACGTGCGCGAGCTCTAGTAATTGGTCCTGTATGTATAGCAGTCGGAGTTGTGGGTGTAGCATTAGGAGGGATGTCCTCATCTCCTCCCGTCCCCGTGCCGCCTGCCCGAGCTCCGGCACCGATTCTGGCTCTCGCTCCAGCACCGGCTCCGGCCCAGAACAACGGTCGCCTGCTCGACCAGTTCCCTAACCGAAAAGGTTCCTACTTCATCTTCACCAGTGAAGAGATGGACAAGCACGCTCAGCGCTAGCTCCATCGCGAGGTGAATGACACCATGCCCACGACTCCCCAGTTCATGCACTGGTCCGAGAAGCCGGTTACCTAGAGCCAGGCAGACCATCCGGCCTTAATGCCTAACCCCCGCAACTACGCCCTTGTCCTCGACCCAACCATCGCCTCCGAGAGGCGTACCTGCCACTTCTCGCGGGTGCCGATTGATGGCCGCAGCAGCATCAACATCCTCTACCTCGACACGATGCAAAAAACTAGGGCTCAAGGCAGAAGATCTGCAAAAGAGGCGGACCGTGTTCCACGGCATCTTGCCGGGAAAGTCCTACATCCCCATTGGCAAGATCAAGCTCGACGTCCTCTTCGGTGGTCCCAGCCACTTCTGTCGTGAGCCGATATGGTTCGAGGTAGTGGACCTCGACAGTCCCTACCACACGCTGCTGGGCCAGCCGACTCTCGTCAAGTTCATAGTGGTCCCCCATTATGCCTACCTCAAGCTCAAGATGTCGGGTCCCAAGGGGATCATCACAGTCGACGGCGACTACAAGCTGTCCATCGCATGTGCTCGAGATGGCAGCCGGCTGGCCGAGGCCCTGGAGATAGCAGAGGAGAAGAGGCAGCTCAACCGGCTCATGGCCCTTGCCGCCAGCCAGCCGGCCGTGCCGGCTTCCCCCTAGCATTCGATCGGTGAGGCTTCGTTCCAGCCATCTAAGGACATGAGGCAGGTCTCGCTCGACCCGGCCAACCCCGAGCAGTGCGGCACCATAGCCTCCCGCCTCGACAACAAATAGGAAAGCGAGCTCGTCGACTTCCTCTGTGAGAATCAGGACATCTTTGCGTGGTCCCCCAAGGACATGCCAGGTGTTCTGAGGAAGTTCGCCAAGCAGAAGCTGCACGTACGACCTGACGCGAAACTGGTCAAGCAACCCCTACGCCCTTTCTCCGAGGAGAAGCGGCATACTATAGGAGAAGAGATCACCCGGATGCTCGCAGCCGGCTTCATCATGAACATTTCAAATTCAGTTATTAATAGAACGAATCACACTTTTACCACTAAACTATACCCGCTACATTGTCCTTTGTCAAGGATAGCCATTTGACAAGGAGGCTAATTCCCCCTTATTGAATTAGATGGAGAAGGTTCATGACACTATCTGGGTTGCTAACTCAATGGTAGAGTACTCGGCTTTTAAGTGCGACTATGATCTTTTACACATTTGATGAAACAACAAATTCGTCGAAACTCTTGGTAGAGTCTAGAAGACCACGACTGATCCTCAAAGGTAATGAATGGAAAAAATAGCATGTCGTAATAAAATCAATCTTTTTTGAATGGAATCCAAAATTACGATTTTCTGGGTCTAGTGAATAAATGGATAGAGCCTGGCTCCAATTCTGGTAAAATAAAAAAGCAACGAGCTTAACTTCCTAATTGGAATGATTCCCCGCTCTAATTAGACGTTAAAAATAGGTTAGTGCCGTCCACCCGGACTGGCTAGCCAACCCAGTCCTGGTGCTGAAGAAGAACAAGACATGGCGCATGTGCATCTACTAGACCAGCCTGGACAAGGCATACCCTAGGACCCGTTCGCCCTGCCGCGGATCGATCAAGTCATTGACTCCACGGCCGGCTATGACCTGCTGTCTTTCGTGGACACCTACTCCGGCTACCACCAGATCAAGCTGGACTCAAACGACCGGCTCAAGACCTCCTTCATCACCCCCTTCGGCGCCTACTGCTACATCACCATGTCCTTCGGCCTAAAAAATGTAGGCGCTACCTTCTAGAGCTGCATGTAGAAGTGTCTCCTGCCTCAGATAGGCAGGAACGTCCACGTCTACGTTGACGACA
Organism: Hordeum marinum; assembly: GCA_022496015.1. Taxonomy (NCBI): domain Eukaryota; kingdom Viridiplantae; phylum Streptophyta; class Magnoliopsida; order Poales; family Poaceae; genus Hordeum; species Hordeum marinum. Next base: position 163,956,130 of record CM039672.1, on the reverse strand, counting down.
TCGTCGTCAAGACCAAGAAGCACTTCAGCCTCCTTGACGAACTCCGAGAGACGTTCGCGAACCTACGCGAGTACAAGATCAAGCTCAAACCGGAGAAGTGCGTCTTTGGCGTCCCTGTCGGCCAGCTCCTGGGTTTCTTGGTGTCCTGATGAGGACATCCCTACTAATGCTACACCCACAACTCCGACTGCTATACATACAGGACCAATTACTGGAGCTCGCACACATCAATTGAATTACCAGGTACTTTCGTTTCTTGCAAATCCTTCTAATGTTCATGAACATATGATGCTGCATAAATTAGATACTTTTGTTTTACTTGTGAATGAAGGGCATGGACAAGAAGGATGACCATTGGAGCGGGATCAAGCATGGAGAAGAAGGTGCGCGCGCGGGAAAGAACAATGGAGCTTCCAATGATGATTTTCGCACTTTGAAGCCACCATAATGGGAGCAAGAAGCCTTGGACGAAATATGTATGATGCCACTTTATAAAATTCGTCCCTAGGCTAATATAGGTGTTGCGCCACCTTATTTTTGGGCCAGGCCCATGTAATTTCGAAATACCATATGATCGGCTATTTTTAGAGTCCGTATGTATGGGGAAACTGAGTTAGGGTCGGTTTCGGACCCCTCCTCCAAGGGGCCACGAAATTCCCCTCTATTCCCCCATATATACAGCCCTTAGGGCGTCATTTTAGGTTTGGGTTTTGTTTAGATTATAAGTTCTCCATAGCTGCAACTTTGCGTTCTTTGTTTGTGTTCCACGACCAGACAAAGGCGTCACAGAACCCCACTTCATCAATAAAGCTTTCCTCTTATATTCGCAATATCCAGATTGCAATCTTAGTTTCTTGCTTGTTCTTCGTTTGCGTGCAGGAAACAGACCCTCGTGGTCAGGTTGATCGTGCTCCGGCGTGGTCAATAACCTCTCGGAGTTGGTTTAGCGATTGCTATGGCGCGGCGTCATCACACGTTCGTAGTCGGATCGACAAAGTCTACTCCACTAAAACGATAGCCACCAGCTCATCGAAAGACAGGGACAACTTCGCCTCTATCAAGTGGTGTCAGATTTCCAGGTTGCTCGGTGAGATTTTATCAGTTTTCGTAGTTTAGATCGCATCTGTTTCTTCATACCTTTAGTCCACGAAAAAGCCAAAAAAAATTAGGGTTAGATCATCATATCCGAACCAATCTGAGCCTTTGCATAGTCTTTTCAGTATTTTGCTTTGTTGAATTGGCGGTTACATCGTCGTGTCGAGTTGCTGGTCTTAATGTCTAGTCCTTTAGAGTTTCGAGTTCTATTCACAGGTTGTCACACCGCCAACGCATCATCTTCATAGTCTCCATATACCACCACCATCATCACCGCTGTCAGATATCACCACCCACTATCCATTGGTGTCCATATATACCACCACCAATCCGAGTCCACCTCATTTTAGATTTAGTTTCGAGATCATTTTGATTTCGGATTCGCGTTGTGCTACCTGCATAGTCTGGCACGCTTTCTAGAGCACGTTTTGGCCCCAAAAAAATTCGGCCGAAAATATTTTTTCCCAATCTTGATTTTAGGTTCTCCGGAGCGTTTTGAGACACTTGCTATCATAGTGATTTTTGTCGAAATTTTTGGTCGTCGCAGCCCCCGGATTGCTCCAGAAAAAAAAATAGTCAAAAAAATTTCGTGCCCATCTTGCTTATACGACGTGGCAAGAGTTTTGAGACACTCGCCATTGTAGTGATTTTTTGAGCAAAAAAAAAAGAGGCGCCGACAGAAAAATAATAATAATTCAAAGTGTGCTCTTTCCTTGATTATGTGTAGCGTCATGATTTTGTTGGTGCTTTAGGCTCGCGTCTCTAGTACGGGTCTAGCCTAGGACCAGCACAGTACCGTCGTTGAGCGTTTATTCAACCTTGCATCTCTGAATTGATTATTGCTAACCCTTTTTGCTACCATATTATAAGCCATCCCAGCTCCACATACATCTACGTCGTGTGTTTGACACCACCTGGCAATCGCTCTATCCAAGCTTTGAGAGTTTTGACTACAATGGTTGCCGATCACCGCCTGCTGCTGGGTAAGAACTGGTAAGAATTTGAGATTCGCTTAAAGGATTTGTGACACACCACCACCACCACCACCACGTCCCAGTAGTCCGTAGGTTTCATATTCTTGCGTGTTTCCTATTTGCTAACCATGCCAGGATCACACGACAATGAGATCGACTGGGAGAGCATGACCAACAAAGCGCTATATGATAAATTTCAGCAAATGATGGCTGACCAGGTACAAGACTTCGTGACCAACTTTGGAGAGGCCATGGAGAAGCTAGATGGTTTGGAGAAGACCTTTGACACCAAGATGGACGCCAAGTTCAATGAGGTGCTTGCCCGTCTACCACCACCAGCTGCAGCTCCTATTCCTTTCGAACGACGAGCACGACGTGTGCCTCTCGGCCAAGCCCAACATACTGGTACTGTTGATACTGCTGCTATTTTTGTGGCACGTGCTGCTACTGTCGTTGAGCAAGTTGACGATTATGATGGTGATTACGATGATGAGGGAGAGGTTGCTCCCGATCAGCCTCAGGGGCAACCACCACCATACGCACCAGGTCGACCACATGGGTACAACCGTAACGGTAGGGCTGCCCCACCCCCTCAGGTATGGGATCATGACCATCTCCCTAAACTTAAATTGAATATTCCGACGTTTGAGGGTAGATATGTTTCAGATATATATCTTACATGGGAGTTAGAAACAGAACAACGTTTTACATGCTTACAATTTCCTGAGGATAGACGTATTGCTGCTGCTGTTTGTTCATTCACTAATTTTGCTTGTGTTTGGTGGTCAGAACATTGTAGAATACACCATGCTAATATTCCAACTACTTGGGCTGCTTTGAAAACTGCTATGCGTAATCGTTGGGTGCCACCTTATTATGAACATGAATTGCTTCAAAATTTGCAGCGTTTAAGACAAGGAAAAAATTCTGTAGAAGAATATTATCAGGAATTACAAACTGGTATGATTAGATGTGGTATTGTTGAGGAGAATGAAGCTATGCTTGCACGTTTTATGGGTGGATTAAATAGAGAGATTCGGACTATTCTAGAGTATAAGGAGTATAACACTATCACTCGTTTATTCCATCTTGCTTGCAAAGCTGAACGTGAAGTGCGGGATCGACAGGCAATGGCGAGAACTACTTTTTCTGCAGGTCGCACTTCATCATGGATGCCACGTACCTCATCTACTTCCACACGTCCTGCTACAACACCACCTACTTCAACCTCCAACTCCAACCGCGATACTAGGAAACAGGCTCCTACTCCACCCTCTACGAAGAGCACACCTTCTGGGCCTGCACAGAGCTCTTCTTCATCTATTGCATCCACAGGGCAAACACATGATGTTATATGCCGTCGTTGCAAGGGTGGAGGTCACTTTGCGAGAGAATGCCCTTCCAAGCGTGTCATGATTGTTACTGAGGATGGTGGATATGCGTCTGCTAGTGATTATGATGAGGAGACTTTGGCTCTCATTGCAAGTGAAGAACACGATGGCGACGATGTAGAACCAGAAACACACTACATGGCTGCTGATTACGCTGACAAGTATGAAAGTTTAGTTGCTCAACGAGTTCTCGGTGTGCAGGTTACACAGGCTGAACAAAATCAGAGGCACAACTTGTTCCACACAAAGGGAGTTGTGAAGGAGTGTTCTATTCGCATCATCATCGATGGAGGGAGTTGCAATAACTTGGCTAGCATGGAGATGGTGGAGAAGCTGTCTCTAACCACCAAACCACATCCTCATCCTTATTACATCCAATGGTTCAACAATAGTGGCAAGGTTAAGGTAACACGTACTGTTCGTGTGCATTTTAGCATTGCGACATATTATGATTATTTGGATTGTGACGTGGTACCCATGCAAGCATGTTTTGTTTTACTTGGTAGACCATGGCAGTTTGATAAAAAATTTGTACACCATGGTAGGACAAATCAGTATACTCTTGTTCATAAGGATCATAATATCACTTTGCTTCCTATGTCTCCTAAACATATTATGAAAGATGACATTGCAAGAGCTAGTAAAGCAAAACAGGAGAAAAATAAGAGTGAAAATCAGATTGTAGCACAGGAATTTGAGCAACACCATAAGCATAATAAACCATCATCTATTGTTGCCTCCGAAATAAAATTGAAGAGTGGATGTTTACTTGCTACTAAATCTGATATTAATGGTTTGGATGTTGCTACATCTGTTTGCTATGCTTTTGTATACAAAGAGCTAGTAAGTCAATCTGATGCTAAATCTGATATTTTCATTCGAGGACATGCCTCCCTCTTTGCCTCCTGTTGTCATTAACATTTTGCAGGAGTTCGCTGACGTCTTTCCACAAGACGTGCCACCGAGATTACCGCCTATTCGTGGGATTGAGCATCAGATTGACTTAATTCCCGATGCATCCCTACCCAACCATGCGCCCTACCGTACCAATCCAAAGGAGACAAAGGAGATTATGCGTCAAGTACAGGAGCAGCTTGACAAAGGATATATACGTGAATCCCTTAGTCCTTGTGTTGTTCCTATTATTCTACTGCCTAAAAAGGATGGTACATTGCGCATGTGTGTGGATTGTAGAGGCATTAATAATATGACTATTCGTTATCGTCATCCTATTCCTAGACTAGATGATATGCTTGATGAATTAAGGGGGTCTACAATTTTCTCCAAAGTTGATTTGCGTAGTGGATACCATCAAATTCGTATGAAATTGGGAGATGAATGGAAAACAACATTTAAAACTAAGTTTGGATTATATGAGTGGTTAGTCATGCCTTTTGGGTTAACTAATGCACCTAGCACTTTCATGAGATTAATGAACGAGGTTTTACGTGCTTTCATTAGACGATTTATGGTAGTCTATTTTGATGATATATTGATTTTTAGTAGATCTTTTGAGGAACATTTGGAACATTTACGTGTTGTTTTTACTGCGCTACGTGATGCACATTTGTTTGGTAAACTTGGGAAGTGCACCTTTTGCACCGACCGAGTATCTTTTCTTGGCTATGTTGTTACTCCACAGGGAATTGAAGTTGATAAAGCCAACATTGAAGCTATTGAGAGTTGGCCGCAGCCCAAAACGGTCACACAAGTAAGGAGTTATCTTGGCCTCGCTGGTTTCTATAGGCGTTTTGTGTGACATTCCAGCACCATTGTTACGCCTCTCAATGAGCTTACAAAGAAGGACGTGCCTTTTTCTTGGGGTACCGCACAGGAAGAAGCCTTCACGGTCTTGAAAGATAAGTTAACACATGCTCCTTTACTCCAACTTCCTGATTTTAATAAGACTTTCGAGCTTGAATGTGATGCTAGTGGAATTGGGTTAGGAGGTGTGTTATTACAAGATGGTAAACCTGTTGCGTACTTTTCTGAAAAATTAAGTGGGCCTAGTCTGAATTATTCTACTTATCATAAGGAATTATATGCTCTTGTTCGGACTTTGGAAACATGGCAACATTATTTATGGCCCAAAGAATTTGTTATACATTCTGATCATGAATCTTTGAAACATATTAAAAGTCAAGCAAAACTAAACCGTAGACATGCTAAATGGGTTGAATTCATTGAGACTTTCCCTTATGTCATTAAACACAAGAAGGGTAAAGAAAATGTTATTGTTGATGCTTTGTCTCGTCGTTATACTATGCTTTCACAACTTGACTTTAAAATATTTGGTTTGAAGACCATCAAAGATCAATATGTGCATGATGCTGAATTTAGAGACGTGTTGCAGAATTGTAAAGAAGGGAGAACATGGAACAAGTTCGTTATTAATGATGGATTTGTGTTCCGTGCTAACAAGCTATGCATTCCAGCTAGCTCCGTTCGTCTTTTGTTGTTACAAGAGGCGCACGGAGGAGGATTAATGGGACACTTTGGCGTGAAGAAGACGGAGGACGTACTTTCTACACATTTCTTTTGGCCGATGAGACGGGATGTTGAGCGTTTTGTTGCTCGCTGCACTACATGTCAAAAAGCTAAGTCACGACTCAATCCTCATGGTTTATACATGCCTTTGCCTGTACCTAGTGTTCCTTGGGAGGATATATCTATGGACTTTGTTTTAGGTTTACCTCGAACAAAGAAGGGGAGGGATAGCATATTTGTTGTCGTGGATAGATTTTCCAAAATGGCACACTTTATACCATGTCATAAAAGTGATGTTGCTGCTCATGTTGCTGATTTGTTCTTTCGTGAAATTATTCGATTGCATGGTGTACCAAATACAATTGTTTCAGATCGTGATGCTAAATTTCTTAGCCATTTTTGGAGATGTTTATGGGCTAAGTTGGGGACTAAACTACTTTTTAGTACTACATGTCATCCCCAAACCGATGGCCAAACTGAAGTAGTCAATAGATCATTGTCTACTATGCTTAGGGCTGTTTTGAAGAATAACCTGAAAATGTGGGAAGAATGCTTGCCTCATATTGAATTTGCTTATAATCGTTCGCTACATTCTACCACTAAGATGTGCCCTTTTGAAGTTGTGTATGGTTTCTTACCTCGTGCACCTATTGATTTGTTGGCTCTTCCATCTTCGGAGAAGGTTAATTTTGATGCTAAAGAACGTGCTGAATTGATATTAAAGATGCATGAGTTAAGGAAAACATTGAGCGTATGAATGCTAAATACAAAATTGCGGGAGATAAGGGTAGAAAACATGTTGTCTTTGCACCTGGAGATCTTGTTTGGTTACATTTGCGTAAGGATAGATTTCCTGATTTGCGCAAGTCAAAGCTAATGCCACGTGCTGATGGTCCTTTTAAGGCGTTAGAGAAAATAAATGATAATGCATATAAAATTGAGCTGCCTGCAGAGTTTGGGGTTAGCCCCACTTTTAACATTGCAGATTTGAAGCCTTATTTGGGTGAGGAAGATGAGCTTCCGTCGAGGACGACTTCAGTTCAAGAAGGGGAGGATGATGAGGACATCCCTACTAATGGTACACCCACAACTCCGACTGCTATACATACAGGAACAATTACTAGAGCTCGCGCACATCAATTGAATTACCAGGTACTTTCGTTTCTTGCAAATCCTTCTAATGTTCATGAACATATGATGCTGCCTAAATTAGATACTTTTGTTTTACTTGTGAATGAAGGACCTGGCATGGACAAGAAGGATGACCATTGGAGCGGGATCAAGCATGGAGAAGAAGGTGCGCGCGCGGGAAAGAACAATGGAGCTTCCAATGATGATTTTCGCACTTTGAAGCCACCATAATGGGAGCAAGAAGCCTTGGACGAAATATGTATGATGCCACTTTATAAAATTCGTCCCTAGGCTAATATAGGTGTTGCGCCACCTTATTTTTGGGCCAGGCCAATGTAATTTCGAAATACCATATTATAGGCTACTTTTAGAGTCCGTATGTATGGGAAAACTGAGTTAGGGTCGGTTTCGGACCCCTCCTCCAAGGGGCCACGAAATTCCCCTCTATTCCCCCATATATACAGCCCTTAGGTTTGGGTTTTGTTTAGATTATAAGTTCGCCATAGCTGCAACTTTGCGTTCTTCGTTTGTGTTCCTCGACCAGACAAAGGCGTCACAGAACCCCACTTCATCAATAAAGCTTTCCTCTTATATTCGCAATATCCAGATTGCAATCTTAGTTTCTTAATTGTTCTTCGTTTGCGTGCAGGAAACAGACCCTCGTGGTCAGGTTGATCGTGCTCCGGCGTGGTCAATAACCTCTCGGAGTTGGTTTAGCGATTGCTAAGGCGCGGCATCATCATACGTTCATAGTCGGATCGACAAAGTCTACTCCACCAAAACGATAGCCACCATCTCATCGAAAGACAGGGATAACTTCGCCTCCATCACGTCTGCTCGCGGCATCGAAGCTAACCCTGAGAAGATCAGGGCGATCAAGCGTATGCCCAAGCCGACCCAGCTCCGCGACGTCCATAAGTTCACCGGCTGCCTCGCCTCGCTCAGGCGGTTCATCAGCCGGCTGTGAGAGAAGGCTCTGCCCCTCTACGGGCTCCTGCGGAAGACGACTCTGGCCGAGCCGGGCCGCACCCTCATGAAGAAGCCAGCCATGTTCGACTGGCCCAACGAGGCGGACAAGGTCTTCCGTGGTCTTAAACGGGCCCTCACCAGTGCGCCCATCCTGGCCCCACCGGCAAAGAAGGAGCCCCTGCTCGCCTACATCGCGGCGACCACACGCGTCATGATGAGGACATTCCTAGTCCTTTAACATCTTTTTCCGTTGATGATGTTGTTGCACAAGACAAGTCCGATGAAATCAGAATTGGACCAATCACAAGAGCACGTGCAAAGCTACTAGAACAATAGGTGAATTCACTCTTAGTTGAATCTGACATTTGTATTAATGTGAATTTTATACTGCCTAAGTCTTTGCATATTTGTATGATCAGATTTGAAGAGAAGACAAGTTTGGCATGTGGAGATGAAGAGTTGCAGCGAGAAGAATGCCTACTAATGTCTAATATCAGCAAGTGCACGAGGGAGGAGAGGGAGCCGGTGCACAACATAAAAAGAAGGAAAATTAGAACCGGACTCGGATTGACTGCCAGGTGGCCCAGAATTGATATACGTGCAGAATCTGTGTCCGTGCTCCAAATAAGACGTGTAAATACAATTTGGAAAGCCTGAGTTGTGTGCTTTCCAAACTGTATACCCATAGCCCACAATTAGCTCCGAGCGAGTCGCAGTCGCTAAAACAATACGACGGTTGTTTTTTGCCAGTTTTCCAAATAGAGTTCGTTTAAGTTAGGAAAGTTAGAGATAGGTTTGTTTTCGACCCCAACCCTAAGTTGGACGTCCAGCAGTCTGTATATACCCTTGTAAGTCGTGGCTTTTAGGGTCAGACCACGTTTTGATTAAACTCATACCAGACCGAATTGCTTTAAGCATTCCTCTGTATTCATATTCCTCTTTGCATCGATCAGGAATATTTAACTACACCAAATTCGTATTGATAGGGTGTATTGGCTACTGAAAGTCAAGTGCTATTTGTCGTTCCATTGGGAATTTGGAGATTGCAGAACCACTTCGTGGTCGGCAGCTACGTGCGCAAGTGTGTGGTGTTGCGAATATCCATAGGGTTGAAGATCTGTTGCATTGGCAACGGGGAACAAACGGAGAGTTCGAGAGCATCTCACAAGTTATCCAGCCAGTTCATCATCGACATCATTCGCTCATTGAGAAGATCGGGCCGCCCCCTATCACGTCATCAGCGTCGTCCTGGTTGTCGAGTGGCCAGAGGAGCGCAAGATGCTGCCGGTCCAGCGCCCCATCTACTACCTCAGCGAGGTCCTCTCCGCCTCCAAGCAGAACTATCCCCACTACCTGAAGATGTGCTACGACATATACTTCACCGCCAAGAAGGTCAAGTAGTACTTCCAGGAGCACACCATCACCGTGGTGAGCACGGCCCCGCTGTGCGAGATCATGAGCGGCCGGGACTCCACCAGCCGGATCGCCAACTGGGTCATTGCCCTCGCCGACCATGAGATCCGGTACGAACCATGCACCGCCATCAAGTCGCGGGCCATGGCCGACTTCCTCGTCGACTGGGCGGAGAGCCAGTTTGTGCCGCCTCCCCCAAACTGTACTCATTGGCGCATGCACTTCAACGGCTCGAAGATGAGGACTAGCCTGAGAGCCGGCATAGTCCTCTCCTCCCCGAAGGGAGACCAACTCAAGTATGCTCTTCAGATCGACTTCGCCGCCTCCAACAACGTGGCCGAGTACGAGACGCTCGTCCATGGCCTCCGGCTCGCCAAGGAGGTTGGCATCAGGCATGACCTATGCTTCGGTGACTCCGACCTAGTGGAGCAGCAGGTCTCTGGAGAATGGGATGCCAGAGACGCCAACATGGCCAGCTATCGCTTCCCCGTCCAGTAGCCCATCGGCTCCATCAAGGGCTGTGAGTTCCACCACGTCCCCCGGGCAGACAACGAGGCGGCCGATGCGCAGGCAAAAATCGGCTCCACCCGGCAGGCCACCCAGCCATCGTCTCTCTCGAGCGACTGCTGTCACACCCTATGTTTTTATCACATTGTTATGTTTGGATTTATAAAATTTGGAGCCAACTGAATTTTTTTCAAAGTGCTTGTGCTTGTTTGAAATGATGTTTGTTTGCTTGATGATTGTGATGTATGGCACTCTTAGATTCTACCCCTCTCCATATTCATCTTCCTTGACCCAAACTTGTTTCCCAATGATCATGCCATGTGAATAGTGCCTAAAACAATTTTTACCAAATTTTGTTTTGACTAAAAATGATTTATTCAAATTAGGTTTTCAAAAACCCTTGAAATGAGGTTTGCACTTCAAGTCCTCAAATTGTGTGGATTCTTCTTTCCCAAAAGATTTATTTCAAACCTACTATATTTATGACTTCCCACAACCACCCAATATTATTTTTAAAGATTATTTTTATATTTTATTTAAAGGCTTTTTCTTAAGGCCATAAATGTTTTTTCATAGGGAAAAAATATTTAAACACCTTAAAAATATTTGAGAAAATCTAGGGAATCTTAGTGGACATATATTTTCCATATATATGAGTATCAACACAAGGGAATGTTCAGATCATGGGCAAAACCCCTCAAAACCCTTTCTGTTCAAATCAAGCTTTTGAAATATTTCTATAAGAAATATTCTCAATAAATCCCAAGAAAATTCCAGCAAGTCAACACTATCATAGGTGATGATCTTGCAAAGTTTCACCTCAATCCAAGTTGATTTGGTTCATCAAACCATCCCAAAACCCTGCATGTCCAGATTCAAATTTGAGCAACTTTACATTGTGAAGTTTATCCCCTTGACCTCAAACTTTTTGGCCATGATCTAACCACCAAATAATGATGCTACACTAAGTGGTGCATCAAGGGCAAAAATCTTAGCACAACTAGATCTATAGAAACCTGATTCTGTTAGTTTCTAGGGTTCACAAAGTTTCCATTGTCAACTTTTCCCACATGAGCTCAAACTTGGTGATCCATCTCATTATTACCTACCATTTGACCCTGTTAAATATCTCAGTAAGTGGGTAGATCTTTCTGGCCCAAATCACCACCAAACACCTTCTAGTCAATTCTAGAAACTACCCTTTTCACCCTTTTCACTATTTACCTTGCCCCCAAACTTTTACCACAACCTCTGGTAGAAACCTTGTACCTCCAGTGAAATCCTCATGGGCATGGCTCAATGATTGGGGGGGGGGGGGTTAAAACCTCCATTTTTACCCCTGGACAACACCCATTTCTCCCCCTCTCACCTTTCCTTCTGCCCTAAGGCACCTCCAGGACACCACTGCCCGTATGTGCCTTGTTTAAGCTTCCCTGGATTCTCTAGACACAAGTGGATGCGCCTAAGGTGCCAAGGGCATGCCCCGACATGCAGAGCTCGCACTCTGGAGCGTGCTACAGTGCACACCCGCATTATAGCCACTGCCCAACAGGCGCTCCTGACAACCTCGGGCCTCCCTAGCTTGTCCCTAGTGTCCCCCTCGATGTCCGCAACACGGAGGCTGGTCGGGCCCTTCCCTCTTCCCTCCTCCCGTGCGTGCCCGGAGCCGCCCCACTCGGCCAGTGAGTGTGCTCACACGCTCGAGGACCTAGCGCCTCCTCGCTCTCTCTCTCCCTTCCCTTGGACGAGGACCGCGCCCAGGATCTCCAAGGACACGTCCAGGAGCCCTCCCATGGCCCGTGGCGGCGCCCCTGTCCTCCCCGGCGCACCACGTCCATGGTGCACCAGCGGCCTCCTATTTAAAGTCCCTCGAGATCCGGGTCCTCTCCCCTCGCTCTCTCCTCCCCTCTGCTGCTCCCTAGTGCCTAGCCCCTCACCCCCCATGCTCGGAAGCCCACGCCAAAACCAAACCCTCGCCGCCGTCAGGCTTCCTCCCTCGCCGGTGATTCCCTCCGCCCCGGCGCCCCCATCGGCCACCCACCGATGTGTGGAAGGCTACTGAGCACACCGATACCCTCCATTAGAGCCGTCGCGGCCTGGAACCCGTCGGTAAGGCCCCCTTTGTTCCTGTTGCGAGGAGAGGGATGACAGGTGGGGCCCACCTGTCATCCCCTCATCCCTCTCCTCTCTCTCTGCCTAGTAGGGCCCGTGGGCAGGTTTATCGCTCGCGGCATCTCCCCTGGGCCGGTTCCCCTGGTGGGCCGGCTCTGCTGTGCCCTTCGGGCCCGTGGGGCACAGGGTCTTTTCCATTTTTCTTTTCTCCGTTCTTCCAAAAATTCCAAAGGGCAAAATATTTATCCAATGCCCATAATTCCTTCACCTAAAATCTTGGAATATTCCATAGGATTTATTAGTGCCATTTGTAAAAATGTTTGAAAACATTGTATGTACTGTTTTAATTTAAAACCCCTATTTAGCATTATAGCTCCTATTTTAAATAGTTTTGAAAATATTTTTAAGTTCAAAACCCTAGATAAATATTTTTAATATAGTCTTTAGTATTTAACAGAGTATGATACCATTTTTATTAGTGGCTTGTGTGCTCTGTTTTTGTGTGATACTTATTTTATCGCTATTTATTCGCGACGATAGATTACGCGGTTGATGAAGAAGTTGGACCCGAAGACTTCGTACACCCCGGGGATTTTGTTGAGCCAGGCAAGCATCCCTTTGACCATGTTAAGAAACTTTTTCATGCATGACATATAGCACTTTTTGTTTCGATGTTTGATCATGATGTGGTGTACCCCCTTCGGTGGGTTGCCTCCGATACTCTTACCGTTGACACTTGCATCGTGCATGGCCCTACCACCTTATAAGGGTTATGCGGGTGGGTGTAGATAGGATGCTAATAGATGCTACGCAAGTGGGATGTGACTTATGCATAGTGATGGAAAGTGAGAAAGGATTTCAAAGGCTTTTCGAAAACTCCGTCGGGTGCCACTAATGCCCGAAGGAGATGATGATAAGTTGGGTGATCACTTGAGAAACAAGTGGTGTGCCGGAGCAAGTGAGTATGTGTGGTTTTCAAAAAAGGGATTGGTGTAAGTTGCGATCGTTATTCCAACCATACATGTACGACCACAATACCCCTTATGGGATGGGGCTTTGTTGATTACTATGGATGGTGCTAGCAGGGAGCCTGCATTACTAGTGGCAAGAGTGAAGTGGTCACTCTTGAGACAGGGTCGTCCCGGAAGTGGAAGGCCATGCACTGTCTTTACAGGCACCGGGCACACCATTGCGTGGCCTCATGGATGATACGAGTGATGTATATCATGAGGGATGGCACCAACGAGTAGACTCTTTGTTTAGTATCACCATGGGAATGGCATTCTCTTTGTTTAGTACCACCATGGGAATGGAATTGTTCGGGTGCTTACCTCGGGTATGTGATGTACCGCGAGTTGTGGATGACATGGAAGTTCCTCGAGTCTTGTGGGTAAAGTGTGCAACCTCTGCAGAGTGTAACACTATTTGAATAGCCGTGTCCATGGTCAATGACATTTGGGTGGTGCTGCTTAAGCCACGTCCAGATGTTTCCTCAAAATTTGATGTGTGTGTGTGTGTGTGTGGTGACAAGGATGATACTTGAGTCGAGTCGGATGACTTGGCATGATGACTGAACATGAGATGTTCAGATGGTACATGAGACAAGTCTGAGGACTTGGTGTGATGGTTGAACACGAGACGTGCAACCCCCTTCTTATGATGATGTCTGTGACATGTTCTTATGAACACCTGTCTATGGTTGATGCATGCTTACTTAATTACTTGATCATGTCATCGCACTCAAAACTAGCTTTCTACAAAACTTACCTACTTAGTGCTATATCGTGCATTATTTTACCTTGTTCCAAAACTTGGTTGCTTGCGAGTGCACCTCGCCTTGGAGAGCGGCGGTCTACTGGGCGATATCATATGCCTGATTCGCGGCGTCCTCCCTGGCCGGCACCTCCCATTGCACGTCTGCCCTCAGGCGCTCTTGGTCCGCCTGCCCATCCACCAGCAGGGCGCCCAGTCGTTCCCTTTCTGGGGTGATTGCGTGGATGATCTGCGCTAGCCGGTCCCGCTCGGAGACGACCCCATCCTTCTCCCCCCGGAGGGCGTTCAACCTCCTACAAAATAAAACCAGCGACGGTTACTAAAAACGCACAAGACCCGGCCCGGCTGCCAAGCAGCCGACCCAAATCTTGGGGGCTACATGAACCCACTGGATCAAGCGTACCTTGGACCCTCTTCAGCTCCTCCTCCAGCCGGTAGAAGCTGTTCTTGCCATGGTTGTCGATGGCTATCGCTTCATCAAAAACCTCCTCCTATCGGGCGTTCCCAGCGTGCTCCGGGAGGCCAGAGTTAAAAGAATGCAAGTGAAAGTAGATGTGGGGACCCCGACTCATAAGTCGTGATCGCCGAATGTACGTGCATAGTGGTCCCAGAGCTCAATGCTCACTGAACACACAAAAACTGAATAACAAGAGTCTTACATCCATTATATACCATTTGTACTCAAATATGGCCTTTATGGCCAAGTCTTCATGTGATTGCAGCGGGAGTCTTCAACGATAGCATGAACCCATGCCATCTGCCTTAACCCTACATGCCTTCTGACTAGGAAGCGTCCTAGCTCGCATGTTCGTCACCAAGGTAATCTTCTTCTTAACCTGATCTTTCATGCCTGGCCAATAAAATAACTAGCGGCAAGCCAATGAGTAATTTGAATGTACTTGCAAGAAACCAAGTTTTGGAACAAGGTAAAATAATGCACGATATAGCACTAAGTAGGTAAGTTTTGTAGAAAGCTAGTTTTGAGTGCAATGACATGATCAGGTAACTTAAGTAAGCATGCATCAACCATAGACAGGTGTTCATAAGAACACGTCACAGTCATCATCATAAGAAGGGGGTTGGACGTCTAATGTTCAACCATCACACCAAGTCCTCAAACTTGTCTCATGTACCATCTAAACATCTCATGTTCAGTCATCATGCCAAGTCATCCGACTCGACTCAAGTATCATCCTTGTCACCACACACACGCACACACACACACACACACACACACCAAGTTTTGAGGAAACATCTGGACGTGGCTTAAGCAGCACCACCCAACTGTCCTTGACCGTGGACACGGCTATTCGAATAGTTTTACACTCTATAGAGGTTGCACACTTTACCCAAAAGACTTGGGGAACTTCTGTGTCATCCACGACTCGCGGTATATTACATACCCGAGGTAAGCACCCAAACAATGCCTTTCCCACGGTGATACTAAACAAAGAGTCCACTCGTTGGTGTCATCCCTCATGATTTACATCACACGTATCATCCATGAGGGCATGCAACGGTGTGCCCGGTGCCTGTAAAGACAGCGCATGGCCTTCCACTCCGGGACGACCCCGTCTCGAGAGTAACCACTTCACTCTCGCCACTAGTAATACAGGCTCCTTACTAGCACCAACCATAATAATCAACAAAGCCCCTTCCCATATAGGGGTAGAGTGGTTGTACATGTAAGGTTGGGACGGTCGACAAATCTTAAACCCTCCGTTTTCGAAAACACACACTCACTTATTCCGATACACGACTTCTTTCTCAAGTGGTTATCCAACTCATCATAATCTCCCTCGAGCTTTAGTGGCACCCGACGGGGTTTTCGAAAAGTGCTTGAAATCATTGCCTTATTTCCATCATCATGCGTAATCCTGATCCCACTTGTGTAGCATCTACTAGCACCCTATCTACTCCCACCCGCATAACCCTCATAAGGTGGTAGGGTCATGCCCGATGCAAGTGTCAATGGCAAAGGTATCGAAAGCAACCCACTTAAGTGGTCACTATTCCACATGTTCAAATATAAAGAAAGTAAAGTGCTATATGACATGCAATAAAATGGTCTCTTAACATGGTCAAAGGGCTGCTTGCCTAGCTTTGCAGAGTCTTCAAGGTCTTCACACGCTTCTCGTCCAACTCCGAGCACTCCGTTTATCTCGTCAACTACCGTCGGTAAACAACCACAATAAGCAACACAACAAGCAGGAAATAAAAGTTCTCTATAAATAGGAGTTTTATTTTTCTTGGACACCTCTGGTCACAAGAAAAATAGCCAAGGAGGTTTCATTGGATGTGGAACAAAGGGGAGTTTTGAATGGTGGTAATGAAGGAGACGATGATCCTATAAGATGTCTGATAGAGGCGAAGTTGTCCCTGTCTTTCGATGAGATGGTGGCTATCGTTTTGGTGGAGTAGACTTTGATGATCTGACTACGAACGTGTGACGACGTCGTGCCTTAGCAATCGCTAAACCAACTCCGAGAGGTTATTGACCACGCCGGAGCACGATCAACCTGACCACGAGGGTCTGTTTCCTGCACGCAAACGAAGAACAAGCAAGAAACTAATATTGCAATCTGGATATTGCGAATATAAGAGGAAAGCTTTAATGATGAAGTGGGGTTCTGTGACGCCTTTGTCTGGTTGTGCAACACAAACGAAGAACGTGAAGTTACAGCTATGGCGAACTTATAATCTAAACAAAACCCAAACCTAAAACGACGCCCTAAGGGCTGTATATATGGGGGAATAGAGGGGAATTTCGTGGCCCCTTGGAGGAGGGGTCCGAAACCGACCCTAACTCAGTTTTCCCATACATACGGACTCTAAAAATAGCCTATAATATGGTATGTCGAAATTACATGGGCCTGGCCCAAAAATAAGGTGGCGCAACACCTATATTAGCCTAGGGATGAATTTTATAAAGTGGCATCATGCATATTTCGTCCAAGGCTTCAAAGTGCGAAAATCATCACTAGAAGCTCCATTGTTTTTTCCCGCGCGCGCACCTTCTTCTCCATGCTTGATCCCGCTCCAATGGTCATCCTTCTTGTCCATGCCAGGTCCTTCATTCACAAGTAAAACAATAGTATCTAATTTAGGCAGCATCATATGTTCATGAACATTAGAAGGATTTGCAAGAAACGAAAGTACCTGGTAATTCAATTGATGTGCGCTAGCTCTAGTAATTGGTCCTGTATGTATAGCAGTCGGAGTTGTGGGTGTAGCATTAGTAGGGATGTCCTCATCATCCTCCCCTTCTTGAACTGAAGTCGTCCTCGATGGAAGCTCATCTTCCTCACCCAAATAAGGCTTCAAATCTGCAATGTTAAAAGTGGGGCTAACCCCAAACTCTGCAGGCAGCTCAAGTTTATATGCATTATCATTTATTTTCTCTAACACCTTAAAAGGACCATCAGCAGGTGGCATTAGCTTTGACTTGTGCAAATCAGGAAATCTATCCTTACGCAAATGTAACCAAACAAGATCTCCAGGTGCAAACTCAACATGTTTTCTACCCTTATCTCCCGCAATTTTGTATTTAGCATTCATACGCTCAATGTTTTCCTTCGTTAACTCATACATCTTGAATATCAATGCAGCACGTTCTTTAGCATCAAAATTAACCTTCTCCGAAGATGGAAGAGGCAACAAATCAATAGGTGCCGAGGTAAGAAACCATACACAACTTCAAAAGAGCACATCTTAGTGGTAGAATGTAGCGAACGATTATAAGAACATTCAATATGAGGCAAGCATTCTTCCCACATTTTCAGGTTATTCTTCAAAACAGCCCTAAGCATAGTAGACAATGATCTATTGAATACTTCAGTTTGGCCATCAGTTTGGGGATGACATGTAGTACTAAAAAGTAGTTTAGTCCCCAACTTAGCCCATAAACATCTCCAAAAATGGCTAAGAAATTTAGCATCACGATCTGTAACAATTGTATTTGGTACACCATGCAGTCGAATAATTTGAAGAAAGAACAAATCAGCAACATGAGCAGCAGCATCACTTTTATGACATGGTATAAAGTGTGCAATTTTGGAAAATCTATCCACGACAACAAATATGTTATCCCTCCCCTTCTTTGTTCGAGGTAAACCTAAAACAAAGTCCATAGATATATCCTCCCAAGGAACACTAGGTACAGGCAAAGGCATATATAAACCATGAGGATTGAGTCGTGACTTAGCTTTTCGACATGTAGTGCAGCGAGCAACAAAACGCTCAACATCCCGTCTCATTTTTGGCCAAAAGAAATGTGTACAAAGTACGTCCTCCGTCTTCTTCCTGTTAGCACGGAACACAAATCCATCATTAATAACGAACTTGTTCCATGTTCTCCCTTCTTTACAATTCTGCAACACGTCTCTAAATTCAGCATCATGCACATATTGATCTTTGATGGTCTCCAAACCAAATATTTTAAAGTCAAGTTGTGAAAGCATAGTATAACGACGAGACAAAGCACCAGCAATAACATTTTCTTTACCCTTCTTGTGTTTAATGACATAAGGGAAAGTCTCAATGAATTCAACCCATTTAGCATGTCTACGGTTCAGTTTTGCTTGACTTTTAATATGTTTCAAAGATTCATGATCAGAATGTATAACAAATTCTTTGGGCCATAAATAATGTTGCCATGTTTCCAACGTCCGAACAAGAGCATATATTTCCTTATCATAAGTAGAATAATTCAGACTAGTCCCACTTAATTTTTCAGAAAAGTACGCAACAGATTTACCATCTTGTAATAACACACCTCCTCACCCAATTCCACTAGCATCACATTCAAGCTCGAAAGTCTTATTAAAATCAGGAAGTTGGAGTAAAGGAGCATGTGTTAACTTATCTTTCAAGACCGTGAAGGCTTCTTCCTGTGCGGTACCCCAAGAAAAAGGCACGTCCTTCTTTGTAAGCTAATTGAGAGGCGCAGCAATGGTGCTGAAATCTCACAGAAAACGCCTATAGAAACCAGCGAGACCAAGAAAACTCCTTACTTGTTGACCGTTTTGGGCTGCGACCAACTCTCAATAGCTTTAATCTTGGCTTTATCAACTTCAATTCCCTGTGGAGTAACAACATAGCCAAGAAAAGATACTCGGTCGGTGCAAAAGGTGCACTTCCCAAGGTTACCAAACAAACGTGCATCACGTAGGGCAGTAAAAACAGCACGTAAATGTTCCAAATGTTCCTCGAAAGATCTACTAAAAATCAATATATCATCAAAATAGACTACCACAAATCGTCCAATGAAAGCACGTAAAACCTCATTCATTAATCTCATGAAAGTGCTAGGTGCATTAGTTAACCCAAAAGGCATTACTAACCACTCATATAATCCAAACTTAGTTTTAAATGTTGTTTTCCATTCATCTCCCAATTTCATACGAATTTGATGGTATCCACTATGCAAATCAACTTTGGAGAAAATTGTAGAGCCACTTAATTCATCAAGAATATCATCTAGTATAGGAATAGGATGACGATAACGAATAGTAATATTATTAATGCCTCTACAATCCACACACATGCGCGATGTACCATCCTTTTTAGGCACTAGAATAATAGGAAGAGCACAAGGACGAAGGGATTCACGTATATAACCTTTGTCAAGCAGCTCCTGTACTTGACGCATAATCTCCTTTGTCTCCTCTGGATTGGTACGGTAGGGCGCACGGTTGGGTAGGGATGCACCGGGAATTAAGTCAATCTGATGCTCAATCCCGCGAATAGGCGGTAATCCCGGTGGCACGTCTTGTGGAAAGACGTCAGCGAACTCCTGCAAAATGTTAATGACAGCAGGAGGCAAAGAGGGAGGCATGTCCTCGAATGAAAATAATACCTCTTTGCATACAAAAGCATAGCAAATAGATGTAGCAACATCCAAATCATTAATATCAGATTTAGTAGCAAGTAAACATCCACTCTTCAATTTTATTTCGGATGCAACAGTAGATGATGGTTTATTATGCTTATGGTGTTGCTCAAATTCCTGGGCTACAATCTGATTTTCACTCTAATTTTTCTCCTGTTTTGCTTTACTAGCTCTAGAAATGTCATCTTTCATAATATGTTCGGGAGACATAGGAAGCAAAGTGATATTATGATCCTTATGAACAAGAGTATACTGATTTGTCCTACCATGGTGTACAGAATTTTTATCAAACTGCCATGGTCTACCAAGTAAAACAGAACATGCTTGCATGGGTACCACATCACAATCCACATAATCAGAATATGTAGCAATGCTAAAATGCACACGAACAGTACGTGTTACCTTAACCTTAACAGTATTGTTGAACCATTGGATGTAATAAGGATGAGGATGTGGTCTGGTGGTTAGAGACAGCTTCTCCACCATCTCCATGCTAGCCAAGTTATTGCAACTCCCTCCATCGATGATGATGCGAATAGAACGCTCCTTCACAACTCCCTTTGTGTGGAACAAGTTGTGCCTCTGATTTTGTTCAGCCTGTGTAACCTGCACACTGAGAACACGTTGAGCAACTAAACTTTCATACCTGTCAGCGTAATCAGCAGCCATGTAGTGTGTTTCTGGTTCTGCATCGTCACCATCGTGTTCTTCACTTGCAATGAGAGCCAAAGTCTCCTCATCATAATCACTAGCAGACGCATATCCACAATCCTCAGTAACAATCATGAAACGCTTGGAAGGGCATTCTCTCGCAAAGTGACCTCCACCCTTGCAACGACGACATATAACCTCATGTGTTTGCTCTGTGGATGCAATAGATGAAGAATAGCTCTGTGCAGGCCCAGAAGGTGTGCTCTTCGTAGAGGGTGGAGTAGGAGCCTGTTACCTGGTATCGCGGTTGGAGTTGGAGGTTGAAGTAGGTGGTGTTGCAGCAGGACGTGTGGAAGTAGATGAGGTACGTGGCGTTCATGATGAAGTGCGACCTGCAGAAAAAGTAGTTCTCGCCATTGCCTGTCGATCCTGCACTTCACCTTCAGCTTTGCAAGCAAGATGAAATAAATGAGTGATAGTGTTATACTCCTTATACTACATAATAGTCTGAATCTCTCTATTTAATCCACCCATAAAACTTGCAAGCATAGCTTCATTCTCCTCAACAATACCACATCTAATCATACCAGTTTGTAATTCCTGATAATATTCTTCTACAGAATTTTTTCCTTGTCTTAAACGCTGCAAATTTTGAAGCAATTCACGTTGATAATAAGGTGGCACCCAACGATTACGCATAGCAGTTTTCAAAGAAGCCCAAGTAGTTGGAATATTAGCATGGTGGATTCTACAATGTTCTGACCACCAAACACAAGCAAAACTAGTGAATGAACAAACAGCAGCAGCAACACGTCTATCCTCAGGAAATTGTAAGCATTTAAAACGTTGTTCTGTTTCTAACTCCCATGTAAGAGATATATCAGGAACATATCTACCCCTCAAACGTCGGAATATTCAATTTAAGTTTAGGGAGATGGTCATGATCCCGTACCTAAGGGGGTGGGGCAGCCCTACCGTTACGGTTGTAGCCATGTGGTTGACCTGGTGCGTATGGTGGTGTTTGCCCCTGAGGCTGATCGGGAGCAACCTCTCCCGCATCATCGTAATCACCATCATAATCGTCAACCTGCTCAACGACAGTAGCAGCACGAGCCACATAAATAGCAGCAGTATCAACAATACCAGTATGTTGGGCTTGGCCGAGAGGCACACGTCGTGCTCGTCGTTTGAAAGGAATAGGAGCTGCAGCTGGTGGTGGTAGACGGGCAAGCACCTCATTGAACTTGGCGTCCATCTTGGTGTCAAAGTTCTTCTCCAAACCATCTAGCTTCTCCATGGCCTCTCCAAAGTTGGTCACGAAGTCCTTTACCTGGTCAGCCATCATTTGCTGAAATTTATCATATAGCGCTTTGTTGGTCATGCTCTCCCAGTCGATCTCACTGTCGTGTGATCCTGGCATGGTTAGCAAATAGGAAACACACAAGAATATGAAACCTACGGACTACTGGGACGTGGTGGTGGTGGTGGTGGTGTGTCACAAATCCTTTAAGCGAATCTCAAATTCTTACCAGTTCTTACCCAACAGCAGGCGGTGATCGGCAACCGTTGTAGTCAAAACTCTCAAAGCTTGGATAGAGCGATTGCCAGGTGGTGTCAAACACACGACGTAGATGTATGTGGAGCTGGGATGGCTTATAATATGGTAGCAAAAAGGGTTAGCAATAATCAATTCAGAGATGCAAGGTTGAATAAATGCTCAACGACGGTACTGTGCTGGTCCTAGGCTAGACCCGTACTAGAGACGCGAGCCTAAAGCACCAACAAAATCACAACGCTACACGTAATCAAGGGAAGAACACACTTTGAATTTTCTTTTCGTTTTTTTTGTCGGCGCCACTTTTTTTTTGCTCGAAAAATCACTACAATGGCGAGTGTCTCAAAACTCTTGCCACGTCGTATAAGCAAGATGGGCACGAAATTTTTTTGGACTATTTTTTTTTCTGGAGCAATCCGGGGGCTGCGACGACCAAAAATTTCAACAAAAATCACTATGATAGCAAGTGTCTCAAAACGCTCCGGAGAACCTAAAATCAAGATAGGGAAAAAATATTTTCGGTCGAAAAAGTTTTGGGCCAAAACATGCTCTGCAAAGCGTGCCAGACTCGGATTGGTGGTGGTATATATGGACACCAATGGATAGTGGGTGGTGATATCTGGCAGCGGTGATGATGGTGGTGGTATATGGCGACTATGAAGACGATGCGTTGGCGGCATGAAAACCTGTGAATAGAACTCGAAACTCTAAAGGACTAGACACTAAGACCAGCAATTCAACACGACGATGTAACCGCCAATTCAACAAAGCAAAATACTGAAAAGACTATGCAAAGGCTCAGATTGGTTCGGATATGATGATCTAACCCTAATTTTCTTTTGGCTTTTTCGTGGACTAAAGGTATGAAGAAACAAATGCGATCTAAACTACAAAAACTGATAAAATCTCACCGAGCAACCTAGAAATCTGATACCACTTGATAGAGGCGAAGTTGTCCCTGTCTTTCGATGAGATGGTGGCTATCGTTTTGGTGGAGTATACTTTGACGATCCGACTACGAACGTGTGATGACGCCGCGCCTTTGCAATCGCTAAACCAACTCCGAGAGGTTATTGACCATGCCGGAGCACGATCAACCTGACCACGAGGGTCTGTTTCCTGCACGCAAACGAAGAACAAGCAAGAAACTAAGATTGCAATCTGGATATTGCGAATATAAGAGGAAATCTTTATTGATGAAGTGGGGTTCTGTGACGCCTTTGTCTGGTCGTGGAACGCAAACGAAGAACGCGAAGTTGCAGCTATGGCGAACTTATAATCTAAACAAAACCCAAACCTAAAACGATGCCCTAAGGGCTGTATATATGGGGGAATAGAGGGGAATTTTTTGGCCCCTTGGAGGAGGGGTCCGAAACCGACCCTAACTCAGTTTCCCCATACATAAGGACTCTAAAAATAGCCTATAATATGGTATTTCGAAATTACATGGGCCTGGCCCAAAAATAAGGTGGCGCAACACCTATATTAGCCTAGGGACGAATTTTATAAAGTGGCATCATGCATATTTCGTCCAAGGCTTCAAAGTGCAAAAATCATCACTAGAAGCTCCATTGTTCTTTCCCGCGCGCGCACCTTCTTCTCCATGCTTGATCCCGCTCCAATGGTCATCCTTCTTGTCCATGCCAGGTCCTTCATTCACAAGTAAAACAAAAGTATCTAATTTAGGCAGCATCATATGTTCATGAACATTAGAAGGATTTGCAAGAAACGAAAGTACCTGGTAATTCAATTGATGTGCGCTAGCTCTAGTAATTGGTCCTGTATGTATAGAAGTCGGAGTTGTGGGTGTAGCATTAGTAGGGATGTCCTCATCAATGTCCATAGAAAATATTTTTATAAAAATGAGTGGATGCACTCACCAAGTAGGGCATGTTTTTAGAAGAATTTAGAAAGTGGTTTCACTGGATTTGGAGTCGGGATGAATTTCCTAGAGATTTGAAAAGTGGATATATATGTAGAATTGCCCAATATTTGTCATAGCAGAATAAGTGTGAGAAAAAATGTTCACCACTTAGTGTATGAATTTCGATACCACTAGGAACTTGAACCACTCCATTTGGAGTTGATATGAATGCTCTAGGAATTTGCAAAGTGAGGTTCTACATGATTCAAATTCAAATTTGAATTTGAACCTAACAGAAAAGAATTTGGAAAAACGTGCAATGCATATATTTGGTTAGGCCGTGATTATAGAGACATATAGGTTTTTGAATCATCAAATTTGGGCTTAGGATGAGTTTTCTAGGGATTTTACAAGTTTCTGAAAATAGAAAAGGGAAAAGGTCTTTACCTAATGGGGTAAAACGTGCACAGGGCGCAAGATAACTAACCGGGCCGGCCCAGTGGCCCGGCCTGGCAGTAGAGCGGCCATGTCGGTCGCGTACTCAAGGGAGTACGTCTCCTCAACGGGGAGACGCATACCGCGGGAGGCGCGGCCACTTAAACGTAGGGGGGCCCGGGATCTCATCCGCTGACCGGCGGGCCCCGCTGGCAGGATCTTCCCCCAACTCCCGCCAACACAGGGGAGGGGCAGAGGAGCCCGACCGAGCATCGGTCGGTGCCCGTCCCGGCAGCTCTGGCCACCTCTGGCGGCGCTCCGACCATCGGGGGGTTCGGGGGTGAACTGGCGCACCCTCCTGGGCGATTGTGGACCCTGGGGGGAGGTCGAGGCTGAGCGCGACGCAGGCTGCGGTGGAGGGCACCGTCAGTGGTGATGGGCGTGGTGCCTCAGCTGTGGGGTGGAGACTAGGAGGCGCGGGAGCGGACCGCGGGGGGTGCAGCGGGCTCTCATGTAAGGTCGACAGGGGGAAGGGAGAGGTCTCCACTGCCGCTTTTGAGAAGAAGCCGCCAGCGAGCTTTAACTATGGAAGCAAACGGAGGGCAGGGGAGGATGAATGGACGGACCAGGGTGGTCTATGGGAGAGAGGGGAAGCGAGAGATCTCGAGAGGGCCATGGGGGAGGCCTTATATGGCCCAGCCGAGCTCCACCATGGATCGAGCTCTCGGACGGGACTCGGGCGAGCTTTGTCGAGCCTAGAGGAGGGCGAGGGAGGAGGGGGCCGACCGTCCGGCGTGTAGAGGATGTCGAGGATACCTCGGGGGACACGACCCCGACACCCAAGGCTATCGAGTGCCTCTAATTGGGCAAGCTAGAGTGCGTGGATGCACTATAGCGCGCTCCAGAGTGTGAGCTCTGCATGCCATGGCATTGTCCGCGGCCCTTTGGCATGTCCTCTAGCGTCTCGGGTATCTAGGGGGAATAAACAAGGTCTAGGTGGCCTTGGATGCTCTGGGGTTTTAATAGATTAGAGAGGAAATGGTGAGAGAGGTGGAACCTTGCTGTCCAGGGGTGGTAAATGGGGGTTGTACCATGCCAATAATTGAGCTGCAGCCATGACAAGCTTACCGGAGATAAAATGCAATACTAGGTAGTTGTGGTAAAAATTTGGAGGCAAGGGGATTAGAGGAAGGGGGCCAAACAAGGTTCTTGTCATTCTGGTAGAAGGTGTTTGATGGAGATTAGGGCAAGCAGATGGGCTTTTCTTGCCATGAGATTTGACAGGATCAAATGGTGGTTGGAATTAGGCCTGATCACCAAGTTTGAGCTTGATTGTTGAAAGTTCACAATGTAATTTTGTGAAACCCTAGAAATCAACAGAATCTGGTTTCTGTAGATCTAGTCATGCTAAGCTATTCCCCTTGATGCACCACTTAGTGCAGCATCACTATTTGGTGATTAGAACATGTCCAGAAAGTTTGGGGTCAAGGTAAGAAACTTCACAATGTAAAGTTGCTCAAATTTGAATCTGCACAAGGAGGGTTTTGGAGTACTTTGATGAATCAAATCAATTTGGATTAATGTGAAAATTTGCAAGATCATCACCTATGACAGTGTTGACTTGCTGGAATTTTCTTGGAATTTATTGAGAATATTTTTACAGAAATATTCCAAAAGCTTGATTTGGACATAAAGGGTTTTGAGGGGTTTTTCCCATTATTTTGAACATGACCATGTGTTGAAACTCATGTATATGTAAAATATATGTCCACTAAGTTCCCCTAAATTTTCTCAAATATTTTGACAGCATTTAAATAATTTTTCCCTATGAAAAACCATTTCTGGCCTTAAGGAAAAGATTTTAAAAAATATATAAAATAATCTTAAAAATAATATTTGGTGTTTTTTGGAAATTTATATATAATAGGTTCCAAATAAGGCGTTTGGGAAAAAAATGATCCACCCAATTTGGGGACTTGTAGTGCAAATCCCAAATCAGGGGGTTTTCAAAAGCTAATTTAAATAAATGCGTTTTGACCAAAATAAAATTTTGTAAAACTATTTTTGAGTCCTATTCACATGGCATGATCATTGGACAAGAGTTGGGTTCAAGGAAAAGAGTTCTTGAGGGTAGGAGGATGTTTTATGAATTATAAGGCACTAGCAAGCCATCAAACATGCAAGCAAATAACACACAAGTCAAGCATTCAAATGCACTCAAAAAGTTTTAATTGGCCCAAATTTTGGAGTCATGATAACTTAGTCATGAGGCAAAACACAGGGTGTGACAGACCTACCCCCCTTACAAGAATCTCGTCCCCGAGATTCCTAGGCTAGGTGCTGATGCGGACATTCAGAGGTGACGTAGTCTTCATGTTCCACGTTGTTTCTGCTCCGGCGTGGTTGTCCCTCTGGATCTTGAAGTGCCTGATGATATGCCTTCGAGTGTACTATTGACTTCGTCTAAGGGTGAACGGGGTTCTTGCAATATGCTAGGCTTGCCTAATGGTTAAGGGTTTGGTGGACGAGGTTCTAGCAAGGGCCTGGCTTGCGTGTGTATCCCAAAGTCGGAATACCTGGCCAAGTAGTGTGTCTGTGTGATGGGACTTCTCATGTTGGTAGTGACATCTATATGTCTTGCATTAGAATAGAAGGGTCGAGTCTTGGTGTAGCTTCTCGTTGATGGGGAAGTCTTTATCTTCCTTAAAGCAGGGGGTCTTCAGTCGTAGGTGGTCTTTTTAGCGCTTAGCCTTGGAATCTCGGGGAAGAGATTCTTGTAAGGCGGGTAGGTCTGTCACACCCTGTGTTTGTATCACTTGCTATGCTTGGATTTATAAAATTTGGAGCCAATTAAAACTTTTTCAATGGTTGTGCTTGTTTGAATTGTTGCTTGTTTGATTGTTGAGTGTGGTATATGGCACTCTTAGATTCTATCCCTCTTCATATTCATCTTCCTTGACCCAAACTCCTTGTCCAATGATCATGCCATGTGAATAGTGCCCAAAACTATTTTTACCAAATTTTGTTTTGACCAAAGATGATTTATTCAAATTAGGTTTTCAGAAACCCCTGAGTTGAGGTTTGCACTGCAAGTCCTCAAATTAGGTGGATCCTTCTTCCCCAAAGGCTTTATTTTAAACCTACTATACCTATGACTTCCCAAAACCACCAAATATAACTTCTAAAGATTATTTTATTATTTTATTTAAAGGCTTTTTCTTAAGACCAAAAATGGTTTTTCGTAGGGAAAAATTATTTAAATGCTTTCAAAATATTTGAGAAAAATTAGGGAGAATCAATGGACATATATTTTCCATATATATGAGTTTCAACACATGATCATGTTCAAATCATGGGCAAAACCCCTCAAAACCCTTTCTGTCCAAATCAAGCTTTTGGTTATAGAAATATTCTCAATAAATTCCAGGAAAATTCCATCAAGTCAACACTATCATAGGTAATGATCTTGCAAAGTTTCATCTCAATCCAAGTTGTTTCGATGCATCAAACTATTCCAAACCTCTTCTTGTCCAGATTCAAATTTGAACAACTTCACATTGTGAAGTTTCTCCCCTTGACCCCAAACTTTGTGGACATGTTCTAAAAACCAAATGATGATTCTACACTAAGTGGTGCATCAAGGGTAAAAGCTTAGCATGACTAGATCTATAGAAACCAGAATCTGTTGATTTCTAGGTTTCCACAGAGTCACATTATGAACTTTCATCAAACCCTCTCAAACTTGGTGATAAGCCCTACTCTTGACCACCCTTTGATGCTGATATTTATCAAGGCATGTAGAATTCATCTACTGGGCAAAATCACCATCAAACACCTTCAGGTCAATGCTAGAAACTACACTTTTCACCATTTTTACTATTTCCGTTGCCCCCAAATTTTTACCACACCCTCTTGTAGTGCCCAAGCACCTCCAGTAAAAAGCCCAGGACCATAAGACACTGGGAAATGGGGGTAAAACCCACATTTTTACCCCTGGGCAGCCCTGGCAGGACCATTTTTACCTTCTCCTCCTACTTCAACCCCTCTTCTCTCCCCTCAGAGCATCCCAGGAACCCCCAGATCGCGCGGGCAACGGCCATGCCAGTCATTTGGGCGCTCTGGAGCACGCTACAGTGCGCATCGCACTGTAGCAGGAGCATCCCGAGGCCCCCCCGACCGCCTTGGGATGAGGGAGCTTGTCCCCCTGGTCGGCCTCGACGTCCGTAGCACGGCAGGCGGTCGACCCTCTCTCCCTCCTGTCTCCTCCTCCCCCGTCCGCGCGTGCCCGATGCCACCCGCTTCGGCCACTCCCTGCCCGAGCTCAGGGGCCCTCTCTGAGCTCGCCTCGCTCCCCCTCTCGCTTACTCGCTACCTGCTCCTCCCCCACGAGCACTGCATAGAGGCCCCGGGCCCCTCCTGTGGCCACAAGAGCCTCTCCGGTGGCCGCCCGTGAGCTCGGTCCATGGCGAGCCCCGACCCCTTATAAAAAGGGCCTCCCCAAACCCCGCTCTCCTCTCCGGACCCTTCCTCATCCTCCCACTCACCCTCCAGAGGCCCAGCCCGTCCTCCACGTGCTCGAGCACTCGGGATCGACCGGAGATCACCGCGGCGTCGCCACCGTCGATCTCCTGGTAGCGACCTCCTCCAACACTCCTTCAGCTGTTCCTCCCTCGCCACGCGGACGCGAATCCCCCTCGTCCCCGTCTTCTTTGCAGTGCGAGACAACCTGGACGACCTCCTACCGAAGCTTCCTCCGCCGTGGGTGCTCGCCGCCGGACTCCGGCCACCTCCGGCGCTCCCTCCACCTCCAGGGGACCTGCGACTCAACCCCGAGTCCACCCCCGCTCTCTCCTGCCACCGTCGTGCCCTCCACTACCGCCGGTGAGCCTCTCCCCTCTCTGCCCCGAGGTGGGAGAAGGATCCGACAAGGGGTCCCACCTGTCGGCCTCTCACCTCCCCCTCCCGCGCTCTCTCCCCTCGCTGTCGCCGATAGCTGGGCCCCGCGATTGGCTGGCTGGCCAGTTGGGCCAGCCCAGCTGCTGGCCGCCTCTGGCCTAGGCACAGAGGCTTCCCCCTCTCTTTTTATTTTTATTTTTCTCCCTGTTCCCAAAAATTCCATAGAACTGAATATTAATCTAATTCCAAATATTTTTCCACCTAAAATCTTAGAATATTCCCTAGAATTTAATAGTGCCTTTTTGTAAATTTTTGAAAATCTTTTATATAATGTTTTATTTTAAAACCCCTATTTGACATTATTAGCCCCTGTTTTAAATAGTTTTGAAAACCTTGTGAACTTCAAAACCCTAGACAAATATTTTTAATATAGCTTTTAGTATTTATTAGAGTAGGGTAGCATTTTTAATAATAGCTTGTGTGCTCTGTTTTTGTGTGATGCTTATTTTTATCCCTTTTATTCGCGACAATAGATTGCGTTATTAACGAGGGAGTTGGACCCGAAGACTTTGAAGACCTTGAAGACTTTGTTAAGCCAGGCAAGCAGCCCTTTGACCATGTTAAGAAACTTTTTCATGCATGACATATAGCACTTGTTGTTCCGATGATTGATCATGATGTGGTGCTCCCCCCTTCGGTGGGTTGCCTCCGATACTTTTACCGTTGACACTTGCATCGTGCATGAACCTACCACCTTATGAGGGTTATGCGGGTGGGTGTAGATAGGATGATAATGGATGCTACGCAAGTGGGATGGAATTTATGCATAGTGATGGAAAGGAAGAAATGATTTCAAAGACTTTTCGAAAACCCCGTTGGGTGCCACTAATGCCCGACGGAGATGATGATGAGTTGGGTGATCACTTGAGAAAGAAGTGGTGTACCGGAGCAAGTGAGTGTGTGTTTTCGAAAATGGATTAGATTTAAGGTCTACTAACCGTCCCAACCTTACATGCGCAACCACGATACCCCTTACGGGACGGGGCTCTGTTGATTACCTTGGTGAGTACTGGGAAGGAGCGCACATTACTAGTGGCGGGAGTGGCGTGGTCACTCTCGATACGGGGTCTGTCGGGACCTCGATCCTAAGTCATACGAATCCAGATTGTAACATATCACATCACTTTGCAGCCTCGCGCACAGTAAGCTCCACGGTTGCAACCTTACCTTAGCCAGGACCGTTTGCGTCTTTTGGCTCACGTATGTGAACATGTCGCTGGCAATCAAACGATAGAGAATCCGGGCCGACATGACTAGTCATAGAACCCAAGTGGCACATCCGTACGGAAACAGGCATACGTAACCCAACAATGCAGGTGTCGGCCTCAAGCGTGTGTAGACGAGTCATAGCAAGCTACAAGGACTCCATTACGCCGTGGGACATAAATGTCATCACTGCATGTAGACGAGTCGTAGCAGGCTATAGGGACTCCATTACACTGCGAGACATTTCCCCGAAGGGACAAACACAGCAGCAAAGAAGGATACATGTCGGTCAATCAATGTGTCCGGAGCAGTAGCAAGCTACCAAGGCTCGGTGGAAGCACAAAGAGGCAGTTTCCCGTAAAGAGTACTACTAAAGGAACATGACTAGCTGTCGGATCCCATACATACCGTTGCACGTCACATGTACGCATGAAATGCCCGATATGCATAGATACAACTATGACATCACAACATAACCATACATCAACACAACTTTTATTTAAGAGGCTCAAACGAGTGTTGCATAATATGCTCTTACAGGTAGGGGTCACATGACCCGACACTCAAGTCATACAAGCAAGTTCATACAAACCAAGCGGAAGCATAAAGCTGTCTGAGTAGAGACAGATGAAAGGGTAAAAAGGCACATGGCCCGACTATCTATAGCCCGCCACAGGGCATAAGGTCATAGCTGGGACACCAGCTATTCGGCATCGTCGACATCTAGAAAGAACCCATCTGATGGGTCCTGAGTCTCATCTACAACATTTACTAAGCAAACATGAGTACAAACGTACTCAGCAAGTCTTTAAAACAGACCTAGACTATTCATGCTCATGTATCAACAAGGGGAGTGGTGGAGTTTATGCAGCAAAGCCAGCTTTGACTCATGGCTAACCTACATTATACAATTTTAACTCTCTGTTTAGATTTTAGATATCACACACGAGTCCACTAACTCCATAACAATACACCACCATAGATTCACTTCCGTCTCCTACAAGAGTGCCATTCACGGTACTCACACTTGTCTTGATATTTTTATGAGTATCCATTTAATTATCTATGAACAACATAAGTTCTCCAAGTAGTCCATATCCGAGGACACGGCTATTCGAATAGTTTCATACCCTACAGGGGTGTAGTTCTTCACACACACTCTCGCCACTTATCGTTGTGTGCTCATAAAACCATGCACCTCGGCAACCTTCAAGCGGAAGCCCAGCGAGGGAGTCAGCCACGACCGTCAAAAACATAAGACCTCTAGTCCAGGCTATCGCCTATTTGAGACTGAACCCGCACGGAAGTCCGGCCGAAGTTTCCGCTATGGCCCCAAATGATGTGCGCAAGGTTCCCAAGCCTACCATTCGGGTGACCCTTGGTACACCGTGCCACTACCTACCGCATCGTAACAGCCGGCACAGCAACAATCCGGCTCGAAGCAACCGCCGCAACGAGGCGCTGGCTGGCAGTAGCCGGCACAGTCGCGGGTACACGCCAGCTCCGCGGCACGAACCGACGCGGTCCGTCTCGTCGGTCGTCCGCCCGGAGCTCGCGACCCGGCTCAGACCACAGGTCCCCCACAGCGACGACGATGCGCACCTCCCCCTCGACCGGCTGGCGTAGTCGGCCCTTCTCGAGGAGGAGGGCTCGATCGGTCCGGCATGCTTCGGCCCCGGATCTGTAACGAGCCATTCCCGACCGGCTTCACTCTTCCCCGGGACACCCCGAAGTACAACGGCGCCGCCAAGCCTGAGAACTGGCTGATCGACTACACCACCGCAGTCGGCATCGCCAGTGGGAACAAGCTTGTAGCCGTCTGCTATGCTCCCCTCATGTTGATCGGCTCGGCTCGCACTTGGCTCAACAGCCTTGCGGACGACAGCATCAACACCTAGACTGACTACGAAGAAGTGTTCGTCCGCAACTTCACCGGCACGTACAAGTGGCCAGGTCATCCCCGCGAACTAGCCATGTGCGTTCAGGGGTCGGACGAGGCCCTCCGCGACTACCTCACCCGATGGACCGAGCTCCACAACTCCTGTGAAGGGGTGCATGAGGTGCAGGCCATCCAATACTTCATCGAAGGCTGTAGCGATGACACCTACCTCAAGCACAAGCTCCTGTGCTCCGAGACGGCTACGCTGGCGGAACTCATGGCCAAGGCAGACAAGTGTGCCAAGGCCGACTCCACAATCCGGGTCAAGACAAGCATGCCTACCAAGGCGGCACCGACGTCAGCTGCGTCACGGCCGGCTGCCGAAAACCGGTAGCCGCAGAACAACAAGCGCAAGACCGACCAGCCCGACACCCTCTACGAAAGCCGGCAGGTCGCCACCGTCGAGGAAGAGGAGCCGGCTGCCCAGCCTTCCCGGCAGCATCAGCGCATTGGCAAGGCTGCCTGGCAGCCCAAGCTCACATTCGAGCAAATGCTCGACCTCCCCTACAAGAATCATTCTAGAGCCAAGCCCTCCACGCACACGCTCCGGTAGTGTAGGTTGTCACACCGACTGGCCCAAGGGGACGGCCTTCCGGCTACCCCCCTGATAGAGGCGAAGTTGTCCCTGTCTTTCGATGAGATGGTGGCTATCGTTTTTGGTGGAGTAGACTTTGACGATCCGACTACGAACGTGTGATGACGCCGCGCCTTAGCAATCGCTAAAACAACTCCGAGAGGTTATTGACCACGCCGAAGCACGATCAACCTGACCACGAGGGTTTGTTTCCTGCATGCAAATGAAGAACAAGGAAGAAACAAAGATTGCAATCTCGATATTGCCAATATAAGAGGAAAACTTTATTGATGAAGTGGGGTTCTGTAACGCCTTTGTCTGGTCGTGGAACACAAACGAAGAACGCGAAGTTGCAGCTATGGTGAACTTGTAATCTAAACAAAACCTAACCCTAAAACGATGCCCTAAGGGCTGTATATATTGGGGAATAGAGAGGAATTTCGTGGACCCTTGGAGGAGGGGTCCGAAACTGACCTTAACTCAGTTTCCCCATACATACGGACTCTAAAAACAGCCTATAATATGGTATTTTGAAATTACATGGGCCTGGCCCAACAATAAGGTGGCGCAGCACCTATATTAGCCTAGGGACGAATTTTATAAAGTAGCATCATGCATATTTTGTCCAAGGCTTCTTGCTCCCATTATGGTGGCTTCAAAGTGCGAAAATCATCACTGGAAGCTCCATTGTTCTTTCCCCCGCGCGCACCTTCTTCTCCATGCTTGATCCCGCTCACATGGTCATCCGTCTTGTCCATGCCAGGTCCTTCATTCATAAGTAAAAAAAGTATCTAATTTAGGCAGCATCATATGTTCATGAACATTAGAAGGATTTGCAAGAAACAAAAGTACCTGGTAATTCAATTGACGTGCACGAGCTCTAGTAATTGGTCCTGTATGTATAGCAGTCGGAGTTGTGGGTGTAGCATTAGCAGGGATGTCCTCATCATCCTCCCCTTCTTGAATTGAAGTTGTCCTCGACAGAAGCTCATCTTCCTCACCCAAATAAGGCTTCAAATCTGCAAAGTTAAAAGTGGGGCTAACCCCAAACTCTACAGGCAGCTCAAGTTTATATGCATTATCATTTATTTTCTCTAACACCTTAGAAGGACCATCAGCACGTGGCATTAGCTTTGACTTGCGCAAATCAGGAAATCTATCCTTACGCAAATGTAACCAAACAAGATCTCCAGGTGCAAAGACAACATGTTTTCTACCCTTATCTCCCGCAATTTTGTGTTTAGCATTCATACGCTCAATCTTTTCCTTCGTTAACTCATGCATCTTTAATATCAATTCAGCATGTTCTTTAGCATCAAAATTAACCTTCTCCGAAAATGGAAGAGGCAACAAATCAATAGGTGCACGAGGTAAGTAACCATACACAACTTCAAAAGGGCACATCTTAGTGGTAGAATGTAGCGAACGATTATAAGCAAATTCAATATGAGGCAAGCATTCTTCCCACATTTTCAGGTTATTTTTCAAAACAGCCCTAAGCATAGTAGACAATGATCTATTGACTACTTCAGTTTGGCCATCAGTTTGGGGATGACATGTAGTACTAAAAAGTAGTTTAGTCCCCAACTTAGCCCATAAACATCTCCAAAAATGGCTAAGAAATTTAGCATCACGATCTGTAACAATTGTATTTGGTACACCATGCAATCGAATAATTTGACGAAAGAACAAATCAGCAACATGAGCAGCAGCATCACTTTTATGACATGGTATAAAGTGTGCCATTTTGGAAAATCTATCCACGACAACAAATATGCTATCCCTCCCCTTCTTTGTTCGAGGTAAACCTAAAACAAAGTCCATAGATATATCCTCCCAAGGAACACTAGGTACAGGCAAAGGCATATATAAACCATGAGGATTGAGTCGTGACTTAGCTTTTTGACATGTAGTGCAGCGAGCAACAAAACACTCAACATCCCGTCTCATCTTTGGCCAAAAGAAATGTGTAGAAAGTACGTCCTCCGTCTTCTTCACGCCAAAGTGTCCCATTAATCCTCCTCCGTGCGCCTCCTGTAACAACAAAAGACGAACGGAGCTAGCTGGAATGCATAGCTTGTTAGCACGGAACACAAATCTATCATTAATAACGAACTTGTTCCATGTTCTCCCTTCTTTACAATTCTGCAACACGTCTCTAAATTCAGCATCATGCACATATTGATCTTTGATGGTCTCCAAACTAAATATTTTAAAGTCAAGTTGGGAAAGCATAGTATAACGACGAGACAAAGCATCAGCAATAACATTTTCTTTACCCTTCTTGTGTTTAATGACATAAGGGAAAGTCTCAGTGAATTCAACCCATTTAGCATGTCTACGGTTCAGTTTTGCTTGACTTTTAATATGTTTCAAAGATTCATGATCAGAATGTATAACAAATTCTTTGGGCCATAAATAATGTTGCCATGTTTCCACTGTCCGAACAAGAGAATATATTTCCTTATCATAAGTAGAATAATTCAGACTAGGCCCACTTAATTTTTCAGAAAAGTACGCAACAGGTTTACCATCTTGTAATAACACACCTCCTAACCCAATTCCACTAGCATCACATTCAAGCTCGAAAGTCTTATTAAAATTAGGAAGTTGGAGTAAAGGAGCATGTGTTAACTTATCTTTCAAGACCATGAAGGCTTCTTCCTGTGCGGTACCCCAAGGAAAAGGCACATCCTTCTTTTGTAAGCTCATTGAGAGGCGTAGCAATGGTGCCGAAATCTCTCATAAAACGCCTATAGAAACCAGCGAGGCCAAGAAAACTCCTCACTTGTGTGACCGTTTTGGGCTGTGGCCAACTCTCAATAGCTTCAATCTTGGCTTTATCAACTTCAATTCCATGTGGAGTAACAATATAGCCAAGAAAAGATACTCGTTCGGTGCAAAAGGTGCACTTCCCAAGGTTACCAAACAAATGTGCATCACGTAGAGCAATAAAAACAGCACGTAGATGTTCCAAATGTTCCTCCAAAGATCTACTAAAAATCAATATATCATCAAAATAGACTACCACAAATCGTCCAATGAAGGCACGTAAAACCTCGTTCATTAATCTCATGAAAGTGCTAGGTGCATTAGTTAACCCAAAAGGCATGACTAACCACTCATATAATCCAAACTTAGTTTTGAATGCTGTTTTCCATTCATCTCCCAATTTCATATGAATTTGATGGTATCCACTACGCAAATCAACTTTGGAGAAAATTGTAGAACCACTTAATTCATCAAGCATATCATCTAGTCTAGGAATAGGATGACGATAATGAATAGTAATATTATTAATGCCTCTACAATCCACACACATGCGCGATGTACCATGCTTTTTAGGCACTAGAATAATAGCAACAACACAAGGACTAAGGGATTCACATATATAACCTTTGTCAAGCAGCTCCTGTACTTGACGCATAATCTCCTTTGTCTCCTATGGATTGGTACGGTATGGCGCACGGTTGGGTAGGGATGCACCGGGAATTAAGTCAATGTGATGCTCAATCCCACGAATAGGTGGTAATCCCGGTGGCACGTCTTGTGGGAAGACATCAGCGAACTCCTGCAAAATGTTAATGACAGCAGGAGGCAAAGAGGGAGGCATGTCCTCGAATGAAAATAATACCTCTTTGCATACAAATGCATAGCAAACAGATGTAGCAACATCCAAATCATTAATATTAGATTTAGTAGCAAGTAAACATCCACTCTTCAATTTTATTTCGGATGCAACATTGGATGATGGTTTATTATGCTTATGGTGTTGCTCAAATTCCTGTGCTACAATCTGATTTTCACTCTTGTTTTTCTCCTGTTTTGCTTTACTAGCTCTAGCAATGGCATCTTTCATAATATGTTCCGGAGACATAGGAAGCAAAGTGAAATTTTGATCCTTATGAATAAGAGTATACTGATTTGTCCTACCATGGTGTACGGAATTTTTATTAAACTGTCATGGCCTACCAAGTAGAACAGAACATGCTTGCATGGGTACCACATCACAATCCACATAATCAAAATATGTAGCTATGCTAAAATGCACACGAACAATACGTGTTACTGTAACCTTGCCACTATTGTTGAACCATTGGATGTAATAAGGATGAGGATGTGGTCTGGTGGTTAGAGACAGCTTCTCCACCATCTCCATGCTAGCCAAGTTATTGCAACTCCCTCCATCGATGATGATGCAAACAGAACGCTCCTTCACAACTCCCTTTGTGTGGAACAAGTTGTGCCTCTGATTTTGCTCAGCCTGTGTAACCTGCACACTGAGAACACGTTGAGCAACTAAACTTTCATACCTGTCAGCGTATTCAGGAGCCATGTAGTGTGTCTCTGGTTCTGCATCATCGCTAGCCAGTTCTTCACTTGCAATGAGAGCTAAAGTCTCCTCATCATAATCACAAGCGGACGCATATCCACCATCCTCAGTAACAATCATTACATGCTTGGAAGGGCATTCTCTCGCAAAGTGACCTCCACCCTTGCAACGACGGCATATAACCTCATGGGTTTGCCCTTGCGGATGCAATAGACGAAGAAGAGCTCTGTGCAGGCCCAGAAGGTGTGCTCTTCGTAGAGGGTCGAGTAGGAGCTTGTTTCCT
Source organism: Hordeum marinum (assembly GCA_022496015.1). Taxonomy (NCBI): domain Eukaryota; kingdom Viridiplantae; phylum Streptophyta; class Magnoliopsida; order Poales; family Poaceae; genus Hordeum; species Hordeum marinum. Next base: position 163,918,592 of record CM039672.1, on the reverse strand, counting down.
GGTATCGCGGTTGGAGTTGGAGGTGGAAGTAGGTGGTGTTGCAGCAGGACGTGCGAAAGTAGAGGAGGTACGTGGCGTCCATGATGAAGTGCGACCTGTAGAAAAAGTGGTTCTCACCATTGCTTGTCGATCCTGCACTTCACGTTTAACTTTGCAAGCAAGATGAAATAAACGAGTGATTGTGTTATACTCCTTATACTCTAGAATAGTCCGAATCTCTCTATTTAATCCACCCATAAAACGTGCGAGCATAGCTTCATGCTCCTCAACAATACCACATCTAATCATGCCAGTTTGTAATTCCTGATAACATTCTTCTACAGAATTTTTTCCTTGTCTTCAACGCTACAAATTTTGAAGCAATTCATGTTGATAATAAGGTGGCACCCAACGATTATGCATAGCAGTTTTCAAAGCAGCCCAAGTAGTTGTAATATTAGCATGGTGTATTCTACAATGTTCTGACCACCAAACACAAGCAAAACTAGTGAAAGAACAAACAACAGCAGCAACACGTCTATCCTCGGGAAATTGTAAGCATGCAAAACGTTGTTCTGTTTCTAACTCCCATGTAAGATATATATCAGGAACATATCTACCCTCAAACGTCAAAATATTAAATTTAAGTTTAGGGAGATGGTCATGATCCCGTACCTGAGGGGGTGGTGCAGCCCTACCGTTACGGTTGTAGCCATGTGGTCGACCTGGTGCGTATCATGGTGGTTGCCCCTGAGGCTGATCTGGAGCAATCTCTCCCTTATCATCATAATCACCCTCATATATCTTCAACTTGCTCAATGACAGTAGCAGCAGGAGCCACAAAAGTAGCAGCAGTATCAATACTACCAATATGTTGGCCTTGGCCAAGAGGCACACGTCGCGCTCGTCGTTCGAAAGGTATAGGAGCTGCAGCTAGTGGTGGTAGACGGGCAAGCACCTCATTGAACTTGGAGTCCATCTCGGTATCGAATGTCTTCTCCAAACCATCGAGCTTCTCCATGGCCTCTCCAAAGTTGGTCACGAAGTCTTGTACCTGGTCAACCATCATTTGCTGAAATTTATCATAGAGCGCTTTGTTGATCATGCTCTCAAGTCGCTCCCGTCGTCATGTGATCCTGACATGGTTAGCAGAAATAGGAAACACACAAGAATATGAAACCTACAGACTACTAGGATGTGGTGGTGGTGGTGGTGGTGTGTCACAAATCCTTTAAGCGAATCTCAAATTCTTACCAGTTCTTACCCAACAGCAGGCGGTGATCGGCAACCGTTGTAGTCAAAACTCTCAAAGCTTGGATAGAGCGATTGCCAGGTGGTGTCAAACACACGACGTAGATGTATGTGGAGCTGGGATGGCTTATAATATGGTAGCAAAAAGGGTTAGCAATAATCAATTCAGAGATGCAAGGTTGAATAAACGCTCAACGACGGTACTGTGCTGGTCCTAGGCTAGACTGTACTAGAGACGTGAGCCTAAAACACCAACAAAATCACGACGCTACACGTAATCAAGGGAAAAGCACATTCTGATTTTTTTTTGATTTTTTTCGGAGCCTTTTTTTCACTCTTTTTTCCCTTAAAAAATCACTACAATGGCGAGTGTCTCAAAACTCCTACCACGTCGTATAAGCAAGATGGGCATGAAATTTGTTGGACTAATTTTTTTTCTGGAGCAATTCGGGGGCTGCTACGAGCAAAACTTTCGACAAAAATCACTATGATGGCAAGTGTCTCAAAACGCTCCGAAGAACCTAAAACCAAGATAGGGAAAAAATATTTTTAGCCAAAACTTTTTTGGGCCAAAACATGCTCTCCAAAGCGTGCCAGACTCTTTTTTTCCGACACCTACGCAGGTAGCAAAACACGAATCCGAAATCAAAAGGATCTCGAAACTAAACCTAAAACGAGCTGGACTCGGATTGGTGGTGGTATATATGGACACCAATGGAGAGTGATGGTGGGTGGTGATATATGGCAGCGGTGATGATGGTGGTGGTATATGGCAACTATGAAGACGATGCGGTCGCGGCGTGACAACCTGTGAAAAGAACTCGAAACTCTAAAGGACTAGACACTAAGACCAGCAACTCGACACGACAATGTAACCGCAAATTCAACAAAGCAAAATACTGAAAAGACTATGCAAAGGCTCAGATTGGTTCGGATATGATGATCTAACCCTAAATTTTTTTTGTGGCTTTTCGTGGACTAAAGGTATGAAGAACAGAGGCGATCTACACTACGAATCTGGTAAAATCTCACCGAGCAACCTGGAAATCTGATACCACTTGATAGAGGCGAAGTTGTCCCTGTCTTTCGATGCGATGGTGGCTATCGTTTTTGGTGGAGTAGACTTTGATGATCCGACTACGAACGTGTGATGAGGCTGCACCTTAGCAATCGCTAAACCAACTCCGAGAGGTTATTGACCACGCCGGAGCACGATCAACCTGACCACGAGGGTCTGTTTCCTGCACGCAAACGAAGAACAAGCAAGAAACTAAGATTGCAATCTGGATATTGCAAATATAAGAGGAAAGCTTTATTGATGAAGTGCGGTTCTGTGACACCTTTGTCTGGTTGTGGAACACAAACGAAGAACGCGAAGTTGCAGCTATGGCGAACTTGTAATCTAAACAAAACCCAACCCTAAAACGACGCCCTAAGGGCTGTATATATGGGGGAATAGAGGGGAATTTCATGGCCCCGTGGAGGAGGGGTCCGAAACCGACCTTAACTCAGTTTCCCCATACATACGGACTCTAAAAACAGCCTATAATATGGTATTTCGAAATTACATGGGCCTAGCCCAACAATAAGGTGGCGCAGCACCTATATTAGCCTAGGGACGAATTTTATAAAGTAGCATCATGCATATTTCGTCCAAGGCTTCTTGCTCCCATTATGGTGGCTTCAAAAGTGCGAAAATCATCACTGGAAGCTCCATTGTTTATTCCCGCGCGCGCACCTTCTTCTCCATGCTTGATCCCGCTCCCATGGTCATCCTTCTTGTCCATGCCAGGTTCTTCATTCATAAGTAAAACCAAAGTATCTAATTTAGGCAGCAGCATATGTTCATGAACATTAGAAGGATTTGCAAGAAACGAAAGTACCTGGTAATTCAATTGACGTGCGCGAGCTCTAGTAATTGGTCCTGTATCTATAGCAGTCGGAGTTGTGGGTGTAGCATTAGGAGGGATGTCCTCATCACCCCCCCATGCCGCCTGCCCGAGCTCCGGCACCGATTCCAGCTCTCGCTCCGGCACCGGCTCCGGCCCAGAACAACGGTGGCCTGCTCGACCAGTTCCCTAACCGAAAAGGTTCCTACTTCATCTTCACCAGGGAAGAGATGGACAAGCACGCTCAGTGCCAGCTCCATCGCGAGGTGAATGCCACCATGCCCACGACTCCCCAGTTCATGCACTGGTCCGAGAAGCCGGTTACCTAGAGCCGGGAGACCACCCGGCCTTTATGCCAAACCCTTACAACTACGCCCTTGTCCTCGACCCAACCATCGCCTCCGAGAGGCGTACCTGCCACTTCTCACGGGTGCTGATTGATGGTCGCAGTAGCATCAACATCCTCTACCTCGACACGATGCAAAAAACTAGGGCTCAAGGCAGAAGATCTGCAAAAGAGGCGGACCGTGTTCCACGACATCGTGCCGGGAAAGTCCTACATCCCCATCGGCAAGATCAAGCTCGACGTCCTCTTCGGCGGTCCCAGCCACTTCTGCCATGAGCCGATATGGTTCGAGGTAGTGGACCTCGACAGTCCCTACCATGCGCTGTAGGGCCGTCCGACTCTCGTCAAGTTCATAGTGGTCCCCCATTATGCCTACCTCAAGCTCAAGATGCCGGGTCCCAAGGGGATCATCACAGCCGCCGACGACTACAAGCTGTCCATCGCATGCGCTCGAGATGGCAGCCGGCTGGCCGAGGCCTTGGAGATAGCAGAGGAGAAGAGGCAGCTCGATCGGCTCATGGCCCTCGCCCCCAGCCAGTCGGCCGTGCCAGCTTCCCCCTAGCATTCGATCGGTGAGGCTTCGTTCCAGCCATCTAAGGACATGAGGCAGGTCTCGCTCGACCCGGCCAACCCCGAGCAGTGCGGCACCATAGGCTCCCGCCTCGACAACAAATAGGAAAGCGAGCTCGTCGACTTCCTCCGTGAGAATCAGGACATCTTTGCGTGGTCCCCCAAGGACATGCTAGGTGTTCTGAGGAAGTTCGCCGAGCAGAAGCTGCACGTACGACATGACGCGAAACCGGTCAAGCAACCCCTACGCCGTTTCTCCGAGGAGAAGCGGCATACTATAGGAGAAGAGATCACCCGGATGCTCGCAGCCGGCTTCATCATGAACATTTCAAATTCAGTTATTAATAGAACGAATCACACTTTTACCACTAAACTATACCCGCTACATTGTAGATTATGGTATAAATGGTACCCTTTGTCAAGGATAGCCATTTGACAAGGAGGCTAATTCCCCCTTATTGAATCAGATGGAGAAGGTTCATGACACTATCTGGGTTGCTAACACACTGGTAGAGTACTCGGCTTTTAAGTGCGACTATGATCTTTTACACATTTGATGAAACAACATACTCGTCGAAACTCTTGGTAGAGTCTAGAAGACCACGACTGATCCTCAAAGGTAATGAATGGAAAAAATAGCATGTCGTAATAAAATCAATGTTTTTTGAATGGAATCCAAAATTACGATTTTCTGGGTCTAGTGAATAAATGGATAGAGCCTGGCTCCAATTCTGGTAAAATAAAAAAGCAACGAGCTTAACTTCCTAATTGGAATGATTCCCCGCTCTAATTAGACGTTAAAAATAGATTAGTGCCGTCCACCCGGACTGGCTAGCCAACCCAGTCCTGGTGCTGAAGAAGAACAAGACATGGCGCATGTGCATCTACTACACCAGCCTGAACAAGGCATACCATAAGGACCCGTTCGCCCTGCCGCGGATCGATCAAGTCATTGACTCCACGGCCGGCTGTGACCTGCTGTCTTTCATGGACACCTACTCCGGCTACCACCAGATCAAGCTAGACTCAAACGACCGGCTCAAGACCTCCTTCATCACCCCCTTCGGCGCCTACTGCTACATCACCATGTCCTTCGGCCTAAAAAATGTAGGCGCTACCTTCTAGCACTGCATGCAGAAGTGTCTCCTACCTCAGATAGGCAGGAACGTCCACGTCTACGTTGACGACATCGTCGTCAAGACCAAGAAGCACTTCAGCCTCCTCGACGAACTCCGAGAGACGTTCGCGAACCTACGCGAGTACAAGATGAAGCTCAAACCGGAGAAGTGCGTCTTTGGCGTCCCTGTCGGCCAGCTCCTGGGTTTCTTGGTGTCCACTCGCGGCATCGAAGCTAACCCTGAGAAGATCAGGGCGATCGAGCGTATGCCCAAGCCGACCCGGCTCCGCGACGTCCATAAGTTCACCGGCTGCCTCGCCTCGCTCAGGCGGTTCATCAGCCGGCTGGGAGAGAAGGCTCTGCCCCTCTACGGGCTCCTGCGGAAGACAACTCTGGCCGAGTCGGGCCGCACCCTCATGAAGAAGCCAGCCATGTTCAACTGGCCCGACGAGGCGGACGAGGTCTTCCGTGGTCTTAAACGGGCCCTCACCAGTGCGCCCATCCTGGCCCCACCGGCAGAGAAGGAGCCCCTGCTCGCCTACATCACGGCGACCACACACGTCATGATGAGAACATTCCTAGTCCTTTAACATCTTTTTCCGTTGATGATGTTGCTGCACAAGACAAGTCCGATGAAATCAGAATTGGACCAATCACAAGAGCACGTGCAAAGCTACTAGAACAATAGGTGAATTAACTCTTAGTTGAATCTGACATTTGTATTAATGAGAATTTTATACTGCCTAAGTCTTTGCGTATTTGTATGATCAGATTTGAAGAGAAGACAAGTTTGGCACGTGGAGATGAAGAGTTGCAGCGAGAAGAATGCCTACTAATGTCTAATATCAGCAAGTGCACGAGGGAGGAGAGGGAGCCGGTGCACAACATAAAAAGAAGGAAAATTAGAACCGGACTCGGATTGACTGCCAGGTGGCCCAGAATTGATATACGTGCAGAATCTGTGTCCGTGCTCCAAATAAGACGTGTAAATACAATTTGGAAAGCCTGAGTCGTGTGCTTTCCAAACTGTATACCCATGGCTCACGATTAGCTCCGAGAAGGTCAAGTAGTACTTCCAGGAGCACACCATCACCGTGGTGAGCACGGCCCCGCTGTGCGAGATCATGAGCGGCCGGGACTCCACCAGCCGGATCGCCAAATGGGTCATTGCCCTCGCCGACCATGAGATCCGATACGAACCACGCACCGCCATCAAGTCGCGGGCCATGGCCGACTTCCTCGTCGACTGGGCGGAGACCCAGTTTGTGCCGCCTCCCCCAAACTGTACTCATTGGCGCATGCACTTCAATGGCTCGAAGATGAGGACTAGCCTGGGAGCCGGCATAGTCCTCTCCTCCCCGAAGGGAGACCAACTTAAGTATGCTCTTCAGATCCACTTCGCCGCCTCCAACAACGTGGCCGAGTACGAGGCGCTCGTCCATGGCCTCCGGCTCGCCAAGGAGGTTGGCATCAGGCATGTCCTATGCTTCGGTGACTCGGACCTAGTGGAGCAGTAGGTCTCCGGAGAATGGGACGCCAGAGACGCCAACATGGCCAGCTATCGCTTCCCTGTCCAGTAGCCCATCGGCTCCATCAAGGGCTGTGAGTTCCACCATGTCCCCCGGGCAGACAACGAGGCGGCCGATACGCTGGCAAAAATCGGCTCCACCCGGCAGGCCACCCAGCCATCGTCTCTCTCGAGCGACTGCTGTCATACCCTGTGTTTGTATCACATTGTTATGTTTGGATTTATAAAATTTGGAGCCAACTGAATTTTTTTCAAAGTGCTTGTGCTTGTTTGAAATGATGTTTGTTTGCTTGATGATTGTGATGTATGGCACTCTTAGATTCTATCCCTCTCCATATTCATCTTCCTTGACCCAAACTTGTTTCCCAATGATCATGCCATGTGAATAGTGCCTAAAACTATTTTTACTAAATTTTGTTTTGACCAAAAATGATATATTCAAATTAGGTTTTCAAAAACCCTTGAAATGAGGTTTGCACTGCAAGTCCTCAAATTGTGTGGACTCCTCTTTCCCAAAAGATTTATTTCAAACCTACTATATTTATGACTTCCCACAACCACCAAATATTATTTTTAAAGATTATTTTTATATTTTATTTAAAGGCTTTTTCTTAAGGCCATAAATGGTTTTTCATAGGGAAAAAATATTTAAACACCTTAAAAATATTTGCGAAAATCTAGGCAATCTTAGTGGACATATATTTTCCATATATATGAGTTTCAACACAAGGGAATGTAGGATCATGGGCAAAACCCCTCAAAACCCTTTCTGTTCAAATCAAGCTTTTGAAATATTTCTATAAGAAATATTCTCAATAAATCCCAGGAAAATTCCAGCAAGTCAACACTATCATAGGTGATGATCTTGCAAAGTTTCACCTCAATCCAAGTTGATTTGGTTCATCAAACCATCCCAAAACCCTGCATGTCCAGATTCAAATTTGAGCAACTTTACATTGTGAAGTTTCTCCCCTTGACCTCAAACTTTGTGGCCATGATCTAACCACCAAATAATGATGCTACACTAAGTGGTGCATAAAGGGCAAAATCTTAGCACAACTAGATCTATAGAAACCTGATTCTGTTAGTTTCTAGGGTTCACAAAGTTTCCATTGTCAACTTTTCCCACATGAGCTCAAACTTGGTGATCCATCTCATTATTACCTAGCATTTGACCCTGTTAAATATCTCAGTAAGTGGGTAGATCTTTTTGGTCCAAATCACCACCAAACACCTTCTGGTCAATTCTAGAAACTCCCTTTTTCACCCTTTTCACTATTTACCTTACCCCCAAACTTTTACCACACCCTCTGGTAGAAACCTTGTACCTCCAGTGAAATCCTCATGGGCATGGCTCAATGATTGGGGGGGTTAAAACCTCCATTTTTACCCCTGGACAACACCCATTTCTCCCCCTCTCACCTTTCCTTCTGCCCTAAGGCACCTCCAGGACACCACTGCCCGTATGTGCCTTGTTTAAGCTTCCCTGTATTCTCTAGACACAAGTGGATGCGCCCAAGGTGCCAAGGGCATGCCCCGGCATGCAGAGCTCGCGCTCTGGAGCGCGCTACAGTGCGCACCCGCATTATAGCCACTGCCCAACAGGCGCTCCTGACAACCTCGGGCCTCCCTAGCTTGTCCGTAGTGTCCCCCTCGACGTCCGCAACACAGAGGCTGGTCGGGCCCCTTCTCTCCCCTCCTCCCGCGCATGCCCGGAGCCGCCCCACTCGGCCAGTGAGTGTGCTCACACGCTCGAGGACCCAACGCCACCCCGCTCTCTCTCTCCCTTCCCCTGGACGAGGACCGCGCCCAGGATCTCCAAGGACACGTCCAGGAGCCCTCCCGTGGCCCGTGGCGGCGCCCCTGTCCTCCCGGCGCACCGCGTCCATGGTGCACCGGCGGCCTCCTATTTAAAGTCCCCCGAGATCCGGGTCCTCTCCCCTCGCTCTCTCCTCCCCTCTGCTGCTCCCTAGTGCCTAGCCCCTCACCCCCCATGCTCGGAAGCCCACGCCAAAACCAAACCCTTGCCGCCGTCAGGCTTCCTCCCTCGCCGGTGATTCCCTCTGCCCCGACGCCCCCCTCGGCCACCCACCGATGCGTGGGAGGCTACTGAGCACACCGATGCCCTCCATTAGAGCCGCCGCGGCCTGGAACCCGTCGGTGAGGCCCCCTTTGTTCCTGTTGAGAGGAGAGGGGTGACAGGTGGGGCCCACCTGTCATCCCCTCATCCCTCTCCTCTCTCTCTGCCTAGTAGGGCCCGCGGGCAGGTTTATCGCTCGCGGCATCTCCCCTGGGCCGGTTCCCCTGGTGGGCCGGCTCTGCTGTGCCCTTCGGGCCCGTGGGGCACAGGGTCTTTTCCATTTTTCTTTTCTCTGTTCTTCCAAAAATTCCACAGGGCAAAATATTTATCCAATGCCCATAATTCCTTCACCTAAAATCTTGGAATATTCCATAGAATTTTTTAGTGCCATTTGTAAAAATTTTTGAAAACATTTTATGTACTGTTTTAATTTGAAACCCCTATTTAGCATTATAGCTCCTATTTTAAATAGTTTTGAAAACCTTTTTAAGTTCAAAACCCTAGATAAATATTTTTAATATAGTCTTTAGTATTTAACATAGTAGGATACCATTTTTATTAGTGGCTTGTGTGCTCTGTTTTTGTGTGATACTTATTTTATCGCTATTTATTCGCGACGATAGATTGCGCGGTTGATGAAGAAGTTGGGCCCGAAGACTTCGTACACCCCGGAGATTTTGTTGAGCCAAGCAAGCATTCCTTTGACCATGTTAAGAAACTTTTTCATGCACGGCATATAGCACTTTTTGTTTCGATGTTTGATCATGATGTGGTGTACCCCCTTCGGTGGGTTGCTTCCGATACTCTTACCGTTGACACTTGCATCGTGCATGGCCCTACCTGATGAGGACATCCCTACTAATGCTACACCCACAACTCCGACTGCTATACATACAGGACCAATTACTAGAGCTCGCGCACATCAATTCAATTACCAGGTACTTTCCTTTCTTGCAAATCCTTCTAATGTTCATGAACATATGATGCTGCCTAAATTAGATACTTTTGTTTTACTTGTGAATGAAGGACCTGGCATGGACAAGAAGGATGACCATTGGAGCGGCATCAAGCATGGAGAAGAAGGTGCGCGCGCGGGAAAGAACAATGGAGCTTCCAGTGATGATTTTCGCATTTTGAAGCCACCATAATGGGAGCAAGAAGCCTTGGACGAAATATGCATGATGCCACTTTATAAAATTCGTCCCTAGGCTAATATAGGTGTTGCGCCACCTTATTTTTGGGCCAGGCCCATGTAATTTCGAAATACCATATTATAGGCTATTTTTAGAGTCCGTATGTACGGGGAAACTGAGTTAGGGTCGGTTTCGGACCCCTCCTCCAACAGGCCACGAAATTCCCCTCTATTCGCCCATATATACAGCCCTTAGGGCGTCGTTATAGGTTTAGGTTTTGTTTAGATTATAAGTTCGCCATAGCTGCAACTTCGCGTTCTTCGTTTGTGTTCCACGACCAGACAAAGGCGTCACAGAACCCCACTTCATCAATAAAGCTTTCCTCTTATATTCGCAATATCCAAATTGCAATCTTAATTTCTTGCTTGTTCTTCGTTTGCGTGCAGGAAATAGACCCTCGTGGTCAGGTTGATCGTGCTCCGGCGTGGTCAATAACCTCTCGGAGTTGGTTTAGCGATTGCTAAGGCGCAGCGTCATCACACGTTCGTAGTCGGATCGTCAAAGTCTACTCCACCAAAACGATAGCCACCATCTCATCGAAAGACAGGGACAACTTCGCCTCTATCAAGTGGTATCAGATTTCTAGGTTGCTCGGTGAGATTTTCTCAGTTTTCGTAGTTTAGGTCGCATCTGTTTCGTCATACCTTTAGTCCACGAAAAAGCCAAAAAAAATCGGGTTAGATCATCATATCCGAACCAATCTGAGCCTTTGCATAGTCTTTTCAGTATTTTGCTTTGTTGAATTTGCGGTTACATCGTCGTGTCGAGTTGTTGGTCTTAGTGTCTAGTCCTTTAGAGTTTCGAGTTCTATTCACAGGTTGTCACGCCGCCAACGCATCGTCTTCATAGTCGCCATATACCACCACCATCATCACCGCTGCTAGATATCACCACCCACTATCCATTGGTGTCCATATATACCACCACCAATCCGAGTCCAGCTTGTTTTAGATTTCGTTTCGAGATCTTTTGATTTCGGATTCGTGTTTTGCTACCTGCGTAGGTGTCGGGATTTTTTTTTTGAGACACTTGCTATCATAGTGATTTTTGTCGAAATTTTTGGTCGTCGCAGCCCCCGGATTGCTCCAGGAAAAAAAATTAGTCCAAAAAAATTCCGTGCCCATCTTGCTTATACGACGTGGCAAGAGTTTTGAGACACTCGCCATTGTAGTGATTTTTTGAGCAAAAAAAAAAGAGGCGCCGACAAAAAAAAATTCAAAGTGTACTCTTCCCTTGATTACGTGTAGCGTCGTGATTTTTTTGGTGCTTTAGGCTCGCGTCTCTAGTACGGGTCTAGCCTAGGACCAGCACAGTACCGTCGTTGAGCGTTTATTCAACCTTGCATCTCTGAATTGATTATTGCTAACCCTTTTTGCTACCATATTATAAGCCATCCCAGCTCCACATACATCTACGTCGTGTGTTTGACACCACCTGGCAATCGCTCTATCCAAGCTTTGAGAGTTTTGACTACAACGGTTGCGATCACCGCCTGCTGCTGGGTAAGAACTGGTAAGAATTTGAGATTCGCTTAAAGGATTTGTATCACACCACCACCACCACCACCACGTCCCAGTAGTCCGTAGGTTTCATATTCTTGTGTGTTTCCTATTTGCTAACCATGCCAGGATCACACGACAATGAGATCGACTGGGAGAGCATGACCAACAAAGCGCTATATGATAAATTTCAGCAAATGATGGCTGACCAGGTACAAGACTTCGTGACCAACTTTGGAGAGGCCATGGAGAAGCTAGATGGTTTGGAGAAGACCTTTGACACCAAGATGGACGCCAAGTTCAATGAGGTGCTTGCCCATCTACCACCACCAGCTGTAGCTCCTATTCCTTTCGAATGACGAGCACGACGTGTGCCTCTCAGCCAAGCCCAACATACTGGTACTGTTGATACTGCTGCTATTTCTGTGGCTCGTGCTGCTACTGTCGTTGAGCAGGTTGACGATTATGATGGTGATTACGATGATGAGGGAGAGGTTGCTCCCAATCAGCCTCAGGGGCAACCACCACAATACGCACCAGGTCGACCGCATGGCTACAACCGTAACGGTAGGGCTGCCCCACCCCCTCAGGTACGGGATCATGACCATCTCCCGAAACTTAAATTGAATATTCTGACGTTTGAGGGTAGATATGTTCCTGATATATATCTTACATGGGAGTTAGAAACAGAACAACGTTTTACATGCTTACAATTTCCTGAGGATAGACGTGTTGCTGCTGCTGTTTGTTCATTCACTAGTTTTGCTTGTGTTTGGTGGTCAGAACATTGTAGAATACACCATGCTAATATTCCAACTACTTGGGCTGCTTTGAAAACTGCTATGCGTAATCGTTGGGTGCCACCTTATTATCAACGTGAATTGCTTCAAAATTTGCAGCGTTTAAGACAAGGAACAAATTCTGTAGAAGAATATTATCAGGAATTACAAACTGGTATGATTAGATGTGGTATTGTTGAGGAGAATGAAGCTATGCTTGCACGTTTTATGAGTGGATTAAATAGAGAGATTCAGACTATTCTGGAGTATAAGGAGTATAACACTATCACTCGTTTATTTCATCTTGCTTGCAAAGCTGAACGTGAAGTGCAGGATCGACAGGCAATGGCGAGAAGTACTTTTTCTGCAGGTCACACTTCATCATGGACGCCGCGTACCTCATCTACTTCCACACGTCCTGCTGCAACACCACCTACTTCAACCTCCAACTCCAACCGCGATACCAGGAAACAGGCTCCTACTCCACCCTCTACGAAGAGCACACCTTCTGGGCCTGCACAGAGCTCTTCTTCATCTATTGCATCCACAGGGCAAACACATGAGGTTATATGCCGTCGTTGCAAGGGTGGAGGTCACTTTGCAAGAGAATGCCCTTCCAAGCGTGTCATGATTGTTACTGAGGATGGTGGATATGCGTCTGCTAGTGATTATGATGAGGAGACTTTGGCTCTCATTGCAAGTGAAGAACACGATGGCGACGATGCAGAACCAGAAACACACTACATGGCTGCTGATTACGCTGACAGGTATGAAAGTTTAGTTGCTCAACATGTTCTCAGTGTGCAGGTTACACAGGCTGAACAAAATCAGAGGCACAACTTGTTCCACACAAAGGGAGTTGTGAAGGAGTGTTCTATTCGCATCATCATCGATGGAGGGAGTTGCAATAACTTGGCTAGCATGGAGATGGTGGAGAAGCTGTCTCTAACCACCAGACCACATCCTCATCCTTATTACATCCAATGGTTCAACAATAGTGGCAAGGTTAAGGTAACACATACTGTGTGCATTTTAGCATTGCTACATATTCTGATTATGTGGATTGTGATGTGGTACCCATGCAAGCATGTTCTGTTTTACTTGGTAGACCATGGCAGTTTGATAAAAATTCCGTACACCATGGTAGGACAAATCAGTATTCTCTTGTTCATAAGGATCATAATACCACTTTGCTTCCTATGTCTCCCGAACATATTATGAAAGATGACATTGCAAGAGCTAGTAAAGCAAAACAGGAGAAAAATAAGAGTGAAAATCAGATTGTAGCACAGGAATTTGAGCAACACCATAAGCATAATAAACCATCATCTACTGTTGCATCTGAAATAAAATTGAAGAGTGGATGTTTACTTGCTACTAAATCTGATATTAATGATTTGGATGTTGCTACATCTGTTTGCTATGCTTTTGTATGCAGAGAGGTATTATTTTCTTTCGAGGACATGCCTCCCTCTTTGCCTCCTGCTATCATTAACATTTTGCAGGAGTTCGCTGACGTCTTTCCACAAGACGTGCCACCGGGATTACCGCCTATTCGCGGGATTGAGCATCAGATTGACTTAATTCCCGGTGCATCCCTACCCAACCGTGCACCCTACCGTACCAATCCAGAGGAGACAAAGGAGATTATGCGTCAAGTACAAGAGCTGCTTGACAAAGGTTATATACGTGAATCCCTTAGTCCTTGTGTTGTTCCTATTATTCTAGTGCCTAAAAAGGATGGTACATCGCACATGTGTGTGGATTGTAGAGGCATTAATAATATTACTATTCGTTATCGTCATCCTATTCCTAGACTAGATGATATGCTTGATGAATTAAGTGGCTCTACAATTTTCTCCAAAGTTGATTTGCGTAGTGGATACCATCAAATTCGTATGAAATTGGGAAATGAATGGAAAACAGCATTTAAAACTAAGTTTGGATTATATGAGTGGTTAGTCATGCCTTTTGGGTTAACTAATGCACCTAGCACTTTCATGAGATTAATGAACGAGGTTTTACGTGCTTTCATTGGATGATTTGTGGTAGTCTATTTTGATGATATATTGATTTTTAGTAGATCTTTGGAGGAACATTTGGAACATTTACGTGCTGTTTTTACTGCGCTACGTGATGCACGTTTGTTTGGTAACCTTGGGAAGTGCACCTTTTGCACCGACCGAGTATCTTTTCTTGGCTATGTTGTTACTCCACAGGGAATTGAAGTTGATAAAGCCAAGATTGAAGCTATTGAGAGTTGGCCGCAGCCCAAAACGGTCACACAAGTAAGGAGTTTTCGAGGCCTCGCTGGTTTCTATAGGCGTTTTGTGAGAGATTTCAGCACCATTGCTGCGCCTCTCAATGAGCTTACAAAGAAGGACGTGCCTTTTTCTTGGGGTACCGCACAGGAAGAAGCCTTCACGGTCTTGAAAGATAAGTTAACACATGCTCCTTTACTCCAACTTCCTGATTTTAATAAGACTTTCGAGCTTGAATGTGATGCTAGTGGAATTGGGTTAGGAGGTGTGTTATTACAAGATGGTAAACCTGTTGCGTACTTTTCTGAAAAATTAAGTGGGCCTAGTCTGAATTATTCTATTTATGATAAGGAATTATATGCTCTTGTTCGGACTTTGGAAACATGGCAACATTATTTATGGCCCAAAGAATTTGTTATACATTCTGATCATGAATCTTTGAAACATATTAAAAGTCAAGCAAAACTGAACCGTAGACATGCTAAATGGGTTGAATTCACTGAGACTTTCCCTTATGTCATTAAACACAAGAAGGGTAAAGAAAATGTTATTGCTAATGCTTTGTCTCGTCATTATACTATGCTTTCACAACTTGACTTTAAAATATTTGGTTTGGAGACCATCAAAGATCAATATGTGCATGATGCTGAATTTAGAGACGTTTTGCCGACTTGTAAAGAAGGGAGAACATGGAACAAGTTCATTATTAATGATGGATTTGTGTTCCGTGCTAACAAGCTATGCATTCCAGCTAGCTCCGTTCGTCTTTTGTTGTTACAGGAGGCGCACGGAGGAGGATTAATGGGACACTTTGGCGTGAAGAAGACGGAGGACGTACTTTCTACACATTTCTTTTGGCCAAAGATGAGACGGGATGTTGAGCGTTTTGTTGCTCGCTGCACTACATGTCAAAAAGCTAAGTCACGACTCAATCCTCATGGTTTATATATGCCTTTGCCTGTACCTAGTGTTCCTTGGGAGGATATATCTATGGACTTTGTTTTAGGTTTACCTCGAACAAAGAAGGGGCGGGATAGCATATTTGTTGTCGTGGACAGATTTTCCAAAATGGCACACTTTATACCATGTCATAAAAGTGATGATGATGCTCATGTTGCTGATTTGTTCTTTCGTAAAATTATTCAATTGCATGGTGTACCAAATACAATTGTTTCAGATCGTGATGCTAAATTTCTTAGCCATTTTTGGAGATGTTTATGGGCTAAGTTGGGGACTAAACTACTTTTTAGTACTACATGTCATCCCCAAACTGATGGCCAAACTGAAGTAGTCAATAGATCATTGTCTACTATGCTTAGGGATGTTTTGAAGAATAACCTGAAAATGTGGGAAGAATGCTTGCCTCATATTGAATTTGCTTATAATCGTTCGCTACATTCTACCACTAAGATGTGCCCTTTTGAAGTTGTGTATGGTTTCTTACCTCGTGCACCTATTGATTTGTTGCCTCTTCCATCTTCGGAGAAGGTTAATTTTGATGCTAAAGAACGTGCTGAATTGATATTAAAGATTCATGAGTTAACGAAGGAAAACATTGAGCGTATGAATGCTAAATACAAAATTGCTGGATATAAGGGTAGAAAACATGTTGTCTTTGCACCTGGAGATCTTGTTTGGTTACATTTGCGTAAGGATAGATTTCCTGATTTGCGCAAGTCAAAGCTAATGCCACCTGCTGATGGTCCTTTTAAGGTGTTAGAGAAAATAAATGATAATGCATATAAACTTGAGCTGCCTTCAGAGTTTGGGGTTAGCCCCACTTTTAACATTGCAGATTTGAAGCCTTATTTGGGTGAGGAAGATAAGCTTCCGTCGAGGACGACTTCAGTTCAAGAAGGGGAGGATGATGAGGACATCCCTAATAATGCTACACCCACAACTCCGACTGCTATACATACAGGACCAATTACTAGAGCTCGCGCACATCAATTGAATTACCAGGTACTTTCGTTTCTTGCAAATCCTTCTAATGTTCATGAACATATGATGCTGCCTAAATTAGATACTTTTGTTTTACTTGTGAATGAAGGACCTGGCATGGACAAGAAGGATGACCATTGGAGCGGCATCAAGTATGGAGAAGAAGGTGCGCGCGTGGGAAAGAAGAATGGAGCTTCCAGTGATGATTTTCGCACTTTGAAGCCACCATAATGGGAGCCAGAAGCCTTGGACGAAATATACATGATGCCACTTTATAAAATTCGTCCCTAGGCTAATATAGGTGTTGCGCCACCTTATTTTTGGGCCAGGCCCATGTAATTTCGAAATACCATATTATAGGCTATTTTTAGAGTCCGTATGTATGGGGAAACTGAGTTAGGGTCGGTTTCGGACCCCTCCTCCAAGGGGCCACGAAATTCCCCTATATTCCCCCATATATACAGCCCTTAGGGCATCGTTTTAGGTTTGGGTTTTGTTTAGATTATAAGTTCGCCATAGCTGCAACTTCGCATTTTTCGTTTGTCTTCCACGACCAGACAAAGGCGTCACAGAACCCCACTTCATCAATAAAGCTTTCCTCTTATATTCGCAATATCCAGATTGCAATCTTAGTTTCTTGCTTGTTCTTCGTTTGCGTGCAGGAAACAGACCCTCGTGGTCAGGTTGATCGTGCTCCGGCGTGGTCAATAACCTCTCGGAGTTGGTTTAGCGATCGCTAAGGCGCGGCGTCATCACACGTTCATAGTCGGATCGTCAAAGTCTACTCCACCAAAATGATAGCCACCATCTCATCGAAAGACAGGGACAACTTCGCCTCTATCACTACCACCTTATGTGGGTTATGCGGGTGGGTGTAGATAGGATGCTAATAGATGCTACGCAAGTGGGATGTGACTTATGCATAGTGATGGAAAGTGAGAAAGGATTTCAAAGGCTTTTCGAAAACTCCGTCGGGTGCCACTAATGCCCGACGGAGATGATGATAAGTTGGGTGATCACTTGAGAAAGAAGTGGTGTGCCGGAGCAAGTGAGTATGTGTGGTTTTCAAAAAAGGGATTGGTGTAAGTTGCGATCGTTATTCCAACCATACATGTACGACCACAATACCCCTTATGGGATGGGGCTTTGTTGATTACTATGGATGGTGCTAGCAGGGAGCCTGCATTACTAGTGGCAAGAGTGAAGTGGTCACTCTTGAGACAGGGTCGTCCCAGAAGTGGAAGGCCATGCACTGTCTTTACAGGCACCGGGCACACCGTTGCGTGGCCTCATGGATGATACGAGTGATGTATATCATGAGGGATGGCACCAACGAGTAGACTCGTTGTTTAGTATCACCATGGGAATGCCATTCTCTTTGTTTAGTATCACCATGGGAATGGCATTGTTCGGGTGCTTACCTCGGGTATGTGATGTACCGCGAGTTGTGGATGACATGGAAGTTCCTCGAGTCTTGTGGGTAAAGTGTGCAACCTCTACAGAGTGTAAAACTATTCGAATAGCCGTGTCCATGGTCAATGACAGTTGGGTGGTGCTGCTTAAGCCACGTCCAGATGTTTCCTCAAAACTTGATGTGTGTGTGTGTGTGTGTGGTGACAAGGATGATACTTGAGTCGAGTCGGATGACTTGGCATGATGACTGAACATGAGATGTTCAGATGGTACATGAGACAAGTCTGAGGACTTGGTGTGATGGTCGAACATGAGACGTGCAACCCCCTTCTTATGATGATGACTGTGACGTGTTCTTATGAACACCTGTCTATGGTTGATGCATGCTTACTTAAGTTACTTGATCATGTCATTGCACTCAAAACTAGCTTTCTACGAAACTTACCTACTTAGTGCTATATCGTGCATTATTTTACCTTGTTCCAAAACTTGGTTGCTTGCGAGTGCACCTCGCCTTGGAGAGCGGTGGTCTACTAGGAGACATCAACCGCCTGATTCGCGGCGTCCTCCCTGGCCGGCACCTCCCGCTGCACGTCTGCCCTCAGGCGCTCTTCGTCCGCCTGCCCATCCACCAGCAGGGCGCCCAGTCGTTCCCTTTCTGGGGTGATTGCCTGGATGATCTGCGCCAGCCGGTCCCGCTCGGAGACGACCCCATCCTTCTCCCCCCGGAGGGCGTTCAACTTCCTACAAAATAAAACCAGCAACGGTTACTAAAAACGCACAAGACCCGGCCCGACTGCCAAGCAGCCGACCCAAACTTGGGGGCTACATGAACCCACTGGATCAAGCGTACCTTGGACCCTCTTCAGCTCCTCCTCTAGCCGGTAGAAGTTGTTCTTGTCGTGGTTGTGGATGGCGACCGCTTCATCAAAAACCTCCTGCTATCGGGCGTTCCCAGCCTGCTCCAGGAGGCCAGAGTTAAAAGAATGCAAGTGAAAGTAGATGTGGGACCCCGACTCATAAGTCGGGATCGCCGAATGTATGTGCACAGTGATCCCAGAGATCAATGCTCACTGAACACACAAAAACTGAATAACGAGAGTCTTACATCCATTATATACCATTTGTACTCAAATATGGCCTTTATGGCCAAGTCTTCATGTGATTGCAGCGGGAGTCTTCAACGATAGCATGAACCCATGCCATCTGCCTTAACCCTATAGGCCTTCTGACTGGGAAGCGTCCTAGCTCGCATGTTCGTCACCAAGGTAATCTTCTTCTTAACCTGATCTTTCATGCCTGGCCAATAAAATAACTAGTTACATGCCAATGAGTAATTTGAATGTACTTGCAAGCAACCAAGTTTTGGAACAAGGTAAAATAATGCACGATATAGCACTAAGTAGGTAAGTTTTGTAGAAAGCTAGTTTTGAGTGCAATGACATGATCAGGTAACTTAAGTAAGCATGCATCAACCATAGATAGGTGTTCATAAGAACACGTCACAGTCATCATCATAAGCAGGGGGTTGGACATCTAATGTTCAACCATCGCACCAAGTCCTCAGACTTGTCTCATGTACCATCTAAACATCTCATGTTCAGTCATCATGCCAAGTCATCCGACTCGACTCAAGTATCATCCTTGTCACCACACACACGCACACACACACACACACACACACACCAAGTTTTGAGGAAACATCTGGACGTGGCTTAAGCAGCACCACGCAACTGTCCTTGACCGTGGACACGGCTATTCGAATAGTTTTACACTTTGTAGAGGTTGCACACTTTACCCAAAAGACTTGGGGAACTTCTGTGTCATCCACGACTCGCGGTATATTACATACCCGAGGTAAGCACCCAAACAATGCCTTTCCCATGGTGATACTAAACAAAGAGTCCACTCGTTGGTGCCATCCCTCATGATTTACATCACACGTATCATCCATGAGGGCATGCAACGGTGTGCCCGGTGCCTGTAAAGACAGCGCATGGCCTTCCACTCCGGGACGACCCCGCCTCGAGAGTAACCACTTCACTCTCGCCACTAGTAATACGGGCTCCTTGCTAGCACCAACCATAGTAATCAACAAAGCCCCTTCCCATATAGGGGTAGAGTGGTTGTACATGTAAGGTTGGGACGGTCGACAAATCTTAAACCCTCCGTTTTCGAAAACACACACTCACTTATTCTGGTACACGACTTCTTTCTCAAGTGGTTATCCAACTCATCGTAATCTCCCTCGGGCTTTAGTGGCACCCGACGGGGTTTTCGAAAAGTGTTTGAAATCATTGCCTTATTTCCATCATCATGCGTAATCCTGATCCCACTTGTGTAGCATCTACTAGCATCCTATCTACTCCCACCCGCATAACCCTCATAAGGTGGTAGGGTCATGCCCGATGCAAGTGTCAATGGCAAAGGTATCGAAAGTAACCCACTTAAGTGGTCACTATTCCACATGTTCAAATATAACGAAAGTAAAGTGCTATATCACATGCAATAAAATGGTCTCTTAACATGGTCAAAGGACTGCTTGCTGGCTTTGCAGAGTCTTCAAGGTCTTCACACGCTTCTCGTCCAACTCCGAGCACTCCGTTTATCTCGTCAACTACCGTCGGTAAACAACCACAATAAGCAACACAACAAGCAGGAAATAAAAGTTCTCTATAAATAGGAGTTTTATTTTTCTTGGACACCTCTGGTCACAAGAAAAGTAGCTAAGGAGGTTTCATTGGATGTGGATCAAAGGGGAGTTTTGAATGGTGGTAATGAAGGAGACGATGATCCTATAATATGTCCATAGAAAATATTTTTATAAAAATGAGTGGATGCACTCACCAAATAGGGCATGTTTTTAGAAGAATTTAGAAAGTGGTTTCACTAGATTTGGAGTTGGGATGAATTTCCTAGAGATTTGAAAAGTGGATATATATGAAGAAATGGCCCAATATTTGTCATAGCAGAATAAGTGTGAGAAAAAATGTTCACCACTTAGTGTATGAATTTTGATACCCCTAGGAACTTGAACCACTCCATTTGGAGTTGATATGAATGCTCTAGGAATTTGCAAAGTACAAGTTCTAAATGCATATGCCTCTCAATGTTATATTGTGAAGTTTCTCCCCTTGACCCCAAACTTTGTGGACATGTTCTAAACACCAAATGATGATTCTACACTAAGTGGTGCATCAAGGGTAAAAGCTTAGCATGACTAGATCTACAGAAACCAGAATCTGTTGATTTCTAGGTTTCCATAGAGTCACATTGTGAACTTTCATCAAACCCTCTCAAACTTGGTGATAAGCCCTACTCTTGACCACCCTTTGATTCTGATATTTATCAAGGCATGTAGAATTCATCTACTAGGCAAAATCACCATCAAACACCTTCAGGTCAATGCTAAAAACTACACTTTTCACCATTTTTACTATTTCCATTGCCCCCAAATTTTTACCACACCCTCTTGCAGTGCCCAAGCACCTCCAGTAAAAAGCCCAGGACCATAAGACACTGGGAAATGGGGTAAAACCATAGCACTTGTTGTTCCGATGATTGATCATGATGTGGTGCTCCCCCCTTCGGTGGGTTGCCTCCGATACTTTTACCGTTGACACCTGCATCGTGCATGACCCTACCACCTTATGAGGGTTATGCGGGTGGGTGTAGATAGGATGATAATAGATGCTACGCAAGTGGGATGGAATTTATGCATAGTGATGGAAAGGAAGAAATGATTTCAAAGACTTTTCGAAAACCCCGTTGGGTGCCACTAATGCCCGACGGAGATGATGATGAGTTGGGTGATCACTTGAGAAAGAAGTGGTGTACCGGAGCAAGTGAGTGTGTGTTTTCAAAAATGGATTAGATTTAAGGTCTACTAACCGTCCAAACCTTACATGCGCAACCACGATACCCCTTACGGGACGGGGCTCTGTTGATTACCTTGGTGGGTACTGGGAAGGAGCCCACATTACTAGTGGCGAGAGTGGCGTGGTCACTCTCGATACGGGGTCTGTCGGGACCTCGATCCTATGTCATATGAATCCAGATTGTAACATATCACATCACTTTGCGGCCTCGCGCACAGTAAGCTCCACGGTTGCAACCTTACCTTAGCCAGGACCGTTTGCGTCTTTTGGCTCACGTATGTGAACATGTCGCTGGCAATCAAACGATAGAGAATCCGGGCCGACATGACTAGTCATAGAACCCAAGTGGCACATCCGTACGGAAACAGGCATACGTAACCCAACAACGCAGGTGTCGGCCTCAAGCGTGTGTAGACGAGTCATAGCAAGCTACAAGGACTCCATTACACCGTGGGACATAAATGTCATCACTGCATGTAGACGAGTCGTAGCAGGCTACAGGGACTCCATTACACTGCGAGACATTTCCCCGAAGGGACAAACACAGCTGCAAAGAAGGATACATGTCGGTCAATCAATGTGTCCGGAGCAGTAGCAAGCTACCAAGGCTCGGTGGAAGCACAAAGAGGCAGTTTCCCGTCAAGAGTACTACTAAAGGCACATGACTAGGTGTCAGATCCCATACATACCGTTGCACGTCACATGTACGCATGAAATGCCCGATATGCATAGATACAACTATGGCATCACAACATAACCATACATCAACACAACTTTTATTTAAGAGGCTCAAACGAGCCTTGCATAATATGTTCTTACAGGTAGGGGT
This sequence comes from Hordeum marinum, assembly GCA_022496015.1. NCBI lineage: Eukaryota > Viridiplantae > Streptophyta > Magnoliopsida > Poales > Poaceae > Hordeum > Hordeum marinum. The sequence goes on along the minus strand of CM039672.1, from coordinate 163,896,039 downwards.
CCCATGACCCGACACTCAAGTCATACAAGCAAGTTCATACAAACCAACTGAGTACAGACAGATGAAAGGGTAAAAAGGCACATGCCCGACTATCTATAGCCCGCCACAGGGCATAAGGTCGTAGCTGGGACACCAGCTATTCGGCATCGTCGACATCTAGAAAGAACCCACCTGATGGGTCCTGAGTCTCATCTACAACATTTACTAAGCAAACATGAGTACAAACGTACTCAGCAAGTCTTTAAAACAGACCTAGACTATTCATGCTCATGTATCAACAAGGGGAGTGGTGGAGTTTATGCAACAATGCCAGCTTTGACTCATGGCTAACCTACATTATACAATTTTAACTCTCTGTTTAGATTTTAGATATCACACACGAGTCCACTAACTCCATAACAATACACCACCATAGATTCACTTCCGTCTCCTACAAGAGTGCCATTCACGGTACTCACAATTGTCTTGATATTTTTATGAGTATCCATTTAATTATCTATGAACAACATAAGTTCTCCAAGTAGTCCATATCCGAGGACGCGGCTATTCAAATAGTTTCATACCCTACAGGGGTGTACTTCTTCACACACGCTCTCGCCACTTATTGCTGTGTGCTCATAAAACCATGCACCTCGGCAACCTTCAAGCGGAAGCCCAGCGAGGGAGTCAGCCACGACCGTCAAACACATAAGACCTCTAGTCCAGGCTATCGCCTATTTGAGACTGAACCCGCACGGAAGTCCGGCCGAAGTTTCCGCTACGGCCCCAAATGATGTGCGCAAGGTTCCCAAGCCTACCATTCGGGTGACCCTTGGTACAGCATGCCACTGCCTACCGCATCGTAACAGCCAGCACAGCAACAATCCGGCTCGCAGCAACCGCCGCAACGAGGCGCTGGCTGGCAGTAGCCGGCATAGCCGCGGGTACACGCCACCTCCGCGGCACGAACCGGTGCGGTCCGTCTCGTCGGTCGTCCGCGCAGAGCTCGCGACCCGGCTCAGACCACAGGTCCCCCACGGCGACAACGATGCGCACCTCCCCCTCGACCGGCTGGCGTAGTCGGCCCTCCTCGAGGAGGAGGGCTCGATCGGTCCGGCATGCTTCGGCCCTCGGATCTGTAATGAGCCATTCCCGACCGGCTTCACTCTTCCCCGGGACACCCCGAAGTACAACGGCGCCGCCAAGCCCGAGAACTGGCTGATCGACTACACCACCACAGTCGGCATCACCAGTGGGAACAAACTTGTAGCCGTCTGCTATGCTCCCCTCATGTTGATCGGCTCGGCTCGCACCTGGCTCAACAGCCTTGCGGCCGACAGCATCAACACCTGGACTGACTACGAAGAAGTGTTCGTCCGCAACTTCACCGGCACGTACAAGTGGCCAGGTCATCCCCGCGAAATAACCATGTGCGTTCAGGGGTCGTACGAGGCCCTCCGCGACTACCTCACCCGATGGACCGAGCTCCACAACTCCTCTGAAGGGGTGCACGAGGTGCAGGCCATCCAGTACTTCCTCGAAGGCTGTAGCGATGACACCTACCTCAAGCACAAGCTCCTGTGCTCCGAGCCGGCTACGCTGGCGGAACTCATGGCCAAGGCAGACAAGTACGCCAAGGCCGATTCCACAATCCGGGTCAAGACAAGCATGCCTGCCAAGGCGGCACCGACGTCAGCTGCGTCACGGCCGGCTACCGAAAACCGGCAGCCGTAGAACAACAAGCGCAAGACCGACCAGCCCGACACCCGCTACGAAAGCCGGCAGGTCACCACCGTCGAGGAAGAGGAGCCGGCTGCCCAGCCTCCCCGCCAGCATCAGCGCACTGGCAAGGCTGCCTGGCAGCCCAAGCTCACATTCGAGCAAATGCTTGACCTCCCCTACAAGAATCATACGCTCAATGTTTAGCATTAATACGCTCAATGTTTAGCATTCATACGCTCAATGTTTAGCATTCAAGAATCACATTCGAGCAATTTTGTATTTAGCATTCATACGCTCAATGTTTTCCTTCGATAACTCATGCATCTTTAATATCAATTCAGCACGTTCTTTAGCATCAAAATTAACCTTCTCCGAAGATGGAAGAGGCAACAAATCAATAGGTGCACGAGGTAAGAAACCATACACAACTTCAAAAGGGCACATCTTAGTGGTAGAATGTAGCGAACGATTATAAGCAAATTCAATATGAGGCAAGCATTCTTCCCACATTTTCAGGTTATTTTTCAAAACAGCCCTAAGCATAGTAGACAATGATCTATTGACTACTTCAGTTTGGCCATCAGTTTGGGGATGACATGTAGTACTAGAAAGTAGTTTAGTCCCCAACTTAGCCCATAAACATCTCCAAAAATGGCTAAGAAATTTAGCATCACGATCTAAAACAATTGTATTTGGTACACCATGCAATCGAATAATTTCACGAAAGAACAAATCAGCAACATGAGCAGCATCATCACTTTTATGACATGGTATAAAGTGTGCCATTTTGGAAAATCTATCCATGACAACAAATATGCTATCCCTCCCCTTCTTTGTTCGAGGTAAACCTAAAACAAAGTCCATAGATATATCCTCCCAAGGAACACTAGGTACAGGCAAAGGCATATATAAACCATGAGGATTGAGTCATGACTTAGCTTTTTGACATGTAGTGCAGCGAGCAACAAAATGCTCAACATCCCGTCTCATCTTTGGCCAAAAGAAATGTGTAGAAAGTACATCCTCCGTCTTCTTCACGCCAAAGTGTCCCATTAATCCTCCTCTGTGCGCCTCCTGTAACAACAAAAGACGAATGGAGCTAGTTGGAATGCATAGCTTGTTAGCACGGAACACAAATCCATCATTAATAACGAACTTGTTCCATGTTCTCCCTTCTTTACAATTCTGTAACACGTCTCTAAATTCAGCATCATGCACATATTGATCTTTGATGGTGATGAGGACATCCCTACTAATGTTACACCCACCCCGACTGCTATACATACAGGACCAATTACTAGAGCTCGTGCACGTCAATTGAATTACCAGGTACTTTCGTTTCTTGGAAATCCTTCTAATATTCATGAACATATGATGCTGCCTAAATTAGATACTTTTGTTTTACTTATGAATGAAGGACCTATCATGGATAAGAAGGATGACCATTGGAGCGGGATCAAGCATGGAGGAGAAGGTGCGCGCGCGGGGAAGAACAATGGAGCTTCCAGTGATGATTTTCGCACATTGAAGCCACCGTAATGGGAGTGGGAAGCTTTGGACGAAATATGCATGATGCCACTTTATAAAATTCGTCCATAGGCTAATATAGGTGCTGCGCCACCTTAATTTTGGGCCAGGCCCATGTAATTTCGAAATACCATATTATAGGCTATTTTTAGAGTCCGTATGTATGGGGAAACTGACTTAGGGTCGGTTTCGGACCCCTCCTCCAAGGGGCCACGAAATCCTCTTCTATTCCCCCATATATACAGCCCTTAGGGCTTCGTTTTAGGTTTGGGTTTTGTTTAGATTACAAGTTCGCCATAGCAGCAACTTCGCGTTCTTCGTTTGTGTTCCACGACCAGACAAAGGCGTCACAGAACCCCACTTCATCAATAAAGCTTTCCTCTTATATTCGCAATATCCAGATTGCAATCTTAGTTTCTTGCTTGTTCTTCGTTTGCGTGCAGGAAATAGACCCTCGTGGTCAGGTTGATCGTGCTCCGGCGTGGTCAATAACCTCTCAGAGTTGGTTTAGCGATTGCTAAGGCGCGACGTCTCACACGTTCGTAGTCGGATCGTCAAAGTCTACTCCACCAAAAACGATAGCCACCATCTCATCGAAAGACAGGGACAACTTCGCCTCTATCAAGTGGTATCAGATTTCCAGGTTGCTCGGTGAGATTTTACCAGTTTTCGTAGTTTAGATCGCATCTGTTCTTCATACCTTTCGTCCACGAAAAAGCCACAAAAAAATTAGGGTTAGATCATCATATCCGAACCAATCTGTGCCTTTGCATAGTCTTTTCAGTATTTTGCTTTGTTGAATTTGCGGTTACATCGTCGTGTCGAGTTGCTGGTCTTAGTGCCTAGTTCTTTAGAGTTTCGAGTTCTATTCACAAGTTGTCACGCCGCCAACGCATCGTCTTCATAGTCGCCATATACCACCACCATATCCCCGCTGCCAGTTATCCATTGGTGTCCATATATACCACCACCAATCCGAGTCCAGCTCGTTTTAAATTTAGTTTCGAGATCTTTTTGATTTCGGATTCGCGTTTTGCTACCTGTGTAGGTGTCGGAAAAAAAAAAAGTCTGGCACGCTTTGCAGAGCACGTTTTGGCCCAAAAAAATTTCGGCCGAAAATATTTTTTCCCTATCTTGATTTTAGGTTCTCCGGAGCATTTTGAGACACTTGCTATCATAGTGAGTTTTGTCGAAATTTGTTGGTCGTCGCAGCCCCCGCATCGCTCCAGAAAAAAAAAATTCAAATTTTTTTTTCGTGTCTATCCTGCTTATACGACTTGGGAAGGGTTTTGAGACACTCGCAATTATAGTGTTTTTCTGAGCAAAAAAAAAAAGAGGCGCAAAAAAAAAGAGGCGCAAAAAAAAAACGAAAAAACGAAAAAAAAACAACAGAGTGTGCTCTTCCCTTGATTACGTGTATCGTCGTGCTTTTGTTGGTGTTTTAGGCTCGCGTCTCTAGCACGGTCTAGCCTAGGACCAGCACAGTACCGTCGTTGAGCGTTTATTCAACCTTGCATCTGTGAATTGATTATTGCTGACCTTTTTTGCTACCATATTATAAGCCATCCCAGCTCCACATACTTCTACGCCGTGTGCTTGACACCACCTGGCAATCGCTCTATCCAAGCTTTGAGAGTTTTGGCTACAACGGTTGCCGATCACCGCCTGCTACTGGGTAAGAACTGGTAAGAAATTGAGATTCGCTTAAAGGATTTGTGCCACACCACCACCACCACCACGTCCCAGTAGTCTGTAGGTTTCATATTGTGTGTTTCCTATTTCTGCTAACCATGCCAGGATCACACGATGACGAGATCGACTGGGAGAGCATGACCAACAAAGCGCTCTATGATAAATTTCAGCAAATGATGGCTGAGTAGGTACAAGACTTCGTGAACAACTTTGGAGTGGCCATGGAGAAGCTAGATGGTTTGGAGAAGACATTCGACACCAAGATGGACGCCAAGTTCAATGAGGTGCTTGCCCGTCTACCTCCACCAGCGGCAGCTCCTCTTCCTTTTGAACGACGAGCGCGACGTGTGCCTCTCGGCCACGCCCAACATCCTGGTACTGTTGATACTGCTGCTACTTCGGTGGCTCGTGCGGCTACTGTCGTTGAGCAGGTTGAAGATTATGATGGTGATTTCGATGATGAGGGAGAGGTTGCTCCAGATCCGCCCCAGGGGCAACCACCACCATACGCACCAGGTCGACCACATGGCTACAACCGTAACGGTAGGGCTGCACCACCCCCGCAGGTACGGGATCATGACCATCTCCCTAAACTTAAATTGAATATTCCGACGTTTGAGGGTAGATATGTTCCTGATATATATCTTACATGGGAGTTAGAAACAGAACAACGTTTTACATGCTTACAATTTCCCGAGGATAGACGTGTTGCCGCTGCTGTTTGTTCATTCACTAGTTTTGCTTGTGTTTGGTGGTCAGAACATTGTAGAATACACCATGCTAATATTCCAACTACTTGGGCTGCTTTGAAAACTGCTATGCGTAATCGTTGGGTGCCACCTTATTATCAACGTGAGTTGCTTCAAAATTTGCAGCGTTTAAGACAAGGAAAAAATTCTGTAGAAGAATATTATCAGGAATTACAAACTGGTATGATTAGATGTGGTATTGTTGAGGAGAATGAAGCTATGCTTGCACGTTTTATGGGTGGATTGAATAGAGAGATTCAGACTATTCTGGAGTATAAGGAGTATAACACTATCACTCGTTTATTTCATCTTGCTTGCAAAGCTGAACGTGAAGTGCAGGATCGACAGGCAATGGCGAGAACTACTTTTTCTGCAGGTCGCACTTCATCATGGACGCCACGTACCTCCTCTACTTCCACACGTCCTGCTGCAACACCACCTACTTCAACCTCCAACTCCAACCGCGATACCAGGAAACAGGCTCCTCCTCCACCCTCTACCAAGAGCACACCTTCTGGGCCTGCACCGAGCTCTTCTTCATCTATTGCATCCACAGGGCAAACACATGAGGTTATATGCCGTCGTTGCAAGGGTGGAGGTCACTTTGCGAGAGAATGCCCTTCCAAGCGTGTCATGATTGTTACTGAGGATGGTGGATATGCGTCTGCTAGTGATTATGATGAGGAGACTTTGGCTCTCATTGCAAGTGAAGAACACAATGGCGACGATGCAGAACCAGAAACACACTACATGGCTGCTGATTACGCTGACAGGTATGAAAGTTTAGTTGCTCAACGTGTTCTCAGTGTGCAGGTTACACAGGCTGAGCAAAATCAGAGGCACAACTTGTTCCACACAAAGGGAGTTGTGAAGGAGCGTTCTATTCGCATCATCATCGATGGAGGGAGTTGCAATAACTTGGCTAGCATGGAGATGGTGGAGAAGCTGTCTCTAACCACCAGACCACATCCTCATCCTTATTACATCCAATGGTTCAACAATAGTGGCAAGGTTAAGGTAACACGTACTGTTCGTGTGCATTTTAGCATTGCTACATATTCTGATTATGTGGATTGTGATGTGGTACCCATGCAAGCATGTTCTGTTTTACTTGGTAGACCATGGCAGTTTGATAAAAATTCTGTACACCATGGTAGGACAAATCAGTATACTCTTGTTCATAAGGATCATAATATCACGTTGCTTCCTATGTCTCCCGAACATATTATGAAAGATGACATTGCTAGAGCTAGTAAAGCAAAACAGGAGAAAAATAAGAGTGAAAATCAGATTGTAGCACAGGAATTTGAGCAACACCATAAGCATAATAAACCATCATCTACTGTTGCATCCGAAATAAAATTGCAGAGTGGATGTTTACTTGCTACTAAATCTGATATTAATGATTTGGATGTTGCTACATCTGTTTGCTATGCTTTTGTATGCAAAGAGGTATTATTTTCATTCGAGGACATGCCTCCCTCTTTGCCTCCTGCTGTCATTAACATTTTGCAGGAGTTCGCTGACGTCTTTCCACAAGACGTGCCACCGGGATTACCGCCTATTCGTGGGATTGAGCATCAAATTGACTTAATTCCCGGTGCATCCCTACCCAACCGTGCGCCCTACCGTACCAATCCAGAGGAGACAAAGGAGATTATGCGTCAAGTACAAGAGCTGCTTGACAAAGGTTACATACGTGAATCCCTTAGTCCTTGTGCTGTTCCTATTATTCTAGTGCCTAAAAAGGATGGTACATCGCGCATGTGTGTGGATTGTAGAGGCATTAATAATATTACTATTCGTTATCGTCATCCTATTCCTAGACTAGATGATATGCTTGATGAATTAAGTGGCTCTACAATTTTCTCCAAAGTTGATTTGCGTAGTGGATACCATCAAATTCGTACGAAATTGGGAGATGAATGGAAAACAGCATTTAAAACTAAGTTTGGATTATATGAGTGGCTAGTCATGCCTTTTGGGTTAACTAATGCACCTAGCACTTTCATGAGATTAATGAACGAGGTTTTACGTGCTTTCATTGGACGATTTGTGGTAGTCTATTTTGATGATATATTGATTTTTAGTAGATCTTTGGAGGAACATTTGGAACATTTACGTGCTGTTTTTACTGCGCTCCGTGATGCCCGTTTGTTTGGTAACCTTGGGAAGTGCACCTTTTGCACTGACCGAGTATCTTTTCTTGGCTATGTTGTTACTCCACAGGGAATTGAAGTTGATAAAGCCAAGATTGCAGCTATTGAGAGTTGGCCGCAGCCCAAAACGGTCACACAAGTAAGGAGTTTTCTTGGCCTCGCTGGTTTCTATAGGCGTTTTGTCAGAGATTTCAGCACCATTGCTGCGCCTCTCAATGAGCTTACAAAGAAGGACGTGCCTTTTTCTTGGGGTACCGCACAGGAAGAAGCCTTCACGGTCTTGAAAGATAAGTTAACACATGCTCCTTTACTCCAACTTCCTGATTTTAATAAGACTTTCGAGCTTGAATGTGATGCTAGTGGTATTGGGTTAGGAGGTGTGTTATTACAAGATGGTAAACCTGTTGCGTACTTTTCTGAAAAATTAAGTGGGCCTAGTCTGAATTATTCTACTTATGATAAGGAATTATATGCTCTTGTTCGGACTTTGGAAACATGGCAACATTATTTATGGCCCAAAGAATTTGTTATACATTCTGATCATGAATCTTTGAAACATATTAAAAGTCAAGCAAAACTGAACCGTAGACATGCTAAATGGGTTGAATTCATTGAGACTTTCCCTTATGTCATTAAACACAAGAAGGGTAAAGACAATGTTATTGCTGATGCTTTGTCTCGTCGTTATACTATGCTTTCACAACTTGACTTTAAAATATTTGGTTTGGAGACCATCAAAGATCAATATGTGCATGATGCTGAATTTAGAGACGTGTTGCAGAATTGTAAAGAAGGGAGAACATGGAACAAGTTCGTTATTAATGATGGATTTGTGTTCCGTGCTAACAAGCTATGCATTCCAGCTAGCTCCATTCGTCTTTTGTTGTTACAGGAGGCGCACGGAGGAGGATTAATGGGACACTTTGGCGTGAAGAAGACGGAGGACGTACTTTCTACACATTTCTTTTGGCCAAAGATGAGACGGGATGTTGAGCGTTTTGTTGCTCGCTGCACTACATGTCAAAAAGCTAAGTCACGACTCAATGCTCATGGTTTATATATGCCTTTGCCTGTACCTAGTGTTCCTTGGGAGGATATATCTATGGACTTTGTTTTAGGTTTACCTCGAACAAAGAAGGGGAGGGATAGCATATTTGTTGTCGTGGATAGATTTTCCAAAATGGCACACTTTATACCATGTAATAAAAGTGATGATGCTGCTCATGTTGCTGATTTGTTCTTTCGTGAAATTATTCGATTGCATGGTGTACCAAATACAATTGTTTCAGATCGTGATGCTAAATTTCTTAGCCATTTTTGGAGATGTTTATGGGCTAAGTTGGGGACTAAACTACTTTTTAGTACTACATGTCATCCCCAAACTGATGGACAAACTGAAGTAGTCAATAGATCATTGTCTACTATGCTTAGGGCTGTTTTGAAGAATAACCTGAAAATGTGGGAAGAATGCTTGCCTCATATTGAATTTGCTTATAATCGTTCGCTACATTCTACCACTAAGATGTGCCCTTTTCAAGTTGTGTATGGTTTCTTACCTCGTGCACCTATTGATTTGTTGCCTCTTCCATCTTCGGAGAAGGTTAATTTTGATGCTAAAGAACGTGCTGAATTGATATTAAAGATGCATGAGTTAACGAAGGAAAACATTGAGTGTATGAATGCTAAATACAAACTTGCTGGAGATAAGGGTAGAAAACATGTTGTCTTTGCACCTGGTGATCTTGTTTGGTTACATTTGCGTAAGGATAGATTTCCTGATTTGCGCAAGTCAAAGCTAATGCCCCGTGCTGATGGTCCTTTTAAGGTGTTAGAGAAAATAAATGATAATGCATATAAACTTGAGCTGCCTGCAGAGTTTGGGGTTAGCCCCACTTTTAACATTGCAGATTTGAAGCCTTATTTGGGTGAGGAAGATGAGCTTCTGTCGAGGACGACTTCAGTTCAAGAAGGGGAGGATGATGAGGACATCCCTACTAATGTTACACCCACCCCGACTGCTATACATACAGGACCAATTACTAGAGCTCGTGCACGTCAATTGAATTACCAGGTACTTTCGTTTCTTGGAAATCCTTCTAATATTCATGAACATATGATGCTGCCCAAATTAGATACTTTTGTTTTACTTATGAATGAAGGACCTATCATGGATAAGAAGGATGACCATTGGAGCGGGATCAAGCATGGAGGAGAAGGTGCGCGCGCGGGGAAGAACAATGGAGCTTCCAGTGATGATTTTCGCACATTGAAGCCACCGTAATGGGAGTGGGAAGCTTTGGACGAAATATGCATGATGCCACTTTATAAAATTCGTCCATAGGCTAATATAGGTGCTGCGCCACCTTAATTTTGGGCCAGGCCCATGTAATTTCAAAATACCATATTATAGGCTGTTTTTAGAGTCCGTATGTATGGGGAAACTGACTTAGGATCGGTTTCGGACCCCTCCTCCAAGGGGCCACGAAATCCTCTTCTATTCCCCCATATATACAGCCCTTAGGGCTTCGTTTTAGGTTTGGGTTTTGTTTAGATTACAAGTTCGCCATAGCAGCAACTTCGCGTTCTTCGTTCGTGTTCCACGACCAGACAAAGGCGTCACAGAACCCCACTTCATCAATAAAGCTTTCCTCTTATATTCGCAATATCCAGATTGCAATCTTAGTTTCTTGCTTGTTCTTCATTTGCGTGCAGGAAATAGACCCTCGTGGTCAGGTTGATCGTGCTCCGGCGTGGTCAATAACCTCTCAGAGTTGGTTTAGCGATTGCTAAGGCGCGACGTCTCACACGTTCGTAGTCGGATCGTCAAAGTCTACTCCACCAAAAACGATAGCCACCATCTCATCGAAAGACAGGGACAACTTCGCCTCTATCAGATGGTCTCCAAACCAAATATTTTAAAGTCAAGTTGTGAAAGCATAGTATAACGAGGAGACAAAGCATCAGCAATAACATTTTCTTTACCCTTCTTGTGTTTAATGACATAAGGGAAAGTCTCAATGAACTCAACCCATTTAGCATGTCTACGGTTTAGTTTTGCTTGACTTTTAATATGTTTCAAAGATTCATGATCAGAATGTATAACAAATTCTTTGGGCCATAAATAATGTTGCCATGTTTCCAAAGTCCGAACAAGAGCATATAATTCCTTATCATAAGTAGAATAATTCAGACTAGGCCCACTTAATTTTTCAGAAAAGTACGCAACAGGTTTACCATCTTGTAATAACAAACCTCCTAACCCAATTCCACTAGCATCACATTCAAGCTCGAAAGTCTTATTAAAATCAGGAAGTTGGAGTAAAGGAGCATGTGTTAACTTATCTTTCAAGACCGTGAAGGCTTCTTCCTGTGCGGTACCCCAAGAAAAAGGCACGTCCTTCTTTGTAAGCTCATTGAGAGGCGCAACAATGGTGCTGAAATCTCTCACAAAACGCCTATAGAAACCAGCGAGGCCAAGAAAACTCCTTACTTGTGTGACCGTTTTGGGCTGCGGCCAACTCTCAATAGCTTCAATCTTGGCTTTATCAACTTCAATTCCCTGTGAAGTAACAACATAGCCAAGAAAAGATACTCAGTCCGTGCAAAAGGTGCACTTCCCAAGGTTACCAAACAAACGTGCATCACGTAGCACAGTAAAAACAGCACGTAAATGTTCCAAATGTTCCTCCAAAGATCTACTAAAAATTAATATATCATCAAAATAGACTACCACAAATCGTCCAATGAAAGCACGTAAAACCTTGTTCATTAATCTCATGAAAGTGCTAGGTGCATTTGTTAACCCAAAAGGCATGACTAACCACTCGTATAATCCAAACTTAGTTTTAAATGCTGTTTTCCATTCATCTCCCAATTTCATACGAATTTGATGGTATCCACTACGCAAATCAACTTTGGAGAAAATTGTAGAGCCACTTAATTCATCAAGCATATCATCTAGTCTAGGAATAGGATGACGATAACGAATAGTAATATTATTAATGCCTCTACAATCCACACACATGCGCGAAGTACCATCCTTTTTAGGAACTAGAATAATAGGAACAACACAAGGACTAAGGGATTCACGTATATAACCTTTGTCAAGCAGCTCCTGTACTTGACGCCTAATCTTCTTTGTCTCCTCAGGATTGGTACGGTAGGGCGCACGGTTGGGTAGGGATGCACCGGGAATTAAGTCAATCTGATGCTCAATCCCGCGAATAGGCGGTAATCCCGGTGGCACCTCTTGTGGAAAGACGTCAGCGAACTCGTGCAAAATGTTAACGACAGCAGGAGGCAAAGAGGGAGGCATGTCCTCGAATGAAAATAATACCTCTTTGCATACAAAAGCATAGCAAACAGATGTAGCAACATCCAAATCATTAATATCAGATTTAGTAGCAAGTAAACATCCACTCTTCAATTTTATTTCGGATGCAACAGTAGATGATGGTTTATTATGCTTATGGTGTTGCTCAAATTCCTGTGCTACAATCTGATTTTCACTCTTATTTTTCTCCTGTTTTGCTTTACTAGCTCTAGCAATGTCATCTTTCATAATATGTTCGGGAGACATAGGAAGCAAAGTGATATTATGATCCTTATGAACAAGAGTATACTGATTTGTCCTACCATGGTGTACAGAATTTTTATCAAACTGCCATGGTCTACCAAGTAAAACAGAACATGCTTGCATGGGTACCACATCACAATCCACATAATCAGAATATGTAGCAATGCTAAAATGCACACGAACAGTACGTGTTACCTTAACCTTGCCACTATTGTTGAACCATTGGATGTAATAAGGATGAGGATGTGGTCTGGTGGTTAGAGACAGCTTCTCCACCATCTCCATGCTAGCCAAGTTATTGCAACTCCCTCCATCGATGATGACACGAACATAACGCTCCTTCACAACTCCCTTTATGTGGAATAAGTTGTGCCTCTGATTTTGTTCGGCCTGTGTAACCTGCACACTAAGAACACGTTGAGCAACTAAACTTTCATACCTGTCAGAGTAATCAGCAGCCATGTAGTGTGTTTCTGGTTCTGCATCGTCGCCATCGTGTGTCTTCACTTGCAATGAGAGCCAAAGTCTCCTCATCATAATCACTAGCAGACGCATATCCACCATCCTCAGTAACAATCATGACACGCTTGGAAGGGCATTCTCTCGCAAAGTGACCTCCACCCTAGCAACGACGGCATATAACCTCATGTGTTTGCCCTGTGGATGCAATAGATGAAGAAGAGCTCTGTGCAGGCCCAAAAGGTGTGCTCTTCGTAGAGGGTGGAGTAGGAGCCTGTTTCCTGGTATCGCGGTTGGAGTTGGAGGTTGAAGTAGGTGGTGTTGCAGCAGGTCGTGTGGAAGTAGATGAGGTACGTGGCGTCCATGATGAAGTGCGACCTGCAGAAAAAGTAGTTCTCGCCATTGCCTGTCGATCCTGCACTTCACGTTCAGCTTTGCAAGCAAGATGAAATAAACGAGTGATAGTGTTATACTCCTTATACTCCAGAATAGTCTGAATCTCTCTATTTAATCCACCCATAAAACGTGCAAGCATAGCTTCATTCTTCTCAAGAATACCACATCTAATCATACCAGTTTGTAATTCCTCATAATATTCTTCTACAGAATTTTTCCCTTGTCTTAAACGCTGCAAATTTTGAAGCAAATCACGTTGATAATAAGGTGGCACCCAATGATTACCCATAGCAGTTTTCAAAGCAGCCCAAGTAGTTGGAATATTAGCATGGTGTATTCTACAATGTTCTGACCACCAAACACAAGCAAAACTAGTGAATGAACAAACAGCAGCAGCAACACGTCTATCCTCAGGAAATTGTAAGCATGTAAAACGTTGTTCTGTTTCTAACTCCCATGTAAGATATATATCAGGAACATATCTACCCTCAAACGTCGGAATATTCAATTTAAGTTTAGGGAGATGGTCATGATCCCGTACCTGAGGGGGTGGGGCAGCCCTACCGTTACGGTTGTAGCCATGTGGTCGACCTGGTGCGTATGGTGGTGGTTGCCCCTGAGGCTGATCAGGAGCAACCTCTCCCTCATCATCGTAATCACCATCATAATCGTCAACCTGCTCAACGACACTAGCAGCATGAGCCACAGAAATAGCAGCAGTATCAACAGTACTAGTATGTAGGGCTTGGCCAAGAGGCACACGTCGTGCTCGTCGTTCGAAAGGAATAGGAGCTGCAGCTGGTGGTGGTAGACGGGCAAGCACCTCATTGAACTTGGCGTCCATCTTGGTGTCAAAGGTCTTCTCCAAACCATCTAGCTTCTCCATGGCCTCTCCAAAGTTGGTCATGAAGTCTTGTACATGGTCAGCCATCATTTGCTGAAATTTATCATATAGCGCTTTGTTGGTCAAGCTCTCCCAGTCGATCTCATTGTCATGTGATCCTGGCATGGTTAGCAAATAGGAAACACACAAAAATATGAAACCTACGGACTACTGGGACGTGGTGGTGGTAGTGGTGGTGGTGTGTCACAAATCCTTTAAGCGAATCTCAAATTCTTACCAGTTCTTACCCAGCAGCAGGCGGTGATCGGCAACCGTTGTAGTCAAAACTCTCAAAGCTTGGATAGAGAGATTGCCAGGTGGTGTCAAACACACGACGTAGATGTATGTGGAGCTGGGATAGCTTATAATATGGTAGCAAAAAGGGTTAGCAATAATCAATTCAGAGATGCAAGGTTGAATAAACGCTCAACGACGGTACTGTGCTGGTCCTAGGCTAGATCCGTACTAGAGACGCGAGCCTAAAGCACCAACAAAATCACGACGCTACACGTAATCAAGAGAAGAGCACACTTTGAAATTTTTTTATTTTTTTTGTTGGAGCCTCTTTTTTTTTGCTCAAAAAATCACTACAATGGCGAGTGTCTCAAAACTCTTGCCACGTCGTATAAGCAAGATGGGCACGAAATTTTTTGGACTATTTTTTTTTCTGGAGCAATCCGGGGGCTGCGACGACCAAAATTTTTGACAACAAACACTATGATAGCAAGTGTCTCAAAACGCTCCGGAGAACCTAAAATCAAGATAGGGAAATAATATTTTCGGCCGAATTTTTTTTGGGCCAAAACGTGCTCTGCAAAGCGTGCCAGACTTTTTTTCCGACACCTACGCAGGTAGCAAAACGCGAATCCGAAATCAAAAAGATCTCGAAACGAAATCTAAAACGAGCTGGACTCGGATTGGTGGTGGTATATATGGACACCAATGGATAGTGGGTGGTGATATCTAGCAGCGGTGATGATGGTGGTGGTATATGGCGACTATGAAGACGATGCATTGGCGGCGTGACAACCTGTGAATAGAACTCGAAACTCTAAAGGACTAGACACTAAGACCAGCAACTCGACACGACGATGTAACCGCAAATTCAACAAAGCAAAATACTGAAAAGACTATGCAAAGGCTCAGATTGGTTCGGATATGATGATCTAACCCTAATTTTTTTGGCTTTTTCGTGGACTAAAGGTATGAAGAAACAGATGCGATCTAAACTACGAAAACTGATAAAATCTCACCGAGCAACCTAGAAATCTGATACCACTTGATAGAGGCGAAGTTGTCCCTATCTTTCGATGAGATGGTGGCTATCGTTTTGGTGGAGTAGACTTTGACGATCCGACTACGAACGTGTGATGACGCTGCGCCTTAGGAATCGCTAAACCAACTCCGAGAGGTTATTGACCATGCCGGAGCACGATCAACCTGACCACGAGGGTCTGTTTCCTGCACGCAAACGAAGAACAAGCAAGAAACTAAGATTGCAATCTGGATATTGCGAATATAAGAGGAAAGCTTTATTGATGAAGTGGGGTTCTGTGACGCCTTTGTCTGGTCATGGAACACAAGCGAAGAACGCGAAGTTGCAGCTATGGCGAACTTATAATCTAAACAAAACCCAAACCTAAAATGACGCCCTAAGGGCTGTATATATGGGGGAATAGAGGGGAATTTCGTGGCCCCTTGGAGGAGGGGTCCGAAACCGACTCTAACTCAGTTTCCCCATACATACGGACTCTAAAAATAGCCTATAATATGGTATTTCGAAATTACGTGGGCCTGGCCCAAAAATAAGGTGGCGCAACACCTATATTAGCCTAGGGACGAATTTTATAAAGTGGCATCATGCATATTTCGTCCAAGGCTTCTTGCTACCATTATGGTGGCTTCAAAGTGTGAAAATCATCACTGGAAGCTCCATTGTTCTTTCCCGCGCGCGCACCTTCTTCTCCATGCTTGATCCCGCTCCAATGGTCATCCTTCTTGTCCATGCTAGGTCCTTCATTCACAAGTAAAACAAAAGTATCTAATTTGGGCAGCATCATATGTTCATGAACATTAGAAGGATTTGCAAGAAGCAAAAGTACCTGGTAATTCAATTGATGTGCGCGAGCTCTAGTAATTGGTCATGTATGTATAGCAGTCGGAGTTGTGGGTGTAGCATTAGTAGGGATGTCCTCATCAGTAGATATGGGTATATTTACTTAATGAAACACAAGTCTGAAACGTTTGAAAAGTTTAAGCAATATCAGAGTGAAGTTGAGTATCATCGTAACAAGAAGATTAAGTTCCTACGATCTGAGCGAGGAGGTGAATATCTGAATTATGAGTTTGGCAGTCACTTAAGACAGTGTGGAATTGTTTCACAGTTGACACCGCCCGGAACACTGCAGCGTAATGGTGTGTCCGAACGTCGTAATCGGACCTTATTAGATATGGTGCGTTCTATGATGTCTCTTGCTGATTTGCCAGTATCGTTTTGGGGTTATGCATTAGAGACAGCTGCATTCACTTTAAATAGGGCACCATCAAAATCCGTGGAGACGACGCCATATGAACTGTGGTTTGGCAAGAAGCCAAAGTTGTCATTTCTTAAAGTTTGGGGATGTGATGTTTATGTCAAAAAGCTTCAGCCTGAAAAGCTGGAACCCAAAGCGGAGAAATGCGTCTTCATAGGATACCCGAAAAAGACAGTCGGGTATACCTTCTATCTCAGATCCGAAGGCAAAGTGTTTCTCGCTAAAAACGGAACATTTCTTGAGAAAGAGTTTCTCTCGAAAGAATTGAGTGGGAGGAAAATAGAGCTTGATGAGGTTATTGAACCTTTACTGCAACCAGAAAGTAGTGCAACACAGAAGAGATGTTTCTGTGGAACCTATGACGGTAGAAGAGGAAGTTAATGATGATGATCATGAAGCTTCGGATCAAGCAGCTATTGAACCTCGTAGGTCGACAAGGCCGCGTACTACCCCTGAGTGGTATGACAACCCTGTCTTGGAGGCCATGTTGTTGGACAACAATGAACCTACGAGCTATGGAGGAGCAGTGATGGGCCCGGATTCCGAGAAATGGTTAGAGGCCATGAAATCCGAGATGGGATCCATCTATGAAAACCAAGTATGGACTTTGGAAGTATTACTTGAAGGGCGAAAGGCCATTCAGAACAAATTTATCTTTAAGAAGAAAACAGACGCGGACGGTAATGTCACCGTCTATAAAGCTCGACTTGTGGCAAAGGGTTTTTCACAAGTTCAAGGAGTTGACTACGATGAGACTTTCTCACCCGTAGCGATGCTTAAGTCTGTCAGAATCATGTTAGCAATAGCTGCCTATTTCGACTATGAAATTTGGCAGATGGATGTAAAAACAACGTTCCTCAACGGTTACCTTGAGGAAGGTTTGTATATGATGCAACCCGAAGGTTTTGTCGATCCAGACAATGCTGACAAAGTTTGCAAACTCCAGCGATCCATTTATGGACTGGTGCAAGCATCTCGGAGTTGGAATAAGTGCTTTGATGACGTGATCAAAGCGTTTGAGTTTATACAAGTTTACGGAGAAGCTTGTATTTACAAGAAAGTGAGTGGGAGCTCTATAGCGTTTCTAGTATTATATGTGGATGCCATATTGCTGATTGGAAAAAATATAGAAATGCTGGAAAGCATGAAGGAATATTTGAACAAGAGTTTTTCAATGAAGGACCTAGGAGAAGCTGCTTTCATATTAGGCATTAAGATCTATAGAGATAGGTCGAGACGCTTAATAGCACTTTCATAGAGCACATACCTTGATAAAATTTTGAAGAAGTTCAAAATGAAACAGTCCAAGAAGGGGTTCTTGCCTGTATTACAAGGTGTGAAGTTGAGTAAGACTCAATGCCCAGTAACTGCAGAAGATAGAGAAAAGATGAGTGTCATCCCCTATGCTTCAGCCATAGGCTCTATCATGTATGCAATGCTGTGCACAAGACCCGATGAGGAGGACATGACTACCTTGGATACGACCAAAAATGTTGCATACATGCATATTTGTGAGATGTTCACCTATTTTTATTTTATGCCTAAATGCAGAATGATCAAACACTTGTATGAACCACGTGTGATGACAAAGAAAGAGGAAATGGTTGGATGCTATTCAAGAGGTCCTCTAATGTCAAACGAAACAATTAGGTGTTGTTCAAGAAGTTCTCTCACGTCACTTTTAGCCTAAGAAAAGATAGAGTCCAAGTCTCTCACGTTCTGGACTCAGATTCGGACTACACAGACACACCTGTCTCAAAACGCCAACAACTTTTTTATACGGACTCGGAATTGGGTGATTCTTTTTTTGCTGGAAACTAGATTTCATATGCGTTCCACCCCAGTTGGAATCACCTTAAAGTTCATCTGGACCGCGAAGATATCGACGAAACAACATGACATTGCAGCAGAATCCGAGTCAAACTACAAGTCCAAAGGTGTTGCATCACCTCCACTTGGGCCCATGGGCCTTGTACGAACTAGAATTGGTTTTAGGGTGTCTTGGGACGTCCTCCCACCTCCTTGGCCGCCACCCCTTCCTCCTATATAAGTAGATCAATCTAGTAGCTTTTCTTTTGGGGTTTTGTTTAGTTAAAAGTTAGCCATTGCAACTTCGTGTACTTCGTTTGTGTCCAACGACCAGACCAAGACCGCTTTCGGAACCCCACCCTTATCAATACTTCATCTATATTCGCAATATTCAGATTGCATTATCATATTCTTGCTTGTTCTTCGATTGCTTGCAGGAATAGACCTTCGTGGTCAGGTTGATCGTGCTCCGGCGTGGTCAATAACCTCTTGGAGATTGGTTTAGCGATTGCTAAGGAACAACGTCGTGCATGTTTGTAGTCGGATCGTCAAAGTCGTCTCCACCAAATCGATAGTTATCATCTCATCGAAAGATCGGGACCCTCGCTTCTATCAAGTGGTATCAGTTTTCAGGTTGCTCGGTGAGAATTTCTAGTTATTCATAGATTAGATTTATTTTCCTTACCTATTGCCCAAGAGAAAGCCACACAAAAAAAAGTTAGATCTATTCATCTTTTCTTCAAACCAGTCTGAGCCTTTGCAATTTTCTTTTCAGTGCTTGCATAGTTAAATTATTGGTTGCATCATCGTGTCGAGTTGCTGGTCTTAGCGTCTAGTCTTTTAGAGTTTCGAGTTCTATTCACAACTTGTCACGCCGGCGTCGCACCATCTTCATCACTGCTGCCATATACCACCACCACGCCACCGTCATCTCTTTCATTGTCACGCACCACCATCCATCAATTTTCACCGCATACTACCATTGTTCATTGTCATTATCATACTTGAGGTCGTTCACATGTACGCTTGATCCAATCTACATCTTATCTAATTTGTTGGATAGAAAAAAAAGTGAGGGATAAAAAAAGAAAAAAAAGTGAGGGATAAAAAAAAGAAAAAAGTGAGAGAAAAAAAAGAGAAGAAAAAAAATAGATAGAAGAGAAAAAAAACAAATTTTGGATCTACCTAGACTCAATCTCGTATGTGAATTCGGATTGAAATCTGTTTTGCGCAGTGTTGAGTAAAACAAGCGTATCTTCCTCATACGAACTCGGAATTGAGTGATTCTTTTTGCATACGAAAGCTTGAGTCAGTAGAATTCTTGAGAAAAAATATCAGAAATTTCACATAATATTTTCCAGAGGAAAGCTGAAGAGAGAGTTTTGTATATCTTGCTTGTCGGTCATTTATCATCATTGTCTTTACTGTCATTGTGATCTTCACTTATATCTTGCTGTCGAGAGCTAATTCATATCATCCCTTTCTGCTCTTTCTCCTACATCGTGACTCCATTAGTGTTCTAGGCTCGCGTCTCTAGTACGGTCTAGCCTAGGACCAGCACAGTACCGTCGTTGAGCGTTTATTCAACATTGCATCTCTGAATTGATTATAGCTAATCTTTTGCTACCATATATTAAGCCTTCCAAGCTCCACATATTTCTACATCGTGTATACATACGTTCACCTAGTAATCGCTTTACCTAATCTTTGGAGATATTGACACCGTCGGTTGCCGGTCGCCACCTGCTGCATGGTAAGAATTTGTAAGACATCGATATTTGCTTTATTATGAGCGTTTTACCACCACCTCCCAGTAGTTCATAGGAACAATATACTTGGATCTTTGTTTCTTGTTTCTACTAGTCATGACAGGATCCAGAGTTGTCAGTTCATGGGCTTCTTCGATCATGGGAGACGTGTCACCACAAAAACCGATACGAGAGATGCAAAGAGATCCAAATGCACATGATCAGGTTAATGTTTCTATACCTCCATTTAATGGCCGATTTATACCTGCTTTATATATCGAGTGGGAGTTTGAAATAAATGAAATATTTGCTTCCCATAATTTTGCTGCACATAAGAAAGTTAAGGTCGCAGTTGGTTCTTTCACTGGTTATGCTTTAGTTTGGTGGAGCGAATATTGTCGGTTACACAAAGATATTATACCTATTACTTGGGATGATTTGAAACTTGCCATGAGACACACGTCGTTCCTGCTTATTATACTCGTGACAAGCTTAAAAAGTTACAATATTTGAAACAAGGTAGTGACACCGTAATGAAATATTATGATGATTTACAAATGACCTTGTTGCATTCCTCATTAGAATAAAGTGAAGAAGATTTTATGGACAGATTTTAGGGAGGATTAAACCTTAATATTCAGGAGATACTAATTCATGAAAAGTGTTATTCTATGGATCGTTTGTTTCGTCTTGCTTGCAAAGCTGAACAGGAAATAAATCAACATGTTGCCCAAAAGGAAATAGAGCGCAAGGTGCACATTCCAAGAGTTCATACCGTTGTTCCTTCAACTACTAGGCATACTGTGACAACCACATCAAATCTTGTGAGGGCTACATCACCTTCACCATGTAACACGTCACCATCGAGAGTGCCTACATCATCTGAGTTGATCATAAGAGGTAATGCCAAAGGAATTGATCTTTCACCTCCACATGAGTATGATGAATGCCTTGTCAATTCCAATGTACCCTATGATGAGCTACCCATTACTTTGATCACACCACCTATTTTAGAGGACTGTGTTCATGATTATACTTCCTCATGTGATCAAATAACTACAATATCAACAATTGTGAGTGCACCCATTGAATTAACTATCGATGAGCAAGAACCATGTGAATCAGTAAATAAATCTAATTTGGGTCAAATATGTTTGAAAATAATTCTGCCGGTGTTTAATCATTTTGATATGACCTCCAATCTTGGTGATAATTCTGTGTCAAATGACATGCTGCATGTTTGCTTATTTAAGCATGTTGTAGCATCTAAATTTGAAACGATTCACGTTTATTTACCAATATTGGGATGGTTTAATGATGAACATCGTGAATCTTTTGATATGAATAAGGACTTCACTTATATGTGGAAACTGAGTTGCAATATTGTGATGCCTTCTACTTCTTGTCATAATCTTTTGGCTTTATATTTCATGACATGTGATGAATGCCCTTGTATATATATGTCACATGTGTCACAACTGAGAACAATAAAAATGGATTAAGCAACATTTCAGATTAAGCAACTGAGAACAATAAAAATGTATATACAATGTGTATGCCTTTTCTCTTTTGGTAGCCACATTTCAGATTAAGCAACGCCGAGGACGGCTTTGTTTTCAAAAAGGGGAGGATGATGAGGACATGACTACCTTGGATACGACCAAAAATGTTGCATAGATACATATTTGTGAGGTGATTTATTATAAGAATTATGTAATAATTTATTTATGTTATCCTGAACAAAAATACTTCACCTATTTTTATTTTATGCCTAAATGCAGAATGGTCGAACACTTGTATAAACCACGTGTGATGACAAAGAAAGAGGAAATGGTTGGGTGCTATTCAAGAGGTCCTCTAATGTCAAAGGAAACAATTAGGTGTTGTTGAAGAAGTTCTCTCATGTCACTTTTAGCCCAAGAGAAGATAGAGTCCAAGTCTCTCACGTTCTGGACTCAGATTTGGACTGCACAGACACACCTGTCTCAAAACGCCAACAACTTTTTCATACGGACTCAGAATTGGGTGATTCTTTTTTTCCGGAAACTAGATTTCATATGCGTTCCAACCCAGTTGGAATCACCTTAAAATTCGTCTGGATAGAGAAGGTATCGACGAAACAATCTGACGTTGCAGCAGAATCCGAGTCAAACTACAAGTCCAAAGGTGTTGCATCACCTCCACTTGGGCCCATGGGCCTTGTACGACCTAGGGTTGGTTTTAGGGTGTCTTGGGACGTCCTCCCACCTCCTTGGCCGCCACCCCTTCCTCCTATATAAGTAGATCAATCTAGTAGCTTTTTCTTTGGGGTTTTGTTTAGTTAAAAGTTAGCCATTGCAACTTCGTGTACTTCGTTTGTGTCCAACGACCAGACCAAGACCGCTTTCGGAACCCCACCCTTATCAATCTTCATCTATATTCGTAATATTCAGATTGCATTATCATATTCTTGCTTGTTCTTCGATTGCTTGCAGGAATAGACCTTCGTGGTCAGGTTGATCGTGCTCTGGCGTGGTCAATAACCTCTTGGAGATTGGTTTAGCGATTGCTAAGGCACAATGTCGTGCATGTTTGTAGTCGGATCGTCAAAGTCGTCTCCACCAAATCGATAGTTATCATCTCATTGAAAGATCGGGACCCTCGCTTCTATCACCCGATGTCAGCCTTGCCATAAGTATGGCCGGAAGGTTTGAAAGTGATCCTGGAATGGAGCACTAGCAAGCGGTCAAGAATATCCTTAAGTACCTGAAAAGGACTAAGGAAATGTTTCTCGTTTATGGAGGTGATGAAGAGCTCGTCGTAAAGGGTTACGTCGATGCAAGCTTTGACACTGATCCGGACGACTCTAAGTCACAAATCGGATACGTATTTATTCTTAACGGGGGAGCGGTAAGCTGGTGCAGTTCCAAGAAAAGCATGATAGCTGATTCTACGTGCGAAGCGAAATACATCGCAGCCTCGGAGGCGGTGAAGGAAGGTGTCTGGATGAAGCAGTTCATGACAGATCTTGGAGTAGTGCCCAGTGCACTGAATCCAGTGAACCTGTTCTGTGACAACACTGGTACCATTGCTCTGGCCAAGGAACCGAGGTTTCACAAGAGGACCAGACACATAAAGCGACGCTTCAACTCCATCCGCGATTACATCTTGGAGAAAGACATAAATATTTGCAAAGTGCACACGAATCTGAATGTTCCAGACCCGTTGACTAAACCTCTTCCAAGGGCTAAACATGATCAACACCAGAACTGCATGGGTGTTCGATTCATTACAATGTAAATCACATAGTGATGTGAACTAGATTATTGACTCTAGTGCAAGTGGGAGACTGTTGGAAATATGCCCTAGAGGCAATAAATAAAGTGTTTATTATTGTATTTCCTTGTTCATGATAATCGTTTATTATCCATGCTATAATTGTATTAATTGGAAACATGGATACATGTGTGGATACATAGACAAACACAATGTCCCTAGTATGCCTCTAGTGAACTAGCTCGTTGATTGAAAGATGGTTAAGGTTTCCTAGCCATGGACATGAGATGTCATTTGATAACGGGATCACATCATTAGGAGAATGATGTGATGGACAAGACCCAAACTACAAACGTAGCTTATGATCGTGTCAGTTTATTGCTACTGTTTTCTGCATGTCAAGTATATGTTCCTATGACCATGAGATCATGCAACTCACAGATATCGGAGGAGTACCTTGTGTGTATCAAACGTCGCAACGTAACTGGGTGACTATAAAGGTGCTCTACAGGTGTCTCCGAGGGTGTCTGTTGAGTTGGCATGGATCAAGACTGGGATTTGTTACTCCGTGTGACGGAGAGGTATCTCAGGGCCCACTCGGTAATACAACATCACAATAAGCCTTGCAAGCAATGTGACTAAGTGTTGGTCACGGGATCTTGTATTATGGAACGAGTAAAGAGACTTGCCAGTAACGAGGTTGAACTAGGTATGGAGATACCGATGATCGAACCTTGGGCAAGTAACATACCGAAGAACAAAGGGAACATCATACGGGATTAACTGAATCCTTGACGTAGAGGTTCGACCGATAAAGATCTTCGTAGAATATGTAGAAATCAATGTGGACATCCAGGTCCCGCCATTGATTATTGACCGTAGAGGTGTCTCGGTCATGTCTACATAGTTATCGAACCCGTAGGGTCTGCACACTTAAGGTTTGGTGACGTTTTGGTAGTATAGAGTTGTGTATGTTGGTGATCGAAGTTTGTTCAGAGTCCCAGATGAGATCCTGGACGTCACGAGGAGCTCCGGAATGGTCCAAAGGTAAAGATTCATATATAGGAAGTCCTGTTTTGGTCGCTGAAAAAGTTTCGGGCTTATCGGTAGTGTATCAGGAGTGCCGGTAGTGTACCAGGAGACCTCCGGGAGGGGTATTTCGACCCAAGAGGCTTCATGGGCTGTGGGAGAGTGAATATCAGCCCTTAGTGGTCTGGTGAAAACTCCCACACAAGGCCCATGTGACTGGAGAAGAAAACCCAAAAGGAAAAAGGTGGAAAAAGGCAAAAAGGAAAAAAAAGGATGAATCCTAATCCTACTAGGAGTGGAGGAGGTGGACTCCTCCTCTCCTAGTTCGGCCGAAGCCTAGGAGGCTTGGAGGCCAAGCTGCCTCCTCTCCTCCTCTCCTCCTATATATACTGGTGGTATTGAGGTTTTTTGCACTAGATTTTCAGCCATGTGCTACCCATTCCTCCGGTGCATAGTTTCTCCTCTAGATCGGTTTTCTGCAGTGCTTAGGCGAAGCCCTGTCGGAATTGCTCCACCACCATCACCGGAGCGCCGTCAGGCTGCCGGAGAACTCTTCTTCCTCTCCACTCCTTCTTGCTGGATCAAGATGGTGGATATCGTCATCAAGCTGTACGTGTGCTGAACACGGAGGTGCCGTTCGTTCGGTGCTAGATCGGTAGGATCGTGATCAAGTTCGTGAGACGGATCGTGATCAAGTTCGTGGGACGGATCGTGATCAGATCGCGGGACGGATCATGATTGGATTGCGAGACGGATCGTGATTGGATCGCGGTACACACGGCGATTTGGATCGCGAAGACATTCGACTACACCAACCGCGTTTCTTAACGCTTCCCGCTTAGCAATCTACAAGGGTATGTAGATCCACTCTCCCTCTCGTAGATGCTCATCACCATGGATAGATCTTCGTGTGCGTAGGAATTTTTTTGTTTCCCATGCAACGTTCCCCAACACGGACTCCAGCATGCTATAAACACCAGAAACTACTTGCAACTCCTGGACCAAGGACAAAGCAATTGATAAGTCGAGAGGGGTCGAGTTACCGGAACCCAATGTGTGGTAGCAGCTAATCTTGGATCACAAACACGGAACTCAGTTCCTAGGAACAGTCCCACTGAGACAACCCGCTATGTACTCCTACATAGCCTCTCATCGTTACCTTTACCAAATCGGGTTCATCATAAGCTTATCACATCACAACAACATTGTTTCACTCCAGCTCATCACCAAGATGAATCAGACCTGACACAACTCCGAGCATAGCAAGCATAGCAGGCAAAGTAAGCAAAGCACATCATGGCACAAGCATCTACCAGGTATGCTAGGTTGCAAGGTTTAGCTATTTACTGTGACAATGACAGGTCATGCAAAAGAATAGGTTCATCTACCGTGTTTGACAGACAAGTGAACGTTTGTCCTAATGCAATAAACAAGAGCAGGAGCGAGAGAGTGGGATGTTATCGAAATGATCAAAGGGGTTGCTTGCCTTGCTAGGTAGCGGGAAGGTTTTCTCCTTCGTTGGAATACTCAGAGGTATCCTCAGAAGCAGGGCCTACCGCAATGCAGATAAATAGCAATCAATACACGCAAGTGCAACAATATGATGCATGATCATGACAATGCAGCATGTATGGATGAGCTAATGCAACTATTGTCCAAGTTAATTTGAAGTGAGTTTGAATATAGGTTCAAAATCATTCTTCATTTCATATTTCATAAGTTAACCTATTAGTAAATGTCAATGTTCATCTACATAGGTTGCTCTAACATGCATGATAATAGCACCATTGGATTCATAGGATTTTGCTGATAAATTTTCATATATAAATTATTTTCATCTGATTTACAGATTAATTTATATGAATTTTAGAAGTTTTAAACATTTTCTGGAATTTCCTGAATTGTTTTTAATTCTAGAATTCAATTAATGCGTCAGCCTGACGTCATCATGATGTCAGCAGGTCGGCTGACCCGGTCTAGGTCAAACCTGATGTCCGGGGCCCGCACGTTAGTGACATAGGGTTAATCCCCGCGCTGACCAGGGGTTTGACCCACTTCAGGGCCCACTGGTCAGTGACTGGGGGGGCTGGTTAGCAGGGTAATTAGCCCTGATGGCCCTGCCATGTCAGTATGCCGGTGGCCAGCCGGCGGCGACTCGCCGGACTTACACTTTCGGCGGTCATTTGGTGCGCGAAGGGCACCGAGAGGTAGCCCGCGCACGCGCGCATCCAAAGGGGCAACAGAGGTGACTCGGGGGCCACTAGAGTTATGGCCGGCGATGAGCTGAGCGGCGGCGGGTTTCGGGCAGCAAGGGGGCGACGACTACAAGGAGGGGCAGGCCGTAGGGTTAGGAGGAATCGGCGCAGGGGCTCACAGCGGGTTGGTTGAGGAGACGACGAGCTCGGGGAGGCGCAGATGGCCGCGAATCGCCGGAGAGGAGCGCCGGTGCCGGAGCTTGAAGACGATGGAAGACTCGGCGTAGAGGGGCTCCCGGCAGCTTCTAGGTCCACGGGGAGGACGAGGGGGTCGCGGCGAAGCTCTGGGGCACGGTAGGGGGGCTCTAGCTAGGCAGCCGTGACGGTGAGCTCGAGCAGAGCTCGGCCATGGCAAGGGGGAGGAGAGGGAGAAGCGAGGGAGAGGAATGGCGGGGAGGAGAGGGTCCAGGCGGCCGCTGGAGTCTATCTCCTCGTCGCACTGACCAGTGAAGCAGCCAGGTTGCTGCCGGCCTAGCGCGAGGCCACGGGCGCCGTGGCCTCCTTCTCCTCTGCCTTCTAGTAGGAGGAAGAAGACGATGATGCCCCTGGTGGGCTGGGCTGCCTAATGGGCCAGGTAAGTCAGGTGGGTCTTCTCCCCCTTTTTCTCTTTATTTGTTTTTTTTCTAATTTCTGACCTATGTCATTATTTGTTTGGGGCAAAAATACCTGGGCAAAAACCCTGAAATAATTTATGGGTCATGAAATATATTTTTCAAAGTCCCACAAATAGTTTCACAATATTTGGAGCCACTAAGATATTTATAGTGCTTTATTAGTTGATTTGAGTAGCATTAAATGAGTATTTTAAAATGCTATATTTGTTTTGAAAATGAAAATGTCCCCTGATATGTTGTTGCCAACATTTATCAGAAATAGTGAACATTTTTGAAGACCAAAAGAAAAACATTGGAAAACTTAGCTGATAGTAATATTTTGAATGAGGGAATACTAGGGCTTGACAATCCCCATTTCAAATTCATTTGAATTTAAGCATGATGACATGATGCATTGATGCAAACAATTTCAAGCAACTCTAGGGCTGTGACAACTCACCCCCACTCAAAAGAATCTCGTCCCGAGATTTTGAAGTCGTCGGGAAGAGCATGGGGTACTCTAGTCAAAGACGATCTTCTCTTTCCCATGTGGCCTCCTTCTCAGAATGATGTGACCACTGAACCTTGAGAAACTTGATGTTCCGACGCCGAGTGGTATGATCAGCTTGATCAAGAATACGAAGAGGGTATTCTCGATATGTAAGGTTATCTTGGAGATCAAGCGCTTCGTGGTCTACTTCACGGACAAGATCTGAGAAGCAACACCTGAGTTGCGAGACATGGAAGACATCATGAACCTTGGAAAGATACGGCGGAAGTTCCAATTGGTAGGCAACCTCTCCTCGTTTAGCAAGAATGCGAAAAGGTCCAATGTAACGAGGAGCCAACTTGCCCTTGATACCGAATCGATGGGTACCCTTCAGAGGTGTAACCCGAAGATAAGCCTTCTCGTCAACTTCATAGGTCACAGCCTTATGATGATGATCATATTGGCTCTTTTGACGAGATTGGACTGTTTTCAACTTTTCACGAATAGTGCGAACTTGCTCCTCTGCATCCAGGATCATATCCGAGCCAAAGAGTTGCCTCTCTCCGATTTCTGACCAGTTAAGAGGTGTTCGACACTTTCGTCCATAGAGAACTTCAACAGGGGCTTTGCCCAAGCTTGATTGATAACTATTGTTATAAGAAAATTCGGCAAATGGAAGACATTTCCCAATTCATACTGAAGGATATAACACAAGCTTGGAGCATGTCTTCGAGGATTTGATTGACTCGTTCAACTTGACCACTTGATTGCGGGTGGAAAGCAGTGCTAAAGGATAGATGAGTCCCCATAGCGGTTTGAAAACTTTCCCAGAATAGGGAAGTAAGGATACTTCCGCAGTCTGAGTTAATCTCCAATGGAACACCATGAAGAGAAACTATTCGAGAAACATATAGCTCCGCTAGCTGGCTAGCAGTTATACTCTCCCGAATAGGAAGAAAATGAGCCACTTTGGAAAGACGGTCGATGACCACAAAGATAGCATTATTCCCTCTCTTAGTCCTAGGAAATCCGGTAATGAAATCCATACCGACTTTATCCCATTTCCATTCGGGAATAGCTAAAGGTTGAAGGGTGCCAGCAGGCCTTTGATGTTCTGCTTTCACACGACTAACGTCACAATTAGCAACGAACTGAGTAATTTCTCTCTTCATCCTAGTCCACCAGGACCTCTGGCGTAGGTCCTGATACAACTTGGTACTACCCGGATGAATTGTGAGAGGAGAATCATGAGCCTCCTTAAGGATCAACTGTCGCAGATGTTGCTTCTTCGGAATCACCAAGCGGTTCTCAAAGAAGACAACACCCCTATCATCTTCCAAGAAGCATCTAACATTACCCTTCTTAATGTTTTTCCTGATCCGAGATATCCCGGCATCATGCTTCTAGGCTTCTATGATTTGATCCAAAAGAGTAGGTTTCGCCACCAGGTTGGATAGGAATCCTTGAGGAACAATGTGGAGGTTCAACTTCCGAAATTCCTCATAGACAAGCGTTTGAGCTTGTTGTAACATCAGGTTGTTACAATAAGACTTACGACTTAGTGCATCAGCCATGACATTGGCTTTCCTTGGGGTGTAAGTTATCCCTAAGTCGTAATCTGTAATCAACACAACCCACCGTCTTTGCCTGAGATTCAAATCTGGCTGGGTGAAAATATATTTAAGACTTTGGTGATCAGTGTAAATTTTGCAACGATTACCCAGGAGGTAATGTCGCCAGGTTTTTAGTGCATGGACCACAGCTCCAAGCTCAAGATTATGTGTTGGATAATTATCCTCATGTGGACGCAACTGTCGAGATGCGTATGCAATCACATGACGATCTTGCATGAGAATGCGACCTAATCCTTGTCGCGAGGCGTCGCAATAGAAAACAAAGTCCTTAGAGAAATCTGGTGGCACCAGAACGGGAGCAGATGTCAGTCGTCTTTTCAACTCCTGAAAACTGTGCTCGCATTGTGGAGTCCACTCGAACTTTTTATCTTTCTTGAGGAGTTTAGTCAGAGGTTTCGCAACCTTGGAGAAATTCTCGACAAAGCGGCGGCAGTAGCTCGCTAAGCCAAGGAAACTCCGAACTTGCTTAACCGATTCAGGTTGAGTCCAATCAAGGACAGCCTGAACTCTCTCGGGATTGACAGCAATACCTTTACCAGAGATCACGTGGCCTAGATAGGTCACTTCTGGCAACCAAAATTCACACTTGGAGAATTTGGCGTATAGACGATGCTCTCGAAGTTTCATCGATACCAGCCTTAGATGCTCGGCATGTTCCTGTTCGTTCTTCGAGTAAATGAGTATATCGTCGAGGTAAACCATGACAAATTTATCCAGATACTCTATGAAGATCGAATTCATCAAGCGAGAGAGGGTGGCTGGGGCATTGGTTAAACCGAAGGACATGACGGTGTACTCCTATTCGTCATAACGAGTAACAAAAGCCATTTTTGGAATGTCCCCATTTCTAATTCTGATTTGATGGTATCCCAACCTCAAATCCATTTTGGAAAAGACAGAGGATCCAGCGAGTTGATCATACAAATCGTTGATCCTGGGAAGCGGGTACTTATTCTTTATGGTGACCAGATTCACTAGCCGATAATCCACAACCATCCGATCCGATCCATCCTTCTTCTTGACGAAGAGGACGGGGCAAGCCCAAGGAGAAGAACTAGGACGGATGAAACCTTTCTTCAACGCCTCATCGAGTTGAGTCTTAAGTTCGGCTAGTTCTAAGGGCGCCATCTTACAGGGTCTTCTGGCTATTGGGACAGTCCCTGGGATGAGCTCTATCACAAACTCAACATCTCTGACAGGTGGAATCCCTGGCAGTTCTTCTGGAAAGACATCCGGAAAGTATCGGACTACCGGAATATCTTCTAATTCTAGAAGAGGGCTAGCATTGAGGGAATAGAGTTGGCGCTTGGCTGCTCGAGTGGAGACATTAACTATGATGAGGACCTGACTAACTTCGATACGACCAAAAATGTTGCATACATGCATATTTTTGAGGTGATTTCTTATAAGAATTATGCAATAATTTATTTATGTTATCCAAAACAAAAATGCTTCACCTATTTTTATTTTATGCCTAAATGCAGAATGGTCGAACACTTGTATGAACCACATGTGATGATAAAGGAAGACGAAATGGTTGGATGCTATTCTAGAGGTCCTCTAATGTCAAAGGAAACAATTAGGTGTTGTTCAAGAAGTTCTCTCACGTCACTTTTAGCCCAAGAGAAGATAGAGTCCAAGTCTCTCACGTTCTGGACTCACATTTAGACTACACAAACACACCTGTCTCAAAACACCAACAACTTTTTCATACGGACTCGGAATTGGGTGATTCTTTTTTTTCTGGAAACTAGATTTCATATGCGTTCCAGAACAGTTGGAATCACCTTAAAATTCGTCTGGATCGCAAAGATATCGACGAAACAATCTGACGTTGCAGCAGAATCCGAGTCAAACTACAAGTCCAAAGGTGTTGCATCACCTCCACTTGGGCCCATGGGCCTTGTACGACCTAGGGTTGGTTTGAGGGAGTCTTGGGATGTCCTCCCACCACCTTGGCTTCCACCCCTTGCTCCTATATAAGTAGACCAATCTAGTAGCTTTTCCTTTGGGTTTTGTTTAGATTACAAGTTTGCCATAGCTGCAACTTCGCGTTCTTCGTTTGTGTTCCATGACTAGACAAAGGCGTTACAGAACCCCACTTCATCAATAAAGTTTTCCTTTTATATTCCCAATATCCAGATTGCAATCTTAGTTTCTTGCTTGTTCTTCGTTTGCGTGCAGGAAACAGACCCTCATGGTTAGGTTGATCGTGCTCCGGCGTGGTCAATAACCTCTCGGAGTTGGTTTAGCGATTGCTAAGGCACGGCGTCATCACACGTTTGTAGTCAGATCGTCAAAGTCTACTCCACCAAAAACGATAGCCACCATCTCATCGAAAGACAGGGACAACTTCGCCTCTATCAAGTGGTCTGGCACGCTTTGGAGAGCACGTTTTGGCCCAAAAAAAATTTGCCTGAAAATATTTTTTCCCTATCTTGGTTTTAGGTTCTTCGAAGCATTTTGAGACACTTGCCATCATAGTGATTTTTGTCGAAATTTTTGGTCGTCGCAGCCCCCGAATTGCTCTAGAAAAAGAAAAAAAAATTGTCCAACAAATTTCGTGCCCATCTTGCTTATACGACGTGGGATGAGTTTTGAGACACTCGCCATTGTAGTGATTTTTTGAGCAGAAAAAAAGAGAGCAAAAAAAACAAAAACAAAATTTCACAGTGTGCTTTTCCCTTGATTACGTGTAGCGTCGTGATTTTGTGATGTTTTAGGCTCGCGTCTCTAGTACGGACTAGCCTAGGACCAGCACAGTACCGTCGTTGAGCGTTTATTCAACCTTGCATCTCTGAATTGATTATTGCTAACCCTTTTTGCTACCATACTATAAGCCATCCCAACTCCACATACATCTACGTCGTGTGTTTGACACCACCTGGCAATCGCTCTATCCAAGCTTTGAGAGTTTGACTACAATGGTTGCCGATCACGCTGCTGGGTAAGAACTGGTAAGAATTTGAGATTCGCTTAAAGGATTTGTGACACACCACCACTACCACCACCACGTCCCAGTAGTCTGTAGGTTTCATATTCTTGTGTGTTTCCTGGCTGACCAGGTACAAGGCTTCGTGACCAACTTTGGAGAGGCCGTGGAGAAGCTTGATGGTTTGGAGAAGACATTCGACACCAAGATGGACGCCAAGTTCAATGAGGTGCTTGCCCATCTACCACCACCAGCTGCAGCTCCTATCCCTTTCGAACGACGAGCGCCACGTGTGCCTCTCGGCCAAGGCCAACATACTGGTACTATTGATACTTCTGCTACTTCTTTGGCTCCTGCTGCTACTGTCGTTGAGCAGGTTGAAGATTATGATGGTGATTACGATGATGAGGGAGAGGTTGCTCCAGATCAGCCTCAGGGGCAACCACCACGATACGCACTAGGTCGACCACATGGCTACAACCATAATGGTAGGGCTGCACCCCCCCCCCTTAGGTATAGGATCATGACCATCTCCCAAAACTTAAATTGAATATTCTGACGTTTGAGGGTAGATATGTTCCTGATATATATCTTACATGGGAGTTAGAAAAAGAACAATGTTTTACATGCTTACAATTTCCTGAGGATAGACGTGTTGCTGTTGTTGTTTGTTCTTTCACTAGTTTTGCTTGTGTTTGGTGGTCAGAACATTGTAGAATACACCATGCTAATATTCCAACTACTTGGGCTGCTTTGAAAACTGCTATGCGTAATCGTTGGGTGTCACCTTATTATCAACGTGAATTGCTTCAAAATTTGCAGCGTTTAAGACAAGGAAAAAATTCTGTGGAAGAATATTATCAGGAATTACAAAACTGGCATGATTAGATGTGGTATTGTTGAGGAGAATGAAGCTATGCTTGCACGTTTTATGGGTGGATTAAATAGAGAGATTCAGACTATTCTAGAGTATAAGGAGTATAACACTATCACTCGTTTATTTCATCTTGCTTGCAAAGCTGAACTTGAAGTGCAGGATCGACAAGCAATGGTGAGACCTACTTTTTCTGCAGGACGCACTTCATCATGGACGCCACGTACCTCCTCTACTTCCGCACGTCCTATTGCAACACGACCTACTTCGACTTCCAACTCCAACCGCGATACCAGGAAACAGGCTCCTACTCCACCCTCTGCGAAGAGCACACCTTCTGGGCCTGCACAGAGCTCATCTTCATCTATTGCATCCACAGGGAAAACACATGAGGTTATATGCCATCGTTGCAAGGGTGGAGGTCACTTTGCGAGAGAATGCCCTTCCAAGCGCGTAATGATTGTTACTCAGGATGGTGGATATGCGTCCGCTAGTGATTATGATGAGGAGACTTTGGCTCTCATTGCAAGTGAAGAACAGGGTGGCGAGGATGCAGAACCAGAGACACACTACATGGCTGCTGATTACGCTGACAGGTATGAAAGTTTAGTTGCTCAACATGTTCTCAGTGTGCAGGTTACACAGGCTGAGCAAAATCAGAGGCACGACTTGTTCCACACAAAGGGAGTTGTGAAGGAGCATTATGTTCGCGTCATCATCGATGGAGGGAGTTGCAATAACTTGGCTAGCATGGAGATGGTGCATAAGCTGTCTCTAACCACCAGACCACATCCTCATCCTTATTACATCCAATGGTTCAAGAATAGTGGCAAGGTTAAGGTAACACGTACTGTTCGTGTGCATTTTAGCATTGCTACATATTCTGATTATGTGGATTGTGATGAGGTACCCATGCAAGCATGTTCTGTTCTACTTGGTAGGCCATGGCAGTTTAATAAAAATTATGTACACCATCGTAGGACAAATCATTATACTCTTGTTCATAAGGATCAAAATATCACTTTGCTTTCTATGTCTCCAGAACATATTATGAAAGATGACATTGCTAGAGCTAGTAAAGCAAAACAGGAGAAAAATAAGAGTGAAAATCAGATTGTAGCACAGGAATTTGAGCAACACCATAAGCATAATAAACCATCATCTAATGTTGCATCCGAAATAAAATTTTAGAGTGGATGTTTACTTGCTACTAAATCTGATATTAATGATTTGGATGTTGCTACATCTGTTTGCTATGTTTTTGTATGCAAAGAGGTATTATTTTCATTCGAGGACATGCCTCCCTCTTTGCCTCCTGCTATATTTAACATTTTGCAGGAGTTCGCTGATGTCTTCCCACAAGACGTGCCACCAGGTTTACCACCTATTCGTGGGATTGAGCATCAGATTGACTTAATTCCCGATGCATCCCTACCCAACCGTGTGCCATACCGTACCAATCCAGAGGAGACAAAGGAGATTATGCGTCAAGTACAGGAGCTGCTTGACAAAGGTTATATACGTGAATCCCTTAGTCCTTGTGTTGTTCCTATTATTCTAGTGCCCAAAAAGGATGGTACATCGCGCATGTGTGTGGATTTTAGAGGCATTAATAATATTACTATTCGTTATCGTCATCCTATTCCTACACTAGATGATATGCTTGATGAATTAACTGGTTCTACAATTTTCTCCAAAGTTGATTTGCGTGGTGGATACCATCAAATTCGTATGAAATTGGGAGATGAATGGAAAACAGCATTTAAAACTAAGTTTGGATTATATGAGTGGTTAGTCATGCCTTTTGGGTTAACTAATGCACCTAACACTTTCATGAGATTAATGAACGAGGTTTTACGTGCTTTCATTGGACGATTTGTGGTAGTCTATTTCGATGATATAGTGAGTTTTAGTAGATCTTTGGAGGAGCATTTGGAACATCTGTGTGCTGTTTTTATTGCTCTACATGATGCACGTTTGTTTGGTAACCTTGGGAAGTGCACCTTTTGCACCGACCGAGTATCTTTTCTTGGCTATGTTGTTACTCCACAAGGAATTGAAATTGATAAAGCCAAGATTGAAGCTATTGAGAGTTGGCCGCAGCCCAAAACGGTCACACAAGTGAGGAGTTCTCTTGGCCTCGCTGGTTTCTATAGGCGTTTTGTGAGAGATTTCAGCATCATTGTTGCGCCTCTCAATGAGCTTACAAAGAAGGATGTGCCTTTTTCTTGGGGTACCGCATAGGAAGAAGCCTTCACGGTCTTGAAAGATAAGTTAACACATGCTCCTTTACTCCAACTTCCTAATTTTAATAAGACTTTCGAGCTTGAATGTGATGCTAGTGGAATTGGGTTAGGAGGTGTGTTATTACAAGATGGTAAACCTGTTGCGTACTATTCTGAAAAACTAAGTATGGAGAAGAAGGTGCGCGCGGGGGAAAGAACAATGGAGCTTCCAGTGATGATTTTCGCACTTTGAAGTCACCATAATGGGAGCAAGAAGCCTTGGATGAAATATGCATGATGATACTTTATAAAATTCGTCCCTAGGCTAATATAGGTGCCGCGCCACCTTATTGTTGGGCCAGGCCCATGTAATTTCGAAATACCATATTATAGGCTGTTTTTAGACTCCGTATGTATGGGGAAACTGAGTTAAGGTCGGTTTTGGACCCCTCCTCCAAGAGGCCACGAAATTCCCCTTTGTTCCCCCATATATACAGCCCTTAGGGCGTCGTTTAGGGTTGAGTTTTGTTTAGATTACAAGTTTGCCATAGCTGCAACTTCGCGTTCTTCGTTTTTTGTTCCACGACCAGACAAAGGCGTCACAGAACCCCACTTCATCAATAAAGCTTTCCTCTTATATTCGCAATATCCCGATTGCAATCTTAGTTTCTTGCTTGTTCTTCGTTTGCGTGCAGGAAATAGACCCTCGTGGCCATGTTGATCGTGCTCCGGCGTGGTCAATAACCTCTCGGAGTTGGTTTAGCGATTGCTAAGGCGCGACGTCATCACACGTTCGTAGTCAGATCATCAAAGTCTACTCCACCAAAAACGATAGCCACCATCTCATCGAAAGATAGGGACAACTTCACTTCTATCAAAGTAAGTAGCAAAGGTCACCTTGTTGGCCTCGGATACATTGGCAGTCCGGATTTTCTCGGAACATGCTAGTCAGCCAGTCATCCGCATCGAGTGGGTCGACCGAATGGTGATACTTAGGTGGGCACAGCTTGACGAAATCACCAAGATACACGCCATCATTGTGATCATTGCTGGGAGCACGCGCTATGTTCTGCTCAATTCGTTCCAATAGCCTGTTGGTCTCCCTTTTGTTCCGTTCAACTTCAAGCTTCACTTCTGCCAAAGAGGGCGCGTGTGGGAGGTTCTCTTGCCTCGGCTGACTTCCCTTGCCCATCTCGGGGGCAGGCACGGGGTTATTCCTAGTTGCCACCATCCTGGGAAAACAAGCCCACAGCTTAGACATAGAGGACATCAATTCTAAGGAATGAGATAAAGCATGTACTGGACAACATGGCATGCATGGGTAAACACCCGATCAACATGGTAATAACAACTACCATATGAACACCATGATTCATACACACCATGACATAGTTCAGTACAAGCCCAAGCTGAAATACAAACTACGGAGAGATGGCACAACTCATTGGAGGCATTACAAGCTTCCTATACATTATCTATCTACACCTCCGGAACTCAACTCTCAACCTCGGTCATATCCCACAAGACACGCAGGACTGTGGCGATACGACTACTACCATACTAGTACTAACATCCACGTACTCAAGCATCATCATAGAATGCCTCATATAGATTACCCCCGTGGCCCGGAAGCTGAACCTGAGGATTTGGAAACACTCTAGCATGTGATCCCTGGAAACCATAAGGACACCGATGTGGCCTTGGTCCCCTTCTTGGTGGCAACAACGGTCCTCGAAGAGGAGTGATGCCTCCAACATCGGGCCAGTCTACGCGTGTTGGCAGATGAGTCCGCGATGGGTTCAGCATCTCCAAATCTCCATAGCCTGTCTGCACGACAGGTGCCAACTGCGTCAGGGCTATCCAAAGACGTGCACGGGTAGCATATAGCTCCATGCGTAGGGCACGTGCATCACGATCCCTGTTCTCCAACATCTGAGCGGTCACCTGCAGCCTAGGGTCCTCAGGAGAATGATCATAGTAGGCTACGCTAAGATAGCTATTCTCTCCTCCTAGAGAAGCAGGAACATAACAGAACTCTATGGTCTGAAGCAGACCATGGTGAAACCTCATGATAGTTAGCATGGTGTAGGCGGCCTCCTGGACTGCCATGTCTATGGTGACACCTAATCCATAAGTCTAGTGAAGCGGCTCTGCAGCTCCAGGATATGAAGGACATATCTTAACAGTACACAGATACTGGCTGTGGTTGAAGTCTCAATACTGTTCCTCCATTGTGTACTCTGGGTACCAACGGTAACCAGCCTCTAACATAACTCTAACCAACATGGCCGTGCGACCCGGTACATCGATGCACCTGGCTAGACGGACCACCTGATGGGAGGGACGAGGGGGCATTTGAAACAGAGAATGATGCAAAGACATTAGAGACTCTATTAGAAATTGGACAACATAACAGTTGTAATTGCTCAAAAAGGATTTTGAGACAACTGCAAAAGACTTGAAAATCATAACCACTCGTCTGTCTTAGACTCAATTCTCTTCTCTAACTGTTTGTCACACCAACAATACTCAAGTACCGACATTCACTTGCAAACAAGCTAGCTAATAGTCCATGGTTAGTAACTCGTCATCCTAAGCAATAGATGAGAAGCCTAGTTCTTATCCCCGTAGAAAATATGAGAATGACTCAGAATAAAAAGAGCCTTACGTTCCCTTCCACAATCAATTCCCCTACTTTTCTATAGTGTTTCTAGACTCAACT
This sequence comes from Hordeum marinum, assembly GCA_022496015.1. Taxonomy (NCBI): domain Eukaryota; kingdom Viridiplantae; phylum Streptophyta; class Magnoliopsida; order Poales; family Poaceae; genus Hordeum; species Hordeum marinum. The sequence goes on along the minus strand of CM039672.1, from coordinate 163,857,797 downwards.
TCGACCGGTTTTGCTTGGTAGTCCTACAGTCAGTCAGGCTCTGATACCAACGCTATCGGGACGCCGATCCTAAGTCATATGAATCCAGACTATAACATATCACATCACTTTGCGGCCTCACACACGGTAAGCTCCACGGCTGCAGCCTTACCTCAGCCGGGACCGTTTGCGTCTTTTGGCTCGGGTATGTGAACATGTCGTTGGCAATCAAACGACAGAGAACCCGGGCCGACATGACTAGTCATAGAACCCAAGTGGCACATCCGTACGGAAATAGGCATACGTAACCCAGCAATGCAGGTGTCGGCCTCAAGCGTGTGTAGACGAGTCATAGCAAGCTACAAGGACTCCATTACGCCATGGGACATAAATGTCATTAGTACAAGTAGACGAATCGTAGCAGGCTATAGGGACTCCATTACACTGCGAGACATTTCCCCGAAGGGACAGACACAGCAGCAAAGAAGGATACATGCCGGTCAATCAATGTGTCCGGAGCAGTAGCAAGCTACCAAGGCTCGATGGAAGCACAAAGAGGCAGTTTCCCGTAAAGAGTACTACTAAAGGCACGTGACTAGGTGTCGGATCCCATACATACCGTTGCACGTCACACGTACGCACGACATGCCCGATATGCATAGATACAACTATGGCATCACAACATAACCATACATCAACACAACTTTTATTTAAGAGGCTCAGACGAGCCTTGCATAATATGTTCTTACAGGTAGGGGTCACATGACCCGACACTCAAGTCATACAAGCAAGTTCATACAAACCAAGCGGAAGCATAAAGCTGTCTGAGTATAGACAGATGAAAGGGTAAAAATGCACATGGCCTGACTATCTATAGCCCGCCACAGGGCATAAGGTCGTAACTAGGACACCAGCTATTCGACATCGTCAACATCTAGAAAGAACCCACCTGATGGGTCCTAAGACTTATCTACAACATTTATTAAGCAAACATGAGTACAAACGTACTCATCAAGTCTTTAAAATAGACCTAGACTATTCATGCTCATGTATCAACAAGGGGAGTGGTGGAGTTTATGCAGCAATGCCAGCTTTGACTCATGGCTAACCTACATTATACAATTTTAACTCTTTGTTTAGATTTTAGATATCGCACACGAGTCCACCAACTCCATAACAATACACCACCATGGATTCACTTTCGTCTCCGATGAGAGTGACATTCACGGTACTCACACTTGTCTTGATATTTTTATGAGTATCCATTTAATTATCTATGAACAGCATAAGTTCTCCAAGTAGCCCATATCCGAGGATGCGGCTATTAGAATAGTTTCATACCCTGCAGGGGTGTACTTCTTCACACACGCTCTCGCCACTTATCGATGTGTGCTCATAAAACCATGCACCTCGGCAACCTTCAAGCGGAAGCCCAGCGAGGGAGTCGACCACGACCGTCAAACACATAAGACTTCTAGTCCAGGCTATCGCCTATTTGAGACTGAACCCGCACGGAAGTCCGGCCGAAGTTTCCACTACGTCCCCAAACGATGTGCGCAGGGTTCCCAAGCCCACCATTCGGGTGACCCTTGGTACATCGTGCCACTACCTACCGTGTCATAACCCACCCCTAGGGTCAACGCTACGCACGGCCTCCAGCATGCTATAAACACCATAAACTACTTGCAACTCCTAGAGCAAGGACTAAGCGATTGATAAGTCGAGAGGGGTCGAGTTACCGGAACCCAATGTGTGGTAGCAACTAATCTTGGATCACAAACACAGAACTCAGTTCCTAGGAACGGTCCCAAGGAGACAACACGCTATGTACTCCTACATAGCCTCTCATCGCTACCTTTACCAAATCGGGTTCATCATAAGCTTATCACATCAGAACAACATTGTTTCACTCCAGTTCATCACCAAGATGAATCAGACCTGACACAACTCTAAGCATAGCAAGCATAGCAGGCAAAGTAAGCAAAGCACATCATGGCACAAGCATCTACCAGGTATGCTAGGTTGCAAGGTTTAACTATTTACTGTGACAATGACAGGTCATGGAAAAGAATAGGTTCATCCACCGTGTTTGATAGACAAGTGAACGTTTGTCCTAATGCAATAGACAAGAGCAGGAGCGAGAGAGTGGGATGTTATCGAAATGATCAAAGGGTTTGCTTGCTTGCTAGGTAGCGGGAAGGTTTTCTCCTTCATTGGAATACTCGGAGGTATCCTCAGAACAGGGCCTATCGCAATGCAGATAAATAGCAATCAATGCACGCAAGTGCAACAATATGATGCATGATCATGACATGGCAACATGTATGGATGAGCTAATGCAACTATTGTCCAAGTTAATTTGAAGCGAGTTTGAATATAGGTTCAAAATCATTCTCCATTTCATATTTCATAAGTTAACCTATTAGTAAATGTCAATGTTCATCTACATAGGTTGCTCTAACATGCATGATAATGGCACCATTGGATTCATTGGATTTTTTGATAAATTTTCATATATAATTTATTTTCATCTGATTTACAAATTAATTTATATGAATTTTAGAAGTTTTAAACATTTTCTGGAATTTCCTGAATTGTTTTTAATTCTAGAATTCAATTAATGCGTCAGCCTGACGTCATCATGACGTCAGCAGGTCGGCTGACCCGTTCTAGGTCAAACCTGACGTCCGGGGCTCGCACGTTAGTGACACAGGGTTAATCCCCGCGCTGACCAGGGGTTTGACCCACTTCAGGGCCCATTGGTTAGTGGCTGGGGGGGCTCGTTAGCAGGGTAATTAGCCCTGATGGCCCTGCCATGTCAGTATGCTAGAGGCCAGCCGGCGACGACCAAAGAGCGCAGCGGCGACTCGCCGGACTTGCACTTCCGGCGGTCATTTGGTGCGTGGAGGGCACTGAGAGGTAGCCCGCGCACGCGTGCATCTAGAGGGGCAACAAAGGTGACTCGGGGGGCCAACGGAGTTATGACCGGCGACAAGCTGAGCTGCGGCGGGTTTCGGGCAGGAAGGGGGCAACGACTACAACGAAGGGCAGGGCGCAGGGTTAGGGGGAATCGGCGCAGGGGCTCACAACAGGTTGGTTGAGGAAGATGACGAGCTCGGGGAGGCGCAGATGGCCGCGAATCCCGGAGAGGAGCGCCGGAGCTTGAAGACGATGGTAGACTCGGCATATAGGGGCTCCCGGCGGCTTCTAGGTCCACGAGGAGGACGAGGGGGTCGTGGCGGAGCTCTGGGCCGCGGCAGGGGGCTCTAGCTAGGCGGCAGTGATGGTGAGCTCGAGTAGAGCTCGGCCATGGCAAGGGGGAGGAGAGGGAGAAGCGAGGGAGAGGAATGACGGGGAGGAGTGGGTCCAGGCGGCTGCCGGAGTCTATCTCCTCGTCGCGCTGGCCAGTGAAATAGCCAGGCTGCTGCCGGTGTGGCGCGAGGCCGCGGGCGCCGTGGCCTCCTTCTCCTCTGCCTTCTGGCACGAGGAAGAAGACGGCGATGCCCCTTGTGGGCTGGGCTACCTAACGGGCCAAGTAAGTCAGGTGGGTCTTCTCCCCCTTTTTCTCTTTATTTCTTTTCTTTTCTAATTTCTGATCTATGTCATTATTTGTTTGGGGCAAAAATACCTGGGCAAAAACCCTGAAATAATTTATGGGTCATGAAATATATTTTGCAAAGTCCCACAAATAGTTTCAGAATATTTGGAGCCACTAAGATATTTATAGTGCTTTATTAGTTGATTTCAGTAGCATTAAATGAGTATTTTAAAATGCTATATTTGTTTTGAAAATTAAAATGGCCCCTGATATGTTGTTGCCGACATTTATCAAAAATAGTGAACATTTTTGAAGACCAAAAGGAAAACATTGGAAAACTTAGCTGATTGTAATATTTCGAATGAGGAAATACTAGGGCTTGACAATCCCCATTTCAAATTCATTTGAATTTAAGCATGATGACATGATGCACATACTGATCTTGATGCAAACAATTTCAAGCAACTCTAGGGCTGTGACAGGGTCGTGTCGGTATGGACGATCATGCGTTGTCTTCCCAAGCACCGGGCACACCGTTGGTCCCCGCATGGATGCTACGAGTGATGTACATCATGTGGGCTGGGTACCAGTCGAGTGGACTCTTTGTTTAGTATCGCCAGGGGAAAGGCATTGTTCGGGTGCTTACCTCGGGTATGTTATATACCGCCAGTCGTGGATGACACGGAAGCTCCCCGAGTCTTGTGGGTAAAGTGTGTGACCTCTACAGAGTGTAAAACTATTCGAATAGCCGTGTCCGCGGTCATGGACAGTTGGAGGTCCTTCTTAAACTACATCCAGATGTTTTCGCAAAACTTGGTGTGAGTGTGTGTTCGGGTGACAGAGGAATGATTCTTGAGTCAAGTCTGAAGACTTGATGTGATAAATGAACATGAGATGTTCAAACCCTGCTTATGATGATATATGTAACTTGTTCATATGGATATCTGCCAACTGTTGATGCATGCTTACCTAGTACTTGATCATATCATTGCATTAAAAATTAGCTTTCCGCAAATTACCTACTTAGTGCTATATCATGCATCATTATTACGTTGTTCCTCAACTTGGGTCGCTTGCGAGTACATTCAAAGTACTCGTTGGCTTGCCACTGGTTATTTAATTGGCCGGGCATGAAAGAACATGAGTACGTTGAAGAGTTCGTTAGTGACGAACATGCGAACTAGGACGCTTCCCAGTAAGAATGCATGTAGGTTTAAGGCAGATGGCATGGGTTCACGCTTTCGGTCAAGGTTTCCGTTGCTTGTTCTATTTAAGTGTTTGGCCCTTATGGCCCTATCTATGTAAGACTAGACCTTCATGGTCTTTATTTGTGTAAGACGCTAAATGTGGATGTAAGACTCTTGTTATTCAGCTTCTGTGTGTTCAGTGAGCATTGATCTCTGGGATCATTGTACACGTGCATTCGTTGATCACGACTTATGAGTTGGAGTCCCCACAGAGCTGGTATTAGAGCCAGGTTGGCTGTAGTCAGCCCTTAGTTAGCATGGACGTTAGTTAGGACAAAACCATTTTTCAAAATTTCACCTAGCACCTATACATAGGAATTATGTACTATTTAGCTCTTCTATTCTTCACACAACACTTTGCTGACTCTCCTCCCTTCAAACCTTTGTAGATGGCCGTCGTACTCGAAGCCTTCCTGACATCCGGCTTTCTCTTACTCCGTGGGGATAGCCTGGAGAAGTTCCATTTTCGCCAACCACCCATTTTCCTCTACCACGAGCACTGGGTCGATGCCGTCACAAAGGAGTACCACGTGGATGTGGTCATGAAGGCAAATGACTCCCCGACTAGTTAGTTCTTTGAAGGACCACGGATGGAGACCATGATACTCGCAGTCGAGTCAGCTGCACGCAAGGCACTCCTACACCTTCGAGACATCGTTCCAGAGATGGATGACGAGCCGGCTACTTGCTTCCTTCCCTTCGAGAAGGATGATCTTGGCGAGAGTTGGACACTGATTTCATCCAAAGAGGATGTGATGAGGACATCCCTACTAATGTTACACCCACCCCGACTGCTATACATACAGGACCAATTACTAGAGCTCGCGCACGTCAATTGAATTACCAGGTACTTTCGTTTCTTGGAAATCCTTCTAATATTCATGAACATATGATGCTGCCTAAATTGGATACTTTTGTTTTACTTATGAATGAAGGACCTAGCATGGATAAGAAGGATGACCATTGGAGCGGGATCAAGCATGGAGGAGAAGGTGCGCGTGCGGGGAAGAACAATGGAGCTTCCAGTGATGATTTTCGCACATTGAAGCCACCATAATGGGAGCGGGAAGCCTTGGACGAAATATGCATGATGCCACTTTATAAAATTCGTCCATAGGCTAATATAGGTGCTGCGCCACCTTATTTTTGGGCCAGGCCCATGTAATTTCGAAATACCATATTATAGGCTGTTTTTAGATTCCGTATATATGGGGAAACTGACTTAGGGTCGGTTTCGGACCCCCTCCCCAAGGGGCCACGAAATTCCCTTCTATTCCCCCATATATACAGCCCTTAGGGCTTCGTTTTAGGGTTGGGTTTTGTTTAGATTACAAGTTTGCCATAGCAGCAACTTCGCGTTCTTCGTTTGTGTTCCACGACCAGACAAAGGCGTCACAGAACCCCACTTCATCAATAAAGTTTTCCTCTTATATTCGCAATATCCAGATTGCAATCTTAGTTTCTTGCTTGTTCTTCGTTTGCGTGCAGGAAATAGACCCTCGTGGTCAGGTTGATCGTGCTCCGGCGTGGTCAATAACCTCTCAGAGTTGGTTTAGCGATTGCTAAGGCGCGACGGCTCACACGTTCGTAGTCGGATCGTCAAAGTCTACTCCACCAAAAACGATAGCCACCATCTCATCGAAAGACAGGGACAACTTCGCCTCTATCAAGTGGTATCAGATTTCCAGGTTGCTCGGTGAGATTTTACCAGTTTTCGTAGTTTAGATCGCATCTGTTCTTCATACCTTTAGTCCACGAAAAAGCCAAAAAAAATTAGGGTTAGATCATCATATCCGAACCAATCTGAGCCTTTGCATTTCTTTTCAGTATTTTGCTTTGTTGAATTGGCGGTTACATCGTTGTGTCGAGTTGCTGGTCTTAGTGTCTAGTCCTTTAGAGTTTCGAGTTCTTTTCACAGGTTGTCACGCCGCCACCGCATCATCTTCATAGTTGCCATATACCACCACCATCATCGCCGCTGCCATATCTCATCATCCATCATCACTATCCATTGGTGTCCATATATACCACCACAAATCCTCCACCAATCCAAGTCCAGTTTGTTTTAGGTTTAGTTTCGAGATCCTTTTGATTTCGGATCCGTGTTTTGCTACCTGCGCAGGTGTCGGAAAAAAAAATTCGGCCGAAAATATTTTTTCCCTATCTTGATTTTAGGTTCCCCGGAGCGTTTTGAGACACTTGCTATCATAGTGATTTTTGTCGAAATTTTTGGGTCGTCGCAGCCCCCGGATTGCTCCAGAAAAAAAAATAGTCCAAAAGAAAAATTCGTGCCCATCTTGCTTATACGACGTGGCAAGAGTTTTGAGACACTCGCCATTGTAGTGAGTTTTTGAAAAAAAAAAAAAAGAGGCGCCGAAAAAAAAAACGAAAAAAAAAATCCGTGTGTGCTTTTCCCTTGCTTACGTGTATCGTCGTGCTTTTGTTGGTGTTTTAGGCTCGCGTCTCTAGCACGGTCTAGCCTAGGACCAGCACAGTACCGTCGTTGAGCGTTTATTCAACCTTGCATCTCTGAATTGATTAATGCTGACCCTTTTTGCTACCATATTATAAGCCATCCCAGCTCCACATACTTCTACGCCGTGTGCTTGACACCGCCTGGCAATCGCTCTATCCAAGCTTTGAGAGTTTTGGCTACAACGGTTGCCGATCACCGCCTGCTACTGGGTAAGAACTGGTAAGAATTTGAGATTCGCTTAAAGGATTTGTGCCACACCACCACCACCACCACGTCCCAGTAGTCTGTAGGTTTCATATTGTGTGTTTCCTATTTCTGCTAACCATGCCAGGATCACACGATGACGAGATCGACTGGGAGAGCATGACCAACAAAGCACTCTATGATAAATTTCAGCAAATGATGGCTGAGCAGGTACAGGACTTCGTGAACAACTTTGGAGTGGCCATGGAGAAGCTAGATGGTTTGGAGAAGACATTCGACACCAAGATGGACGCCAAGTTCAATGAGGTGCTTGCCCATCTACCTCCACCAGCTGCAGTTCCTATTCCTTTCGAACGACGAGCGCGACGTGTGCCTCTCGGCCACGCCCAACATCCTGGTACTGTTGATACTGCTGCTACTTCGGTGGCTCGTGCGGCTACTGTCGTTGAGCAGGTTGAAGATTATGATGGTGATTTCGATGATGAGGGAGAGGTTGCTCCAGATCCGCCCCAGGGGCAACCCCCACCATACGCACCAGGTCGACCACATGGCTACAACCGTAACGGTAGGGCTGCACCACCCCCGCTGGTACGGGATCATGACCATCTCCCTAAACTTAAATTGAATATTCCGACGTTTGAGGGTAGATATGTTCCTGATATATATCTTACATGGGAGTTAGAAACAGAACAACGTTTTACATGCTTACAATTTCCAGAGGATCGACGTGTTGCTGCTGCTGTTTGTTCATTCACTAGTTTTGCTTGTGTTTGGTGGTCAGAACATTGTAGAATACACCCTGATAATATTCCAACTACTTGGGCTGCTTTGAAAACTGCTATGCGAAATCGTTGGGTGCCACCTTATTATCAACGTGAATTGCTTCAAAATTTGCAGCGTTTAAGACAAGGAAAAAATTCTGTAGAAGAATATTATTAGGAATTACAAACTGGTATGATTAGATGTGGTATTGTTGAGGAGAATGAAGCTATGCTTGCATGTTTTATGGGTGGATTAAATAGAGAGATTCAGACTATTCTAGAGTATAAGGAGTATAACACTATCACTCGTTTATTTCATCTTGCTTGCAAAGCTGAACGTGAAGTGCAGGATCGACAGGCAATGGCGAGAACTACTAATTTTGCAGGCCGTACTTCATCATGGACGCCACGTACCTCCTCTACTTCCGCACGTCCTGCTGCAACACCACCTCCTTCAACCTCCAACTCTAATCGCGATACCAGGAAACAGGCTCCTACTGCACCCTCTGCGAAGAGCACACCTTCTGGGCCTGCACAGAGTTCTTCTTCATCTATTGCATCCACAGGGCAAACACATGAGGTTATATGTCGTCGTTGCAAGGGTGGAGGTCACTATGCACGAGAATGCTCTTCCAAGCGTGTAATGATTGTTACTGAGGATGGTGGATATGCGTCCGCTAGTGATTATGATAAGGAGACTTTGGCACTTATTGCCAGTGATGAACAGGGTGGCAAGGATGCAGCACCAGAAACACAATACATGGCTGCTGATTACGCTGACAGGTATGAAAGTTTAGTTGCTCAACGTGTTCTCAGTGTGCAGGTTACACACGCTGAGCAAAATCAGAGGCACAACTTGTTCCACACAAAGGGAGTTGTGAAAGAGCGTTCTGTTCGCATCATCATCGATGGAGGGAGTTGCAATAACTTGGCTAGCATGGAGATGGTGGAGAAGCTGTCTCTAACCACCAGACCACATCCTCATCCTTATTACATCCAATGGTTCAACAATAGTGGCAAGGTTAAGGTAACACGTACTGTTCGTGTGCATTTTAGCATTGCTACATATTCTGATTATGTGGATTGTGATGTGGTACCCATGCAAGCATGTTCTGTTTTACTTGGTAGACCATGGCAGTTTGATAAAAATTCTGTACACCATGGTAGGACAAATCAGTATACTCTTGTTCATAAGGATCATAATATCACTTTGCTTCCTATGTCTCCCGAACATATTATGAAAGATGACATTGCTAGAGCTAGTAAAGCAAAACAGGTGAAAAATAAGAGTGAAAATCAGATTGTAGCACAGGAATTTGAGCAACACCATAAGCATAATAAACCATCATCTACTGTTGCATCCGAAATAAAATTGAAGAGTGGATGTTTACTTGCTACTAAATCTGATATTAATGATTTGGATGTTGCTACATATGTTTGCTATGCTTTTGTATGTAAAGAGGTATTATTTTCATTCGAGGACATGCCTTCCTCTTTGCCTCCTGCTGTCATTAACATTTTGCAGGAGTTCGCTGATGTCTTTCCACAAGACGTGCCATCGGGATTACCGCCTATTCGCGGGATTGAGCATCAGATTGACTTAATTCCCGGTGCATCCCTACCCAACCGTGCGCCCTACCGTACCAATCCAGAGGAGACAAAGGAGATTATGCGTCAAGTACAGGAGCTGCTTGACAAAGGTTATATACGTGAATCCCTTAGTCCTTGTGCTGTTCCTATTATTCTAGTGCCTAAAAAGGATGGTACATCGCGCATGTGTGTGGATTGTAGAGGCATTAATAATATTACTATTCGTTATCGTCATCCTATTCCTAGACTAGATGATATGCTTGATGAATTAAGTGGCTCTACAATTTTCTCCAAAGTTGATTTGCGTAGTGGATACCATCAAATTCGTATGAAATTGGGCGATGAATGGAAAACAGCATTTAAAACTAAGTTTGGATTATATGAGTGGCTAGTCATGCCTTTTGGGTTAACTAATGCACCTAGCACTTTCATGAGATTAATGAACGAGGTTTTACGTGCTTTCATTGGACGATTTGTGGTAGTCTATTTTGATGATATATTGATTTTTAGTAGATCTTTGGAGGAACATTTGGAACATTTATGTGCTGTTTTTACTGCGCTACGTGATGCACGTTTGTTTGGTAACCTTGGGAAGTGCACCTTTTGCACCGACCGAGTATCTTTTCTTGGCTATGTTGTTACTCCACAGGGAATTGAAGTTGATACAGCCAAGATTGAAGCTATTGAGAGTTGGCCGCAGCCCAAAACGGTCACACAAGTCAGGAGTTTTCTTGGCCTCGCTGGTTTCTATAGGCGTTTTGTGAGAGATTTCAGCACCATTGCTGCGCCTCTCAATGAGCTTACAAAGAAGGACGTGCCTTTTTCTTGGGGTACCGCACAGGAAGAAGCCTTCACGGTCTTGAAAGATAAGTTAACACATGCTCCTTTACTCCAACTTCCTGATTTTAATAAGACTTTCGAGCTTGAATGTGATGCTAGTGGAATTGGGTTAGGAGGTGTGTTACTACAAGATGGTAAACCTGTTGCGTACTTTTCTGAAAAATTAAGTGGGCCTAGTCTGAATTATTCTACTTATGATAAGGAATTATATGCTCTTGTTCGGACTTTGGAAACATGGCAACATTATTTATGGCCCAAAGAATTTGTTATACATTCTGATCATGAATCTTTGAAACATATTAAAAGTCAAGCAAAACTGAACCGTAGACATGCTAAATGGGTTGAATTCATTGAGACTTTCCCTTATGTCATTAAACACAAGAAGGGTAAAGATAATGTTATTGCTGATGCTTTGTCTCGTCGTTATACTATGCTTTCACAACTTGACTTTAAAATATTTGGTTTGGAGACCATCAAAGATCAATATGTGCATGATGCTGAATTTAGAGATGTGTTGCAGAATTGTAAAGAAGGGAGAACATGGAACAAGTTCGTTATTAATAATGGATTTGTGTTTCGTGCTAACAAGCTATGCATTCCAGCTAGCTCCGTTCGTCTTTTGTTGTTACAGGAGGCACACGGAGGAGGATTAATGGGACACTTTGGCGTGAAGAAGACGGAGGACGTACTTGCTACACATTTCTTTTGGCCAAAGATGAGACGGGATGTTGAGCGTTTTGTTGCTCGCTGCACTACATGTCAAAAAGCTAAGTCACGACTCAATCCTCATGGTTTATATATGCCTTTACCTGTACCTAGTGTTCCTTGGGAGGATATATCTATGGACTTTGTTTTAGGTTTACCTCGAACAAAGAAGGGGAGGGATAGCATATTTGTTGTCGTGGATAGATTTTCTAAAATGGCACACTTTATACCATGTCATAAAAGTGATGATGCTGCTCATGTTGCTGATTTGTTCTTTCGTGAAATTATTCGGTTGCATGGTGTGCCAAATACAATTGTTTCCGATCGTGATGCTAAATTTCTTAGCCACTTTTGGAGATGTTTATGGGCTAAGTTGGGGACTAAACTGCTTTTTAGTACTACATGTCACCCCCAAACTGATGGCCAAACTGAAGTAGTCAATAGATCATTGTCTACTATGCTTAGGGCTGTTTTGAAGAATAACCTGAAAATGTGGGAAGAATGCTTGCCTCATATTGAATTTGCTTATAATCGTTCGCTACATTCTACCACTAAGATGTGCCCTTTTGAAGTTGTGTATGGTTTCTTACCTCGTGCACCTATTGATTTGTTGCCTCTTCCGTCTTCGGAGAAGGTTAATTTTGATGCTAAAGAACGTGCTGAATTGATATTAAAGATTCATGAGTTAACTAAGGAAAACATTGAGCGTATGAATGCTAAATACAAACTTGCTGGAGATAAGGGTAGAAAACATGTTGTCTTTGCACCTGGAGATCTTGTTTGGTTACATTTGCGTAAGGATAGATTTCCTGATTTGCGCAAGTCAAAGCTAATGCCACGTGCTGATGGTCCTTTTAAGGTGTTAGAGAAAATAAATGATAATGCATATAAACTTGAGCTGCCTGCAGAGTTTGGGGTTAGCCCCACTTTTAACATTGCAGATTTGAAGCCTTATTTGGGTGAGGAAGATGAGCTTCCGTCGAGGACGACGTCAGTTCAAGAAGGGGAGGATGATGAGGACATCCCTACTAATGTTACACCCACCCCGACTGCTATACATACAGGACCAATTACTAGAGCTCGCGCACGTCAATTGAATTACCAGGTACTTTCGTTTCTTGGAAATCCTTCTAATATTCATGAACATATGATGCTGCCTAAATTGGATACTTTTGTTTTACTTATGAATGAAGGACCTAGCATGGATAAGAAGGATGACCATTGGAGCGGGATCAAGCATGGAGGAGAAGGTGCGCGTGCGGGGAAGAACAATGGAGCTTCCAGTGATGATTTTCGCACATTGAAGCCACCATAATGGGAGCGGGAAGCCTTGGACGAAATATGCATGATGCCACTTTATAAAATTCGTCCATAGGCTAATATAGGTGCTGCGCCACCTTATTTTTGGGCCAGGCCCATGTAATTTCGAAATACCATATTATAGGCTGTTTTTAGATTCCGTATATATGGGGAAACTGACTTAGGGTCGGTTTCGGACCCCTCCCCAAGGGGCCACGAAATTCCCTTCTATTCCCCCATATATACAGCCCTTAGGGCTTCGTTTTAGGGTTGGGTTTTGTTTAGATTCCACGACCAGACAAAGGCGTCACAAAACCCCACTTCATCAATAAAGTTTTCCTCTTATATTCGCAATATCCAGATTGCAATCTTAGTTTCTTGCTTGTTCTTCGTTTGCGTGCAGGAAATAGACCCTCGTGGTCAGGTTGATTGTGCTCTGGCGTGGTTAATAACCTCTCGGAGTTGGTTTAGCGATTGCTAAGGCGCGGCGTCATCACACGTTCGTAGTCGGATCGTCAAAGTCTACTCCACCAAAAACGATAGCCACCATCTCATCGAAAGACAGGGACAACTTCGCCTCTATCAGGATGGCACACCACTCATGTTCCAGACCTACTTTAGCCTCTCCGCCGATAGTCTGGTTGACAACCTGATTAAGGAGTCCGTGAAGCTCCACGAGGAACTTCACCACACCCGAGAGCTACTTCGGCAAGCCAAGACAAAGCCAGACAAGATCAAGAAGGATGGACCCCCGAGGGACGACCAGCTGTCGCTCACAGAGGAGGAGTACCCCCAGCTAGTGATGCACCCACATGTCGTCATCACATGAGTGCGAAGGAGTACCATGAGCTCTTCACCGACCCGCCAGCAAAGTATCGTCAGGATGGACCTCCTCGTTCCCCGACCCCTTCAACCGGGAATGTTGCCCATTCAGATGACGAACTGGAGGAAGACCTAGAGGAGCGTGACTACGAGACCGAGCACTCCACCACCTGAGTCCGAGAACCCCTAGGGTAGGATCAGTCATGTATCCCTCATGCGAAGTCGAGTCCGTGTAATGGTTCATAAGAAACCATGTGTGCTTGTTGTCTGTTTTGTTGTTTGTGTTCCGATGAAAGTCGCGCTTTTGCCTTAGGCAACATGTAAGTGACTCCATCGCTATCTTAATATATGTTGGTCTTTCGACGTTTGTTTTACCACACTTGCACTCGATCGACCCCCTAGGCGCGCTCTTCCATTGTTGCTTTTCCTCTCGTCTATCCCAATTGTTTGACTTGGCTGCTCCAAACAGGATGGTGACTGCTACCCGCAACAGCTCCTTCGCCAACCCTGAAGCCGGCAACTCGAGCCAGCAACAAGGAGCTGGTGGGGCTGCTCACACTAGAGGACACCAGGAGCAGCCACAAGGCGACATTCCCCCGCCACCACCTCCACCAGAGAACATGAACATAGCTCAATTTCTCCAAGTTCTCCGGGAGGAATGCCAAGCCAACAATGCTGCTATCCAGCAAATGGCTCGGGCCCTTGTGAACAACCAGCAACAAGGCAGGAACGACAATGGCCGCTCCACTCTGCCTGAGTTCATGAGGAACTCGCCCCCAACCTTCACCGAGACTGCTGACCCATTGGATGCTGATGACTGCATCTGCACCATCAAGGATCTCCTTGCACTGGTCAATTGCAATGAGGATCGTGAGAAGGTCCTTTATGCCTCTCACTACCTCGGAGGTACCGCCCGAGCTTGGTGGGATGGATTCAAGGTCATGCAAGGTGAGCGTGTGATCACTTGGAATGATTTCAAGGAAGGATCCCACACCGCCCACATTCCTTCTCGGATCATGGCTATCAAGAAGAGAGAACTCCGAGCGTTGAAGCAAGGAAGTGGCTTTGTCAAGGAGTACCTGCAGAAGTTCAACCTGCTGTCAGGGTATGCACCCGAAGATGTCAGCACGAAGGCTGCCAAGAAGGAACGCTTCATGGAAGGACTTCAACAGACCCTGCAATATCAGCTCATTGTCTGTGACTGTCGTACCTTCTTCGACCCGGTGAACAAGGCCCTCATGCTGGAAGACAAGTGTCGTGCCATAGACGACACTCGCAAGCGCAAGATGATCAGCAAGGGTAGCTCCAGCAACCAGAAGCCTCGCCCATGGCAGCCAACCCCAACCAAGCCAACCTATCAGTCATAGCAGGCTTGACCCCCTGTGCCTCGTTCGAGCTACCAGCCTCAGCAGTATGTCAATCCCAGGCCAGCTTACAACAACCCCAATAACAACAACGGTGGCAAGAACTACAACAACAACCCTGGGCAAGTCGCTTGCTTTGGATGTGGTCAGCAAGGACACATCTCTACGCTGTGTCCCAACAAGAAGCCAAATGCATCGCGCCCCAATGCGCCAAACCAAGGTCAAGGTCGTGGAGCACCCCCAAGGAACCCCTCCCCTCGCAACCAGCCCAACAATGGCAAGGGCCGTGTGAACCACGTCACTACAGAGGAAGCCCAGGAAGACCCGGACGTCATACTGGGTACGTTCCTCGTCAACTCAACCCTAGCAACAGTATTGTTTGATTGTGGAGCTTCACATTCTTTTGTCACCCAAAAGTTTGCACTAGAGAGTGGCATGAAGCCAATACCCCTGGATAGTCGTATGTTGATACAAACCCCGGGATCGGTTATGTAGTCTGGGATAGGTTGTAAGGGAGTTGAGATTAACATCAATGGGGTAGATTTCCTAGCAGACCTTATCATCCTGAAGTCAGAAGGCTTAGATGTGATCCTAGGCATGGACTGGTTAATCAAGCACCAAGGCTTGTTAGACTTTGCCAAGAGGATTGTCACCATGACTAATAGCCAAGGAGTGGAAGTCAAGTATGTTCCCAACCCTACCTCCACTCAAGCCCCTCAGGCTAACTGTCTATCGGGAATTGAGTTGGATCAAGTGCGAGTGGTATGTGAATACCCAGATGTGTTTCCAGATGAGCTGCCCAGAATGCCTCCTGACCGCGACATTGAGTTCATCATTGAGATTATGCCCGGATCAAGGCCCATCTATAAGAAGGCCTATAGGATGGGATCCGAAGAGTTGGCTGAATTGAAGAAGCAACTGGCAGAGCAGCTCAGAAAAGGATTCATTCGCCCTAGTGCCTCTCCTTGGGGATCACCTGTTTTATTTGTGTCAAAGAGGGATGGAACTATAAGACTCTATGTCGATTACTGTTCTCTCAATGAAGTCACAATAAAGAACAAGTACCCACTCCCCAAGATTGAAGACCTGTTTGATCGGTTGAATGGAACCAAGGTGTTTTCCAAGATCGACCTCAGGTCAGGGTACTATCAACTGAAGATCAAACCCCAAGACATTCCAAAGACGGTATTTGTAACCCAGTATGGCATGTATGAATACACGATCATGTCATTTGGGTTAACCAATGCCCCTACCTACTTCATGTACCTCATGAATAAGGTCTTCATGGAGTACTTGGACAAGTTCGTTGTCGCCTTCATTGATGACATACTCGTCTTCTCCAAGTCTGAAGAAGAGCATGAGGAACACTTGAGATTGGTCCTAGAGAAGTTTCGAGAGCACCAGCTTTATGCCAAGTTCAGCAAGTGTGAATTCTGGTTGCATGAAGTTGGATTCTTGGGTCATGTGCTGACTGCAGAAGGATTATCAGTGGATCCTGCCAAGATTGAAGCCGTGACTGAATGGCAAACCCCAACCACCATGAAGGAAGTCAAGAGCTTCCTCGGACTTGCGGGATATTACCGCAAGTTCATGGAAGGGTTCTCAAGAATTGCCTGACCCATGACCCAACTTTTGAAGAAGGACAAGAAGTTCGAGTGGACCACTAAGTGCAAGGAGAGCTTCCAGGAGCTCAAGAAGAGATTGACCACAACCCCAGTTTTGGCCACCCCCGATATTCACTAGGAGTTTCTAATATATTGTGATGCATCGAGAACCGGGCTTGGAGCTGTTCTGATGCAAGAAGGCAGAGTTGTAGCATATCCATCCAGACAGCTACGACCTCATGAAGAGAACTATGCCACCCATGATCTTGAGTTGGCAGCCCTGGTTCATGCTTGAAGACACGGCGACATTACCTTCTGGGGAAGCGATGTGAGATATTCACAGACCACAGAGTTCCTAAGGAGATTGTATCGCGAGCCTTCACGGAGTTCCTAAGGAGATTATATCGGATCAAGGCACCCAGTTCACCTCGAGATTCTGGAACATGTTTCAAGAGGCTATGGGAACTAAGCTCTCCTTCAGCACTGCTTTTCACCCCCAGACCGGTGGACAAATAGAACGAGTAAATCAGATACTCGAAGATATGCTCCGCGCCTATGTCTTGGCGTATGGAGCCAAGTGGGAGGATTGACTACCGTTTGCTGAGTTCTCCTACAACAACAGCTATCAGTCGAGTCTTCAGATGGTACCATTTGAGGTGTTGTACGGACGCAAGTGTCGTACCCCCCTCAACTGGTCGGAAACCGGAGAAGGATTAATTTTTGGACCAGATATCTTCCGCGAGGCGTAAGAGCAAGTACAACTAGTCCGAGAACGTCTGGAGGTCGCCAAATCAAGACAGAAGAGTTGCGCCGACTCTCACCGCCGAGGAGTGAGCTTCAACAATGGAGATCATGTCTATCTTCGAGTCACACCCGTTAAAGGAACCAAGCGTTTCCACGTCAAAGGAAAGCTTGCACCCAGATATATCGGCCCCTTCAAGGTCACTGCAAGACGAGGAGAAGTTGACTATCAGCTGGAGCTACCTTCCAAGCTATCGGATGTACACAATGTCTTTCATGTTGTCACAACTCCGGAAGTGTCTACAAGTTCCCAACCGCCCCGACCTCTACAAGGACATCGACCATCAAGCCATCGATCTTCAGCCAGACCTCACTTATCATGAGAGGCCAGTTCGCATTTTGGATGAAGCCAAGCGTTACACCCGAAGGCGCACCATCAAGTACTTCAAGGTCCAATGGAGCGACCACACTGAAGCTGAAGCAACCTGGGAGCGTGAAGACTATCTTAGATCAGAGTTCCCTTATCTTTTTAGCGCTTAGCCTAGGAATCTCGGGGACGAGATTCTTGTAAGGGGGGTAGGTCTGTCACACCCTATGTTTGTATCTTGCTATGCTTGGATTTATAAAATTTGGAGCCAATTAAAACTTTTTCAATGGTTGTGCTTGTTTGAATTGTTGCTTGTTTGATTGTTGAGTGTGGTATATGGCACTCTTAGATTCTATACCTCTTCATATTCATCTTCCTTGACCCAAACTCCTTGCCCAATGATCATGCCATGTGAATAGTGCCCAAAACTATTTTTACCAAATTTTGTTTTGACCAAAGATGATTTATTCAAATTAGGTTTTCAGAAACCCCTGAGTTGAGGTTTGCACTGCAAGTCCTCAAATTGGGTGGATCCTTCTTCCCCAAAGGCTTTATTTCAAACCTACTATTATACCTATGACTTCCCAAAACCACCAAATATAAGTTGTAAAGATTACTTTATTATTTTATTTAAAGGCTTTCTCTTAAGACTAGAAATGGTTTTTCATAGGGAAAATATATTTAAATGCTTTAAAAATATTTGAGAAAATTTCGGGAGAATCAGTGGACATATATTTTCCATATATATGAGTTTCAACACATGATCATGTTCAAATCATGGGAAACCCCCTCAAAACCCTTTCTGTCCAAATCAAGCTTTTGGAATATAAGAAATATTCTCAATAAATTCCAGGAAAATTCCATCAAGTCAACACTATCATAGGTAATGATCTTGCAAAGTTTCATCTCAATCCAAGTTGTTTTGGTGCGTCAAACTATTCCAAACCTCTTCCTGTACAGATTCAAATTTGAACAACTTTACATTGTGAAGTTTCTCCCCTTGACCCCAAACTTTGTGGACGTGTTCTAAACACCAAATGATGATGCTACACTAAGTGGTGCATCAAGGGTAAAAGCTTAGCATGACTAGATCTATAGAAACCAGAATCTATTGATTTCTAGGTTTCCATAGAGTCACATTGTGAACTTTCATCAAACTCTCTCAAACTTGGTGATAAGACCTACTTTTGACCACCCTTTGATCCCATTATTTATCAAGGCATGTAGAATTCATCTACTGGGCCAAATCACCATCAAACACCTTTTGGTCAATTCTAGAAACTACACTTTTCACCATTTTTACTATTTCCCTTGCCCCCAAATTTTTACCACACCCTCTTGTAGTGCCCAAGCACCTCCAGTAAAAATTCCAAGACCATAAGCCACTAGGAAATGGGGTAAAACTCCCATTTTTACCCCTAGGCAGCCCTGGGAGGACCATTTTTACCTTCTCCTCCTACTTCAACCCCTCTTCTCTCCCCTCAGAGCATCCAAGGAGCATCCCAGGAATCCCAAGGGGCTACGGGACAAACTAGGACACCCCAGAGCACGCGGGCAACGACCATGCGGGCCATTTGGGCGCTCTGGAGCGCGTTACAGTGTGCCACCGCACTGTAGCACGAGTATCCCGAGACCCCCCCGACCGCCTTGGGATGAGGGAACTTATCCCCCTGGTCGGCCTCGACGTCCGCAGCATGGCATGCCGTTGGCCCCCTCTCCCTCCTCTCTCCTCCTCCCCCCTCCGTGCGTGCCCGACGCTGCCCGCTTTGCTCACTCGCTGCCCGAGCTGCGGGACCCTCTCTGAGCTCGCCTCACTCCCCCTCTGGCTTCCCCGCTACCTGCTCCTCCCCCACGAGCGCCGCACAGAGGCCATGGGCCCCTCCTATGGCCACCAGAGCCTCTTCGGTGGCCGCCCGTGAGCTCGGTCCATGGTGAGCCCCGGCCCCCTATAAAAAGGGCCACCCCGAGCCCCGCTCTCCTCTCTGGACCCCTCCCCATCCCCCACTCACCCTCCAGAGGCCCAGCTCGACCTCCACGTGCTCAAGCACTCGGGATTGACCGGAGATCGTCGCGGCATCGCCACCGTCGATCTCCTGGTAGCGACCTCCCCCGACCCTCCTTCTTCTTCAGTTGTTCCTCCCTCGCCACACTGACGCGAATCCCGCTCGTCCCCGTCTTCTTTGCAGCGCGAGACAGCCCCGGCGACCTCCTCCGAAGCTTCCTCCGTCGTGGGTGCTCGCCTCCGGCGCTCCCTCCACCTCCAGGGGACCGGTGACTCGACCCCGAGTCCATCTTCACTCTCTCCTGCCACCGTTGTGCCCTCCATCGCCGCTGGTGAGCCTCTCCCCTCTCTACCCTGAGGTGGGAGAAGGATCCGACAGGGGGGTCCCACCTGTCGGCCTCTCACCTCCCCCTCCCGCACTCTCTCCCCTCGCTATCGCCGACAGCTGGGCCCCACGCGTCAGGTTTGAACCTGGCCACACGCGCGGCTGGCTAGCTAGCCAGCTGGGCCGGCCCAGCTGCTGGCCGCCTCTGGCCCAGGCATAGAGGCTTCTCCCTCACATTTTCTTTTTCTTTTTCTCCATGTTTTCCAAAAATTCCATAGAATTGAATATTAATCTAATTGCAAATATTTTTCCACCTAAAATCTTAGAATATTCCCTAGAATTTAATAGTGCCTTTTTCTAATTTTTCAAAAATCTTTTATATACTGTTTTATTTTAAAAGCCCTATTTGGCATTATTAGCCCCTGTTTTAAATAGTTTTGAAAACCTTGTGAACTTCAAAACCCTAGACAAATATTTTTAACATAGCTTTTAGTATTTATCAGTGTAGGGTAGCATTTTTAATAATAGCTTGTGTGCTCTGTTTTTGTGTGATGCTTATTTTTATCGCTTTATTCGCGACGATATATTGCGCTATTGACGAGGGAGTTGGACCCGAAGACTTTGAAGACCCCGAAGACTTTGTTAAGCCAGGCAAGCAGCCCTTTGACCATGTTAAGAAACTTTTTCATGCATGACATATAGCACTTGTTGTTTCGATGATTAATCATGACGTGGTGCTCCCCCTTCGGTGGGTTGCCTTTGATACTTTTACTGCTGACACTTGCATTGTGCATGACCCTACCATCTTATGAGGGTTATGCGGGTGGGTGTAGATAGGATGCTAATAGATGCTACGCAAGTGGGATGGGATTTATACATAGTTATGGAAAGGAAGAAATTATTTCAAAGACTTTTCGGAAACCCCGTCGGGTGCCACTAATGCCCGAGGGAGATGATAATGAGTTGGGTGACCACTTGAGAAAGAAGTGGTGTACCAAAGTGATAGAGGCGAAGTTTCCCTGTCTTTCGATGAGATGGTGGCTATCGTTTTTGGTGGAGTAGACTTTGACGATCCGACTACGAACGTGTGATGACGCCGCGCCTTAGCAATCACTAAACCAACTCCGAGAGGTTATTGACCATGCCGGAGCACGATCAACCTAACCACGAGGGTTTGTTTCTTGCACGCAAACGAACAACAAGCAAGAAACTAACATTGCAATCTAGATATTGCGAATATAAGAGGAAATCTTTATTAATGAAGTGGGGTTCTGTGACGCCTTTGTCTGGTCGTGGAACACAAACGAAGAACGCGAAGTCGCAGCTATGGCGAACTTGTAATCTAAACAGAACCCCACCCTAAAACGACGCCCTAAGGGCTATATATATGGGGGAATAGAGGGGAATTTCGTGGCCCCTTGGAGGAGGGGTCCGAATCCGACCTTAACTCAGTTTCCCCATACATACGGACTCTAAAAATAGCTCATAATATGGTATTTTGAAATTACATGGGCCTGGCCCAACAATAAGGTGGCGCAGCACCTATATTAGCCTAGGGACGAATTTTATAAAGTAGCATCATGCATATTTCGTCCAACGCTTCTTGCTCCCATTATGGTGGCTTCAAAGTGCGAAAATCATCACTGGAAGCTCCATTGTTCTTTCCCATCGCGCACCTTCTTCTCCATGCTTGATCCTGCTCCCATGGTCATCCTTCTTGTCCATGCCAGGTCCTTCATTCATAGGTAAAACAAAAGTATCTAATTTAGGCAGCATCATATGTTCATGAACATTAGAAGGATTTGCAAGAAACGAAAGTACCTGGTAATTCAATTGATGTGTGCGGGCTCTAGTAATTGGTCATGTATGTATAGCAGTCGGAGTTGTGGGTGTAGCATTAGCAGGGATGTCCTCATCATCCTCCCCTTCTTGAACTGAAGTCGTCCTCGACGGAAGCTCATCTTCCTCATCCAAATAAGGCTTCAAATCTGCAATGTTAAAAGTGGGGCTAACCCCAAACTCTACAGGCAGCTCAAGTTTATATGCATTATCATTTATTTTCTCTAACACCTTAAAAGGACCATCATGACGTGGCATTAGCTTTGACTTGCGCAAATCAGGAAATCTATCCTTACGCAAATGTAAGCAAACAAGATCTCCAGGTGCAAAGACAACATGTTTTCTACCCTTATCTCCAGCAATTTTGTATTTAGCATTCATACGCTCAATGTTTTCCTTCATTAACTCATGCATCTTTCATATCAATTCAGCACGTTCTTTAGCATCAAAATTAACCTTCTTCGAAGATGGAAGAGGCAACAAATCAATAGGTGCACGAGGTAAGAAACCATACACAACTTCAAAAGGGCACATCTGATAGAGGCGAAGTTGTCCCTGTCTTTCGATGAGATGGTGGCTATCGTTTTTGGTGGAGTATACTTTGACGATCCGACTACGAACGTGTGAGCCGTCGCGCCTTAGCAATCGCTAAACCAACTCTGAGAGGTTATTGACCACGCCGGAGCACGATCAACCTGACCACGAGGGTCTATTTCCTGCACGCAAACGAAGAACAAGCAAGAAACTAAGATTGCAATCTGGATATTGCGAATATAAGCGGAAAACTTTATTGATGAAGTGGGGTTCTGTGACGCCTTTGTCTGGTCGTGGAACACAAACGAAGAACGCGAAGTTGCTCCTATGGCAAACTTGTAATGTAAACAAAACCCAACCCTAACACGAAGCCCTAAGGGCTGTATATATGGGGGAATAGAAGGGAATTTCGTGGCCCCTTGGAGGAGGGGTCCGAAACCGACCCTAAGTCAGTTTCCCCATATATACGGACTCTAAAAACAGCCTATAATATGGTATTTCGAAATTACATGGGCCTGGCCCAAAAATAAGGTGGCGCATCACCTATATTAGCCTATGGACGAATTTTATAAAGTGGCATCATGCATATTTCGTCCAAGGCTTCCCGCTCCCATTATGGTGGCTTCAATGTGCGAAAATCATCACTGGAAGCTCCATTGTTCTTCCCCGCACGCGCACCTTCTCCTCCATGCTTGATCCTGCTCCAATGGTCATCCTTCTTATCCATGCTAGGTCCTTCATTCATAAGTAAAACAAAAGTATCCAATTTAGGCAGCATCATATGTTCATGAATATTAGAAGGATTTCCAAGAAACGAAAGTACCTGGTAATTCAATTGACGTGCGCGAGCTCTAGTAATTGGTCCTGTATGTATAGCAGTCGGGGTGGGTGTAACATTAGTAGGGATGTCCTCATCAACATCTTAGCGGTAGAATGTAGCAAACGGTTATAAGCAAATTCAATATGAGGCAAGCATTCTTCCCACATTTTTAGGTTATTCTTCAAAACTGCCCTAAGCATAGTAGACAATGATCTATTGACTACTTCAGTTTGGCCATCAGTTTGGGGATGACATGTGATAATGGCGAGGGCCTCGATCTTTCGATGAGATGATAGCTATCGATTAGTTGGAGAAGACTTTGACGATCCGACTACGAATGTGCACGACGTTGCGCCTTAGCAATTGCTAAACCAATCTCCAAGAGGTTATTGACCACGCCGGAGCATGATCAACCTGACCACGAAGGTCTATTCCTGCAAGCGATCGAAGAACAAGGAAGAATATGATAATGCAATCTGAATATTGCGAATATAGATGAAGTATTGATAAGGGTGGGGTTCCGAAAGCGGTCTTGGTCTGGTCGTTGGACACAAACGAAGTACACGAAGTTGCAATGGCTAACTTTTAACTAAACAAAACCCAAAGGAAAAGCTACTAGATTGATCTACTTATATAAGAGCAAGGGGTGGCGGCCAAGGAGGTGGGAGGACGTCCCAAGACACCCTAAAACAAACCTAGGTCGTACAAGGCCCATGGGCCCAAGTGGAGGTGATGCAACACCTTTGGACTTGTAGTTTGACTCGGATTCTGATGCAACGTCAGATTGTTTCGTTGATATCTTCGCGATCCGGACGAATTTTAAGATGATTCCAACTGAGCTGGAACGCATATGAAATCTAGTTTCCAGCCAAAAAAATCACCCAATTCCGAGTCCGTATGAAAAAGTTGTTTGCGTTTTAAGATAGGTGTGTCTGTGTAGTCCGAATCTGAGTCCAGAACGTGAGAGACTTGGACTCTATCTTCTCTTGGGCTAAAAGTGACGTGAGAGAACTTCTTGAACAACACATAATTGTTTCCTTTGACATTAGAGGACCTCTTGAATAGCACCCAACCATTTCCTCTTTCTTTGTCATCACACGTGGTTCATACAAGTGTTCGACCATTCTGCATTTAGGCATAAAATAAAAATAGGTGAAGTATTTTTGTTCCGGATAACATAAATAAATTATTGCATAATTCTTATAAGAAATCACCTCACAAATATGCATGTATGCAACATTTTTGGTCATATCCAAGGTAGTCATGTCCTCATCAACATGTAGTACTAAAAAGTTGTTTAGTCCCCAACTTAGCCCATAAACATCTCCAAAAGTGGCTAAGAAATTTAGCACCACGATCTGAAACAATTGTATTTGGCACACCATGCAACCGAATAATTTCACGAAAGAACAAATCAGCAAATGAGCAGCAGCATCACTTTTATGACATGGTATAAAGTGTGCCATTTTGGAAAATCTATCCACGACAACAAATATGCTATCCCTCCCCTTCTTAGTTCGAGGTAAACCTAAAACAAAGTCCATAGATATATCCTCCCAAGGAACACTAGGTGCATGCAAAGGCATATATAAACCATGAGGATTGAGTCGTGACTTAGCTTTTTGACATGTAGTGCAGCGAGCAACAAAACGCTCAACATCCCGTCTCATCTTTGGCCAAAAGAAATGTGTAGCGAGTATGTCCTCCGTCTTCTTCACGCCAAAGTGTCCCATTAATCCTCCTCCGCACGCCTCCTGTAACAACAAAAGACGAACGGAGCTAGCTGGAATGCATAGCTTGTTAGCACGAAACACAAATCCATTATTAATAACGAACTTGTTCCATGTTCTCCCTTCTTTACAATTCTGCAACACGTCTCTAAATTCAGCATCATGCACATATTGATCTTTGATGGTCTCCAAACCAAATATTTTAAAGTCAAGCTGTGAAAGCATAGTATAACGACGAGACAAAGCATCAGCAATAACATTGTCTTTACCCTTCTTGTGTTTAATGACATAAGGGAAAGTCTCAATGAATTCAACCCATTTAGCATGTCTACGGTTCAGTTTTGCTTGACTTTTAATATGTTTCAAAGATTCATGATCAGAATGGATAACAAATTCTTTGGGCCATAAATAATGTTGCCATGTTTCCAAAGTCCGAACAAGAGCATATAATTCCTTATCATAAGTAGAATAATTCAGACTAGGCCCACTTAATTTTTCAGAAAAGTACGCAACAGGTTTACCATCTTGTAGTAACACACCTCCTAACCCAATTCCACTAGCATCACATTCAAGCTCGAAAGTCTTATTAAAATCAGGAAGTTGGAGTAAAGGAGCATGTGTTAACTTATCTTTCAAGACCGTGAAGGCTTCTTCCTGTGCGGTACCCCAAGAAAAAGGCACGTCCTTCATTGTAAGCTCATTGAGAGACGCAGCAATGGTGCTGAAATCTCTCACAAAACGCTTATAGAAACCAGCGAGGCCAAGAAGACTCCTCACTTGTGTGACCGTTTTGGGCTGCGGCCAACTCTCAATAGCTTCAATCTTGGCTTTATCAACTTCAATTCCCTGTGGAGTAACAACATAGCCAATAAAAGATACTCGGTCGGTGCAAAAGGTGCACTTCCCAAGGTTACCAAACAAACATGCATCACGTAGAGCAATAAAAACAGCACGTAGATGTTCCAAATGCTCCTCCAAAGATCTACTAAAAATCAATATATCATCAAAATAGACTACCACAAACCGTCCAATGAAAGCACGTAAAACCTCGTTCATTAATCTCATGAAAGTGCTAGGTGCATTAGTTAACCCAAAAGGCATGACTAACCACTCATATAATCCAAACTTAGTTTTAAATGCTGTTTTCCATTCATCGCCCAATTTCATACGAATTTGATGGTATCCACTACGCAAATCAACTTTGGAGAAAATTGTAGAGCCACTTAATTCAGCAAGCATATCATCTAGTCTAGGAATAGGATGACGATAACGAATAGTAATATTATTAATGCCTCTACAATCCACACAAATGTGCGATGTACCATCCTTTTTAGGCACTAGAATAATAGGAACAACACAAGGACGAAGGGATTCACGTATATAACCTTTGTCAAGCAGCTCCTGTACTTGACGCATAATCTCCTTTGTCTCCTCTAGATTGGTACGGTATGGCGCATGGTTGGGTAGGGATGCACCAGGAATTAAGTCAATCTGATGCTCAATCCCGCGAATAGGTGGTAATCCTGGTGTCACGTCTTGTGGGAAGACGTCAGCGAATTCCTGCAAAATGTTAATGACAGCAGGAGGCAAGGAGGGAAGCATGTACTCGAATGAAAATAATACCTCTTTGCATACAAAAGCATAGCAAACAGATGTAGCAACATCCAAATCATTAATATCAGATTTAGTAGCAAGTAAACATACACTCTTCAATTTTATTTCGGATGCAACATTAGATGATGGTTTATTATGCTTATGGTGTTGCTCAAATTCCTGTGCTACAATCTGATTTTCACTCTTATTTTTCTCCTGTTTTGCTTTACTAGCTCTAGCAATGTCATCTTTCATAATATGTTCTGGAGACATAGGAAGCAAAGTGATATTTTGATCCTTGTGAACAAGAGTATACTGATTTGTCCTACCATTTTGTATAGAATTTTTATCAAACTGCCATGGCCTACCAAGTAGAACAAAACATGCTTGCATGAGTACCACATCACAATCCACATAATTAGAATATGTAGCAATGCTAAAATGCACACGAACAGTATGTGTTACCTTAACCTTGCCACTATTGTTGAACCATTGGATGTAATAAGGATGAGGATGTGGTCTGGTGGTTATAGACAGCTTCTCCACCATCTCCGTGCTAGCCAAGTTATTGCAACTCCCTCCATTGATGATGACGCGAACAGAACGCTCCTTCACAACTCCCTTTGGTGTGGAACAAGTTGTGCCTCTGATTTTGCTCAGCCTGTGTAACCTGCACACTGAGAACACGTTGAGCAACTAAACTTTCATACCTGTCAGCGTAATCAGCAACCATGTAGTGTGTCTCTGGTTCTGCATCCTCGCCACCCTGTTCTTCACTTGCAATCAGAGCCAAAGTCCCCTCATCATAATCACTAGCGGACGCATATCCACCATCCTCAGTAACAATCATTACACGCTTGGAAGGGCATTCTCTCACAAAGTGACCTCCACCCTTGTAATGACGGCATATAACCTCATGTGTTTGCCCCGTGGAAGCAATAGATGAAGAAGAGCTCTATGCAGGCCCAGAAGATGTGCTCTTCGCAGAGGGTGGAGTAGGAGCCTATTTCCTAGTATCGCGGTTGGAGTTGGAAGTGGAAGTAGGTGGTGTTGCATCAGGACGTGCGGACGTAGAGGTGGTACGTGGCGTCCATGATGAAGTGTGACCTGCAGAAAAAGTAGTTCTCGCCATTGCCTGTCGACACTTCACGTTCAGCTTTGCAAGCAAGATGAAATAAACGAGTGATAGTGTTATACTCCTTATACTCTAGAATAGTCTGAATCTCTCTATTTCATCCACCCATAAAATGTGCAAGCATAGCTTCCTTCTCCTCAACAATACCACATCTAATCATGCCAGTTTGTAATTCCTGATAATAGTCTTCTACAGAATTTTTTCCTTGTCTTAAACGCTGCAAATTTTGAAGTGTTTCACATTGATAATAAGGTGGCACCCAATGATTATGGATAGCAGTTTTCAAGTCAGCCCAAGTAGTTGGAATATTAGCATGGTATATTCTACAATGTTCTGACCACCAAACACAAGCAAAACTAGTGAATGAACAAACATCAGCAGCAACACATCTATCCTCAGGAAATTGTAAGCATGTAAAACGTTGTTCTGTTTCTAACTCCCATGTAAGATATATATCAGGAACATATCTACCCTCAAAAGTCGGAATATTCAATTTAAGTTTAGGGAGATGGTCATGATCCCGTACCTGAGGGGGTGGGGCAGCCCTACCATTACGGTTGTAGCCATGTGGTCGACCTGGTGCGTATGGTGGTGGTTGCCCCTGAGGCTGATCTAGAGTAACCTCTCCCTCATCATCGTAATCACCATCATAATCTTCAACCTGCTCAACGACAGTAGCAGCAGGAGCCAAAGAAGTAGCAGAAGTATCAATAGTACCAGTATGTTGGCCTTGGCCGAGAGGCACACGTGGCGCTCGTCGTTCGAAAGGGATAGGAGCTGTAGCTGGTGGTGGTAGACGGGCAAGCACCTCATTGAACTTGGCGTCCATCTTGGTGTCGAATGTCTTCTCCAAACCATCGAGCTTCTCCATGGCCTCTCCAAAGTTGGTCACGGAGTCCTGTACCTGGTCAGCCATCATTTGCTGAAATTTATCATAGAGCGCTTTGTTGGTCATGCTCTCCCAATCGCTCCCATCGTCGTGTGATCCTGACATGGTTAGCAGAAATAGGAAACACACAAGAATATGAAACCTACAGAGTACTAGGACGTGGTGGTGGTGGTGGTGGTGTGTCACAAATCCTTTAAGCGAATCTCAAATTCTTACCAGTTCTTACCGAGCAGCAGGCGGTGATCGGCAACCGTTGTAGTCAAACTCTCAAAGCTTGGATAGAGCGATTGTCAGGTGGTGTCAAACACACGACGTAGATGTATGTGGAGCTGGGATGGCTTATAATATGGTAGCAAAAAGGGTTAGCAATAATCAATTCAAATATGCAAGGTTGAATAAACGCTCAACGACGGTACTCTGCTGGTCCTAGGCTAGACCGTACTAGAGACGCGAGCCTAAAACACCAACAAAATCACGACGCTACACGTAATCAAGGGAAAAGCACAATCTGTTTTTTTTGGCGCCTCTTTTTTTTGTGCTCTTCTTTTTTGCTCAAAAAATCACTATAATGGCGAGTGTCTCAAAACTCTTCCCACGTCGTATAAGCAAGATGGGCACGAAATTTGTTGGACTAATTTTTTTTCTTTTTCTGGAGCAATTCGGGGGCTGCGACGACCAAAAATTTCGACAAAAATCACTATGATGGCAAGTGTCTCCAACGCTCCGAAGAACCTAAAACCAAGATAGGGAAAATATATTTTCAGCCAAATTTTTTGTGGCCAAAACATGCTCTGCAAAGCGTGCCGAAAAACACGAATCCGAAATCAAAAGGATCTTGAAACTAAACCTAAAACGAGCTAGACTCGGATTGGTGGAGGATTTGTAGTGGTATATATGGACATCAATGGATAGTGATGATGGATGGTGATATATGGCAGCGGTGATGATGGTGGTGGTATATGGCAACTATGAAGACGATGCGGTGGCGGCGTGACAACCTGTGAAAAGAACTCGAAACTCTAAAGGACTAGGCACTAAGACCAGCAACTCGACACGACGATGTAACCGCAAATTCAACAAAGCAAAATACTGAAAAGACTATGCAAAGGCTCAGATTGGTTCAGATATGATGATCCAACCCTTTTGTGGCTTTTTCGTGGACTAAAGGTATGACGAACAGATGTGATCTAAACTACGAAAACTAGTAAAATCTCACCGAGCAACCTGGAAATCTGATACCACTTTGTAGAGGCGAAGTTGTCCCCGTCTTTCGATGAGATGGTGGCTATCGTTTTTGGTGGAGTAGACTCTGACAATCCGACTACGAACGTGTGATAACGCCGCGCCTTAGAAATCGCTAAACCAACTCCGAGAGGTTATTAACCACGCCGGAGCACGATGAACCTGGCCACGAGGGTCTGTTTCCTACACGCAAATGAAGAACAAACAAGAAACTAAGATTGCAATCTGGATATTGCGAATATAAGAGGAAATCTTTGTTGATGAAGTGGGTTTCTGTGACGCCTTTGTCTGGTCGTGGAACACAAACGTAGAACGCAAAGTTGTAGCTATGGCGAACTTGTAATCTAAACAAAACCCACCCTAAAACGACGCCCTAAGGGTTGTATATATGGGGGAATAGAGGGGAATTTTGTGGCCCCTTGGAGGAGGGGTCCGAAACCGACCTTAACTCAGTTTCCCCATACATGCGGACTCTAAAAACAGCCTATAATATGGCATTTCGAAATTACATGGGCCTGGCCCAACAATAAGGTGGCGCAACACCTATATTAGCCTAGGGACGAATTTCATAAAGTAGCATCATGCATATTTCGTCCAAGGCTTCTTGCTCCCATTATGGTGGCTTCAAAGTGCGAAAATCATCACTGGAAGCTCCATTGTTCTTTCCCGCGCACGCACCTTCTTCTCCATGCTTGATCCCGCTCCCATGGTCATCCCTCCTGTCCATGCCAGGTCCTTCATTCATAAGTAAAACAAAAGTATCTAATTTAGGCAGCATCATATGTTCCTGAACATTAGAAGGATTTGCAAGAAATGAAAGTACTTGGTAATTCAATTGACGTGCACGGGCTCTAGTAATTGGTCCTGTATGTATAGCAGTCAGAGTTGTGGGTGTAATATTAGCAGGGATGTCCTCATCACAGAGCAAGTGAGTGTGTGTTTCGGAAACAGATTAGATATAAGGTCTGCTGACCGTCCCAACCTAACATGCGCAACAACGATACCCCTTATGGGATGGGGCTTTGTTGATTACCTTGGTGGGTACTGGGATGGAGCCCACATTACTAGTGGCGGGAGTAGCGTGGTCACTCTCGATACGGGGTCATGCCGGTATGGACGATCATGCGCTTTCTTCGCAGGCACCGGGCACACTGTTGGTCCTCGCATGGATGCTACGAGTGATGTACATCATGTGGGTTGGGTACCAGTCGAGTGGACTCTTTGTTTAGTATCGCCAGGGGAAAGGCATTGTTCGGGTGCTTACCTCGGGTACGTTATATACGGCCAGTCGTGGATGACACGGAAGCTCCCCGAGTCTTGTGGGTAAAGTGTGCAACCTCTGCAGAGTGTAAAACTATTTGAATAGCTATTTCCGCGGTCATGGACAGTTGGAGGTCCTTCTTAAACTACGTCTAGATGTTTTTGCAAAACTTGGTGTGAGTGTGTGTGGGTGACAGAGGAATGATTCTTGAGTCAAGTCTGAAGACTTGATGTGATAAATGAACATGAGATGTTCAAACCCTGCTTATGATATCTGTAACTTGTTCATATGGATATCTGTCAACTGTTGATGCATGCTTACCTAGTACTTGATCATATCATTCAATTAAAAATTAGCTTTCCACAAATTACCTACTTAGTGCTATATCATGCATCATTATTACCTCGTTCCTCAACTTGGGTTGCTTGCGAGTATATTCAAAGTACTCATTGGCTTGCCACTGGTTATTTAATTGGCCAGGCATGGAAGAACAGGAGTACGTTGATGAGTTCGTTGGTGATGAACATGCAAACTAGGACGCTTCCCAGTCAGAATGCCTATAGGTTTAAGGCAGATGGATGGGTTCACACTTTTGATCAAGATTTCCGCTGCTTGTTCTATTTAAGTGTTTGGCCCTTGTGGCCCTATCTATGTAAGACTAGACCTTCATGGTCTTTATTTGTGTAAGACGCTAAATGTGGATGTAAGACTCTTGTTATTCAGCTTCTATGGGTTCAGTGAGCATTGACCTCTGGGATCACTGTACAGGTGCATTTGGTGATCACGACTTATGAGTCGGGGTCCTCACATGAAGGAGACAATGATCCTATAACATGTCCACAAAAAATATTTTTATAAAAATGAGTGGAGGCACTCACCAAATAGGGCATGTTTTTAGAAGAATAGAAAGTGGTTTCACTGGATTTGGAGTTGGGATGAATTTCCTAGAGATTTGCAAAGTCGATATATATATAGAAATGGCCCAATATTTATCATAGCAGAATAAGTGTGAGAAAAAATGTTCACCACTTAGTGTATCAATTTCAATACCCCCAGGAACTTGAACCACTCCATTTGGAGTTGATATGAATGCTCTAGTAATTTGCAAAGTGAGGTTCTACATGATTCAAATTCGAATTTGAATTTGAACCTAACAGAAATTTTTTGGAAAAATGTGCAATGCACATATTTGGTTAGGTCATGATTATAGAGACATATAGGATTTTGAATCATCGCATTTGGGCTCAGGATGATTTTTCTAGGGATTTTACAAGTTTCTAAAAAATAGAAAAGGGAAAAGGGCTTTACCTAATGGGCTAAAACACGCACAGGGCGCAAGATAACTAACGGGGCCGGCCTAGTGGCCCGGCCTGGCGGTAGAGCGGCCACGTCGGTCGCGTACTCAATGGAGTAAGTCTCGTCATGGAGGAGATGCCTACCGCGGGAGGCGCGACCACTTAAACATGAGGGCCCGAGATCTCAGCCGCTGACCGGCAGGCCCCGCTGGTAGGGTCTTCCCCCACCTCCCACCAGCACAGGGGAGGGGCAGAGGAGCCCGACTGAGCGCCAGCCGGTGCCCGTCGCGGCAGCTCCGGACACCCCCGGCAGCGCTCTGACCACCGAGGGGTTCGGGGTGACCTGGCGCACCCTCCTGGGCGTTTGTGGACCCTGGGGGAGGTCGAGGCCAAGCGCGACGCAGGCCGCGGCGGAGGGCACCATCGGTGGTGATGGGTGTGGTGCCTCAGCTGCGGGGAGGAGACTAGGAGGTGCGGGAGCGGATCGTGGGGGTGCAGCGGGCTCTCTGGTGAGGTCGACAGGGGGCTCTTCACAGCCGATTTTGAGAAGAAGCCGCCGGCGAGCTTCGGCTATGGAAGCAAACGGAGGGTAGGGGAGGAGGAATGGACGGACCAGGGTGGTCTACGGGAGAGAGGGGAAGCGAGAGAGCTCGAGAGGCGCACGCAGGAGGCCTTATATGGCCAAGCCGAGGTCCACCATTAACTGAGCTCTCGGACAGGGCTCGCGCGAGCTCTGTCGGGCCTAGAGGAGGGCGGGGGAAGAGGGGACCGACCGTCCGGCGTGTACAGGACGTCGAGGATACCTCAGGGGACATGACGCCGGTGCCCAAGGCTGTCAGGTGCCTCTGATTGGGCAAGCTACAGTGCATGGATGCACAATAGTGTGCTCCAGAGCGCGAGCTCTGCATGCCATGGCATTGTCCGCGACCCTTTGGCACGTCCTCTAGCTTCTAGGGTATCTACGGGGGAATAAACAAGGTCTAGTGGCCTTGATGCTCTAGGGGTTCAATAGATTAGAGAGGAAATGGTGAGAGGGGTGGAACCTTGCTGTCCAGGGGTGGTAAATGGGGGTTTTACCATGCCAATAATTGGGCTGTGGCCATGCCAAGCTTACTGGAGGTAAAATGCAATACTAGGTAGTTGTAAAAATATGGAGAAAAGGGGATTAGAGGAAGGGGGCCAAACAAGGTTCTTGCCATTCTGGCAGAAGGTGTTTGATGGAGATTAGGGCAAGCAAATGGGCTTTGCTTGCCATGAGATTTGATAGGATCAAATGGTGGTTGGAATTAGCCTGATCACCAAGTTTGAGCTTGATTGTTGAAAGTTCACAATGTAATTTTGTGAGACCCTAGAAATCAACAAAATATGGTTTCTGTAGATCTAGTCATGCTAAGCTATTCCCCTTGATGCACCACTTAGTGCAGCATCACTATTTGGTGATTAGAACATGTCCACAAAGTTTGGGGTCAAGGGAAGAAATTTCACAATGTAAAGTTGCTCAAATTTGAATATGGACAGGAAGGGTTTTGGAATAGTTTGATGAATCAAATCAACTTGGATTAAGATGAAAATTTGCAAGATCATCACCTATGACAGTGTTGACTTGCTGGAATTTTCTTGGAAGTTATTGAGAATATTTCTTACAAAAATATTCCAAAAGATTGATTTGGAAAGAAAGGGTTTTGAGGGGTTTTGCCCATTATTTTGAACATGACCATGTGTTGAAACTCATGTATATGTAAAATATATGTCCACTGAGTTTCCCTAAATTTTCTCAAATATTTTGAAAGCATTTAAATAATTTTTCCCTATGAAAAACCATTTCTGGCCTTAAGGAAAAGCTTTTAAATAAAATATTAAAATAATCTTTAAAAATAATATTCGGTGGTTTTTGGAAAGTTATATATAATAGGTTCCAAATAAGGCATTTGGGGAAAAAGGATCCACCGAATTTGTGGACTTGTAGTACAAATCTCAAATCAGGGTTTTTTGAAAAGCTAATTTAAATAAATGCTTTTTGACCAAAATAAAATTTTGTAAAAATATTTTTGTGTCTTATTCACATGGTACGATCATTGGACAAGAGTTGGGATCAAGGAAAAGAGTTTTTGATGGTAGGAGGATGTTTTATGAATCATATAACACTAGCAAGCAATCAAACATGCAAGCAAATAACACACAAGTCAAGCATTCAAATGCACTCAAAAAGTTCTAATTGGCCCAACTTTTTGAGTCATGAGGCAAAACACAGGGTGTGACAGTAGATTCGGCCCGGCTGCCCCGCAGCCCGTCAGCCGGCCCGCTTCTCGGGGGCTACACCCAATGGGTGTGCTCGCGCGCCCCCACTCAAAAGCGAAAGGAAGCAAAATGCAAGCAAAAGAAGATCCGGCGCAGATGCCCCACACCTGGTCAGTCGGCCCGCATCTCGGGGGCTACACCAAGTGGATGCGCTCGCGCGCCCCCACTGAAAAGCGAAAGCAAGCAAAATGCAAGCAAAAGAAGATTCGGCCCGGCTGCCCTGCAGCCGGTTAGCCAGCTCGCATCTTGGGGGCTACACGCAGTGGGTGCGCTCGTGCACTCGCACTGAAAAATTCAACGAAGATGAACAAAGTTTACCTCGGCATGCTGCAAGGCGCTGTCAGCCGCCTCCGCAAACCTGGCCAACGCCTCGCGGCACCGCGCCAGGACACCGCCCAACTCCCAAGTAACGGGACCGGGCCGCCGGCCGGTGGAGGCGGGACAGCGGGGACGCGAGCCAGCGCCTCTGAGTCCTGGATCACGTCCAGCATGGTCCGCCGGGACCGGCTCTCCCCGCCGCCCATCCCGGCATCTGCCGCATCACTGGCTGCCGGGGGGGGGTTGAGAACAACAAGGACGTGGGAATCAGCTCCCGGCAGCCTCGCGTCCAACGCCATCGCTGCCTCCCCTCTAGCCGGCTTGGCGCGATGATCGTGGCGGCTGGCACCTCCATATCCATGGACGGCACCTCCGGTGCCGTCTCCAGTGCCACCGGCACCTCCGGCACGCCGACGGGGGCTAGCTCGACGACCGGCGGCGCCACCGCCGCGGACGGAGGCGCGACCGCCTCCATAGCCGGTCCTCGTGGCACGATCGACGGAGGTCTCGACATACGGGTCGATTCCGCCACCGAGTCCGACACCCGCACGGGGTCTGCAGACCTCCTCCGCCTCCCGCCGATCGAAGCCCCGGAGCGAGAGGGCCCGCCCTGGGCTCCTAACTTCGAGGCTCATAGTTTCGTGAGCCTCCTCTTCTCCTCCCACAGCGTGGCTGCGTGCTCCTGAGCCAGCCGACTGGCCGCCTTCACCGGACCGACTACCGACTCCACATCATGGAGCTCGATGGAGTCCCTGGAGCAAGCAAATAATTAAACGCTGGTCGGCACACGACTCACAGAGAAAGACCCACGCAAGGAATGAAACTTACCCGGCGGCAACAGGCAGGGCCCGGTTGGCACGCGTCGGCGGCTTTGACGCGACCGCCTTCGCTTGCTTGCGAGCCGGCGGTTGGGCCACCGGCTCCACCTGAGCCGGCCTCTTCCCCCGGCTGGAGGTCCCGGCCACCGGGGCACACGCCTCCTGCTCCTCGCTTCGCCCGTCCAAGCCCTGCTGAGGTGTGGGAGGAGGCGCGTTCAGTATCCGAATGTCATCATCATCATCGTCGTTGTCATCGGTCCAATCTTTGATTTTGGGCCCGGAGGGGAACTCACCAGCCACTCTAGAGCCGCCGGCTCCCGGGTCACCCACCGCCTCGGCCTCTCCTGAGGAGTCTACCTCCTGTTCGGGTCCGCCTCCCAGTTCGTAGTCCTCGGAGTCGGACTCTGCGCACTCCGCCTCGAAGATCTTGGGGTGCAGGTCTGGCGTGTTCTGCCGAACGAAAAGCTACGGTCAGCGCATCAAGTGAGATCGAGGGCCCGCTGGAAGGATTCAAAGAGATAGAAAAATCACCTTGATGGGGCGTACCAGGGGTGCCGGGCTATGCCGGTCGTACGGCTCCTTGCCTAAGGACCAAGTCCCCGGCGCCAATTTGAAGGTCGTGATGACGTTCACCCGTGCCGCCACTCGAGCCGGCGTCAGCTCAATGGTCGACAGCCGGCATGGGTGCCGACTGCCGGACATATCACAGATCAGGTGCGGCCTCAGCTGGAGAGGCAGCACCCGGCAGGCGATGAAGGCAGCCACCAGGTCGGAGGCGACCAACCCTACACCGCTCCTCATGGCCAGGAGCCGGCCTAGTTGTTCAAGCACGGCCCCGCGCGGAGCGGAGCCCGACCGGTTCACTCTTGTGGATGAGGCGTTGACGAACGCCGGCAACCGAATGTAGTCCTGCTGTGGGTTGGAGTTCTTCACGTAGAAGAACGTCTGGTTCCACCCTTTGACAGACTCGATGAGGCTGAAGTGGGGAAAACGCGAGCCGCGGCAGCACACCACTATGCCCCCGCAGGCGTACGGCTCCTCGTCATTCTTCGGAGCCTTGAGATAGAAGAGCTTCTTGAAGAGCTCCACGTAGGGAAGCATCCCAAGATAGCCCTCGCACAGGGTCACGAAGCCCGCGATGTATAGGATGGCATTGGGGCCGAGGTGGTGCTGTTGGAGATCAAAGGTGTCCATCAAGAGACGGAAGAAGAGGCTGACCGAGAGACAGAAGCCACGCGAGAAGTGGCAAGCGACGACGACGTTGTCCCCCGCCCGCGGCTCGGGCACCACCTCGTCGCCTGGCGCGTGGGCGACCACGCGCTCCTCCAATGGCAGCATACGAGCGCGGCAGAGCTCCGCGATGCTAGCCTACGTTACGATGGAGCCAGCCCAGCTTCCGGAGGGACCATCGGCCATCGCGGCATCGGGACGGCGTGGGGAGGTGAACGGACGGAGTGGCGAGCAAAACGGGCGGCGACGCGAGACGAGCGGAGAAGGGAGAGGTAGAGAGAAGACAAAGGGGGCAAGTGGAGCGCGGCTGCCTCCGCCCCTCGCCCTTCCCCTTTAAGTAAGGGGGCGACGCCCGGGTGGGTGGGGATTAACTGTGCCCACTCCCCCAGGATATCCGCTGCAACCGCCGTGATCTAGGCACAGAAGATCTCGGCCTACGACACAAGTCCTGATGAGGACATCCCTACTAATGCTACACCCACAACTCCGACTGCTATACATACAGGACCAATTACTAGAGCTCGCGCACATCAATTGAATTACCTGGTACTTTCGTTTCTTGCAAATCCTTCTAATGTTCATGAACATATGATGCTGCCTAAATTAGATACTTTTGTTTTACTTGTGAATGAAGGACCTGGCATGGACAAGAAGGATGACCATTGGAGCGGCGTCAAGCATGGAGAAGAAGGTGCGCGCGCGGGAAAGAACAATGGAGCTTCCAGTGATGATTTTCGCACTTTGAAGCCACCATAATGGGAGCAAGAAGCCTTGGACGAAATATGCATGATGCCACTTTATAAAATTCGTCCCTAGGCTAATATAGGTGTTGCGCCACCTTATTTTTGGGCCAGGCCCATGTAATTTCGAAATACCATATTATAGGCTATTTTTAGAGTCCGTATGTATGGGGAAACTGAGTTAGGGTCGGTTTCGGACCCCTCCTCCAAGGGGCCACGAAATTCCCCTCTATTCCCCCATATATACAGCCCTTAGGGCGTCGTTTTAGGTTTGGGTTTTGTTTAGATTATAAGTTCGCCATAGCTGCAACTTCGCGTTCTTCGTTTGTGTTCTACGACCAGACAAAGGCGTCACAGAACCCCACTTCATCAATAAAGCTTTCCTCTTATATTCGCAATATCCAGATTGCAATCTTAGTTTCTTGCTTGTTCTTCGTTTGCGTGCAGGAAACAGACCCTCGTGGTCAGGTTGATCGTGCTCCGGCGTGGTCAATAACCTCTCGGAGATGGTTTAGCGATTGCTAAGGCGCGGCGTCATCACACGTTCGTAGTCGGATCGTCAAAGTCTACTCCACCAAAACGATAGCCACCATCTCATCGAAAGACATGGACAACTTCGCCTCTATCAAGTCCTACTGGGCTACATTCGCGGGTAGCGGGCTAGGCCCAGGGCGACGTCCCGTCTGCCCATGAGCACGGGCCCCATGGCATCCTTACACTATGCATGGTGCGCCGCGGGCCGGCAGAGGACCCGGAGCAACGCGACGGATCCCGAGGCGTCGGGGGCAACCGGTGGCTCAACCGGCCGTTCGGCTCCGAGCGGGATGCGAGCACCGCATGAGGGAAGCCGCTGGCTCCCCCTCGTCTGGCAGACATGGGCCCTCGTCGGCTTCGGGAAATACTGATGTGGTAAATACCCTTAGGTATGCCAAAGCTACGGGGTTCTCTCCCCCGCTTTAGGAAAAATCACGTTGCCGGCTCATCCTTGGCCAGCAGGCACGTTGCCGGCTGGCACGCGGCCGATAGGCTCGCTGCCGGCTGGCTCATGGCCACCTGACCAAGGAGCCGGTTTGTCCCTGCCCGGCTGCGCCATGGGCGGCTGCCTCCAGGTCGGCTCTTCCATTGACCCTCGAGCGAACAGGCCCCCGTCCCATCTCTTTGCGCATGTGTACGGCGACAAGACAAGACCCCCATGATGGACCCTGACGCAACGACAATGACCGCTGACACGCGGACGCGCATGGCTACAGTCTTGCTGATCGTATCGCTGACCTTGGCTGGCCACGACCGGGCGGGGCAACAATGCCCGCACATCTTAGCCCACTCCATTACCTGCCCCCACTTGGCTATAGTGCTACCGGTCGTGTCGGAGACCTCGGTCGGCTGGCGCAAGGCAAAACTACGTGGGCGGCCCGTGTCGTGGCAGGTGGGCGCGGGCCAATCACGGAGCCGTCTGGTGGACCCCTGCGGGCGACGGGACCGTGCAGTCGGTGGGCCCTATGGGTGACGAGATGGTTCAATGGGTGGACCCCCTGGCCAGCCGGAGAGGCTGCCAGCTGGGTCCCCCCACCCAATACTTTAGGGATATTGTAAGTCGGAGGGTTGTATCGAAGGGAGACTTGTTGGTGGTAAAGTGTCGTGTGCGATTGTAGGCGTACTCGGCGATGGGTAGGCAATCTTCCCATTCCTTGATGTTCTTCTTGATCAACACACGGAGTAGAGTTCCAAGTGTCCGGTTCAACACCTCCGTTGGACCATAGGTTTGCGTGGTAGGCCAAAGAGAAAAGTAACTTGATCCCAAGCTTGGCGCAAAGTGTCTTCCAAAAGTAGCTCAAGAACTTGACGTCGCGATCCGAGACAATTGTCTTTGGTACTCCATGTAGGCGTAAGATGTCCCTACAAAAGAGATTTGCAATATGTGAAGCATCGTCAATCTTGTGACAAGGAATGAAATGAGCCATTTTGGAAAAACGATCCACAACAACAAAGATGGAATCATGGCCATTTTTTGTTCATGGCAATCCAAGCACAAAATCCATGCCAATATCCTCCCAAGGTTGGAACGGAATAGGAAGAGGCATGTAAATACCATGGGATTGAGCTTTTGACTTAGCTTTGCGACATGTAGAGCATCGGTTAGTGAAGCGGGCAACATCACGAAGCATCTTTGGCCAATAGAACTTGTTGGAGGGAGTGGCATATGTCTTGTCGCGTCCAAGGTGACCCATTAGTCCTCCACCGTGATCCTCTTGCAAAAGCAAAAAACAAAGAGAAGACTTGGGAATGCAAAGCTTGTTTGCACGCATAAGATATCCATCTTTCAAGTAGTAGTTTTCCCAAGAAGTTTTCAGTTTGCAATTGGCATAAGGAGTAGTAAAATAATCATCATGCTCATATAGGCCTTTTATGTGCTCAAAGCCAACGACATTCAATTCAAGTTGAGTAACGAGCATGCATTTGCGAGAAAGGGCGGCTACCACAACATTTTCTTTTCCCTTAATGTATTTGATAACATAAGGAAAAGACTCAATAAATTAACTCCATTTAGCATGACGTTTGTTCAACTTGGTTTGACCCTTGAGGTACTTTAGAGTTTCATGATCGGTATGAATGACAAATTCATGCGGACGCAAGTAATGTTCCCAAGCTTGTAAGACTCTCACTAACGCATATAATTCCTTGTCATAGATAGGATAATTGAGTTGAGCGCCGGAAAGTTTCTCACCAAAATATGCAATTGGGTGCTTTTCTTGCATAACCACACCTCGTATGCCATTACCACTAGCGTCACAATGTACTTCAAAAGTTTTGTCAAAATTGGGCAAGGCAAGGAAAGGTGCATGAGTAAGCAAATTCTTAATTTCATGGAAAGCGGTGTCTTGGGACGGTCCCCAAACAAACGGTGCATTTTTCTTGCTCAAAGCGTGTAGAGGAGTAGCAATAGTGCTAAAGTCTTTCACGAAGTGACGGTACAAACCCACTAGACCTAAGAAGCTACGCACTTGTTGCAAATTGGTGGGTGTAGGCCAATTTTTAATTGCCTCAATCTTGGACTCATCAACATGCACACTCTTTGAGGAAACCAAAAATCCTAGGAAAACAACTTTGTTCACACCAAAAATGCATTTGTCCATATTGGCATAAAGTTTTTCATTATGATGAGTTTGCAAAACGTTTCTAACATGTGTGGCATGTTGTTCTAGAGATTTGCTAAAAACAAGGATGTCATCGAAGTATACCACAATGCAAACCCAATGTAGGGGCACAACACATGATGCATCATGCGCATGAACGTACCCGATGCTTCAGATAAGCCCATGGGCATCACTAGCCATTCATAGAGACCAAATTTGGTTTTGAAAGCGGTTTTCCACTCGTCACCCTCTTGAATGCGAATTTGGTAGTAACCACTTTTCAAGTCTATCTTGGAAAATATAGTGGCACCACTAAGTTCATCTAGCATGTCATCTAAGTGTGGGATAGGATGACGGTAGCGAATGGTGATAGCACTTATGGGGTGGCAATCAGAACACATGCGCATGCTACCATCATGTTTAGGCACTAGGATCATGGGAACCACACAAGGACCCAACTCTTGCAAACATTCCTTTTATCTAGGAGTTTTTGGACTTGCCTTTGTATCTCCTTTGTCTCGTCAGGGTTGACGCAGTAGGGAGCCTTGTTGGGAAGCGGCACGCCGGGTATGAGGTCGATGCGATGTTCGATCCCTTGTTTTGGTGGTAGTCCTGGAGGTAGCTTGTCGGGGAACACATCTTGGAATTCTTGCAACTATTGAGATAACACAAGAGGAAGATGTTGTGAAGGGTTAGGCCCGGTAACATCGTCCTTGCACACTATCACATAGTGAAGGATGGTCGATGGGCTCTCACTCACATCCCTCAAATCTCTTTTGGTGGAAAATAGAACTAGGTCACTCATGTCCCTCATCGTGGAGTCACTCATGTTTGGCTTGTGGCGCTCACTCGCTTTGAGGTGGATCACTCTCTCACTTTTCTCTACATGATAGGACGAAGCTTGCTTGTCGGTGATCACTTGACTAGGAGACATAGGGCGAACAACATATTCGGTACCCTTCATCTTGAAGCTATATCATATTGGTGCGCCCATTGTGTACGGCGCCACGGTCGAATTGCCAAGGTCTCCCAAGGAGTAGGTGGCAAATGGTCATGGGCACCACATCA
Organism: Hordeum marinum; assembly: GCA_022496015.1. Taxonomy (NCBI): domain Eukaryota; kingdom Viridiplantae; phylum Streptophyta; class Magnoliopsida; order Poales; family Poaceae; genus Hordeum; species Hordeum marinum. The sequence goes on along the minus strand of CM039672.1, from coordinate 163,815,989 downwards.
CACTCCAAGGTGTCTTCGTAAGCGCCGATCTTGAAGGAAACTTGCACGGTGTGGTCAACTTGTATTGTGCCGGAGTCGCTTAGCCATTGGACCTTGTAGGGGCGAGGATGCTTTTCCTTGGTCAAGTGCAACTTGGAGCAAAGTTCTTCACTTGCCAAATTATGGAAACTTCCTCTGTTGATGATTGACGGATCTCCCATGGATACCGGCCTTGGTGTGGAAGATGTGGCAACATTGGTCCTCGTCTTGTTATTGTTGAGGAGTCAAAACCTTTGAGAAAATGAGAGCGGGGCTCGGATCGTTGTCACAAAAGACTTGGGAGTCTTCATCTTCATTGACTTGTCGGTGCATGGCCACTTGTTCCAAGGCTTCAATCTCATCGTCACTCATGGAGTCATAGGAGCTGTCATCTTGGAGTATCATGGTTCGCCTTGTGGGGCACTCATGCATCTTGTGGCCTCGGCCTTGGCACGTGAAACACTTGATGGAGCTTGTTTTCACGCCATCCGGTGTTGGTGTAGAGGATGATGCTCTTGTCTTGCTTGTAGGTGCGTTGCGTGAGGATGAAGAAGACTTGTCCTTGTAGTTTAACTTGTCATCTTTTGTCTTGGAGGTTTGTGTAGAAGGAGTCGTAGTTGGAGTAGCTTAAGTAGTTGCACCGTAGGTCTTGTAGGAGGTTTTGGAGTACTTGTAGTCTTCTTGAACTTGACGTTCTGCCTTGGAGGCTTGATGTACTAGCTCGAGCAAGTTGGAGTAGGGTTGGAAATCCGCCATTTTCTTGACTTAGTAGTTGAGATTATTCAAGAAACGTGCCATAGTTTGCTCATCGTCCTCCTTCACATGTGCTCGTATCATGGCCATCTCCATCTCTTGATAGTACTCTTCCACCGACTTGGTGCCTTGATTGAGTAGTTGCAATTTCTTGAAGAGGTCGCGATTATAGTGTTATGGGACGAATCACGCTCACATGAGTTCTTTCATTTGTTCCCAAGTTGTGATTGGAGGGTCACCTCTTTCTCTTCATCGCGCAATAACTTGTTCCCACCAAATGAGCACGTAATCTTGGAACTCAAGGGAGGCCATGGCAATCTACTTGTCTTCTTCATAGTTGTGCAACCGGAATAATTTGTCGACCTTGAGTTCCCAAGAGAGGTAGTCTTCGGGATTGTTGCTTCTAGAGAACTTAGGTATGGTGAACTTAAGCTTGCCAAAGCGATTTTCCTCATTGTTGTTGTCATTGTGATATCCTTGTCTTGGAGGAGCATAGTTGTCTTGTTGATGTTGGCCATGCCTTGGAGCATGATCATCCACGTGGTCAATGGTATTTGCATGAGTGTGTGCTTCTTGACACGGAGGTGCATTGTTCTCATGTTGGTCTTTCTCTTGCCTTGGGGCGGGCTCATCAACGTGTTGCTCCTCTTGCCTTGGGTGTTGTGGACGTCGTTGTCGCACCCGTTGTTGGAGTTCTTGGTGCTCCTCTTTGCGAGCTTCTTCTTCGGTGTTCTCCATGTAGAGCTTCTTGTTTGTCATGAGCTAGACGGTTGCGTTCTTGCATGGCATAGTTGGCGTCCCGAAGCGCCCGTTGTGCCTCGCGTGCTTGCTCTTCACGGTGTCGGTCTTCGTCATGACGGTGATGTAGGCGATCTTGCTCGTAGTCGTCTTGCTCTTGTTGGCGATTGTTGTCACGTGTGCGATGTCGACCTTGAGCCTCGTGGTGGAAGGAGTTGCTTGAATCTTGAGAGAGGCGACACGTGTCATGTTGGTGTGGTTGAGCTCGAGGAGGAGTCCTCGGAGGAGTGTCAACTTGCGGTGCGGTGGTGAGTTGAGGTAGACATAGATGTTGTGCGATTCACCACCAAAGCGCAGAGCTCATCCATTTGTGTTGACATGAAGTCCCGCGTCCGCTCCTCAGATTCACGTATGTTGGTGGCAAGGTGCTCGATGCGGTCCGTGAGGACGTCATGTGCTTGGCGCATTCCCTTTTGTTCGGCGAAGAATAGTAGTTTGGTGACGTAGGTGTCCATGTCATCGTCGTGCTCCTCGAATGTCGGGTTCGTCATAGTGTTCCTATCCATGATACTCAAGTAGATATAAGTGGAAGAATGGGAAAACACAATACCAAATACCATTCCGAATATTGAAATGAGGATCAATCACTCAATGTGAAATCATGGAAATAGTAGAATTGATACCGAGTTTGCCTTTCTCACACCTACAGAGGTAATGCTTTTGAAGTAGCTTGTTCAGGATTGTGGCACAAAATTTCAAGAAATTCGAGAATATGATGTAATAAAGTTGAGAGAGATCCGCAAGGAAGCAAGTAAGACAATGTGAATCAATAGCAATGGGTGAACTCAGAAACACACACACGAAATAGAAGTGGGGTTGTGCAACCAAAAGTGAGCTCAAAATGTGGGATCCATGGAAAACACTCGTGTTGCACAACTCTAGAGAGACGGTAGCACGATTTCTCTAATGGGCGTGATACTAACTTATGCACAACCTATAAGAGACGAAAATGTGTCGTCTTCCTATTCCCGTCGTGCTATGTATGCATCACGAGTCACTCACTCAAGTGATCCCAAGTGATGAAGTATGATATGCAAATGTTGCGATGCTATTGTTCTTTTGACCTTGCTTAAAAGATTTACTTATCGTTCTTTTAGCAATGATATTTGGATTGTCACTATGCGGGACGTGCACACCAAGATAGCAATTATGTATGCGGGTACTTTGTAACACAAGAAATGATACTAAGATGTATATGCATGCAATTGTTGCTATGCAGAGTATGTATCACTAATGTGGACCGGCAATACTAAATGGCTAGTGTCGATAGGCAAGGAACGCCAATAGGCTAGGGGCAACAATGGAATGACAAGGATATGAGTCAAGAGTGTTGTCACGGTTACTGTCCTTGCTTACGGTGTAGTGTCAACGAAGTGTTGGTTGGCGATGTTCCGGGGAGATGATGAGCGGCGATGTTGATGAAGAACCACTCCTAATTAGCCGAAACACCTTAGGAAGTGGCGGGGATCATGAGTCAAAATCTCAAATGCATATGCGTTGCGGAAGAAAAGCTGGCCAAAAGGTGGAAGAAATGGTGGGAAACTTGCTGCAAGGTCCAGGTTGGCCGGAGGTTCCGGAGGCCGGAAGGTCCAGGATGGCCGAAGGGTCCAGGGGCCGGAAGGTACGGGTGGAGCCGGAGGTTCCGGGGGTCGGGAAAACTGGGACGAACCCTAATTTCCAGATCTTGAACTTGGGCGGAAAATCTTGAGGAAAAACCCAAATCTGGCGGTGAAAAGGAAAAATTGGTGGGGGTTGGCTGGATGAAAAGCTAGATCCACACATCCACAATGAGATCCATGGATCCAAATAACCAAAATCTCATCAAATCCAAGAAATTCAAGAAATTTTGGGTGGGGCTATTTTTGTGGGGATTTTTGAAATTAGGTCAAATCAAAGCAAAATTAGGCTAGAAAACGGTGGGGGAGACTCCAAATTCGTGATCAACGTGGATCATGATACCAATATGATACAGGGCAAGCCCGTCTGTGTCGATGTTTCACGAATTAGAGGGGGATTCCACGAAGAACATGGGGAAGAACGAGAGGAAAACACTAAGGGCAAACACGATTACACATCCACTAGAATCATGATAGCACACGAGGAACAAGATTGTCACACCCTATGCTTGTAGCACATTGATATTATTGGGTTTATAAAATTTGGAGCCAACTAAAACTTTTTCTATGTGTTTTGCTTGCTATGTTGTTTGCTTGCTTATTGATTGTGTTTTATGGCACTACTAGGTTCTACTCCACTTCATAATCATCTTCCTTGATCCAAACCCCCTTGCCCAATGATCATGCCATGTGAATAGAGCCCAAAACTATTTTTATCAAAAAAAAAATTTAACCAAAAATGATTTATTTAATTTAAGTTTCCAAAACCCCCTGAAATGAGGTTTGCATTGCAAGTCCCCAAATCAGGTGGACCCTTCTTTCCCAAAGGCTTTATTTCAAACCTACTATATATATGACTTCTCAAAACCACTAAATATTATTTTTAAACACTATTTTCATATTTTATTTAAAGGCTTTTTCTTAAGGCCAAAAATGGTTTTTCCCAGGGAAAAATTATTTAAATGCTTTGAAAATATTTGAGAAAATTTAGAGAAACTTAGTGGACATATATTTTCCATATATATGAGTTTCAACACAAGGGCATGATCAGATCATAGGCAAAACCCCTCAAAACCCTTTCTGTTCAAATCAAACTTTTGAAATATTTCTATAAGAAATATTCTCAATATGTTCCAGGAAAATTCTATCAAGTCAGCACTATCATGGGTGATGATCTTGAAAAGTTTCATCCCAATCAAAGTTGGTTTGGTTCATCAAATCATCCCAAAACCATTCCTGTCCAGAATCAAATTTGAGCAACTTTACATTGTGAAGTGTCTCCCCTTCGCCTCAAACTTTGTGGGCATGCCCTAATGGCCAAATAGTGATGATACACTAAGTGGTGCATCAAGGGTAAAAGCTTAGCATCATTGGATCTGCAGAAATCAGATTTTGCTAAATTCTAGGGTTTATCAAAATTCCATTGGCAACTTTTTTCCCTTGAGCTCAAATTTGGTGAAGCATCTCATTTCTACCTAGCCCTTGACCCTGGTAGATATCTTAGTGAGATGGTAAATATTTCTTTCCCAAAACTCCACCAAACACCTTCTGGTGATTTGGTAAAACCCCTATTTCTACCTCTTATCCTTTTACCCTTGGCCTCAACTTTTTACCAAAGCTCCTTATAGTTACCTTCTACCTCCAGTAACTCTCCCTGGCCAGGTCTCTACAGGGAAGTGGGGTAAAACCCCCATTTCTACCCCTGTTTCACCTTGGCAGAAAGTTTCTCCTCTCCCTTTCTTTTCTCCCAAGTCATGCTTAGTCTCTAAGGCATCCAAGAGCATATCCAGGCCACCCATGAGCTAGTGGACAAGGTGCGCGCCCCAGAGCGCGCAGGCAGTAGCAATGCCGGCCATACGCACGCTTTGGAGCGTGCTATAGTGTGCTCCCGCACTGTAGCTGCCACCCAATGGCTGGCCCCGACCACCTTGGGCCTCCCCCACATGTCCCCGGAGGCGTCCTCGGCATCCGAGCCATGCCAAGCTGTCGGCCCCCTCTCTCTCCTCTCTCCTCCGCCCTCCCACACGCGTGCCCGGCGCCGCCCGGTTCGGCCAACCGGGGAGCTCACACGCGCGGGAATCTGTCCCTCGCTCCTCCTTCCCTTTGGCCTAGACCGACCCCAGGAGCGCCCAAGACTTGCCCCCGTCTCCCCCCGTGCCCTCTGGCCTCGGCCACGAGCTCGCCGGCGCACAGCGTTCGATGGACTCGCACCCCCTCTATAAAAAGGCATCTCGGACCCCCTCTCTCCCCTCTGCTCTCTCTCTCCTCTCCCCTATAGCCCCCTACGCGCTCCGAGGACCTCCCGTAGCTCCTACGTTGGGAATCGGGCCGAAGACCGCCGCGGCGACCTCATCGTCGATCTCATGGTAAAGAGCCCCTCCAGCCCCATTCCACTCCCGTTGGTCCTCCCTCGCCGCGCTGATGCATTCCCCTCTTCCTCCATCCTTTTTCCAGCACGGGACGGCCTCGGTGACCCCTCCCGAAGCACCCTCCACCGCAGGAGCTCGTCGCCGGTGACTCCGGCCACCTCAGGCCTCCATTCCACCTCCCGAGGACCGGCGGGTCGACGCTGAGCTCATCCCCGCCTTCGCGTGTCGTTGCCGTGCCCTACATCATCGCCGGTGAGCATGCCGGCCACCCTGTCGCGAGGTTGGAGATGACAGGCGGGGCCCGCCTATCATCCTCACCTCCTTCCCCCTCCTCACTCTGTCGCTGGCCGTTGGGGCCCAGCCGTCATGTTCAAATGCGCGCGCGCACCAGTTCGCCTGGGCTGGTTGGCCTCTGGGCCGGCCTAGTTGCTGGCCTCCTCCGCCAGGGCACTGTGCCCGCTTCTTTTCCTTTTTATTTTTCCTATAGATTCCAAAAATCCCAGAGACTTATAAATTTATCCTATGACAATATTTCTTCCACCAAAAATCTCAAAATATTCTATAGAGTTTAATAGTGCCATTTGTAAAAATGTTTGAAAATATTTTTAGTGCTGGTTTATTTTAAAACCTATATTTAGGCACCTTTTTGCCTCTATTATTTTATTTCAAAAATCTTTCTCACAACAAAACCTTAGTAGAATATTTTTAGTATAACTTTTAGTATTTATCAGAGTAGGTTAACATTTTTGGTAGTAGTTTGAGTGCTCTGTTTTGTGTGATTGCTTATTTTATGGTTATTTTATCCCAACGATAGATTGCGCTGTTGATGAAGAAGTTGGACCCAAAGTCTTCGAAGACCCCGGAGACTTTGTTGAGCTAGGCAAGCAACCCTTTGACCATGATGAGAAACCATTTTTATTGCATGTCATATAGCACTTTACTTTCATCATATTTGATCATGTGATGTGGTGTTCCCTTTCGGTGGAATGCCTCCGGTATCTTTCCATTAACACTTGCATCATGCATAACCCTACCACCTTATGAGGGTGCTAATAGATGCTACGCAAATGGGGTGGGACTTCTGCATAGTGATGGCAAGAAAAGATTTGATTTCAAAGATTTTATTGAAAACCCCGTTGGGTGCCACTAATGCCCGAGGGAGATGTTGATGAGATGGGTGACCACTTGAGAAAGAAGTGGTGTGCCGGGACAAGAGAGTGATGTGGTTTTCGAAAACGGTTTGGTGTAAGTTGCGACCGTTACTCCAACCTTACATGCACTACCACGACATGCCTTATGGGATGGGGCTTTGTTGATTACCTTGGGGGTACTGGCAAGGAGCCCACATTACTAGTGGCAGGAGTGGCGTGGTCACTCACGATATGGGGTCGTACCGGTCTGTATGATCATGCGCTGTCTTTACAGGCACCGGTCACATCGTTGGTCCCCTCGTGGATGGTACAGTTAGAACGAGGCTCGTGTGATGTACATCGTGAGGGCTGGGTACCAATCGAGTGGACTCTTTGTTTAGTATCGCTAGGGGAAAGGCATTGTTGATAGAGGCGAAGTTGTCCCTGTCTTTCGATGAGATGGTGGCTATCGTTTTTGGTGGAGTAGACTTTGACGATCCGACTACGAACGTGTGAGCCGTCGCGCCTTAGCAATCGCTAAACCAACTCTGAGAGGTTATTGACCACGCCGGAGCACGATCAACCTGACCACGAGGGTCTATTTCCTGCACGCAAACGAAGAACAAGCAAGAAACTAAGATTGCAATCTGGATATTGCAAATATAAGAGGAAAACTTTATTGATGAAGTGGGGTTCTGTGACGCCTTTGTCTGGTCGTGGAACACAAACGAAGAACGCGAAGTTGCTGCTATGGCAAACTTGTAATCTAAAAACCCCACCCTAAAACGAAGCCCTAAGGGCTGTATATATGGGGGAATAGAAGGGAATTTCGTGGCCCCTTGGAGGAGGGGTCCGAAACCGACCCTAAGTCAGTTTCCCCATATATACGCACTCTAAAAACAGCCTATAATATGGTATTCCGAAATTACATGGGCCTGGCCCAAAAATAAGGTGGCGCAGCACCTATATTAGCCTATGGACGAATTTTATAAAGTGGCATCATGCATATTTCGTCCAAGGCTTCCCGCTCCCATTATGGTGGCTTCAATGTGCGAAAATCATCACTGGAAACTCCATTGTTCTTCCCCGCACGCGCACCTTCTCCTCCATGCTTGATCCCGCTCCAATGGTCATCCTTCTTATCCATGCTAGGTCCTTCATTCATAAGTAAAACAAAAGTATCCAATTTAGGCAGCATCATATGTTCATGAATATTAGAAGGATTTCCAAGAAACGAAAGTACCTGGTAATTCAATTGACGTGCGCGAGCTCTAGTAATTGGTCCTGTATGTATAGCAGTCGGGGTGGGTGTAACATTAGTAGGGATGTCCTCATCAATTGTTCGGGTGCTTACCTCGGGTATGTTATATACCACGAGTCGTGGATAACACGGAAGTTCCCCGTGATAGAGGTGAAGTTGTCCCTGTCTTTCGATGAGATGGTGGCTATCGTTTTGGTGGAGTAGACTTTGACTGATGAGGACATCCCTACTAATGCTACACCCACAACTCCGACTACTATACATACAAGACCAATTACTAGAGCTCGCGCACATCAATTGAATTACCAGGTACTTTCGTTTCTTGCAAATCCTTCTAATGTTCATGAACATATGATGCTGCCTAAATTAGATACTTTTGTTTTACTTGTGAATGAAGGACCTGGCATGGACAAGAAGGATGACCATTGGAGCGGGATCAAGCATGGAGAAGAAGTTGCGCGCGCGGGAAAGAACAATGGAGCTTCCAGTGATGATTTTCGCACTTTGAAGCCACCATAATGGGAGCAAGAAGCCTTGGACGAAATATGCATGATGCCACTTTATAAAATTCGTCCCTAGGCTAATATAGGTGTTGCGCCACCTTATTTTTGGGCCAGGCCTATGTAATTTCGAAATACCATATTATAGGCTATTTTTAGAGTCCGTATGTATGGGAAAACTGAGTTAGGGTCGGTTTCGGACCCCTCCAAGGGGCCACGAAATTCCCCTCTATTCCCCCATATATACAGCCCTTAGGGCGTCATTTTAGGTTTGGGTTTTGTTTATATTATAAGTTCGCCATAGCTGCAACTTCGCGTTCTTCGTTTGTGTTCCACGACCAGACAAAGGCGTCACAAAACCCCACTTCATCAATAAAGCTTTCCTCTTATATTCGCAATATCCAGATTGCAATCTTAGTTTCTTGCTTGTTCTTCGTTTGCGTGCAGGAAACAGACCCTCGTGGTCAGGTTGATCGTGCTCCGGCGTGGTCAATAACCTCTCGGAGTTGGTTTAGCGATTGCTAAGGCGCGACGTCATCACACGTTCGTAGTCGGATCGTCAAAGTCTACTCCACCAAAACGATAGCCACCATCTCATCGAAAGACAGGGACAACTTCGCCTATATCAAGTGGTATCCGATTTCCAGGTTGCTCGGTGAGATTTTATCAGTTTTCGTAGTTTAGATCGCATCTGTTTCTTCATACCTTTAGTCCACGAAAAAGCCAAAAAAAAAGTTATGGTTAGATCATCATATCCGAGCCAATCTGAGCCTTTGCATAGTCTTTTCAGTATTTTGCTTTGTTGAATTGGTAGTTACATCGTCGTGTCGAGTTGCTGGTCTTAGTGTCTAGTCCTTTAGAGTTTCGAGTTCTATTCACAGGTTGTCACGTCGCCAACGCATCGTCTTCATAGTCGCCATATACCACCACCATCATCACCGCTGCCAGATATCACCACCCACTATCCATTGGTGTCCATATATACCACCACCAATCCGAGTCCAGCTCGTTTTAGATTTAGTTTCGAGATCTTTTTGATTTCGGATTCGCGTTTTGCTACCTGCATAGTCTGGCACGCTTTGCAGAGCACGTTTTGGCCAAAAAAAAATTCGGCCGGAAATATTTTTTCCCTATCTTGATTTTAGGTTCTCCGGAGCGTTTTGGGACACTTGCTATCTTAGTGATTTTTGTCGAAATTTTTGGTCGTTGCAGCCCCCGGATTGCTCCAGAAAAAAAATTGTCCAAAAAATTCCGTGCACATCTTGCTTATACGACGTGGCAAGAGTTTTGAGACACTCGCCATTGTAGTGATTTTTTGAGCAACAAATAAAAAGAGGCGCCGACAAAAAACGAAAAATATAAATTCAAAGTGTGCTCTTCCCTTGATTACGTGTAGCGTCGTGATTTTGTTGGTGCTTTAGGCTCGCGTCTCTAGTACGGGTCTAGCCTAGGACTAGCACAGTACCGTCATTGAGCGTTTATTCAACCTTGCATCTCTGAATTGATTATTGCTAACCCTTTTTGCTACCATATTATAAGCCATCCCAGCTCCACATACATCTACGTCGTGTGTTTGACACCACCTGGCAATCGCTCTATCCAAGCTTTGAGAGTTTTGACTACAACGGTTGCCGATCACCGCCTGCTGTTGGGTAAGAACTGGTAAGAATTTGAGATTCGCTTAAAGGATTTGTGACACACCACCACCACCACCACCACCACGTCCCAGTAGTCCGTAGGCTTCATATTCTTGTGGGTGCTAACCATGCCAGGATCACACGACAATGAGATCGACTGGGAGAGCATGACCAACAAAGCGCTATATGATAAATTTCAGCAAATGATGGCTGACCAGGTACAAGACTTCGTGACCAACTTTGGAGAGGCCATGGAGAAGCTAGATGGTTTGGAGAAGACCTTTGACACCAAGATGGACGCCAAGTTCAATGAGGTGCTTGCCCGTCTACCACCACCAGCTGCAGCTCCTATTCCTTTCGAACGACGAGCACGACGTGTGCCTCTCGGCCAAGCCCAACATACTGGTACTGTTGATACTGCTGCTATTTCTGTGGCTCGTGCTGCTACTGTCGTTAAGAAAGTTGACGATTATGATGGTGATTATGATGATGAGGGAGAGGTTGCTCCTGATCATCCTTAGGGGCAACCACCACCATACGCACCAGGTCGACCACATGGCTACAACGTAATGGTAGGGCTGCCCCACCCCCTCAGGTACGGGATCATGACCATATCCCTAAACTTAAATTGAATATTCCGACATTTGAGGGTAGATATGTTCCTGATATATATCTTACATGGGAGTTAGAAACAGAACAACATTTTACATGCTTACAATTTCCTAAGGATGGACGTGTTGCTGCTGCTGTTTGTTCATTCACTAGTTTTGCTTGTGTTTGGTGGTCAGAACATTGTAGAATACACCATGCTAATATTCCAACTACTTGGGCTGCTTTGAAAACTGCTATGCGTAATCATTGGGTGCCACCTTATTATCAACGTGAATTGCTTCAAAACTTGCAGTGTTTAAGACAAGGAAAAAATTCTGTAGAAGAATATTATCAGGAATTACAAATTGGCATGATTAGATGTGGTATTGTTGAGGAGAATGAAGCTATGCTTGCACGTTTTATGGGTGGATTAAATAGAGAGATTCACACTATTCTGGAGTATAAGGAGTATAACACTATCACTCGTTCATTTCATCTTGCTTGCAAAGCTGAACGTGAAGTGCAGGATCGACAGGCAATGGCGAGAACTACTTTTTCAGCAGGTCACACTTCATCTTGGACGCCACGTACCTCATCTACTTCCACACGTCGTGCTGCAACACCACCTACTTCAACCTCCAACTCCAACCGCGATACCAGGAAACAGGCTCCTACTCTACCCTCTACGAAGAACACACCTTTTGGGCCTACACAGAGCTCTTCTTCATCTATTGCATCCACAGGGCAAACACATGAGGTTATATGCCGTCGTTGCAAGGGTGGAGGTCACTTTGCGAGAGAATGCCCTTCCAAGCATGTCATGATTGTTACTGAGGATGGTGGATATGCGTCTGCTAGTGATTATGATGAGGAGACTTTGGCTCTCATTGCAAGTGAAGAACACGATGGCGACGATGCAGAACCAGAAACACACTACATGGCTGCTGATTACGCTGACAGGTATGAAAGTTTAGTTGCTCAACGTCTTCTCAGTGTGCAAGTTACACAGGCTGACCAAAATCAGAGGCACAACTTGTTCCACACAAAGGGAGTTGTGAAGGAGCGTTCTATTCGCATCATCATCAATGGAGGGAGTTGCAATAACTTGGCTAGCATGGAGATGGTGGAGAAGCTGTCTCTAACCACCAGACCACATCCTCATCCTTATTACATCCAATGGTTCAACAATAGTGGCAAGGTTAAGGTAACACGTACTGTTCATGTGCATTTTAGCATTGCTACATATTCTGATTATGTGGATTGTGATGTGGTACCCATGCAAGCATGTTCTGTTTTACTTGGTAGACCATGGCAGTTTGATAAAAATTCTGTACACCATGGTAGTACAAATCAGTATACTCTTGTTCATAAGGATCATAATATCACTTTGCTTCCTATGTCTCCTGAACATATTATGAAAGATGACATTGCTAGAGCTAGTAAAGCAAAACAGGAGAAAAATAAGACTGAAAATCAGATTGCAGCATAGGAATTTGAGCAACACCATAAGCATAATAAACCATCATCTACTGTTGCCTCCGAAATAAAATTGAAGAGTGGATGTTTACTTGCTACTAAATCTGATATTAATGATTTGGATGTTGCTACATCTGTTTGCTATGCTTTTGTATGCAAAGAGGTATTATTTTCATTCGAGGACATGCCTCCCTCTTTGCCTCCTGTTGTCATTAACATTTTGCAGGAGTTCGCTGACGTCTTTCCACAAGACGTGCCACCGGGAATACCGCTATTCGCGGGATTGAGCATCAGATTGACTTAATTCCCGGTGCATCCCTACCCAACCGTGCGCCCTACCGTACCAATCCAGAGGAGACAAAGGAGATTATGCGTCAAGTACAGGAGCTGCTTGACAAAGGTTATATACGTGAATCCCTTAGTCCTTGTGCTATTCCTATTATTCTAGTGCCTAAAAAGGATGGTACATCGCGCATGTGTGTGGATTGTAGAGGCATTAATAATATTACTATTCGTTATCGTCATCCTATTCCTAGACTAGATGATATGCTTGACGAATTAAATGGCTCTACAATTTTCTCCAAAGTTGATTTGCGTAGTGGATACCATCAAATTCGTATGAAATTGGGAGATGAATGGAAAATAGCATTTAAAACTAAGTTTGGATTATATGAGTGGTTAGTCATGCCTTTTGGGTTCTATTGCACCTAGCACTTTCATGAGATTAATGAACGAGGTTTTAAGTGCTTTCATTGGACGATTTGTGGTAGTCTATTTTGATGATATATTGATTTTTAGTAGATCTTTGGAGGAACATTTGGAACATTTACGTGCCGTTTTTACTGCGCTACGTGATGCACGTTTGTTTGGTAACCTTGGGAAGTGCACCTTTTGCACCGACCGAGTATCTTTTCTTGGCTATGTTGTTACTCCACAGGGAATTGAAGTTGATAAAGCCAAGATTGAAGCTATTGAGAGTTGGCCGCAGCCCAAAACGGTCACACAAGTAAGGAGTTTTCTTTGCCTCGCTGGTTTCTATAGGCGTTTTGTGAGAGATTTCAGCACCATTGCTGCGCCTCTCAATGAGCTTACAAAGAAGGACCTGCCTTTTTCTTGGGGTACCGCACAAGAAGAAGCCTTCACGGTCTTGAAAGATAAGTTAACACATGCTCCTTTACTCCAACTTCCTGATTTTAATAAGACTTTCGAGCTTGAATGTGATGCTAGTGGAATTGGGTTAGGAGGTGTGTTATTACAAGATGGTAAACCTGTTGCGTACTTTTCTGAAAAATTAAGTGGGCCTAGTCTGAATTATTCTACTTATGATAAGGAATTATATGCTCTTGTTCGGACTTTGGAAACATGGCAACATTATTTATGGCCCAAAGAATTTGTTATACATTCTGATCATGAATCTTTGAAACATATTAAAAGTCAAGCAAAACTGAACCGTAGACATGCTAAATGGGGTGAATTCATTGAGACTTTCCCTTATATCATTAAACACAAGAAGGGTAAAGAAAATGTCATTGCTGATGCTTTGTCTCGTCGTTATACTAAGCTTTCACAACTTGACTTTAAAATATTTGGTTTGGAGACCATGAAAGATCAATATGTGCATGATGCTGAATTTAGAGACGTGTTGCAGAATTGTAAAGAAGGGAGAACATGGAACAAGTTCGTTATTAATGATGGATTTGTGTTCCGTGCTAACAAGCTATGCATTCCAGCTAGCTCCGTTCGTCTTTTGTTGTTACAGGAGGCGCATGGAGGAGGATTAATGGGACACTTTGGCATGAAGAAGACAGAGGACGTACTTTATACACATTTCCTTTGGCCAAAGATGAGACGGGATGTTAAGCGTTTTGTTGCTCGCTGCACTGCATGTCAAAAAGCTAAGTCACGACTCAATCCTCATGGTTTATATATGCCTTTGCCTGTACCTAGTGTTCCTTGGGAGGATATATCTATGGACTTTGTTTTAGGTTTACCTCGAACAAAGAAGGGGAGGGATAGCATATTTGTTGTCGTGGATAGATTTTCCAAAATGGCACACTTTATACCATGTAATAAAAGTGATGATGCTGCTCATGTTGCTGATTTGTTCTTTCGTGAAATTATTCGATTGCATGGTGTACCAAATACAATTGTTTCAGATCGTGATGCTAAATTTCTTAGCCATTTTTGGAGATGTTTATGGGCTATGTTGGGGACTAAAGTACTTTTTAGTACTACATGTCATCCCCAAACTGATGGCCAAACTGAAGTAGTCAATAGATCATTGTCTACTATGCTTAGGGCTCTTTTGAAGAATAGCCTGAAAATGTGGGAAGAATGCTTGCCTCATATTGAATTTGCTTATAATCGTTCGCTACATTCTACCACTAAGAAGTGCCCTTTTGAAGTTGTGTATGGTTTCTTACCTCGTGCACCTATTGATTTGTTGCCTCTTCCATCTTCAGAGAAGGTTAATTTTGATGCTAAAGAACGTGCTGAATTGATATTAAAGATGCATGAGTTAAGAAAGGAAAACATTGAGCGTATCAATGCTAAATACAAAATTGCTGGAGATAAGGGGAGAAAACATGTTGTCTTTGCACCTGGAGATCTTGTTTGGTTACATTTGCGTAAGGATAGATTTCCTGATTTGCGCAAATCAAAGCTAATGCCACGTGGTGATGTTCGTTTTAAGGTGTTAGAGAAAATAAATGATAATGCATATAAACTTGAGCTGCCTACAGAGTTTGGGGTTAGCCCCACTTTTAACATTGCAGATTTGAAGCCTTCTTTGGGTGAGGAAGATGAGCTTCCGTCGAGGACGACTTCAGTTCAAGAAGGGGAGGATGATGAGGACATCCCTACTAATGCTACACCCACAACTCCGACTGCTATACATACAGGACCAATTACTAGAGCTCGCGCACATCAATTGAATTACCAGGTACTTTCGTTTCTTGCAAATCCTTCTAATGTTCATGAACATATGATGCTGCCTAAATTAGATACTTTTATTTTACTTGTGAATGAAGGACCTGGCATGGACAATAAGGATGACCATTGGAGCGGGATCAAGCATGGATAAGAAGGTGCGCGTGCGGGAAAGAACAATGGAGCTTCCAGTGATGATTTTCGCACTTTGAAGCCACCATAATGGGAGCAAGAAGCCTTGGACGAAATATGCATGATGCCACTTTATAAAATTCATCCCTAGGCTAATATAGGTGTTGCGCCACCTTATTTTTGGGCCAGGCCCATGTAATTTCGAAATACCATATTATAGGCTATTTTTAGAGTCCGTATGTATGGGGAAACTGAGTTAGGGTCGGTTTTGGACCCCTCCTCCAAGGGGCCACGAAATTCCCCTCTATTCCCCCATATATACAGCCCTTAGGGCGTCGTTTTAGGTTTGGGTTTTGTTTAGATTATAAGTTTGCCATAGCTGCAACTTCGCGTTCTTCGTTAGTGTTCCAGGTCCAGACAAAGGCGTCACAGAACCCCACTTCATCAATAAAGCTTTCCTCATATATTCGCAATATCCAGATTGCAATCTTAGTTTCTTGGTTGTTCTTCGTTTGCGTGCAGGAAACAGACCCTCGTGGTCAGGTTGATCGTGCTCCGGCGTGGTCAATAACCTCTCGGAGTTGGTTTAGCGATTGCTAAGGCGCGGCGTCATCACACGTTCGTAGTCGGATCGTCAAAGTCTACTCCACCAGAACGATAGCCACCATCTCATCGAAAGACAGGGACAACTTCGCCTTTATCAAAAACCGTTTGACCTTTATTGCGATAATCCAGGTGCCATCGCACAGGCCAAGGAGCCGAGACAACACCACAAGACCAGGCACATAGATCAAAAATATCACCTGATACGAAAGCTCATAGAGAAAGGTGATACCAATTTATGCAAGATTAATACGGATGCAAATGTTGCAGATTCATTGACTAAGCTGCTTCCAGAACCCTGATATTTCCTAGATAAAGATAGTGCTTGGACATTACCAATGATGTGTACAAACAAGTATGTGACTTGTTTGTGAGACTATGCATTGTATGATAACTGTCCTAAATGGTCCCTAGTTGAAAGGGTTGTGTGGACGCACAACTAATCAGACTAACGTATGCGACGGTGGATGGTCCGGTCTCACTGACCATGTGGCATTGGATTCTAGCTGGATAGTATGGCCTCAGAAAGGTCTGATCGGATTCGACATAGTCGAATCGGAGTCGAGATAAGGTCTGAGTTGGACAGACCCCAACTAAGAGACACATCGATCGGTCATCTGTGAGTCTCTAGTACAACATACGTTCTATGTCCTAAGACCTGGGCTGGCACATGTACTCGGGATGGTGACTGTTGGAAATATGCCCTAGAGGCAATAATAAATTAGTTATTATCATATTTCCTTGTTCATGATAATCGTTTATTATCCGTGCTATAATTGTATTGATCGGAGACTTAGATGCATGTGTGGATACATAGACAAAACCATGTCCCTAGTATGCCTCTAATGGACTAGCTCGTTGATCAAAGATGGTTAAGGTTTCCTAGCCATGGACATGAGATGTCATTTGATAATGGGTCACATCATTAGGAGAATGATGTGATGGACAAGACCCAAACTGCAAACGTAGCATATGATCGTGTCAGTTTATTGCTACTGTTTTCCGCATGTCAAGTATGTGTTCCTATGACCATGAGATCATGCAACTCACAGATATCGGAGGAGTGCCTTGTGTGTATCAAACGTCGCAATGTAACTGGGTGACTATAAAGGTGCTCTACAGGTATCTCCGATGGTGTCTGTTGAGTTGGCATGGATCGAGACTGGGATTTGTTACTCCGTGTGACGGAGAGGTATCTCGGGGCCCACTCGGTAATGCAACATCACAATAAGCCTTGCAAGCAATGTGACTAATTGTTAGTTGCGGGATCTTGTATTATGGAACGAGTAAAGAGACTTGCCGGTAACGAGGTTGAACTAGGTATGGAGATACCGACGATCGAATCTCGGGCAAGTAACATACCGAAGAACAAAGGGAACATTATACGGGATTAACTGAATCCTTGACATAGAGGTTCGACCGATAAAGATCTTCGTAGAATATGTAGGAACCAATGTGGACGTCCAGGTCCCGCCATTGGTTATTAACCGTAGAGGTGTCTCGGTCATGTCAACATAGTTCTCGAACCCGTAGGGTCTACACACTTAAGGTTCGGTGACGTTTCGGTAGTGTAGAGTTATGTATGGTGGTGACCGAAGTTTGTTCGGAGTCCCGGATGAGATCCCGGACGTCACGAGGAGCTCCGGAATGGTCCGTAGGTAAAGATTCATATATAGGAAGTCCCAGTTTGGTTTCCGGAAAAGTTTCGGGCTCATCGGTAGTGTACCGGGAGTGCCGGTAGTGTACCGGGAGGCCTCCGGGGGCGGTATTTCGACCCCAAGAGGTCCATGGGCTGTGGGAGAATAATAACCAGCCCTTAGTGGGCTGGGAAAACATCCACAAAGGCCCATGGCGCAGGAGACAAAGTCCTATCCACAAAGGCCCATGGCGCAGGAGACAAAGTCCTAAAGCAAAAAGTGGAAAATCAGCCAATAGGAGGCAATCCTACTCCAACTAGGATTGGAGGTGAAGTAGGATTGTTTCCCACCTCCTATTTCAGCCGACCCAAAGGCCTTGGCTGCCTCTCCTCTCCTCTCCTCCTATATATACTAGTGGATTGGGTGGTTTTTGGACAGAATTTCCGGCCACGTGCTACCCGTTTCACCGGTGCACAGTTTCTCCTCTAGATCGGTTTTCCGCAGCGCTTAGGCGAAGCCGTGCCGGAATCACTCCACCACCATCACCGGAGCGCCGTCAGGCTGCCGGTGAACTCTCTCTCCTCTCCACCTCCTCTTGCTGGATCAAGACGGTGGAGATCGTCATCAAGCTGCACGTGTGGTGAACGTGGAGGTGCCGTCCGTTCGGCGCTAGATCGGAAGGACCGTGATCGAGATCGCGAGACGGTTCGTGATGAGATCGCGGAACGGATCGTGATGAGTTCGCGGGACAGATCGTGATCAAGATCGTGAGACGGATCGTGATGAGATCGTGGGACGGATCGTGATGAGTTCACGGGGTGGATCGTGATGAGATCGCGGGACGCTCGGCGATTTGGATCGCGAAGATGTTCGACTACACCAACCGTGTTTCTTAACGCTTCCCGCTTAGCGATCTACAAGGGTATGTAGATCCACTCTCCCTGTCGTAGATGCTCATCACCATGGATAGGTTTGCGTGTGCGTAGGAAATTTTTTGTTTCCCATGCGACGTTCCCCAACAGTGGCATCATGAGCTAGGTTGATGGTTCGATGAGATCTCGAGTAGAACACAAAAGGTTTGTGGGCGTTGATTATTAGATTGCTTCCTCCCTTGGTCGGATTTTGGTTCAGCGGGATTGTGAGATGAAGCGGCCCGGACCAACATTACTCGTACGCTTACGAGAGACCGGTTCCCTCGATGCAACTTGTTGCTTACATGGCTTGCGGGTGACAGTTTCTCTCACTTTAGTTGGATCGGATCCGACAAAGGCGGTCCTTGAGAAGGTTGAAAAGCAATCTATGTATCACCGTTGTGGTTTATGCGTAGGTGAGAATCGTTCTTGCTAGATACCCGTAGCAGCCACGTAAAACATGCAACAACAATTAGAGGACGTCTAACTTGTTTTTGCAGGGTATGTTGTGATGTGATATGGCCAATTACATGATGAGATATATGTGATGTATGAGATGATCATGTGATGTATAGAATTTCACGACTTGCATGTCGTTGAGTACGGCAACCGGCAGGAGCCATAGGGTTGTCTTTAATTATTGTATGACCTGCGTGTCAATCATTAAGCGCTATGTAATGCTTTACTTTATCGCTAAGCGGTAGCAATAGAAGTAGAAGCAGGGCTGGCGCCACAACCCCAATGGCAACACATTGATGGAGATCATGGTGTTGTGTCGGTGATGATGGAGATCATGCCGGTGTTTCGAAGATGGAGATCTTAAACACAAGTTCATGGCCATATCATGTCACTTATGAATTGCATGAGATGTTAATCCTTTTATGCACCTTGTTTTGCTTAGTACGGCAGTAGCATTATAAGGTGATCCCTCACTTGAATTTCAAGATGAACTGTGTTCTCCCCGAGTGTGCACCGTTGCGAAAGTTCGTCGTGTTGAGACACCACGTGATGATCGGGTGTGATAGACTCTATGTTCACATACAACGGGTGCAAGCCAGATTTGCACGCGCAGAACACTCGGGTTAAACTTGACAAGCCTAGCATGTACAGACATGGCTCGGAACACGAGAGACCGAAAGATCGAACATGAGTCATATAGTAGATATGATCAACATAATGATGTTCACCATTGCAGCCACCTCAACTCACATGATGATCGGACTTGAGTTGGTGAATTTGGATGATGTATCACTCGAATGATCGAAGGGATGTCAATTTGAGTGGGAGTTCTTAAGTAATATGATTAATTGAACTCATTATCATGAACATAGTCAAAGTGTCTTTGCAAATTATGTTGTAGATTACTAGCTCGCGATGTAGCTCCCTTAAATTTTTATATGTTCCTAGAGAAATAGAGTTGAAAGATGTTGGTAGCAATATTGTGGACTGGGTTCGTGATCTGAGGATTGTCCTCATTGCTGCACAGAAGGCTTATGTCCTTAAAGCACCGCTCGGTGCGCCACCCCCTCTAGCGTCGTCTATAGATGTTGTGAACATCTAACAGGCACGTTTCGATGACTACTTGATAGTTTAGTGCGTCATGCATTACGACTTAGAATTGAGGCTCCGAAACGTTTTGAACGTCACAGAACATATGAGATGTTCTAGGAGCAGAGATTGTGATCTCAGGCTCATGCCTGTGTTGCGAGATATGAGATCTCCAACAAGATTCTTTGCCTGTAAGATGAAGGAGAATAGCTCAATCGTTGAGCATGTACTCAGATTGTCTGGATACTACTATCGCTTGAATCAAGTGGGAGTTGATCTTCCAGATAAGATAGTGATTGATATAGTTATCCAAGTCACTGTCACTAAAGCTACTAGAACTTAGTGATGAACTATAATACACCAGGGATAGAAGTATTGATCCCTAAGCTGTTCGCGATGTTTGACACCGCGAAGGTAGAAATCAAAAAGGAGCGTCAAGTGTTGATGGTTAATCAAACCACTAGTTTCAAGAAGGGAAAGAGCAAGGAGGGAAACTTCATGGATAGCAAGTCAGTTGCTGCTCCAGTGAAGCAACCCAAATTTGAACTCAAACCCGAGACTAAGTGCTTCTATTATGAGGTGAGCAGTCGCTGAAGCGGAACAACCCTAGATACTTGGTAGATAAGAAGGCTAGCAACATCGATAGAAATATATATGATATACGAGTTATTAATGTGTACCTTGCTAGTACTCCTAGTAGCACCTGGGTATTGGATACCGATTCGGTTGCTAAATGTTAGTACCTCGAAATGAAAGCTACGGAATAAACGGAGAACTAGCTAAGGGTGAGGTGACGATGTGTGTTGGAATTGTTTTCGAGGTTGATGTGATCAACATCGCACACTCTCTCTACCTTCAGGATTAGTGACGAACCTAAATAAATGTTATTTGGTGTTTTGTGTTGAGCATGAACATGATTAGATCATGTTTATTGCAATACGGTTATTCATTTAAGTTAGAGAATAATGGTTTTTCTGTTTACATGAATAATACCTTTAATGGTCATGCACCCAGTGAGAATGGTTTGTTGAAATCTTGATCGTAGTAATACACATGTTCATAACATTGATGTCAAAAGATACAAAGTTAATAATGATAGTACCACATACTTGTGGCACTGCCGCAAAATGTCATATTGGTATAAAGTGCATGAAGAAACTCCATGCTGATGGATCTTTGGACTCATTCGATTTCGAATCGGTTGAGACATGCGAACCATGCCTCTTGGGCAAGATGACTAAAGGATCCCGTTGGATGGACCAGGCAAGTGATTCATTGGAAATGATACATGTTGATGTATGCAATCTAGTGAGTCTTGTAGCGTGCAGTGGATATCGTTATTTTCTTACCTTCACTGATGATTTGAGTAGATATAGTGTATATTTACTTAATGAAACACAAGTCTGAATCGTTTGAAAGGTTCAAGCAAATTCAGAGTGAAGTTTAAGATCATCGTGGCAAGAAGATAAAAATGACTGCGATATGATCGTGGAGGTGAATATCTGAGTTATGAGTTTGGCATACAACTTAAGACAATGTGAAATTTGTTTCACAACTAACGCCACCTGGAACACCATAGTGTGATGGTGTGTCCGAATATCATAGTCATGCTCTATTGGATATGGTGCGTGCTGTGATGTCTCTTATCGTTTTACGACTATAATTTTGGGGTTATGCATTAGAGACAACTACATTCACTTTAAATAGGGCACCATCTAAATCCGTCGAGATGACACCGTGTGAATTATGGTTTGACAGAAACCTAAGCTGTCATTTCTTAATGTTTGGGGCTGCGATGCTTGTGTGGAAAATGTTTTCACATAATAAGCTAGAACTCAAAGTGGACAAATGTATCTTCATAGAATACCCTAAGAACAGATGGGTATGCCTTCTATCTCAGATCCGAGTGCAAAGTGTTTGTTGCTTAAAACGGATCCTTTCTCGAGGAAATGTTTCTCTCGAAAGAATTGAGTGGGAGGAAGATAGAACTTGATGAGGTTGTTAAACCTTTGTTCAAACCAGAGAGTAGCACAGCGCAAAAAGATGTTTCTGTGAAGCCTACGTTAGTTGAAGAGGAAGTTAATGATGATGATCATGAAGCTTCAGGATCAAGTTACTATCGAACTTCGTAGGTCGACAAGGATGTGTACTGCTCCTAAGTGGTACGACAACTCTGTCTCGGAGATCATGTTGTTGGACAACGATGAACCTACGAGCTATGGAGAAGCGATGATGGGCCCGGATTTCGACAAATGGTTGGAGGCCATGAAATCCGAGATAGGATCCATGTATGAAAACCAAGTATAGACTTTGGTAGACTTGCTCGTTGGACAGCAGGTCGTTGAGTACAAATGGATCTTTAAAATGAAGACAGACGCTGATGGTAATTGTCACCATTTGTAAAGCTCGACTTGTTGCAAAGATGTTTGTGACAAGTTCAAGGGGTTGACTGCGATGAGACTTTCTCACTCGTAGCGATGCTAAAGTCTGTTGGAATTATGTTAGCAGTTGCTGCGTTTTCAATTATGAAATTTGGCAGATGGATGTCAAAACATCGTTTCCTTAACGGTTTACTTGAGGAAAGGTTGTATGTGATACGACCAGAAGGTTTTGTCAGTCCTAAGGATGCTAAAAGGTGTGCAAGCTTCGGTGATCCTTCCATGGACTGAAGCAAGCATCTCGGAGTTGGAATATACGCTTTGATGAGTTGATCAAAGTTTTTGAGTTTATACAAAGTTTACGAGAAACTTGTATTTGCAACAAAGTGAGTGGGAGCACTATAGAATTTCTGATTAGTATATGTGGATGACATATTGTTGATCAGAAGTAATGTAGAATTTCTGGAAAGCATAAAACGGTTGTTTGGAAAGTGATTTTCAAAGGAAGACCTTGATAAAACTACCTAATTGTTGAGCATCGAGATCTATAGAGATAGATCAAGATGCTTGATGAGACTTTCAATGAGTACATACCTTGACAAGATTTTGAAGGAGTTCAAAATGGATCAGTCAGAGAAAGAGTTCTCGTCTGATTTGTAAGGTGTGAAGTTGAGTGACACTCAAAGCTCGACAACGGCAGAAGAAAGAGAAAGGACGAATGTCGTCCCCTATGCCTTAGCCATAGGCTCTGTACAGTATGCCATGCTGTGTACCGCACATGTGTGTGCCTTGGCATGAGTTCGTCAGGGGGTACAAGAGTGAACCAGGAGTGGATCACTAGACAGCGGTCAAGATTATCCTTAGTAACTAAAAGACCGAGGAGATGTTTCTCGATTATGGAGGTGATAAAGAGTTCGTCGTAAAGAGTTACGTCGATGCAGGCTTTAGCACCATTCCGGATGACTAGTAGTAGCAATCTGGATACATTTAGTAGAGCAGCCATTTGGAAGTAGTACCAACTAGAGTGTGGAAGCAGTGTTTACGGTTTGACATAGAGATTTGCAAAGAACACACGGATTTGAGTGTCACAGACCCGTTGACTATAAGACCTCTTTCACATGCAAAGCATGATCGAGCCCCGGAACTCATTGGGTGTTAGATTCATAACAATGCGAATCACATGGTGATGTGAACTAGATTATTGACTCTAGTGCAAGTGGGAGACTGTTGGAAATATGCCCTAGAGGCAATAATAAATTAGTTATTATCATATTTCCTTGTTCATGATAATCGTTTATTATCCATGCTATAATTGTATTGATCGGAGACTTAGATGCATGTGTGCATACATAGACAAAACCATGTCCCTAGTATGCCTCTAATGGACTAGCTCGTTGATTAAAGATGGTTAAGGTTTCCTAGCCATGGACATGAGATGTCATTTGATAACGGGGTCACATCATTAGGAGAATGATGTGATGGACAAGACCCAAACTGCAAACATAGCATATGATCGTGTCAGTTTATTGCTACTGTTTTCCGCATGTCAAGTATGTGTTCCTATGACCATGAGATCATGCAACTCACAGATATCGGAGGAGTGCCTTGTGTGTATCAAACGTTGCAACGTAACTGGGTGACTATAAAGGTGCTCTACAGGTATCTCTGATGGTGTCTATTGAGTTGGCATGGATCGAGACTGGGATTTGTTACTCCGTGTGACGGAGAGGTATCTCGGGGCCCACTCGGTAATGCAACATCACAATAAGCCTTGCAAGCAATGTGAATTGTTCGTTGCGGGATCTTGTATTATGGAACGAGTAAAGAGACTTGCCGGTAATGAGGTTGAACTAGGTATGGAGATACCGACGATCGAATCTCGGGCAAGTAACATACCGAAGAACAAAGGGAACGTTATACGAGATTAAATGAATCCTTGACATAGAGGTTCGACCGATAAACATCTTTGTAGAATATGTAGGAACCAATGTGGACGTCCAGGTCCCGCCATTGGTTATTGACCGTAGAGGTGTCTCGGTCATGTCTACATAGTTCTCGAACCCGCAGGGTCTACACACTTAAGGTTCGGTGACGTTTCGGTAGTGTAGAGTTATGTATGGTGGTGACCGAAGTTTGTTCGGAGTCCCGGATGAGATCCCGGACGTCACGAGGAGCTCCGGAATGGTCCGGAGGTAAAGATTCATATATAGGAAGTCCCAGTTTGGTTTCCGGAAAAGTTTCGGGCTCATCGGTAGTGTACCGGGAGTGCCGGTAGTGTACCGGGAGGCCTCCGGGAGGGGTATTTCGACCCCAAGAGGTCCATGGGCTGTGGGAGAATAATAACCAGCCCTTAGTGGGCTGGGAAAACAGCCACAAAGGCCCATGGCGCAGGAGACAAAGTCCTAAAGCAAAAAGTGGAAAATCAGCCACTAGGAGGCAATCCTACTCCAACTAGGATTGGAGGTGAAGTAGGATTGCTTCCCACCTCCTATTTCGGCCGATCCAAAGGCCTTGGCTGCCTCTCCTCTCCTCTCCTCCTATATATACTAGTGGATTGGGTGGTTTTTGGACAGAATTTCCGGCCACGTGCTACCCGTTTCACCGGTGCACAGTTTCTCCTCTAGATCGGTTTTCCGCAGTGCTTAGGCGAAGCCCTGCTGGAATCACTCCACCACCATCACTGGAGCGCCGTCACGCTGCCGATGAACTCTCTCTCCTCTCCACCTCCTCTTGCTGGATCAAGACGGTGGAGATCGTCATCAAGCTGCACGTGTGCTGAACGCGGAGGTGCCGT
Organism: Hordeum marinum; assembly: GCA_022496015.1. Taxonomy (NCBI): domain Eukaryota; kingdom Viridiplantae; phylum Streptophyta; class Magnoliopsida; order Poales; family Poaceae; genus Hordeum; species Hordeum marinum. The sequence continues at coordinate 163,790,909 of CM039672.1, read as the reverse complement.
CCGTTCGGCGCTAGATCGGAAGGACCGTGATCGAGATCGCGAGACGGTTCGTGATGAGATCGCGGAACGGATCGTGATGAGTCCGCGGGACAGATCGTGATCAAGATCGTGAGACGTATCGTGATGAGATCGTGGGACGGATCGTGATGAGTTCACGGGATGGATTGTGATGAGTTCACGGGACGGATCATGATTGGATCGCGGGACGGATCGTGATGAGATCACGGGACGCTCGGCGATTTGGATCGCGAAGATGTTCGACTACACCAACCGCGTTTCTTAACGCTTCCCGCTTAGCGATCTACAAGGGTATGTAGATCCACTCTCCCTCTCGTAGATGCTCATCACCATGGATAGGTTTGCGTGTGCGTAGGAAAAATTTTGTTTCCCATGCGAAGTTCCCCAACAGACATACTTTCTTTGGGCCGACCAAATGCTACTCCGTGACTAGGTAGTTACAAAGGAAGGTTTCGGGCTTGTCCAGACCCATGTTGCGAGACATGGTCGAGCAACATGGGATTTGCCCCTCCAATCAGGAGAGATATACTCTGGGCCCCTCGGGTGATCTGACCTGGATAAGCATGGCCATGCGATGAGGATTATGCGATAATTCGAAGTGTTGGTCAGATTCATTGGAATGAGAAAGAGGTCGTGCTGCAACAAGGATGACCACGCCGCCTTGTGCATGACAACATATATAGTGTGGCAAAGGGAATAGAAATGTGAAGTACAAGTTCGCCTAACCAACTTCATCGGACACTTGGAGTCGGCAAGTTTTGCTAGAGGCCGCTACCGACTGGTCGAGTCAGATGTGATCTGACTCGCAACCAAGTGGACGAGAACCTAAAGGGTCACGCACTTAAGGGAGAGAACACGTGGGCTTTGGGATCCATGCGAGGCCCAAGAGTTGAGCCCACACTGGATGCCTTTATATAGTGGAGGTGCGGCACACCAATCGGGTTGATCGCTTCGGGACCGTCATTAGGGCTTTGCATTTGTTGCGACTAGCCACCTCCACTCGCCGCGGTCGACTATGTGATCGGACCTAGCAGTCCGCCGCACTGTGTTCCTCCTGCACCCGTGGATACGATTAGAGGCGGTGCACCTATGCCGCTCCGGGGAACCTGTATGTGGGATCTAGCGATCGACTACGTGAGGGGGATCAGATCGGCAGGTCGAGGGAGATTGGGCTGGCTGTTCGAGAGAGATCGGACAAGGAGGAGACAGACCACACGAACGCGTTGCCGCAACTCTACTTCCGTTGCATGGCACTGCGCGTCTAGTTGTACTTAACTGTGATCCATCTCCATAGGATGTTATTGGATGTTCTGCGCATACGATTTTTTATTTTGCATGCGATGCACCTACGGCCTAACCCAATAGAAAAGATACCCGGACGGTGCAAAAGGTGCACTTCCCAAGGTTACCAAACAAATGTGCATCACGTAGCGCAGTAAAAACAGCACGTAAATGTTCCAAATGTTCCTCCAAAGATCTACTAAAAATCAATATATCATCAAAATAGACTACCACAAATCGTCCAATGAAAGCACATAAAACCTCGTTCATTAATCTCATGAAAGTGTTAGGTGTATTAGTTAAACAAAAAGGCATGACTGACCACTCATATAATCCAAACTTAGTTTTAAAAGCTGTTTTCCATTCATCTCCCAATTTCATACGAATTTGATGGTATCCACTACGCAAATCAACTTTGGAGAAAATTGTAGAGCCACTTAATTCATCAAGCATATCATCTAGTCTTGGAATAGGATGACGATAACGAATAGTAATATTATTAATGCCTCTACAATCCACACACATGCACGAAGTACCATCCTTTTTAGGAACTAGAATAATAGGAACAGCACAAGGACTAAGGGATTCACGTATATAACCTTTGTCAAGCAGCTCCTGTACTTGACGCATAATCTCCTTTGTCTCCTCGGGATTGGTATGGTAGGGCGCACGGTTGGGTAGGGATGCACCGGGAATTAAGTCAATCTGATGCTCAATCCCGCGAATAGGCCGTAATCCCGGTGGCACGTCTTGTGGAAAGACGTCAACGAACTCCTGCAAAATGTTAATGACAGCACGAGGCAAAGAGGGAGGCATGTCCTCGAATGAAAATAATACCTCTTTGCATACAAAAGCATAGCAAACAGATGTAGCAACATCCAAATCATTAATATCAGATTTAGTAGCAAGTAAACATCCACTCTTCAATTTTATTTCGGATGCAACAGTAGATGATGGTTTATTATGCTTATGGTGTTGCTCAAATTCCTGTGCTACAATCTGATTTTCACTCTTATTTTTCTCCTGTTTTGCGTTACTAGCTCTAGCAATGTCATCTTTCATAATATGTTCGGGAGACATAGGAAGCAAAGTGATATTATGATCCTTATGAACGAGAGTATACCGATTTGTCCTACCATGGTGTACAGAATTTTTATCAAACTGCCATGGTCTACCAAGTAAAACAAAACATGCTTGCATGGGTACCACATCACAATCCACATAATCAGAATATGTAACAATGCTAAAATGCACACGAACAGTACGTGTTACCTTAACCTTGCCACTATTGTTGAACCACTGGATGTAATAAGGATGAGGATGTGGTCTGGTGGTTAGAGACAGCTTCTCCACCATCTCCATGCTAGCCAAGTTATTGCAACTCCCTCCATCGATGATGACACGAACAGAACGCTCCTTCACAACTCCCTTTGTGTGGAAAAAGTTGTGCCTCTGATTTTGTTTGGCCTGTGTAACCTGCACACTGAGAACACGTTGAGCAACTAAAGTTTCATACCTGTCAGCGTAATCAGCAGCCATGTAGTGTGTTTCTGGTTCTGCATCGTCGCCATCGTGTTCTTCACTTGCAATGAGAGCCAAAGTCTCCTCATCATAATCACTAGCAGACGCATATCCACCATCCTCAATAACAATCATGACACGCTTGGAAGGGCATTCTCTCGCAAAGTGACCTCCACCCTTGCAACGACGGCATATAACCTCATGTGTTTGCCCTGTGGATGCAATAGATGAAGAAGAGCTCTATGCAGGCCCAGAAGGTGTGCTCTTCGTAGAGGGTGGAGGAGGAGCCTGTTTCCTGGTATCGCGGTTGGAGTTGGAGGTTGAAGTAGGTGGTGTTGCAGCAGGATGTGTGGAAGTAGATGAGGTACGTGGCGTCCATGATGAAGTAGTTCTCGCCATTGCCTGTCGATCCTGCACTTCACGTTCAGCTTTGCAAGCAAGATGAAATAAAGGAGTGATAGTGTTATACTCCTTATACTCCAGAATAGTCTCAATCTCTCTATTTAGTCCACCCATAAAACGTGCAAGCATAGCTTCATTCTCTTCAACAATACCACATCTAATCATACCAGTTTGTAATTCCTGATAATATTCCTCTACAGAATTTTTTCCTTGTCTTAAACGCTGCAAATTTTGAAGCAATTCACGTTGATAATAAGGTGGCACCCAACGATTGCGCATAGCAGTTTTCAAAGCAGCCCAAGTAGTTGGAATATTAGCATGGTGTATTCTACAATGTTCTGACCACCAAACACAAGCAAAACTAGTGAATGAACAAACAGCAGCAGCAACACGTCTATCCTCAGGAAATTGTAAGCATGTAAAACGTTGTTCTGTTTCTAACTCCCATGTAAGATATATATCAGGAACATATCTACCCTCAAACGTCGGAATATTCAATTTAAGTTTAGGGAGATGGTCATGATCCCGTACCTGAGGGGGTGGGGCAGCCCTACCGTTACGGTTGTAGCCATGTGGCCGACCTGGTGCGTATGGTGGTGGTCGCCCCTGAGGCTGATCGGGAGCAACCTCTCCCTCATCATCGTAATCACCATCATAATCGTCAACCTGCTCAACGACAGTAGCAGCACGAGCCACAGAAATAGCAGCAGTATCAACAGTACCAGCATGTTGGGCTTGGCCGAGAGGCACACGTCGTGCTCGTCGTTCGAAAGGAATAGGAGCTACAGCTGGTGGTGGTAGACGGGCAAGCACCTCACTGAGCTTGGCGTCCATCTTGGTGTCAAAGGTCTTCTCCAAACCATCTAGCTTCTCCATGGCCTCTCCAAAGTTGGTCACGAAGTCTTGTACCTGGTCAGCCATCATTTTCTGAAATTTATCATATAGCGCTTTGTTGGTCATGCTCTCCTAGTCGATCTCATTGTCGTGTGATCCTGGCAAGGTTAGCAAATAGGAAACACACAAGAATATGAAACCTACGGACTACTGGGACGTGGTGGTGGTGGTGGTGGTGGTGTGTCACAAATCCTTTAAGTGAATCTCAAATTCTTACCAGTTCTTACCCAGCAGCAGGCGGTGATCGGCAACCGTTATAGTCAAAACTCTCAAAGCTTGGATAGAGCGATTTCCAGGTGGTGTCAAACACACGACGTAGATGTATGTGGAGCTGGCATGGCTTATAATATGGTAGCAAAAAGGGTTTGCAATAATCAATTCAGAGATGCAAGGTTGAATAAACGCTCAACGACGGTACTGTGCTGGTCCTAGGCTAGATCCGTACTAGAGACGCGAGCCTAAAGCACCAACAAAATCACGATGCTACACGTAATCAAGGAAGAGCACACTTTGAATTTTATTTTATTTTATTTTTGTCGGCGCCTCTTTCTTTTTTTCTTTTTGCTCAAAAAATCACTACAATGGCGAGTGTCTCAAAACTCTTTCCACGTCGTATAAGCAAGATGGGCACGAAATTTTTTGGACATTTTTTTACCTGGAGCAATCCGGGGCCTGCGACAACACAAAACTTTCGACAAAAATCACTATGATAGCAAGTGTCTCAAAACGCTCCGGAGAACCTAAAATCAAGATAGGGAAAAAATATTTTTGGCCGCAAATTTTTTGGGCCAAAACGTGCTCTGCAAAGCGTGCCAGACTCTAATCAAAACGAGTTGGACTCGGATTGGTGGTGGTATATATGGACACCAATGGATAGTGGATGGTGATATCTAGCAGCGGTGATGATGGTGGTGGTATATGGCGACTATGAAGACGATGCGTTGGCGGCGTGACAACCTGTGAATAGAACTCGAAACTCTAAAGGACTAGACACTAAGACCAGCAACTCGACACGACGATGTAACCGCAAATTCAACAAAGCAAAATACTGAAAAGACTATGCAAAGGCTCACATTGGTTCGGATATGATGATCTAACCCTAATTTTTTTTGGCTTTTTCGTGGACTAAAGGTATGAAGAAACAGATGCGATCTAAACTATGAAAACTAACAAAATCTCACCGAGCAACCTGGAAATCTGATACCACTTGATAGAGGTGAAGTTGTCCCTGTCTGTTGATGAGATGGTGGCTATCGTTTTGGTGGAGTAGACTTTGACGATCCGACTACGAACGTGTGATGACGCTGCACCTTAGCAATCGCTAAACCAACTCCGAGAGGTTATTGACCACGCCGGAGCACGATCAACCTGATCACGAGGGTCTGTTTCCTGCACGCAAACGAAGAACAAGCAAGAAACTAAGATTGCAATCTGGATATTGCGAATATAAGACGAAAGCTTTATTGATGAAGTGGGGTTCTGTGATGCCTTTGTCTGGTCATGGAACACAAACGAAGAACGCGAAGTTGCAGCTATGGCGAACTTATAATCTAAACAAAAACCCAACCCTAAAACAACGCCCTAAGTGATGAGGACATCCCTAGTAATGCTACACCCACAACTCCGACTGCTATACATACATGACCAATTACTAGAGCTCGCGCACATCAATTGAATTACCATGTACTTTCGTTTCTTGCAAATCCTTCTAATGTTCATGAACATATGATGCTGCCTGAATTAGATACTTTTGTTTTACTTGTGAATGAAGGACCTGGCATGGACAAGAAGGATGACCATTGGAGCGGGATCAAGCATGGGGAAGAAGGTGCGCGCGCGGGAAAGAACAATGGAGCTTCCAATGATGATTTTCTCTCTTTGAAGCCACCATAATGGGAGCAAGAAGCCTTGGACGAAATATGCATCATGTCACTTTATAAAATTCGTCCCTAGGCTAATATAGGTGTTGCGCCACCTTATTTTTGGGCCAGGCCCATGTAATTTCGAAATACCATATTATAGGCTATTTTTAGAGTCCGTATGTATGGGGAAACTGAGTTAGGGTCGGTTTCGGACCCCTCCTCCAAGGGGCCACGAAATTCCCCTCTATTCCCCCATATATACAGCCCTTAGGACGTCGTTTTAGGTTTGGGGGTTTTGTTTAGATTATAAGTTAGCCATAGCTGCAACTTCGCGTTCTTCGTTTGTGTTCCACGACCAGACAAAGGCGTCACAGAACCCCACTTCATCAATAAAGCTTTCCTCTTATATTCGCAATATCCAGATTGCAATCTTAGTTTCTTGCTTGTTCTTCGTTTGCGTGCAGGAAACAGACCCTCGTGGTCAGGTTGATCGTGCTCCGGCGTGGTCAATAACCTCTCGAAGTTGGTTTAGCGATTGCTAAGGCGCAGCGTCATCACACGTTCGTAGTCGGATCGTCAAAGTCTACTCCACCAAAACGATAGCCACCATCTCATCGAAAGACAGGGACAACTTCGCCTCTATCAAGTGGTATCAGATTTCCAGGTTGCTCGGTGAGATTTTGTCAGTTTTCGTAGTTTAGATCGCATCTGTTTCTTCATACCTTTAGTCCACGAAAAAGCCAAAAAAAGATTAGGGTTAGATCATCATATCCGAACCAATCTGAGCCTTTGCATAGTCTTTTCAGTATTTTGCTTTGTTGAATTTGCGGTTACATCGTCGTGTCGAGTTGCTGGTCTTAGTGTCTAGTCCTTTAGAGTTTCGAGTTCTATCCACAGGTTGTCACATCGCCACCGCATCCTCTTCATAGTTAACATATACCACCACCATCATCACCAATGCCATATATCACCACCCACCATCACTATCCATTGGTGTCCATATGCACCACCACAAATCCGCCACCAATCCGAGTCCAGCTCGTTTTAGGTTTAGTTTCGAGATCCTTTTGATTTCGGATTCGTGTTTTGCTACCCGCATAGGTGTTAGAAAAAAAAGTCTGGCACGCTTTGCAGAGCACGTTTTGGCCCAAAAAAATTCGGCTGAATTTTTTTTTCCTATCTTGGTTTTAGGTTCTTCGGAGCGTTTTGAGACACTTGCTATCATAGTGATTTTTGTCGAAATTTTTCGTCGTCGCAGCCCCCGAATTGCTCCAAAAAAAGAAAAAAAATAGTCCAACAAATTTCGTGCCCATCTTGCTTATGACGAGTTTTGAGACACACGCCATTAGAGTGATTTTTTGAGCAAAAAAAAAGAGGGCAAAAAAATCAAAAAAAAATCAGAGTGTGTTTTCCCCTTGATTTCGTGTAGCGTCGTGATTTTGTTGGTGTTTTAGGCTCGCGTCTCTAGAACGGTTTAGCCTAGGACCAGCACAGTACCGTCGTTGAGTGTTTATTCAACCTTGCATCTCTAAATTGATTATTGCTAACCCTTTTTGCTACCATATTATAAGCCATCCCAGCTCCACATACATCTACGTCGTGTGGTTGACACCACCTAGCAATCGCTCTATCCAAGAATTGAGAGTTTGACTACAACGGTTGCCGATCACCGCCTGCTGCTGGGTAAGAACTGGTAAGCATTTGAGATTCGCTTAAAGGATTTGTGACACACCACCACCACCACCACCACCATGTCCCAGTAGTCTGTAGGTTCTGATATAGGCGAAGTTGTCCCTGTCTTTCGATGAGATGGTGGCTATCGTTTTTGGTGGAGTAGACTTTGACGATCCGACTACGAACGTGTGAGACGTCGCGCCTTAGCAATCGCTAAACCAACTCTGAGAGGTTATTGACCACGCCGGAGCACGATCAACCTGACCACGAGGGTCTATTTCCTGCACGCAAACGAAGAACAAGCAAGAAACTAAGATTGCAATCTGGATATTGCGAATATAAGAGGAAAGCTTTATTGATGAAGTGGGGTTCTGTGACGCCTTTGTCTGGTCGCGGAACACAAACGAAGAACGCGAAGTTGCTGCTATGGCGAACTTGTAATCTAAACAAAACCCAAACCTAAAACGAAGCCCTAAGGGCTGTATATATGGGGGAATAGAAGGGAATTTCGTGGCCCCTTGGAGGAGGGGTCCGAAACCGACCCTAAGTCAGTTTCCCCATACATACGGACTCTAAAAACAGCCTACAATATGGTATTTCGAAATTACATGGGCCTGGCCCAAAATTAAGGTGGCGCAGCACCTATATTAGCCTATGGACGAATTTTATAAAGTGGCATCATGCATATTTCGTCCAAAGCTTCCCACTCCCATTATGGTGGCTTCAATGTGCGAAAATCATCACTGGAAGCTCCAATGTTCTTCCCCGCGCGCGCACCTTCTCCTCCATGCTTGATCCCGCTCCAATGGTCATCCTTCTTATCCATGATAGGTCCTTCATTCATAAGTAAAACAAAAGTATCTAATTTAGGCAGCATCGTATGTTCATGAATATTAGAAGGATTTCCAAGAAACGAAAGTACCTGGTAATTCAATTGACGTGCGCGAGCTCTAGTAATTGGTCCTGTATGTATAGCAGTCGGGGTGGGTGTAACATTAGTAGGGATGTCCTCATCATCCTCCCCTTCTTGAACTGACGTCGTCCTCGACGGAAGCTCATCTTCCTCACCCAAATAAGGCTTCAAATCTGCAATGTTAAAAGTGGGGCTAACCCCAAACTCTGCAGGCAGCTCAAGTTTATATGCATTATCATTTACTTTCTCTAACACCTTAAAAGGACCATCAGCACGTGGCATTAGCTTTGACTTGCGCAAATCAGGAAATCTATCCTTACGCAAATGTAACCAAACAAGATCTCCAGGTGCAAAGACAACATGTTTTCTACCCTTATCTCCAGCAAGTTTGTATTTAGCATTCATACGCTCAATGTTTTCCTTAGTTAACTCATGAATCTTTAATATCAATTCAGCACGTTCTTTAGCATCAAAATTAACCTTCTCCGAAGACGGAAGAGGCAACAAATCAATAGGTGCACGAGGTAAGAAACCATACACAACTTCAAAAGGGCACATCTTAGTGGTAGAATGTAGCGAACGATTATAAGCAAATTCAATATGAGGCAAGCATTCTTCCCACATTTTCAGGTTATTCTTCAAAACAGCCCTAAGCATAGTAGACAATGATCTATTGACTACTTCAGTTTGGCCATCAGTTTGGGGGTGACATGTAGTACTAAAAAGCAGTTTAGTCCCCAACTTAGCCCATAAACATCTCCAAAAGTGGCTAAGAAATTTAGCATCACGATCGGAAACAATTGTATTTGGCACACCATGCAACCGAATAATTTCACGAAAGAACAAATCAGCAACATGAGCAGCATCATCACTTTTATGACATGGTATAAAGTGTGCCATTTTAGAAAATCTATCCACGACAACAAATATGCTATCCCTCCCCTTCTTTGTTCGAGGTAAACCTAAAACAAAGTCCATAGATATATCCTCCCAAGGAACACTAGGTACAGGTAAAGGCATATATAAACCATGAGGATTGAGTCGTGACTTAGCTTTTTGACATGTAGTGCAGCGAGCAACAAAACGCTCAACATCCCGTCTCATCTTTGGCCAAAAGAAATGTGTAGCAAGTACGTCCTCCGTCTTCTTCACGCCAAAGTGTCCCATTAATCCTCCTCCGTGCGCCTCCTGTAACAACAAAAGACGAACGGAACTAGCTGGAATGCATAGCTTGTTAGCACGAAACACAAATCCATTATTAATAACGAACTTGTTCCATGTTCTCCCTTCTTTACAATTCTGCAACACGTCTCTAAATTCAGCATCATGCACATATTGATCTTTGATGGTTTCCAAACCAAATATTTTAAAGTCAAGTTGTGAAAGCATAGTATAACGACGAGACAAAGCATCAGCAATAACATTGTCTTTACCCTTCTTGTGTTTAATGACATAAGGGAAAGTCTCAATGAATTCAACCCATTTAGCATGTCTACGGTTCAGTTTTGCTTGACTTTTAATATGTTTCAAAGATTCATGATCAGAATGTATAACAAATTCTTTGGGCCATAAATAATGTTGCCATGTTTCCAAAGTCCGAACAAGAGCATATAATTCCTTATCATAAGTAGAATAATTCAGACTAGGCCCACTTAATTTTTCAGAAAAGTACGCAACAGGTTTACCATCTTGTAGTAACACACCTCCTAACCCAATTCCACTAGCATCACATTCAAGCTCGAAAGTCTTATTAAAATCAGGAAGTTGGAGTAAAGGAGCATGTGTTAACTTATCTTTCAAGACCGTGAAGGCTTCTTCCTGTGCGGTACCCCAAGAAAAAGGCACGTCCTTCTTTGTAAGCTCATTGAGAGGCGCAGCAATGGTGCTGAAATTTCTCACAAAACGCCTATAGAAACCAGCGAGGCCAAGAAAACTCCTTACTTGTGTGACCGTTTTGGGCTGCGGCCAACTCTCAATAGCTTCGATCTTGGCTGTATCAACTTCAATTCCCTGTGGAGTAACAACATAGCCAAGAAAAGATACTCGGTCGGTGCAAAAGGTGCACTTCCCAAGGTTACCAAACAAACGTGCATCACGTAGCGCAGTAAAAACAGCACGTAAATGTTCCAAATGTTCCTCCAAAGATCTACTAAAAATCAATATATCATCAAAATAGACTACCACAAATCGTCCAATGAAAGCACGTAAAACCTCGTTCATTAATCTCATGAAAGTGCTAGGTGCATTAGTTAACCCAAAAGGCATGACTAGCCACTCATATAATCCAAACTTAGTTTTAAATGCTGTTTTCCATTCATCGCCCAATTTCATACGAATTTGATGGTATCCACTACGCAAATCAACTTTGGAGAAAATTGTAGAGCCACTTAATTCATCAAGCATATCATCTAGTCTAGGAATAGGATGACGATAACGAATAGTAATATTATTAATGCCTCTACAATCCACACACATGCGCGATGTACCATCCTTTTTAGGCACTAGAATAATAGGAACAGCACAAGGACTAAGGGATTCACGTATATAACCTTTGTCAAGCAGCTCCTGTACTTGACGCATAATCTCCTTTGTCTCCTCTGGATTGGTACGGTAGGGCGCACGGTTGGGTAGGGATGCACCGGGAATTAAGTCAATCTGATGCTCAATCCCGCGAATAGGCGGTAATCCCGGTGGCACGTCTTGTGGAAAGACGTCAGCGAACTCCTGCAAAATGTTAATGACAGTAGGAGGCAAAGAGGGAGGCATGTCCTCGAATGAAAATAATACCTCTTTACATACAAAAGCATAGCAAACATATGTAGCAACATCCAAATCATTAATATCAGATTTAGTAGCAAGTAAACATCCACTCTTCAATTTTATTTCAGATGCAACAGTAGATGATGGTTTATTATGCTTATGGTGTTGCTCAAATTCCTGTGCTACAATCTGATTTTCACTCTTATTTTTCTCCTGTTTTGCTTTACTAGCTCTAGCAATGTCATCTTTCATAATATGTTCGGGAGACATAGGAAGCAAAGTGATATTATGATCCTTATGAACAAGAGTATACTGATTTGTCCTACCATGGTGTACAGAATTTTTATCAAACTGCCATGGTCTACCAAGTAAAACAGAACATGCTTGCATGGGTACCACATCACAATCCACATAATCAGAATATGTAGCAATGCTAAAATGCACACGAACAGTACGTGTTACCTTAACCTTGCCACTATTGTTGAACCATTGGATGTAATAAGGATGAGGATGTGGTCTGGTGGATAGAGACAGCTTCTCCACCATCTCCATGCTAGCCAAGTTATTGCAACTCCCTCCATCGATGATGATGCGAACAGAACGCTCTTTCACAACTCCCTTTGTGTGGAACAAGTTGTGCCTCTGATTTTGCTCAGCGTGTGTAACCTGCACACTGAGAACACGTTGAGCAACTAAACTTTCATACCTGTCAGCGTAATCAGCAGCCATGTATTGTGTTTCTGGTTCTGCATCCTCGCCACCCTGTTCGTCACTTGCAATAAGTGCCAAAGTCTCCTCATCATAATCACTAGCGGACGCATATCCACCATCCTGAGTAACAATCATTACACGCTTGGAAGGGCATTCTCTCGCATAGTGACCTCCACCCTTGCAACGACGACATATAACCTCATGTGTTTGCCCTGTGGATGCAATAGATGAAGAAGAACTCTGTGCAGGCCCAAAAGGTGTGCTCTTCGTAGAGGGTGCAGTAGGAGCCTGTTGCCTGGTATCGCGATTAGAGTTGGAGGTTGAAGGAGGTGGTGTTGCAGCAGGACGTGCGGAAGCAGAGGAGGTACGTGGCGTCCATGATGAAGTACGGCCTGCAAAATTAGTAGTTCTCGCCATTGCCTGTCGATCCTGCACTTCACGTTCAGCTTTGCAAGCAAGATGAAATAAACGAGTGATAGTGTTATACTCCTTATACTCTAGAATAGTCTGAATCTCTCTATTTAATCCACCCATAAAACGTGCAAGCATAGCTTCATTCTCCTCAACAATACCACATCTAATCATACCAGTTTGTAATTCCTGATAATATTCTTCTACAGAATTTTTTCCTTGTCTTAAACGCTGCAAATTTTGAAGCAATTCACGTTGATAATAAGGTGGCACCCAACGATTTCGCATAGCAGTTTTCAAAGCAGCCCAAGTAGTTGGAATATTATTAGGGTGTATTCTACAATGTTCTGACCACCAAACACAAGCAAAACTAGTGAATGAACAAACAGCAGCAGCAACACGTCGATCCTCTGGAAATTGTAAGCATGTAAAACGTTGTTCTGTTTCTAACTCCCATGTAAGATATATATCAGGAACATATCTACCCTCAAACGTCGGAATATTCAATTTAAGTTTAGGGAGATGGTCATGATCCCGTACCTGCGGGGGTGGTGCAGCCCTACCGTTACGGTTGTAGCCATGTGGTCGACCTGGTGCGTATGGTGGTGGTTGCCCATGGGGCGGATCTGGAGCAACCTCTCCCTCATCATCGAAATCACCATCATAATCTTCAACCTGCTCAACGACAGTAGCCGCACGAGCCACCGAAGTAGCAGCAGTATCAACAGTACCAGGATGTTGGGCGTGGCCGAGAGGCACACGTCGCGCTCGTCGTTCGAAAGGAATAGGAACTGCAGCTGGTGGAGGTAGACGGGCAAGCACCTCATTGAACTTGGCGTCCATCTTGGAGTCGAATGTCTTCTCCAAACCATCTAGCTTCTCCATGGCAACTCCAAAGTTGTTCACGAAGTCCTGTACCTGCTCAGCCATCATTTGCTGAAATTTATCATAGAGCGCTTTGTTGGTCATGCTCTCCCAGTCGATCTCGTCATTGTGTGATCCTGGCATGGTTAGCAGAAATAGGAAACACACAATATGAAGCCTACAGACTGCTGGGACGTGGTGGTGGTGGTGGTGTGACACAAATCCTTTAAGCGAATCTCAATTTCTTACCAGTTCTTACCCAGTAGCAGGCGGTGATCGGCAACCGTTGTAGCCAAAACTCTCAAAGCTTGGATAGAGCGATTGCCAGGTGGTGTCAAGCACACAGCGTAGGAGTATGTGGAGCTGGGATGGCTTATATTATGGTAGCAAAAAGGGTCAGCAATAATCAATTCAGAGATGCAAGGTTGAATAAACGCTCAACGACGGTACTGTGCTGGTCCTAGGCTAGACCGTGCTAGAGACGCGAGCCTAAAACACCAACAAAAACACGACGATACACCTAAGCAAGGGAAAAGCACAATCGGATTTATTTTTTTTCCGGCGCCTCTTTTTTTTTTTTTTTTTTCGGCGCCTCTTTTTTTTTTTTTTCAAAAACTCACTACAATGGCGAGTGTCTCGAAACTCTTGCCACGTCGTATAAGCAAGATGGGCACGAATTTTTCTTTTGGACTATTTTTTTTTTTTCTGGAGCAATCCGGGGGCTGCGACGACCCAAAAATTTCGACAAAAATCACTATGATAGCAAGTGTCTCAAAACGCTCCGGGGAACCTAAAATCAAGATAGGGAAAAAATATTTTCAGCCGAAATTTTTTTGGGCCAAAACGTGCTCTGCAAAGCGTGCCAGACTCGAAACTAAACACGGATCCGAAATCAAAAGGATCTCGAAACTAAACCTAAAACGAACTGGACTTGGATTGGTGGAGGATTTGTGGTGGTATATATGGACACCAATGGAGAGTGATGATGGATGATGAGATATGGCAGCGGCGATGATGGTGGTGGTATATGGCAACTATGAAGATGATGCGGTGGCGGCGTGACAACCTGTGAAAAGAACTCGAAACTCTAAAGGACTAGACACTAAGACCAGCAACTCGACACAACGATGTAACCGCCAATTCAACAAAGCAAAATACTGAAAAGACTATGCAAAGGCTCAGATTGGTTCGGATATGATGATCTAACCCTAATTTTTTTTTGGCTTTTTCGTGGACTAAAGGTATGAAGAACAGATGCGATCTAAACTACGAAAACTGGTAAAATCTCACCGAGCAACCTGGAACTCTGATACCACTTGATATAGGCGAAGTTGTCCCTGTCTTTCGATGAGATGGTGGCTATCGTTTTTGGTGGAGTAGACTTTGACGATCCGACTACGAACGTGTGAGACGTCGCGCCTTAGCAATCGCTAAACCAACTCTGAGAGGTTATTGACCACGCCGGAGCACGATCAACCTGACCACGAGGGTCTATTTCCTGCACGCAAACGAAGAACAAGCAAGAAACTAAGATTGCAATCTGGATATTGCGAATATAAGAGGAAAGCTTTATTGATGAAGTGGGGTTCTGTGACGCCTTTGTCTGGTCGCGGAACACAAACGAAGAACGCGAAGTTGCTGCTATGGCGAACTTGTAATCTAAACAAAACCCAAACCTAAAACGAAGCCCTAAGGGCTGTATATATGGGGGAATAGAAGGGAATTTCGTGGCCCCTTGGAGGAGGGGTCCGAAACCGACCCTAAGTCAGTTTCCCCATACATACGGACTCTAAAAACAGCCTACAATATGGTATTTCGAAATTACATGGGCCTGGCCCAAAATTAAGGTGGCGCAGCACCTATATTAGCCTATGGACGAATTTTATAAAGTGGCATCATGCATATTTCGTCCAAAGCTTCCCACTCCCATTATGGTGGCTTCAATGTGCGAAAATCATCACTGGAAGCTCCAATGTTCTTCCCCGCGCGCGCACCTTCTCCTCCATGCTTGATCCCGCTCCAATGGTCATCCTTCTTATCCATGATAGGTCCTTCATTCATAAGTAAAACAAAAGTATCTAATTTAGGCAGCATCGTATGTTCATGAATATTAGAAGGATTTCCAAGAAACGAAAGTACCTGGTAATTCAATTGACGTGCGCGAGCTCTAGTAATTGGTCCTGTATGTATAGCAGTCGGGGTGGGTGTAACATTAGTAGGGATGTCCTCATCAGGTTCCATATTCTTGTGTGTTTCCTATTTCTGCTAACCATGTTAGGATCACACGACGATGGGAGCGACTGGGAAAGCATGACCAACAAAGCGCTCTATGATAAATTTTAGCAAATGATGGCTGACCAGGTACAAGACTTCGTGACCAACTTTGGAGACGCCATGGAGAAGCTCGATGGTTTGGAGAAGACATTCGACACCAAGATGGACGCCAAGTTCAATGAGGTGCTTGTCCGTCTACAACCACCAGTTGCAGTTCCTATCCCTTTCGAACGACGAGCGCGACGTGTGTCTCTCAGCCAAGGCCAATATACTGGTACTGTTGATACTGCTGCTACTTTTGTGGCTCCTGCTGCTACTTTCATTGAGCAGGTTGAAGATTATGGTGGTGACTACGATGATGAGGGAGAGGTTGCTCCAGATCAGCCTCAGGGGCAACCACGATACGCACCAGGTCGACCACATGGCTACAACCGTAACGGTAGGGCTGCACCACCCCTCAGGTACGGGATCATGACCATCTCCCTAAACTTAAATTGGATATTCCGACGTTTGAGGGTAGATATGTTCCTGATATATATCTTACATGGGAGTTAGAAACAGAACAACGTTTTACATGCTTACAATTTCCCGAGGATAGACGTGTTGCTGCTGCTGTTTGTTCATTCACTAGTTTTGCTTGTGTTTGGTGGTCAGAACATTGTAGAATACACCATGCTAATATTCCAACTACTTGGGCTACTTTGAAAACTACTATGCGTAATCGTTGGGTGCCACCTTTTTATCAACGTGAATTGCTTCAAAATTTGCAGCGTTTAAGACAAGGAAAAAAATCTGTAGAAGAATATTATCAGGAATTACAAATTGGCATGATTAGATGTGGTATTGTTGAGGAGAATGAAGCTATGCTTGCACGTTTTATGGGTGGATTAAATAGAGAGATTCAGACTATTCTAGAGTATAAGGAGTATAACACTATCACTCGTTTATTTCATCTTGCTTGCAAAGCTAAACATGAAGTGCAGGATCGACAGGCAACGGCGAGAACTACTTTTTTTTGCAGGTCGCACTTCATCATGGATGCCACGTAGGTCCTCTACTTCCGCACGTCCAGCTGCAACACCACCTACTTCCACCTCCAACTCCAACCGCGATACCAGGAAACAAGCTCCTACTCCACCCTCTGCGAAGAGCACACCTTCTGGGCCTGCACAGAGCTCTTCTTCATCTATTGCATCTACAGGGCAAACACATGAGGTTATATGCCGCCGTTGCAAGGGTGGAGGTCACTTTGCGAGAGAATGCCCTTCCATGCATGTAATGATTGTTACTGAGGATGGTGGATATGCGTCCGCTAGTGATTATGGTGAGGAGACTTTGGCTCTCATTGCAAGTGAAGAACAGGGTGGCGAGGATGCAGAACCAGAGACACACTACATGGCTGCTGATTACGCTGACAGGTATGAAAGTTTAGTTGCTCAACGTGTTCTCAGTGTACAGGTTACACATGCTGAGCAAAATCAGAGGAACAACTTGTTCCACACAAAGGGAGTTGTGAAGGAGCGTTCTGTTCTCGTCATCATCGATGGAGGGAGTTGCAATAACTTGGCTAGCATGGAGATGGTGGAGAAGCTGTCTCTAACCACCAGACCACATCCTCATCCTTATTACATCCAATGGTTCAACAATAGTGGCAAGGTTAAGGTAACACATACTATTCGTGTGCATTTTAGCATTGCTACATATTCTGATTACGTGGATTGTGATGTGGTACCCATGCAAGCATGTTCTGTTCTACTTGGCGGGCCATGGCAGTTTGATAAAAATTCTGTACACCATGGTAGTACAAATCAGTATACTTTTGTTCATAAGGATCAAAATATCACTTTGCTTCCTATGTCTTCGGAACATATTATGAAAGATGACATTGCTAGAGCTAGTAAAGCAAAACAGGAGAAAAATAAGAGTGAAACTCAGATTGTAGCACAGGAATTTGAGCAACACCATAATCTAGTGTTGCATCCAAACTAAAATTGAAGAGTGGATGTTTACTTGCTACTAAATCTGATATTAATGATTTGGATGTTGCTACATCTGTTTGATATGCTTTTGTATGCAAAGAGGTATTATTTTCATTCGAGGACATGCCTCCCTCTTTGCCTCCTGCTGTCATTAACATTTTGCAGGAGTTCGCTGACGTCTTCCCACAAGACGTGCCAACAGGATTACCACCTATTCACGGGATTGAGCATCAGATTGACTTAATTCCCGGTGCATCCCTACCCAACCGTGCGCCATACCATACAAATCCAGCGGAGACAAAGGAGATTATTCGTCAAGTACAGGAGCTGCTTGACAAAGGTTATATACATGAATCCCTTAGTCCTTGTGCTTTTCCTATTATTCTAGTGCCTAAAAAGGATGGTACATCGCGCATGTGTGTGGATTGTAGAGGCATTAATAATATTACTATTCATTATCGTCATCCTATCCCTAGACTAGATGATATGCTTGATGAATTAACTGGTTCTACAATTTTCTCCAAAGTTGATTTGCGTAGTGGATACCATCAAATTCGTATGAAATTGGGAGATGAATGGAAAACAACGTTTAAAACTAAGTCTGGATTATATGAGTGGTTATTCATGCCTTTTGGGTTAACTAATGCACCTAGCACTTTCATGAGATTAATGAACAAGGTTTTACGTGCTTTCATTGGACGATTTGTGGTAGTCTATTTTGATGATATATTGATCTTCAGTAGATCTTTGGAGGAGCATTTCAAACATCTACGTGCTATTTTTATTGCTCTACGTGATGCACGTTTGTTTGGTAACCTTGGGAAGTGCACCTTTTGTACCGACCGAGTATCTTTTCTTGGCTATGTTGTTACTCCACAGGGAATTAAAGTTGATAAAGCCAAGACTGAAGCTATTGAGAGTTGGCCGCAGCCCAAAACGGTCACACAAGTGAGGAGTTTTCTTTGCCTCGCTGGTTTCTATAGGCGTTTTGTGAGAGATTTCAGCACCATTATTGCGCCTCTCAGTGAGCTTACAAAGAAGGACGTGCCTTTTTCTTGGGGTACCGCACAGGAAGAAGCCTTCACGGTCTTGAAAGATAAGTTAACACATGCTCCTTTACTCCAACTTCCTGATTTTAATAAGACTTTCGAGCTTGAATGTGATGCTAGTGGAATTGGGTTAGGAGGTGTGTTATTACAAGATGGTAAACCTGTTGCGTACTTTTCTGAAAAAATGAGTGGGCCTAGTTTGAATTTTTCTACTTATGATAAGGAATTATATGCTCTTGTTCGGACTTTGGAAACATGGCAACATTATTTATAGCCCAAAGAATTTGTTATACATTCTGATCATGAATCTTTGAAACATATTAAAAGTCAAGCAAAACTTAACCGTAGACATGCTAAATGGGTTGAATTCATTGAGACTTTTCCTTGTGTCATTAAACTCAAGAAGGGTAAAGAAAATGTTATTGCTGATGCATTGTCTCGTCGTTATACTATGCTTTCACAACTTGACTTTAAATTATTTGGTTTGGAGACCATCAAAGATCAATATGTGCATGATGCTAAATTTAGAGATGTGTTGCAGCACTGTAAAGAAGGGAGAACATGGAACAAGTTCGTTATTAATGATGGATTCGTGTTTCGTGCTAACAAGCTATGCATTCCAACTAGCTCCGTTCGTCTTTTGTTGTTACAGGAGGCACGCGGAGGAGGATTAATGGGACACTTTGGCGTGAAGAACACAGAGGACATACTTTCTACACATTTCTTTTGGCCAAAGATGAGACGGGATGTTGAGCGTTTTGTTGCTCGCTGCACTACTTGTCAAAAAGCTAAGTCACGACTCAATCCTCATGGTTTATATATGCCTTTGCCTGTACCTAGTGTTCCTTGGGAGGATATATCTATGGACTTTGCTTTAGGTTTACCTCGAACTAAGAAGGGGAGGGATAGCATATTTGTTGTCATGGATAGATTTTCCAAAATGGCACACTTTATACCATGTCATAAAAGTGATGCTGCTGCTCATGTTGCTGATTTGTTCTTTCGTGAAATTATTCGGTTGCATGGTGTGCCAAATACAATTGTTTCAGATCGTGATGCTAAATTTCTTAGCCACTTTTGGAGATGTTTATGGGCTAAGTTGGGGACTAAACTAGTTTTTAGTACTACATGGCATCCCCAAACTGATGGCCAAACTGAAGTAGTCAATAGATCATTGTCTACTATGCTTAGGGCTATTTTGAAGAATAACCTGAAAATGTGGGAAGAATGCTTGCCTCATATTGAATTTGCTTATAATCGTTCGCTACATTCTACCACTAAGATGTGCCCTTTTGAAGTTGTGTATGGTTTCTTACCTCGTGCACCTATTGATTTGTTGCCTCTTCCATCTTCGGAGAAGGTTAATTTTGATGCTAAAGAACGTGTTGAATTGATATTAAAGATGCATGAGTTAATGAAGGAAAACATTGAGTGTATGAATGCTAAATACAAAATTGCTGGAGATAAGGGTAGAAAACATGTTGTCTTTTCACCTGGAGATCTTGTTTGGTTACATTTGCGTAAGGATAGATTTCCTGATTTGCGCAAGTCAAAGCTAATGCCACGTGCTGATTGTCCTTTTAAGGTGTTAGAGAAAATAAATGATAATGCATATAAAAGTGAGCTACCTCTACAGTTTGGGGTTAGCCCCACTTTTAACATTGCAGATTTGAAGCCTTATTTGTGATGAGGACATCCCTACTAATGTTACACCCACCCCGACTGCTATACATACAGGACCAATTACTAGAGCTCGCGCACGTCAATTGAATTACCAGGTACTTTCGTTTCTTGGAAATCCTTCTAATATTCATGAACATATGATGCTGCCTAAATTGGATACTTTTGTTTTACTTATGAATGAAGGACCTAGCATGGATAAGAAGGATGACCATTGGAGCGGGATCAAGCATGGAGGAGAAGGTGCGCGTGCGGGGAAGAACAATGGAGCTTCCAGTGATGATTTTCGCACATTGAAGCCACCATAATGGGAGCGGGAAGCCTTGGACGAAATATGCATGATGCCACTTTATAAAATTCGTCCATAGGCTAATATAGGTGCTGCGCCACCTTATTTTTGGGCCAGGCCCATGTAATTTCGAAATACCATATTTTAGGCTGTTTTTAGAGTCCGTATATATGGGGAAACTGACTTAGGGTCGGTTTCGGACCCCTCCTCCAAGGGGCCACGAAATTCCCTTCTATTCCCCCATATATACAGCCCTTAGGGCTTCGTTTTAGGGTGGGTTTTGTTTAGATTACAAGTTTGCCATAGCAGCAACTTCGCGTTCTTCGTTTGTGTTCCACGACCAGACAAAGGCGTCACAGAACCCCACTTCATCAATAAAGCTTTCCTCTCATATTCGCAATATCCAGATTGCAATCTTAGTTTCTTGCTTGTTCTTCGTTTGCCTGCAGGAAACAGACCCTCGTGGTCAGGTTGATCGTGCTCCGGCGTGGTCAATAACCTCTCGGAGTTGGTTTAGCGATTGCTAAGGCACGGCGTCATCACACGTTCGTAGTCGGATCGTCAAAGTCTACTCCACCAAAAACGATAGCCACCATCTCATCGAAAGACAGGGACAACTTCGCCTCTATCAAGTGGTATCAGATTTCCAGGTTGCTCGGTGAGATTTTACCAGTTTTCGTAGTTTAGATCGCATCTGTTCTTCATACCTTTAGTCCACGAAAAAGCCACAAAAAAAAATTAGGGTTAGATCATCATATCCGAACCAATCTGAGCCTTTGCATAGTCTTTTCAGTATTTTGCTTTGTTGAATTGGCAGTTACATCGTCGTGTCGAGTTGCTGGTCTTAGTGTCTAGTCCTTTAGAGTTTCGAGTTCTTTTCACAGGTTGTCACGCCGCCACCGCATCGTCTTCATAGTTGCCATATACCACCACCATCATCGCCGCTGCCATATCTCATCATCCATCATCACTATCCATCGGTGTCCATATATACCACCACAAATCCTCCACCAATCCAAGTCCAGTTCGTTTTAGGTTTAGTTTCGAGATCCTTTTGATTTCGGATCCGTGTTTTGCTACCTGCGCAGGTGTCGAAAAAAAAAAAAGAGTCTGGCACGCTTTGCAGAGCACGTTTTGGCCCAAAAATATTTCGGCCGAAAATATTTTTTCCCTATCTTGATTTTAGGTTCCCCGGAGCGTTTTGAGACACTTGCTATCATAGTGATTTTTGTCGAAATTTTTGGGTCGTCGCAGCCCCGGATTGCTCCAGAAAAAAAAAATAGTCCAAAAGAAAAATTCGTGCCCATCTTGCTTATACGACGTGGCAAGAGTTTTGAGACACTCGCCATTGTAGTGAGTTTTTGAAAAAAAAAAGAGGCGCCGAAAAAAAAACGAAAAAAAAATCCGAGTGTGCTTTTCCCTTGCTTACGTGTATCGTCGTGTTTTTGTTGGTGTTTTAGGCTCGCGTCTCTAGCACGGTCTAGCCTAGGACCAGCACAGTACCGTCGTTGAGCGTTTATTCAACCTTGCATCTCTGAATTGATTATTGCTGACCCTTTTTGCTACCATATTATAAGCCATCCCAGCTCCACATACTTCTACGCCGTGTGCTTGACACCACCTGGCAATCGCTCTATCCAAGCTTTGAGAGTTTTGGCTACAACGGTTGCCGATCACCGCCTGCTACTGGGTAAGAACTGGTAAGAAATTGAGATTCGCTTAAAGGATTTGTGCCACACCACCACCACCACCACGTCCCAGCAGTCTGTAGGTTTCATATTGTGTGTTTCCTATTTCTGCTAACCATGCCAGGATCACACGATGACGAGATCGATTGGGAGAGCATGACCAACAAAGCGCTCTATGATAAATTTCAGCAAATGATGGCTGAGCAGGTACAGGACTTCGTGAACAACTTTGGAGTGGCCATAGAGAAGCTAGATGGTTTGGAGAAGACATTCGACACCAAGATGGACGCCAAGTTCAATGAGGTGCTTGCCCGTCTACCTCCACCAGCTGCAGTTCCTATTCCTTTCGAACGACGAGCGCGACGTGTGCCTCTCGGCCACGCCCAACATCCTGGTACTGTTGATACTGCTGCTACTTCGGTGGCTCGTGCGGCTACTGTCGTTGAGCAGGTTGAAGATTATGATGGTGATTTCGATGATGAGGGAGAGGTTGCTCCAGATCCGCCCCAGGGGCAACCACCACCATACGCACCAGGTCGACCACATGGCTACAACCGTAACGGTAGGGCTGCACCACCCCCGCAGGTACGGGATCATGACCATCTCCCTAAACTTAACTTGAATATTCCGACGTTTGAGGGTAGATATGTTCCTGATATATATCTTACATGGGAGTTAGAAACAGAACAACGTTTTACATGCTTACAATTTCCAGAGGATCGACGTGTTGCTGCTGTTGTTTGTTCATTCACTAGTTTTGCTTGTGTTTGGTGGTCAGAACATTGTAGAATACACCCTGATAATATTCCAACTACTTGGGCTGCTTTGAAAACTGCTATGCGAAATCGTTGGGTGCCACCTTATTATCAACGTGAATTGCTTCAAAATTTGCAGCATTTAAGACAAGGAAAAAATTCTGTAGAAGAATATTATCAGGAATTACAAACTGGTATGATTAGATGTGGTATTGTTGAGGAGAATGAAGCTATGCTTGCACGTTTTATGGGTGGATTAAATAGAGAGATTCAGACTATTCTAGAGTATAAGGAGTATAACACTATCACTCGTTTATTTCATCTTGCTTGCAAAGCTGAACGTGAAGTGCAGGATCGACAGGCAATGGCGAGAACTACTAATTTTGCAGGCCGTACTTCATCATGGACGCCACGTACCTCCTCTGCTTCCGCACGTCCTGCTGCAACACCACCTCCTTCAACCTCCAACTCTAATCGCGATACCAGGAAACAGGCTCCTACTGCACCCTCTGCGAAGAGCACACCTTTTGGGCCTGCACAGAGTTCTTCTTCATCTATTGCATCCACAGGGCAAACACATGAGGTTATATGTCGTCGTTGCAAGGGTGGAGGTCACTATGCGAGAGAATGCCCTTCCAAGCGTGTAATGATTGTTACTGAGGATGGTGGATATGCGTCCGCTAGTGATTATGATGAGGAGACTTTGGCACTTATTGCAAGTGACGAACAGGGTGGCGAGGATGCAGAACCAGAAACACAATACATGGCTGCTGATTACGCTGACAGGTATGAAAGTTTAGTTGCTCAACGTGTTCTCAGTGTGCAGGTTACACACGCTGAGCAAAATCAGAGGCACAACTTGTTCCACACAAAGGGAGTTGTGAAAGAGCGTTCTGTTCGCATCATCATCGATGGAGGGAGTTGCAATAACTTGGCTAGCATGGAGATGGTGGAGAAGCTGTCTCTATCCACCAGACCACATCCTCATCCTTATTACATCCAATGGTTCAACAATAGTGGCAAGGTTAAGGTAACACGTACTGTTCGTGTGCATTTTAGCATTGCTACATATTCTGATTATGTGGATTGTGATGTGGTACCCATGCAAGCATGTTCTGTTTTACTTGGTAGACCATGGCAGTTTGATAAAAATTCTGTACACCATGGTAGGACAAATCAGTATACTCTTGTTCATAAGGATCATAATATCACTTTGCTTCCTATGTCTCCCGAACATATTATGAAAGATGACATTGCTAGAGCTAGTAAAGCAAAACAGGAGAAAAATAAGAGTGAAAATCAGATTGTAGCACAGGAATTTGAGCAACACCATAAGCATAATAAACCATCATCTACTGTTGCATCTGAAATAAAATTGAAGAGTGGATGTTTACTTGCTACTAAATCTGATATTAATGATTTGGATGTTGCTACATATGTTTGCTATGCTTTTGTCTGTAAAGAGGTATTATTTTCATTCGAGGACATGCCTCCCTCTTTGCCTCCTGCTGTCATTAACATTTTGCAGGAGTTCGCTGATGTCTTTCCACAAGACGTGCCACCGGGATTACCGCCTATTCGCGGGATTGTGCATCAGATTGACTTAATTCCCGGTGCATCCCTACCCAACCGTGCGCCCTACCGTACCAATCCAGAGGAGACAAAGGAGATTATGCGTCAAGTACAGGAGCTGCTTGACAAAGGTTATATACGTTAATCCCTTAGTCCTTGTGCTGTTCCTATTATTCTAGTGCCTAAAAAGGATGGTACATCGCGCATGTGTGTGGATTGTAGAGGCATTAATAATATTACTATTCGTTATCGTCATCCTATTCCTAGACTAGATGATATGCTTGATGAATTAAGTGGCTCTACAATTTTCTCCAAAGTTGATTTGCGTAGTGGATACCATCAAATTCGTATGAAATTGGGCGATGAATGGAAAACAGCATTTAAAACTAAGTTTGGATTATATGAGTGGCTAGTCATGCCTTTTGGGTTAACTAATGCACCTAGCACTTTCATGAGATTAATGAACGAGGTTTTACGTGCTTTCATTGGACGATTTGTGGTAGTCTATTTTGATGATATATTGATTTTTAGTAGATCTTTGGAGGAACATTTGGAACATTTACGTGCTGTTTTTACTGCGCTACGTGATGCACGTTTGTTTGGTAACCTTGGGAAGTGCACCTTTTGCACCGACCGAGTATCTTTTCTTGGCTATGTTGTTACTCCACAGGGAATTGAAGTTGATACAGCCAAGATCGAAGCTATTGAGAGTTGGCCGCAGCCCAAAACGGTCACACAAGTAAGGAGTTTTCTTGGCCTCGCTGGTTTCTATAGGCGTTTTGTGAGAAATTTCAGCACCATTGCTGCGCCTCTCAATGAGCTTACAAAGAAGGACGTGCCTTTTTCTTGGGGTACCGCACAGGAAGAAGCCTTCACGGTCTTGAAAGATAAGTTAACACATGCTCCTTTACTCCAACTTCCTGATTTTAATAAGACTTTCGAGCTTGAATGTGATGCTAGTGGAATTGGGTTAGGAGGTGTGTTAGTACAAGATGGTAAACCTGTTGCGTACTTTTCTGAAAAATTAAGTGGGCCTAGTCTGAATTATTCTACTTATGATAAGGAATTATATGCTCTTGTTCGGACTTTGGAAACATGGAAACATTATTTATGGCCCAAAGAATTTGTTATACATTCTGATCATGAATCTTTGAAACATATTAAAAGTCAAGCAAAATTGAACCGTAGACATGCTAAATGGGTTGAATTCATTGAGACTTTCCCTTATGTCATTAAACACAAGAAGGGTAAAGACAATGTTATTGCTGATGCTTTGTCTCGTCGTTATACTATGCTTTCACAACTTGACTTTAAAATATTTGGTTTGGAGACCATCAAAGATCAATATGTGCATGATGCTGAATTTAGAGACGTGTTGCAGAATTGTAAAGAAGGGAGAACATGGAACAAGTTCGTTATTAATAATGGATTTGTGTTTCGTGCTAACAAGCTATGCATTCCAGCTAGCTCCGTTCGTCTTTTGTTGTTACAGGAGGCGCACGGAGGAGGATTAATGGGACACTTTGGCGTGAAGAAGACGGAAGACGTACTTGCTACACATTTCTTTTGGCCAAAGATGAGACGGGATGTTGAGCGTTTTGTTGCTCGCTGCACTACATGTCAAAAAGCTAAGTCACGACTCAATCCTCATGGTTTATATATGCCTTTACCTGTACCTAGTGTTCCTTGGGAGGATATATCTATGGACTTTGTTTTAGGTTTACCTCGAACAAAGAAGGGGAGGGATAGCATATTTGTTGTCGTGGATAGATTTTCTAAAATGGCACACTTTATACCATGTCATAAAAGTGATGATGCTGCTCATGTTGCTGATTTGTTCTTTCGTGAAATTATTCGGTTGCATGGTGTGCCAAATACAATTGTTTCCGATCGTGATGCTAAATTTCTTAGCCACTTTTGGAGATGTTTATGGGCTAAGTTGGGGACTAAACTGCTTTTTAGTACTACATGTCACCCCCAAACTGATGGCCAAACTGAAGTAGTCAATAGATCATTGTCTACTATGCTTAGGGCTGTTTTGAAGAATAACCTGAAAATGTGGGAAGAATGCTTGCCTCATATTGAATTTGCTTATAATCGTTCGCTACATTCTACCACTAAGATGTGCCCTTTTGAAGTTGTGTATGGTTTCTTACCTCGTGCACCTATTGATTTGTTGCCTCTTCCGTCTTCGGAGAAGGTTAATTTTGATGCTAAAGAACGTGCTGAATTGATATTAAAGATTCATGAGTTAACTAAGGAAAACATTGAGCGTATGAATGCTAAATACAAACTTGCTGGAGATAAGGGTAGAAAACATGTTGTCTTTGCACCTGGAGATCTTGTTTGGTTACATTTGCGTAAGGATAGATTTCCTGATTTGCGCAAGTCAAAGCTAATGCCACGTGCTGATGGTCCTTTTAAGGTGTTAGAGAAAGTAAATGATAATGCATATAAACTTGAGCTGCCTGCAGAGTTTGGGGTTAGCCCCACTTTTAACATTGCAGATTTGAAGCCTTATTTGGGTGAGGAAGATGAGCTTCCGTCGAGGACGACGTCAGTTCAAGAAGGGGAGGATGATGGGGACATCCCTACTAATGTTACACCCACCCCGACTGCTATACATACAGGACCAATTACTAGAGCTCGCGCACGTCAATTGAATTACCAGGTACTTTCGTTTCTTGGAAATCCTTCTAATATTCATGAACATATGATGCTGCCTAAATTGGATACTTTTGTTTTACTTATGAATGAAGGACCTAGCATGGATAAGAAGGATGACCATTGGAGCGGGATCAAGCATGGAGGAGAAGGTGCGCGTGCGGGGAAGAACAATGGAGCTTCCAGTGATGATTTTCGCACATTGAAGCCACCATAATGGGAGCGGGAAGCCTTGGACGAAATATGCATGATGCCACTTTATAAAATTCGTCCATAGGCTAATATAGGTGCTGCGCCACCTTATTTTTGGGCCAGGCCCATGTAATTTCGAAATACCATATTTTAGGCTGTTTTTAGAGTCCGTATATATGGGGAAACTGACTTAGGGTCGGTTTCGGACCCCTCCTCCAAGGGGCCACGAAATTCCCTTCTATTCCCCCATATATACAGCCCTTAGGGCTTCGTTTTAGGGTGGGTTTTGTTTAGATTACAAGTTTGCCATAGCAGCAACTTCGCGTTCTTCGTTTGTGTTCCACGACCAGACAAAGGCGTCACAGAACCCTACTTCATCAATAAAGCTTTCCTCTCATATTCGCAATATCCAGATTGCAATCTTAGTTTCTTGCTTGTTTTTCGTTTGCCTGCAGGAAACAGACCCTCGTGGTCAGGTTGATCGTGCTCCGGCGTGGTCAATAACCTCTCGGAGTTGGTTTAGCGATTGCTAAGGCACGGCGTCATCACACGTTCGTAGTCGGATCGTCAAAGTCTACTCCACCAAAAACGATAGCCACCATCTCATCGAAAGACAGGGACAACTTCGCCTCTATCAATTTGGGTGAGGAAGATGAGCTTCCGTCGAGGACGACTTCAGTTCAAGAAGGGGAGGATGATGAGGACATCCCTGCAAATGCTACACCCACAACTCCGACTGCTATACATACATGACCAATTACTAGAGCTCGCGCACGTCAATTGAATTACCAGGTACTTTCGTTTCTTGCAAATCCTTCTAATGTTCATGAACATACAATGCTGCCTAAATTCCATACTTTTGTTTTACTTATGAATGAAGGGCCTGCCATGGACAAGAAGGATGCCATGGGAGCGGGATCAAGCATGGAGAAGAAGGTGCGCCCGCGGGAAAGAACAATGGAGTTTCCAGTGATGATTTTCGCACTTTGAAGCCACCATAATGGGAGCAAGAAGCCTTGGACGAAATATGCATGATCTCACTTTATAAAATTCATCCTTAGGCTAATATAGGTGTTGTGCCACCTTATTGTTGGGCCAGGCCAATGTAATTTTGAAATACCATATTATAGGCTATTTTTAGAGTCCGTATATATGGGCAAACTGAGTTAAGGTCGGTTTCGGACCCCTCCTCCAAGGGGCCACGAAATTCCCATCTATTCTCCCATATATACAACCCTTAGGGCGTTGTTTTAGGGTTGGGTTTTGTTTAGATTACAAGTTCGCCATAGCTGCAACTTCGAGTTCTTCGTTTGTGTTCCACGACCAAACAAAGGCGTCACAGAACCCCACTTCATCAATAAAGCTTTCCTCTTACATTCACAATATCCAGATTGCAATCTTAGTTTATAGCTTGTTCTTCGTTTGCGTGCAGGAAATAGACCCTCGTGGTCAGGTTAATCGTGCTCCGGCGTGGTCAATAACCTCTTGGAGTTGGTTTAGCTATTGCTAAGGCGCGACATCATCACACGTTCGTAGTCGGATTGTCAAAGTCTACTCCAGCAAAAACAATAGCCACCATCTCCTCGAAAGATAGGGACAACTTTGCCTCTATCAGCCAACCTCTACATTAACCGAATTGTGAGCCTCCATGGGGGTCCTAAGGAGATTGTGTCGGACCGAGGAACCAAGTTTACCTCAAGATTCTAGAATAGGTTCCAAGAAGCGTTGGGAACCAAGCTCTCCTTCAGCACTGCATTTCACCCTCAGACCGGTGGGCAAACAGAGCGAGTAAATCAGATACTCGAAGACATGCTCCGAGCTTGTGATAGAGGTGTGGGTCCTGATCTTTCGATGAGATGATAACTATCGATTTGGTGGAGATGACTTTGACGATCCGACTACGAACGTGCACGACGTTGCGCCTTAGCAATCGCTAAACCAATCTCCAAGAGGTTATTGACCACGCCGGAGCATGATCAACCTGACCACAAAGGTCTATTCCTGCAAGCAATCGAAGAACAAGCAAGAATATGATAATGCAATCTGAATATTGAGAATATAGATGAAGTATTGATAATGGTGGGGTTCCGAAAGCGGTCTTAGTCTGGTCATTGGACACAAACGAAGTACACGAAGTTGCAATGGCTAACTTTTAACTAAACAAAATCCAAAGGAAAAGCTACTAGATTGATCTACTTATATAGGAGCAAGGGATGGCGGCCAAGCAGGTGGGAGGACGTCCCAAGACACCCTAAAACAAACCCTAGGTCGTACAAGGCCCATCGGCCCAAGTGGAGGTGATGCAACACCTTTGGACTTG
Organism: Hordeum marinum; assembly: GCA_022496015.1. Lineage (NCBI taxonomy): Eukaryota > Viridiplantae > Streptophyta > Magnoliopsida > Poales > Poaceae > Hordeum > Hordeum marinum. Next base: position 163,761,136 of record CM039672.1, on the reverse strand, counting down.
TAGTTTGACTCGGATTCTCCTGCAACGTCAGACTGTTTCGTCGATGTCTTCGCGATCCGGACGAATTTTAAGGTGATTCCAACTGGGCTAGAACGCATATGAAATCTAGTTTCCACAAAAAAAGATCACCCAATTCCGAGTCCGTACGAAAAAGTTGTTGGCGTTTTGAGACAGGTGTGTTTGTCCAGTCCGAATCTGAGTCCAGAACGTGAGAGATTTGGACTCTATCTTCTCTTGGGCTAAAAGTGACGTGATAGAACTTCTTGAACAGGACCTAATTATTTCCTTTAACGTGAGAGGACCTCTTAAATAGCATCCAACCATTTCCTCTCCCTTTGTCATCACACGTGGTTCATACAAGTGTTCGGTCATTCTGCATTTAGGCATAAAATAAAAATAGGTGAAGTACTTTTGTTCCGGATAACATAAATAAATTATTGCATAATTATTATAAGAAATCACCTCACAAATATGCACATATGCAATATTTTTGGTCGTATCGAAGGTAGTCATGTCCTCATCATCCTCCCCTTTTTGAAAACAAAGCCGTCCTCGGCGTTGCTTAATCTGAAATGTGGCTACCAAAAGAGAAAAGTCGTACACATTGTATATGTATTTGTCATCCATTTTTATTATTCTTAGTTGTGACACATGTGACACATATATGCAAGGGTCCCGATAGAGGCGACGGTCCCGATCTTTCGATGAGATGATAACTATCGATTTGGTGGAGATGACTTTGACGATCCGACTACGAACAGGCATGACGTTGCGCCTTAGCAATCGCTAAACCAATCTCCAAGAGGTTATTGACCACGCCGGAGCACGATCAACCTGACCACAAAGGTCTATTCCCGCAAGCAATCAAAGAACAAGCAAGAATATGATAATGCAATCTGAATATTGCGAATATAGATGAAGTATTGATAATGGTGGGGTTTCGAAAGCGGTCTTGGTCTAGTCGTTGGACACAAACAAAGTACATGAAGTTGCAATGGCTAACTTTTAACTAAACAAAACCCAAAGGAAAAGCTACTAGATTGATCTACTTATATAGGAGCAAGGGGTGGCAGCCAAGGAGGTGGGAGGACGTCTCAAGACACCCTAAAACAAACCCTAGGTCGTACAAGGCCCATGGGCCCAAGTGGAGGTGATGCAACACCTTTGGACTTGTAGTTTGACTCAGATTCTGCTGCAATGTCAGATTGTTTCTTTGATATCTTCGCGATCCTGACTAATTTTAAGCTGATTCAAACTGGGCTGCAACGCATATGAAATCTAGTTTCCAGCAAAAAAATAATCACCCAATTCCGAGGTCGTATGAAAAAGTTGTTGGCGTTTTGAGACAGGTGTTTCTGTGCAGTCTGAATCTGAGTCCAGAACGTGAGAGATTTGGACTCTATCTTCTCTTGGGCTAAAAGTGACGTGATAGAACTTCTTGAACAGCACCTAATTATTTCCTTTAACGTGAGAGGACCTCTTAAATAGCATCCAACCATTTCCTCTCCCTTTGTCATCACACGTGGTTCATACAAGTGTTCGGTCATTCTGCATTTAGGCATAAAATAAAAATAGGTGAAGTATTTTTGTTCCGGATAACATAAATAAATTATTGCATAATTATTATAAGAAATCACCACACAAATATGCACATATGCAATATTTTTGGTCGTATCGAAGGTAGTCATGTCCTCATCAGCTTGTGTTTTAGCATATGGAGCCAAGTGGGAAGATTACCTACCATTCGCCGAGTTCTCCTACAACAACAGCTATCAGTCGAGTCTTCAGATGTATGGACGCAAGTGTCGTACTCCCCTCAACTGGCCAAAGACCGGAGAAGGATTAGTTTTTGGGCCAGACAAGCTCCTTGAAGCCGAAGAGCAAGTGCAACTTGTCCAAGAACGCCTTGAGACCGCCAAGACTAGGCAGAAGAGCTACGCCGACTCTCATCGGCAAGACATGAGTTTACCTCCGAGTGACACCTCTCAAAGGCAACAAGCATTTCCACGTCAAAGGGAAGCTCACACCAAGATTCATCGGCCCCTTCAAGATCACCGACAGGCAAGGAAAAGTCGCTTATCAGCTAGAGTTACCTTCCGAGCTGTCGGATGTGCACAACGTCTTTCATGTGTAACAACTCCGGAAGTGTCTGCAAGTTTCCAACCGCCCCGACCTCTACAAGGACATCGACCATCAAGCCATCGATCTTCAGCCAGATCTCACTTATCGTGAGAGGCCAGTTCGCATTTTGGATGAAGCCAAGCACTGCACCCGAAGCCGCACCATCAAGTAATTCAAGGTCCAGTGGAGCAACCACACTGAAGCTGAAGCAACCTGGGAGCGTGAAGATTATCTTAGATCGGAGTTCCCTTATCTTTTTAGCGCTTAGCCTAGGAATCTCGGGGACGAGATTCTTGTAAGGGGGGAAGGTCTGTCACACCCTATGCTTGTAGCACATTGATATGCTTGGGTTTATAAAATTTGGAGCCAACTAAAACTTTTTCTATGTGTTGTGCTTGCTATGTTGTTTGCTTGCTTATTGATTGTGTTTTATGGCACTACTAGGTTCTACTCCACTTCATAATCATCTTCCTTGATCCAAACCCCCTTTCCAATGATCAAGCCATGTGAATAGAGCCCAAAACTATTTTTATCAAATCTTTGTTTTAACCAAAAATGATTTATTTAAGTTAAGTTTCCAAAACCCCCTGAAATGAGGTTTGCACTACAAGTCCCCAAATCATGTGGACCCTTCTTTCCCAAAGGCTTTATTTCAAACCTACTATATATATGACTTCTCAAAACCACCAAATATTATTTTTATAGACTATTTTCATATTTAATTTAAAGGCTTTTTCTGAAGGCCAGAAATGGTTTTTCCTAGGGAAAAATTATTTAAATGGTTTCAAAATATTTGAGAAAAATTAGAGAAACTTAGTTGACATATATTTTCCATATGTATGAGTTTCAACACAAGGGCATGATCCGATCATAGGCAAAACCCCTCAAAACCCTTTTTGTTCAAATCAAACTTTTGAAATATTTCTATAAGAAATATTCTCAATAAATTCCAGGAAAATTCTAGCAAGTCAATACTATCATGGGTGATGATCTTGCAAAGTTTCATCCCAATCCAAGTTGGTTTCGTTCATCAAATCATCCCAAAACCATTCCTGTCCAGAATCAAATTTGAGCAACTTTACATTGTGAAGTGTCTCCCCTTGGCCTCAAAATTTGTGGCCATGCCCTAATGGACAAATAGTGATGATACACCAAGTGGTGATTTAAGGGTAAAAGCCTAGCATCATTGGATCTGTCGAAACCAGATTCTGCTAAATTCTAGGGTTTATCAAAATTCCATTGGCAACTTTTTTCCCTTGAGCTCAAATTTGGTCAAGCATCTCATTTCTACCTAGCCCTTGACCATGGTAAATATCTTAGCGAGATGGTAAATATTTCTTGCCCAAAACTCCACCAAACACCTTATTTGGTAAAACCCCTATTTCTACCTCTTATCCTTTTACCATTGGCCTCAAATTTTTACCAGAGCTCCTTATAGTTACCATCTACCTCCAGTAACTCTCCCTGGCCAGGTCTCTACAGGGAAGTGGGGTAAAAAAACATTTCTACCCCTGTTGCACCTTGGCAGAAACTTTCTCCTCTCCCTTTCTTTTCTCCCTAGCCATGCTTAGCCTCTAAGGCATCCAAGAGCATCTCCAGGCCCCCCCAGGAGCTAGTGGACAAGGTGGGCACCCTAGAGCGCGCAGGCAACAGCAATGCCGGCCATATGCGCGCTTTGGAGCGTGCTACAGTGCGCTCCCACACTGTAGCCGCCACCCAATGGCCAGCCCCGACCACCTTGGGCCTCCCCCGCATGTCCCCCGAGGCGCCCTTGGCGTTCGTGACACGCCAAACTGTCGCCCCCCCCCCTCTCCTCTCTCCTCCGCCCTCCCACACGCGTGCCCGGTGCCGCCCGGTTCGTCCAACCCGGGAGCTCACACGCGCGGGCATCTCTCCATCTCTCCTCCTTCCCTCTGGCCTAGACCGACCCCAGGAGCGCCCAGACTCGCCCCTGTCTCCCCCCGTGCCCTCTCGCCTTGGCCACGAGCTCGCCGGCGCACAGCGTTTGGTGGACTCGCGCCCCCTCTATAAAAAGGCCTCCTGGCCCCCTCTCTTCCCTCTGCTCCCGCTCTCCTCTCCCCTATAGCCCCCCTACGCGCTCCGAGGACCTCCCATAGCTCCTGCGCCCGGAATCGGGCCGAAGACCGCCGCCGCAACCTCATTGTCGATCTCCGGGTACAAAGCCCCTCCAGCCCCCATTCCTCTCCCATTGGTCCTCCGTCGCTGCGCTGATGCATTCCCCTCTCCGCTCGTCCTTTTTGCAGCGCGGGATAGCCCCGGTGACCCCTCCCGAAGCGCCCTCCAACGCAAGAGCTCGTCGCCAGCGACTCCAGCCACCTCAGGCCTCCATTCCACCTCTAGAGGACCAGCGGGTCGACGCCGAGCTCATCCCCGCCTTCGCCTGTCGTCGTCGCGCCCTGCATCATCGCCGGTGAGCACGCCCGACACCCTTTCGCGAGGTTGGAGATGACAGGCGGGGCCCGCCTGTCATCCTCACCTTCCTCCCCCTCCTCTCACTATCGCTGGCCATTGGGGCCCAGCCGTCAGGTTCGAACGCGTGTGCGCGTGCTGGTTCACCTGGGTGGTTGGCCTCTGGGTCGGCCCAGTTGCTGGCCTCCTCCGGCCAGGGCACTGTGCCTGCTTCTTTTCCTTTTTATTTTTCCTACAGATTCCAAAAATCCCACAGACTTATATATTTATCCTAAGACAATATTTCTTCCACCAAAAATCTAAAAATATTCTGTAGAGTTTAATAGTGCCATTTGTAAAGATGTTTGAAAATATGTTTAGTACTGATTTATTTTAAAACCTATATTTAGGCACCTTTTTGCCTCTGTTATTTTATTTAAAAAATCTTTCTCACAACAAAACTTTAGTAGAATATTTTTAGTATAACTTTTAGTATTTATTAGAGTAGGTTAACATTTTTGGTAGTAGTTTGAGTGCTCTGTTTTGTGTGATTGCTTATTTTTATCGTTATATTATCGCAATGATATATTGCGCTGTTGTCGAAGAAGTTGGACCCAAAGACTTCGAAAACCCCGGAGACTTTGTTGAGCCAGGCAAGCAGCCCTTTGACCATGATGAGAAACCATTTTTATTGCATGTCATATAGCACTTTTACTTTCATCATATTTGATCATGTGATGTTGTGTTCCCCTTTTGGTGGAATGCCTCTGGTATCTTTCCATTAACACTTGCATCGTGCATGACCCTACCACCTTATGAGGGTTGTGCAGGCGGGAGTAGTTAGGTGCTAATAGATGCTACGCAAATGGGGTCAGACTTATGCATAGTGATGGCAACAAAAGATTTGATTTCAAAGATTTTACTGAAAACCCCATCGGGTGCCACTAATGCCCGAGGGAGATGTTTATTAGATGGGTGACCACTTGAGAAAGAAGTGGTGTGCCGGGACAAGAGAGTGATGTGGTTTTCAAAAACGGATTGGTGTAAGTTGCGACCGTTACTCCAACTTTACATGCACAACCACGATACCCCTTATGGGACGGGGCTTTGTTGATTACCTTGGTGGGTACTGGCAAGGAGCCCGCACTACTAGTGGCGGGAGTGGCGTGGTCATTCACGATAGGGGTCGTACCGGTATGTATGATCATGCGTTGTCTTTACAGGCACCGGGCACACCGTTGGTCCCCTCATGGATGGTACAGTTAGAGCGAGGCTCGTGTGATGTACATCGTGAGGTCTGGGTACCAATCGAGTGGACTCTTTGTTTAGTATCGCTAGGGGAAAGGCATTGTTCGGGTGCTTACCTCGGGTATGTTATATACCGCGAGTCGTGGATGACACGAAAGTTCCCCGAGTCTTGTGGGTAAAGTGTGCAACCTCTGCAAAGTGTAAAACTATTCGAATAGCTATGTCCACGGTCAAGGATAGTTGGATAACCGCTCTTGTGCTACGTCCAAATGTTTTTACATCGGGTGTGTGGGTGTGTTGGAGACACAGATGGTACGTGAACTAAGTCCGATTACTTAGCATGGGGAGTGATCTAAGTCCGACGACTTAGCATGATAAATGAACACAAGGTGTTCAACCTCTACTACGTTGATAACTATAACTTGTTCATAAGGATATCTGCTAACAGTTGATGCATGCTCACTAATTACTTGATCATGAGATTTGCATTCAAATCAGCTTTCCGCAAAATCACCTACTTAGTGTCATATCATGCATCATTATTACCTTGTTCCACAACTTCGGTTGCTTGCGAGTACATTCAAAGTACTTATTGGCTTGCCACTGGTTATTTAATTGGCCAGGCATGGAAGAACATGAGTATGTTAAAGAGTTCGTTGGAGACGAACATGCGAACTAGGACGCTTCCCAGTCAGAATGCCTGTAGGTTAAGGCAGATGGCTTGGGTTCACGCTTTCGACCAAGATTTCCGCTTCTTGTTCTAGTTTAAGTTTTTGGCCCGTGTGGCCCTATCCATATAAGACTAAGACCTTCGTGGTCATTATTTGTGTAAGACGTTAAGTATGGATGTAAGACTCTTGTTATTCAGCTTCTGTGTGTTCAGTGAGCATTGATCTTTGGGATCATTGTACACGTGCATTCGGTGATCTCGACTTATGAGTCGGGGTCCCCACAGAGCTGGTATCAAAGCCATCCTGACTGTAGGAAGCCCTTAGTTAGCATGGATGTTAGACAGGATGAAGTTGTCTTCAAAACTACACTTAGCATTGGAACTTAGGGATTCTGCACTATTTACCTCTCCTATGTTGCACACAACACTTTGCTGACTCTCCTCCTTTCAAACCTTTGTAGATGGCCGTACCCGAAGCCTTCCTAACATCCGGCTTTCCCTTACTCCTTGGGGATATGCTGGAGAAGTGCCAGTTTCGCCAACCACCCATTTTCCTCTACCACGAGCATTGGGTCGATGCCATCATGAAGGAGTACCACTTGGATGTGGTCGTGAAGGCAAACGACTCCCCTACTAGTTGGTTCTTTGAAGGACCACAGATGGAGACCATGATAGTCACAGTCGAGAAAGCTGCACGCAAGGCACTCCTACACCTTCAAGACATGGACACCAGGAGCAGCCACAAGGCGACATTCCCCCGCCACCACCTCCACCGGAGAACATGACCATAGTTCAGTTTCTCCAAGTTCTCCGGGAGTACTGCCTAACCAACAATGCTGCTATCCAGCAGATGGCTCAGGCCCTTATGAACAACTAGCGGCAAGGCAGGAACGGCAATGGCCACTCCACGTTGTCTGAGTTCATGAGGAACTCGCCCCCAACCTTCACCGAGACTGCTAAACCATTGGATGCTGATGACTGGATCCGCACCATTGAGGACCTCCTTGCGTTGGTCAACTGCAATGAGGATCGTGAGAAGGTGCTTTATGCCTCTCACTGCCTCGGAGGAACCGTCCGAGCTTGGTGGGATGGATTCAAGGCCATGCAAGGAGAGCGTGTGATCACGTGGAATGACTTCAAGGAAGGATTCTGCACTGCCCATATTCCTTCTGGGATCATGGCTATCAAGAAGAGAGAATTCCGAGCGCTGAAGCAAGGAAGTGGCTCTATCAAGGAGTACATGCAGAAGTTCAACCTGCTGTCAAGGTATGCACCTGAAGACGTCAGCACAGAGGCTGCCAAGAAGGAACGCTTCATGGAAGGACTTCAACTGGTCCTACAGTACCAGTTCATCATCTGCGACTGTCGTACCTTCTTCGACTTAGAGAACAAGGCCCTCATGCTGGAAGACAAGCGTCATTCCATAGACGACACTCACAAGTGCAAGATGATCCGCAAGGGGAGCTCAAGCAACCAGAAGCCTCGCCCCTGGCAGCCAGCCCCAGCCAGACTAACCCATCAGCTGCAGCAGGCTAGACCTCCTGCACCTCGTTCGAGCTACCAGCCTCAGCAGTATGGCAATCCCAGGCCAGCCTACAACAACAACCCCAATAACAACAATGGTGGCAGAAACTTCAACAACAACCCTACACAAGTCGCTTGTTTTGGATGTGGTCAGCCAGGACACATCTCTAGACTGTGTCCCAACAAGAAGCCAGATGCGTCGTGCCCCAATGCGCCAGCTCAAGGTCAAGCCCATGGAGCACCACCAAGGAACCCCGCTACCCGCAACCAGCCCAACAATGGCAAGGGTCGTGTGAATCACGTCACCACAAAGGAAGCCCAGGAAGACCCGGACGTCATACTGGGTACGTTCCTCATCAACTCAACCCCAGTAACAGTACTGTTTTATTGTGGAGCTTCGCATTCTTTTGTCACCCAAAAGTTTTCACTAGAGAGCGGCATGAAACCTACCCCCTGGGTAGTCGTATGTTGATACAAACCCCTGATTCAGTTATGAAGTCTGGGATAGGGTGTAAGGGAGTGAAGATTGACATCAACAGGGTAGACTTCCCAGTAGACCTTATAGTTCTGGACTCACCAGGCTTGGATGTCATCCTTGGCATGAATTGGTTGACTAAGCACCAAGGCTTGTTAGACTGTGCCAAGAGGATTGTCACCATGACCAATAGCCAAGGAGTGGAAGTCAATTATGTCCCCAACCCTGCCTCCACTCAAGCCCCTAAGGCTAACTGCCTATCGGGAGTTGAGTTGGATCAAGTGCCAGTGGTACGTGAGTACCAGGATGTGTTTCCTGATGAGCTACCCGGAATGCCTCCTGACCGCGACATCGAGTTCATCATTGAGCTTATGCCTGGATCAAGGCCCGTTTATAAGAAGGCCTACAGGATGGGATCTGAAGAGTTGGCTGAGTTGAAGAAGCAACTAGCGGAGCAGCTCAGAAAAGGATTTATCCGCCCTAGTGCCTCTCCTTGGGGATCGCATGTTCTATTTGTGTCAAAGACGGACGGAACTACTTTGTGCCGATTACCATTCTCTCAATGAGGTCACGTAAAGAACAAGTACCCACTCCCCAAGATTGAAGACCTGTTTGATCAGCTCAATGGAGCCAAGGTGTTCTCCAAGATCGATCTAAGGTCTGGGTACTATTAGCTGAAGATCAGACCCCCAAGACATTCTGAAGACGACATTTGTAACCTGGTATGGCATGTATGAGTACACGATCATGTCATTCGGGTTAACCAATGCCCCTGCCTACTTCATGTACCTCATGAATAAAGTCTTCATGGAATACTTGGACAAGTTCGTTGTTGTCTTCATTGATGACATACTCGTCTTCTCCAAGTCTGAAGAAGAACATGAGGAACACTTGAGATTGGTCCTAGAGAAGCTTCGAGAGCACCAGCTTTATGCCAAGTTTAGTAAGTGGGAATTCTGGCTACATGAAGTTGGATTCTTGGGTCATGTGTTGACTGCAGAAGGATTATCAGTGGATCCTGCCAAGATTGAAGCCGTGACCGAGTGGCAAACCCCAACCACCGTGAAGGAAGTCAGGAGCTTCCTCGGACTCGCTGGATATTACGGCAAGTTTGTTGAAGGGTTCTCAAGCATTGCCCGACCTATGACCCAGCTTTTGAAGAAGGACAAGAAGTTCGAGAGGACTGCTAAGTGCGAGGAAAGTTTCCAGGAGCTCAAGAAGAGATTGACCATAGCCCCTGTTCTGGCCACCCCTGATATTCACAAGGAGTTTGTGATTTATTGTGATGCATCAAGAACCAGACTTGGAGGTGTTCTGATGTAGGAAGGCGGAGTCATAGCATATCTGTCCATACAGCTACGTCCTCATGAAGAGAACTACGCAACTCACGATCTCGAGTTGGCAGCCGTGGTTCATGCCTTGAAGACATGGCGACATTACCTTTTGGGAAAGCGATGTGAGATATTCACAGACCACAAGAGTTGCACCAGGATTCCTTGCCAACTTCGAAGCAAAGCCTACCTTAATGGATGATACCAAGGAAGCCCCTACAAGAGCATTGAAAGCATCAAGAGGAAGATCAAGGCAGGCAAGGCCCCAGGATTCTTAGTGGATGAACAAGGAGTTGTGTGCCTCGGGAATCGCATCTGCGTGCCCAACAAAGAAGAGCTCAAGAACCAGATCTTGCAAGAAGATCATGACACTCCCTACTCCATCCATTCTGGAGGAACCAAGATGTATCAGGATCTCAAGGCAAGATTCTGGTGGCATGGCATGAAATGGGAGATAGGCACGTTCGTGGCTAAGTGTGGCATATGCCAGAGGGTCAAAGCTGAGCATCAGCAACCCGCTGGACTATTACAACCTCTCAAAGTGCCTGAATGGAAGTGGGATAAAGTCGGGATGGATTCCATCACCGGTTTGCCAAGGTCAAGCAAAGGACATGATTCCATTGGGTCATTGTTGATCACCTGACCAAGGTAGCCCACTTCATTCCTGTCAAGACGACCTACAATGGGAACCAGTTGGCCAACCTCTACATTAACCGAATTGTGAGCCTCCATGGGGTTCCTAAGGAGATTGTGTCGGACCGAGGAACCCAGTTTACCTCAAGATTCTGGAATAGGTTCCAAGAAGCATTGGGAACCAAGCTCGCCTTCAGCACTGCATTTCACCCTCAGACCGGTGGGCAAATAGAGCGAGTACATCAGATACTCGAAGACATGCTCCAAGCTTCTGTTTTAGCATATGAAGGCAAATGGGAAGATTGCCTACCATTCGCCGAGTTCTCCTACAACAACAGCTATCAGTCGAGTCTTCAGATGGCACCATTTGAGGTGTTGTATGGATGCAAGTGGTCAGAGACCGGAGAAGGATTAGTTTTTGGGCTAGACATCCTCCGTGAAGCTGAAGAGCAAGTGCAACTTGTCGGAGAACGCCTTGAGACCGCCAAGACTAGGCAGAAGAGCTACGCCGACTCTCGCCGACGAGACATGAGTTTCTGTGTTGGGGACCATGTCTACCTCCGACTCACACCTCTCAAAGGGAACAAGTGTTTCCATGTCAAAGGGAAGCTCGCACCAAGATTCATCAGCCCCTTCAAGATCACTGACAGGCAAGGAGAAGTCGCTTATTAGCTAGAGTTACCTTCCGAGCTGTCGGATCTGCACAACGTCTTTCATGTGTCACAATTCCAGAAGTGTCTGCAAGTTCCCAACCGCCCCGACCTCTACAAGGACATCGACCATCAAGCCATCGATCTTCAGCCAAATCTCACTTATCGTGAGAGGCCAGTTCGCATTTTGGATGAAGCCAAGCGCTGCACCCAAAGCCGCACCATCAAGTACTTCAAGGTCTAGTGGAGCAACCACACTGAAGCTGACGCAACCTGGGAGCATGAAGATTATCTTAGATCGGAGTTCCCTTATCTTTTTAGCGCTTAGCCTAGGAATCTCGGGGACGAGATTCTTGCAAGGGGGGAAGGTCTGTCACACCCTATGCTTGTAGCACATTTATATGCTTGGGTTTATAAAATTTGGAGCCAACTAAAACGTTTTCTGTGTGTTGTACTTGCTATGTTGTTTGCTTACTTATTGATTGTGTTTTACGGCACTACTAGGTTCTACTCCACTTCATAATCATCTTCCTTCATCCAAACCCCCTTTCCCAATGATCATGCCATGTGAATAGAGCCCGAAACTATTTTTATCAAATTTTTGTTTTAACCAAAAATGATTTATTTAATTTAAGTTTCCAAAACCACCTCAAATGAGGTTTGCGCTGCAAGTCCCCAAATCAGGTGGACCCTTCTTTCCCAAAGGCTTTATTTCAAACCTACTATATATATGACTTCTCAAAACCACCAAATATTATTTTTAAAGACTATTTTCATATTTTATTTAAAGGCTTTTTCTTAAGGCCTGAAATGGTTTTTCCTAGGAAAAAATTATTTAAATGCTTTGAAAATATTTGGGAATATTTAGAGAAACTAAGTGGACATATATTGTCCATATATATGAGTTTCAATACAAGGGCATGAAAAGATCATAGGCAAAACCTCTCAAAACCCTTTATGTTCAAAACAAACTTTTGAAATATTTCAAATATTCTCAATAAATTCCAGGAAAATTCTAGCAAGTCAACACTATCATGGGTGATGATCTTGCAAAGTTTCATCCCAATCCAATTTGGTTTGGTTCATCAAAATCATCCCAAAACCATTCCTGTCTAGAATCAAATTTGAGAAAGTTTACATTGTGAAGTGTCTCCCCTTGGCCTAAAACTTTGTGGGCATGCCCTAACGGTCAAATAGTGATGTTACACTAAGTGGTGCATCAAGGGTAAAAGCCTAGCATCATTGGATCTGCAGAAATCAGATTCAGCTAAATTCTAGGTTTTATCAAAATTCCATTGGCAACTTTTTTCCCTTGAGCTCAAATTTGGTGAAGCATCTCATTTCTACCTAGCCTTGAGCCTGGTAAATATCTTAGTGAGTTGGCAAATATTTCTTGCCCAAAAATCCAACAAACACCTTCGAGTGATTTTGTAAAACCCCTATTTCTACCTCTTATCCTTTTACCCTTGGCCTCAACTTTTTACCAGAGCTCCTTATAGTCACCTTCTACCTCCAGTAACTCTCCCTAGCCAGGTCTCTATAGGGAAGTGGGGTAAAACCCCCCATTTCTACACATGTTTCACCTTGGCAGAAACTTTCTCCTCTCCCTTTCTTTTCTCCCTAGCCATGCTTAGCCTCTAAGGCATCAAAGAGCATATCCAGGTGATATAGGCGAAGTTGTCCCTGTCTTTCGATGAGATGGTGGCTATCGTTTTTGGTGGAGTAGACTTTGACGATCCGACTACGAACGTGTGAGACGTCGCGCCTTAGCAATCGCTAAACCAACTCTGAGAGGTTATTGACCACGCCGGAGCACGATCAACCTGACCACGAGGGTCTATTTCCTGCACGCAAACGAAGAACAAGCAAGAAACTAAGATTGCAATCTGGATATTGCGAATATAAGAGGAAAGCTTTATTGATGAAGTGGGGTTCTGTGACGCCTTTGTCTGGTCGCGGAACACAAACGAAGAACGCGAAGTTGCTGCTATGGCGAACTTGTAATCTAAACAAAACCCAAACCTAAAACGAAGCCCTAAGGGCTGTATATATGGGGGAATAGAAGGGAATTTCGTGGCCCCTTGGAGGAGGGGTCCGAAACCGACCCTAAGTCAGTTTCCCCATACATACGGACTCTAAAAACAGCCTACAATATGGTATTTCGAAATTACATGGGCCTGGCCCAAAATTAAGGTGGCGCAGCACCTATATTAGCCTATGGACGAATTTTATAAAGTGGCATCATGCATATTTCGTCCAAAGCTTCCCTCTCCCATTATGGTGGCTTCAATGTGCGAAAATCATCACTGGAAGCTCCAATGTTCTTCCCCGCGCGCGCACCTTCTCCTCCATGCTTGATCCCGCTCCAATGGTCATCCTTCTTATCCATGATAGGTCCTTCATTCATAAGTAAAACAAAAGTATCTAATTTAGGCAGCATCATATGTTCATGAATATTAGAAGGATTTCCAAGAAACGAAAGTACCTGGTAATTCAATTGACGTGCGCGAGCTCTAGTAATTGGTCCTGTATGTATAGCAGTCGGGGTGGGTGTAACATTAGTAGGGATGTCCTCATCATCCTCCCCTTCTTGAACTGACGTCGTCCTCGACGGAAGCTCATCTTCCTCACCCAAATAAGGCTTCAAATCTGCAATGTTAAAAGTGGGGCTAACCCCAAACTCTGCAGGCAGCTCAAGTTTATATGCATTATCATTTACTTTCTCTAACACCTTAAAAGGACCATCAGCACGTGGCATTAGCTTTGACTTGCGCAAATCAGGAAATCTATCCTTACGCAAATGTAACCAAACAAGATCTCCAGGTGCAAAGACAACATGTTTTCTACCCTTATCTCCAGCAAGTTTGTATTTAGCATTCATACGCTCAATGTTTTCCTTAGTTAACTCATGAATCTTTAATATCAATTCAGCACGTTCTTTAGCATCAAAATTAACCTTCTCCGAAGACGGAAGAGGCAACAAATCAATAGGTGCACGAGGTAAGAAACCATACACAACTTCAAAAGGGCACATCTTAGTGGTAGAATGTAGCGAACGATTATAAGCAAACTCAATATGAGGCAAGCATTCTTCCCACATTTTCAGGTTATTCTTCAAAACAGCCCTAAGCATAGTAGACAATGATCTATTGACTACTTCAGTTTGGCCATCAGTTTGGGGGTGACATGTAGTACTAAAAAGCAGTTTAGTCCCCAACTTAGCCCATAAACATCTCCAAAAGTGGCTAAGAAATTTAGCATCACGATCGGAAACAATTGTATTTGGCACACCATGCAACCGAATAATTTCACGAAAGAACAAATCAGCAACATGAGCAGCATCATCACTTTTATGACATGGTATAAAGTGTGCCATTTTAGAAAATCTATCCACGACAACAAATATGCTATCCCTCCCCTTCTTTGTTCGAGGTAAACCTAAAACAAAGTCCATAGATATATCCTCCCAAGGAACACTAGGTACAGGTAAAGGCATATATAAACCATGAGGATTGAGTCGTGACTTAGCTTTTTGACATGTAGTGCAGCGAGCAACAAAACGCTCAACATCCCGTCTCATCTTTGGCCAAAAGAAATGTGTAGCAAGTACGTCCTCCGTCTTCTTCACGCCAAAGTGTCCCATTAATCCTCCTCCGTGCGCCTCCTGTAACAACAAAAGACGAACGGAACTAGCTGGAATGCATAGCTTGTTAGCACGAAACACAAATCCATGATTAATAACGAACTTGTTCCATGTTCTCCCTTCTTTACAATTCTGCAACACGTCTCTAAATTCAGCATCATGCACATATTGATCTTTGATGGTCTCCAAACCAAATATTTTAAAGTCAAGTTGTGAAAGCATAGTATAACGACGAGACAAAGCATCAGCAATAACATTGTCTTTACCCTTCTTGTGTTTAATGACATAAGGGAAAGTCTCAATGAATTCAACCCATTTAGCATGTCTACGGTTCAGTTTTGCTTGACTTTTAATATGTTTCAAAGATTCATGATCAGAATGTATAACAAATTCTTTGGGCCATAAATAATGTTGCCATGTTTCCAAAGTCCGAACAAGAGCATATAATTCCTTATCATAAGTAGAATAATTCAGACTAGGCCCACTTAATTTTTCAGAAAAGTACGCAACAGGTTTACCATCTTGTAGTAACACACCTCCTAACCCAATTCCACTAGCATCACATTCAAGCTCGAAAGTCTTATTAAAATCAGGAAGTTGGAGTAAAGGAGCATGTGTTAACTTATCTTTCAAGACCGTGAAGGCTTCTTCCTGTGCGGTACCCCAAGAAAAAGGCACGTCCTTCTTTGTAAGCTCATTGAGAGGCGCAGCAATGGTGCTGAAATTTCTCACAAAACGCCTATAGAAACCAGCGAGGCCAAGAAAACTCCTTACTTGTGTGACCGTTTTGGGCTGCGGCCAACTCTCAATAGCTTCGATCTTGGCTGTATCAACTTCAATTCCCTGTGGAGTAACAACATAGCCAAGAAAAGATACTCGGTCGGTGCAAAAGGTGCACTTCCCAAGGTTACCAAACAAACGTGCATCACGTAGCGCAGTAAAAACAGCACGTAAATGTTCCAAATGTTCCTCCAAAGATCTACTAAAAATCAATATATCATCAAAATAGACTACCACACATCGTCCAATGAAAGCACGTAAAACCTCGTTCATTAATCTCATGAAAGTGCTAGGTGCATTAGTTAACCCAAAAGGCATGACTAGCCACTCATATAATCCAAACTTAGTTTTAAATGCTGTTTTCCATTCATCGCCCAATTTCATACGAATTTGATGGTATCCACTACGCAAATCAACTTTGGAGAAAATTGTAGAGCCACTTAATTCATCAAGCATATCATCTAGTCTAGGAATAGGATGACGATAACGAATAGTAATATTATTAATGCCTCTACAATCCACACACATGCGCGATGTACCATCCTTTTTAGGCACTAGAATAATAGGAACAGCACAAGGACTAAGGGATTCACGTATATAACCTTTGTCAAGCAGCTCCTGTACTTGACGCATAATCTCCTTTGTCTCCTCTGGATTGGTACGGTAGGGCGCACGGTTGGGTAGGGATGCACCGGGAATTAAGTCAATCTGATGCTCAATCCCGCGAATAGGCGGTAATCCCGGTGGCACGTCTTGTGGAAAGACGTCAGCGAACTCCTGCAAAATGTTAATGACAGTAGGAGGCAAAGAGGGAGGCATGTCCTCGAATGAAAATAATACCTCTTTACATACAAAAGCATAGCAAACATATGTAGCAACATCCAAATCATTAATATCAGATTTAGTAGCAAGTAAACATCCACTCTTCAATTTTATTTCAGATGCAACAGTAGATGATGGTTTATTATGCTTATGGTGTTGCTCAAATTCCTGTGCTACAATCTGATTTTCACTCTTATTTTTCTCCTGTTTTGCTTTACTAGCTCTAGCAATGTCATCTTTCATAATATGTTCGGGAGACATAGGAAGCAAAGTGATATTATGATCCTTATGAACAAGAGTATACTGATTTGTCCTACCATGGTGTACAGAATTTTTATCAAACTGCCATGGTCTACCAAGTAAAACAGAACATGCTTGCATGGGTACCACATCACAATCCACATAATCAGAATATGTAGCAATGCTAAAATGCACACGAACAGTACGTGTTACCTTAACCTTGCCACTATTGTTGAACCATTGGATGTAATAAGGATGAGGATGTGGTCTGGTGGATAGAGACAGCTTCTCCACCATCTCCATGCTAGCCAAGTTATTGCAACTCCCTCCATCGATGATGATGCGAACAGAACGCTCTTTCACAACTCCCTTTGTGTGGAACAAGTTGTGCCTCTGATTTTGCTCAGCGTGTGTAACCTGCACACTGAGAACACGTTGAGCAACTAAACTTTCATACCTGTCAGCGTAATCAGCAGCCATGTATTGTGTTTCTGGTTCTGCATCCTCGCCACCCTGTTCGTCACTTGCAATAAGTGCCAAAGTCTCCTCATCATAATCACTAGCGGACGCATATCCACCATCCTGAGTAACAATCATTACACGCTTGGAAGGGCATTCTCTCGCATAGTGACCTCCACCCTTGCAACGACGACATATAACCTCATGTGTTTGCCCTGTGGATGCAATAGATGAAGAAGAACTCTGTGCCGGCCCAAAAGGTGTGCTCTTCGTAGAGGGTGCAGTAGGAGCCTGTTGCCTGGTATCGCGATTAGAGTTGGAGGTTGAAGGAGGTGGTGTTGCAGCAGGACGTGCGGAAGCAGAGGAGGTACGTGGCGTCCATGATGAAGTACGGCCTGCAAAATTAGTAGTTCTCGCCATTGCCTGTCGATCCTGCACTTCACGTTCAGCTTTGCAAGCAAGATGAAATAAACGAGTGATAGTGTTATACTCCTTATACTCTAGAATAGTCTGAATCTCTCTATTTAATCCACCCATAAAACGTGCAAGCATAGCTTCATTCTCCTCAACAATACCACATCTAATCATACCAGTTTGTAATTCCTGATAATATTCTTCTACAGAATTTTTTCCTTGTCTTAAACGCTGCAAATTTTGAAGCAATTCACGTTGATAATAAGGTGGCACCCAACGATTTCGCATAGCAGTTTTCAAAGCAGCCCAAGTAGTTGGAATATTATTAGGGTGTATTCTACAATGTTCTGACCACCAAACACAAGCAAAACTAGTGAATGAACAAACAGCAGCAGCAACACGTCGATCCTCTGGAAATTGTAAGCATGTAAAACGTTGTTCTGTTTCTAACTCCCATGTAAGATATATATCAGGAACATATCTACCCTCAAACGTCGGAATATTCAATTTAAGTTTAGGGAGATGGTCATGATCCCGTACCTGCGGGGGTGGTGCAGCCCTACCGTTACGGTTGTAGCCATGTGGTCGACCTGGTGCGTATGGTGGTGGTTGCCCATGGGGCGGATCTGGAGCAACCTCTCCCTCATCATCGAAATCACCATCATAATCTTCAACCTGCTCAACGACAGTAGCCGCACGAGCCACCGAAGTAGCAGCAGTATCAACAGTACCAGGATGTTGGACGTGGCCGAGAGGCACACGTCGCGCTCGTCGTTCGAAAGGAATAGGAACTGCAGCTGGTGGAGGTAGACGGGCAAGCACCTCATTGAACTTGGCGTCCATCTTGGAGTCGAATGTCTTCTCCAAACCATCTAGCTTCTCCATGGCAACTCCAAAGTTGTTCACGAAGTCCTGTACCTGCTCAGCCATCATTTGCTGAAATTTATCATAGAGCGCTTTGTTGGTCATGCTCTCCCAGTCGATCTCGTCATTGTGTGATCCTGGCATGGTTAGCAGAAATAGGAAACACACAATATGAAGCCTACAGACTGCTGGGACGTGGTGGTGGTGGTGGTGTGGCACAAATCCTTTAAGCGAATCTCAATTTCTTACCAGTTCTTACCCAGTAGCAGGCGGTGATCGGCAACCGTTGTAGCCAAAACTCTCAAAGCTTGGATAGAGCGATTGCCAGGTGGTGTCAAGCACACAGCGTAGGAGTATGTGGAGCTGGGATGGCTTATAATATGGTAGCAAAAAGGGTCAGCAATAATCAATTCAGAGATGCAAGGTTGAATAAACGCTCAACGACGGTACTGTGCTGGTCCTAGGCTAGACCGTGCTAGAGACGCGAGCCTAAAACACCAACAAAAACACGACGATACACCTAAGCAAGGGAAAAGCACAATCGGATTTTTTTTTTTTCGTTTTTTTTTTTTCGGCGCCTCTTTTTTTTTTTTTTTTTTTCGGCGCCTCTTTTTTTTTTTTTTTTTTTTCAAAAACTCACTACAATGGCGAGTGTCTCAAAACTCTTGCCACGTCGTATAAGCAAGATGGGCACGAATTTTTCAATTGGACTATTTTTTTTTTCTGGAGCAATCCGGGGGCTGCGACGACCCAAAAATTTCGACAAAAATCACTATGATAGCAAGTGTCTCAAAACGCTCCGGGGAACCTAAAATCAAGATAGGGAAAAAATATTTTCAGCCGAAATTTTTTTGGGCCAAAACGTGCTCTGCAAAGCGTGCCAGACTCTTTTTTTTTCCGACACCTGCGCAGGTAGCAAAACACGGATCCGAAATCAAAAGGATCTCGAAACTAAACCTAAAACGAACTGGACTTGGATTGGTGGAGGATTTGTGGTGGTATATATGGACACCAATGGAGAGTGATGATGGATGATGAGATATGGCAGCGGCGATGATGGTGGTGGTATATGGCAACTATGAAGATGATGCGGTGGCGGCGTGACAACCTGTGAAAAGAACTCGAAACTCTAAAGGACTAGACACTAAGACCAGCAACTCGACACAACGATGTAACCGCCAATTCAACAAAGCAAAATACTGAAAAGACTATGCAAAGGCTCAGATTGGTTCGGATATGATGATCTAACCCTAATTTTTTTTTGGCTTTTTCGTGGACTAAAGGTATGAAGAACAGATGCGATCTAAACTACGAAAACTGGTAAAATCTCACCGAGCAACCTGGAAATCTGATACCACTTGATATAGGCGAAGTTGTCCCTGTCTTTCGATGAGATGGTGGCTATCGTTTTTGGTGGAGTAGACTTTGACGATCCGACTACGAACGTGTGAGACGTCGCGCCTTAGCAATCGCTAAACCAACTCTGAGAGGTTATTGACCACGCCGGAGCACGATCAACCTGACCACGAGGGTCTATTTCCTGCACGCAAACGAAGAACAAGCAAGAAACTAAGATTGCAATCTGGATATTGCGAATATAAGAGGAAAGCTTTATTGATGAAGTGGGGTTCTGTGACGCCTTTGTCTGGTCGCGGAACACAAACGAAGAACGCGAAGTTGCTGCTATGGCGAACTTGTAATCTAAACAAAACCCAAACCTAAAACGAAGCCCTAAGGGCTGTATATATGGGGGAATAGAAGGGAATTTCGTGGCCCCTTGGAGGAGGGGTCCGAAACCGACCCTAAGTCAGTTTCCCCATACATACGGACTCTAAAAACAGCCTACAATATGGTATTTCGAAATTACATGGGCCTGGCCCAAAATTAAGGTGGCGCAGCACCTATATTAGCCTATGGACGAATTTTATAAAGTGGCATCATGCATATTTCGTCCAAAGCTTCCCTCTCCCATTATGGTGGCTTCAATGTGCGAAAATCATCACTGGAAGCTCCAATGTTCTTCCCCGCGCGCGCACCTTCTCCTCCATGCTTGATCCCGCTCCAATGGTCATCCTTCTTATCCATGATAGGTCCTTCATTCATAAGTAAAACAAAAGTATCTAATTTAGGCAGCATCATATGTTCATGAATATTAGAAGGATTTCCAAGAAACGAAAGTACCTGGTAATTCAATTGACGTGCGCGAGCTCTAGTAATTGGTCCTGTATGTATAGCAGTCGGGGTGGGTGTAACATTAGTAGGGATGTCCTCATCACCAGGCCCCCCAGGAGCTAGTGGACAAGGTGGGCGCCCCAGAGCGCGAAGGCAGCAGCAATGCCGGCCATACGCACGTGATAGAGGCGAAGTTGTCCCTGTCTTTCGATGAGATGGTGGCTATCGTTTTTGGTGGAGTAGACTTTGACGATCCGACTACGAACGTGTGATGACGCCGCGCCTTAGCAATCGCTAAACCAACTCCGAGAGGTTATTGACCATGCCGGAGCATGATCAACCTGACCACGAGGGTCTGTTTCCTGCACGCAAATGAAGAACAAGCAAGAAACTAAGATTGCAATCTGGATATTGCGAATATAGGAGGAAAGCTTTATTGATGAAGTGGGGTTCTGTGACGCCTTTGTCTGGTCGTGGAACACAAATGAAGAACGCAAAGTTGCAGCTATGGCGAACTTGTAATCTAAACAAAACCCAACCCTAAAACGACGCCCTAAGGGCTGTATATATGGGGGAATAGAGGGGAATTTCGCGGCCCCTTGGAGGAGGGGTCCAAAACCGACCCTAACTCAGTTTCCCCATACATACAGACCCTAAAAACAGCCTGTAACATGGTATTTCAAAATTACATGGGCCTGGCCCCAAAATAAGGTGGCGCAGCACCTATATTAGCCTAGGGACAAATTTTATAAAGTGGCATCATGCATATTTCGTCCAAGGCTTCTCGCTCCCATTATGGTGGCTTCAAAGTGCGAAAATCATCACTGCATTGTTCTTTCCCGTGCGCGTAGCATCTTCTCCATGCTTGATCCCACTTCAATGGTCATCCTTCTTGTCCATGCTAGGTCCTTCGCTCATAAGTAAAACAAAAGTATCTAATTAGGCAGCATCATATGTTCATGAACATTAGAAGGATTTCCAAGAACGAAACTACCTGGTAATTCAATTGACGTGTGCGAGATCTAGTAATTGGTCCTGTATATATAGCAGTCGGACTTGTGGGTGTAACATTAGTAGGGATGTCCTCATCATCCTCCCTTTCTTGAACTGAAGTCGTCCTCGACGGAAGCTCATCTTCCTCACCCAAATAAGGCTTCAAATCTGCAATGTTAAAAGTGGGGCTAACCCCAAACTGTGCAGGTAGCTCAAGTTTATATGCATTATCATTTAATTTCTCTAACACCTTAAAAGGACCATCAGCACGTGGCATTAGCTTTGACTTGCGCAAAGCAGGAAATCTATCCTTACGCAAATGTAACCAAACAAGATCTCCAGGTGTGAAGACAACGTGTTTTCTACCCTTATCTCCAGCAATTTTGTATTTAGCATTCATACACTCAATGTTTTCCTTTGTTAACTCATGCATCTTTAATATCAATTCAGCACGTTCTTTAGCATGAAAATTAACCTTCTCCGAAGATGGAAGAGGCAACAAATCAATAGGTGCACGAGGTAAGAACCCATACACAACTTCAAAAGGGCACATCTTAGTGGTAGAATGTAGCGAACGATTATAAGAAAATTCAATATGAGGCAAGCATTCTTCCCACATTTTCAGGTGATTCTTCAAAACAGCCCTAAGCATAGTAGACAATGATCTATTGACTACTTCAGTTTGGCCATCAGTTTGAGGATGACATGTAGTACTAAAATGCAGTTTAGTCCCCAACTTAGCCCATAAACATCTCCAAAAGTGGCTAAGAAATTTAGCATCACGATCCGAAACAATTGTATTTGGCACACCACGCAACCGAATAATTTCACGAAAGAACAAATCAGCAACATGAGCAGCAGCATCACTTTTATGACATGGTATAAAGTGTGCCATTTTGGAAAATCTATCCACGACAACAAATATGATATCCCTCCCCTTCTTAGTTCAAGGTAAACCTAAAACAAAGTCCATAGATATATCCTCCCAAGGAACACTAGGTACAAGCAAAGGCATATATAAACCATGAGGATTGAGTCGTGACTTAGCTTTTTGACCTGTAGTGCATCGAGCAACAAAACTCTCAACATCCCGTCTCATCTTTGGCCAAAAGAAATGTGTAGAAAGTACGTCCTCCGTCTTCTTCACGCCAAAGTGTCCCATTAATACTCCTCCGCGTGCCTTTGATGGTCTCCAAACCAAATATTTTAAAGTCAAGTTGTGAAAGCATAGTATAACGACGAGACAAAGCATCAGCAATAACATTTTCTTTACCCTTCTTGTGTTTAATGACATAAGGGAAAGTCTCAATGAATTCAAACCATTTAGCATGTCTACGGTTCGGTTTTGCTTGACTTTTAATATGTTTCAAAGATTCATGATCAGAATGTATAACAAATTCTTTGGGCCATAAATAATGTTGCCATGTTTCCAAAGTCCGAACAAGAGCATATAATTCCTTATCATAAGTAGAATAATTCACACTAGGCCCACTCAATTTTTCAGAAAAGTACGCAACAGGTTTACCATCTCGTAATAACACACCTCCTAACCCAATTCCACTAGCATCACATTCAAGCTCGAAAGTCTTATTAAAATTAGGAAGTTGGAGTAAAGGAGCATGTGTTAACTTATCTTTCAAAACCTTGAAGGCTTCTTTCTATGCGGAACCCCAAGAAAAAGGCATGTCCTTCTTTGTAAGCTCGTTGAGATGGGCATCAATGGTGCTGAAATCTCTCACAAAAGGCCTACAGAAACCAGCGAGGCCAAGAAAACTCCTCACTTGTGTGACCGTTTTGGGCTGCGGCCAACTCTCAATAGCTTCAATCTTGGCTTTATCAACTTCAATTCCCTATGGAGTAACGACATAGCCAAGAAAAGATACTCGGTCGGTGCAAAAGGTGCACTTCCCAAGGTTACCAAACAAACGTGCATCACATAGAGCAATAAAAACAGCATGTAGATGTTCCAAATGTTCCTCCAAAGATCTACTAAAAATCAATATATCATCGAAATAGACTACCACAAATCGTCCAATGAAAGCACGTAAAACCTCGCTCATTAATGTCATGAAAATGCTAGGTGCATTAGTTAACCCAAAAGGCATGACTAACCACTCATATAATCCAAACTTAGTTTTAAATGTTGTTTTCCATTCATCTCCCAATTTCATACGAATTTGATGGTATCCACTGCGCAAATCAACTTTGGAGAAAATTGTAGAACCACTTAATTCATCAAGCATATCATCTAGTCTAGGAATAGGATGATTGTAACGAATAGTAATATTATTAATGCCTCTACAATCCACACACATGCGCGATGTACCATCCTTTTTAGGCACTAGAATAATAGGAACAACACAAGGACTAAGGGATTCGCGTATATAACCTTTGTCAAGCAGCTCCTGTACTTGACGCATAATCTCCTTTGTCTCCTCTGGATTGGTACGGTATGGCGCACGGTTGGGCAGGGATGCACCGGGAATTAAGTCAATCTGATGCTCAATGCCACGAATAGGTGGTAATCCCGGTGGAACGTCTTGTGGGAAGACGTCAGCGAACTCCAGCAAAATGTTAATGACCACAGGAGGCAAAGAGCGAGGCATGTCCTCGAATGAAAATAATACCTCTTTGCATACAAAAGCATAGCAAACAGATATAGCAACATCCAAATCATTAATATCAGATTTAGTAGCAAGTAAACATCCACTCTTCAATTTTATTTCGGATGCAACATTACATGATGGTTTATTATGCTTACGGTGTTGCTCAAATTCCTGTGCTACAATCTGACTTTCACTCTTATTTTTTTTCCTGTTTTGCTTTACTAGCTCTAGCAATGTCATTTTTCATAATATGTTCCGTAGACATAGGAAGCAAAGTGATATTTTGATCCTTATGAACAAGAGTATACTTATTTGTCCTACCATGGTGTACAGAATTTTTATCAAACTGCCATGGCCTACCAACTAAACAGAACATGCTTGCATGGGTACCACATCACAATCCACATAATCAGAATATGTAGCGATGCTAAAATGCACACGAACAGTATGTGTTACCTTAACCTTGCCACTATTGTTGAACCATTGGATGTAATAAGGATGATGATGTGGTCTGGTGGTTAGAGACAGCTTCTCCACCATCTCCATGCTAGCCAAGTTATTGCAACTCCCTCCATCGATGATGACGCGCACAGAACGCTCCTTCACAACTCCCTTTGTGTGGAACAAGTTGTGCCTCTGATTTTGCTCAGCCTGTGTAACCTCCACACTGAGAACACGTTGAGCAACTAAACTTTCATACCTATCAGCGTAATCAGCAGCCATGTAGTGTGTCTCTGGTTCTGCATCCTCGCCACCCTGTTCTTCACTTGCAATGAGAGGCAAAGTCTCATCATCATAATCACTAGCGGAGGCATATCCACCATCCTCAGTAACAATCATTACACGCTTGGAAGGGCATTCTCTCGCAAAGTGACCTCGACCCTTGCAACGAAGGCATATAACCTCATGTGTTTTCCCTATGGATGCAATAGATGAAGAAGAGCTCTGTGCAGGCCCAGAAGGTGTGCTCTTCATAGACATTGGAGGAGGAGCCTATTTTCTGGTATCGCGGTTGGAGTTGGAGGTTGAAGTAGGTGGTGTTGCAGCAGGACGTGTGGAAGTAGATGAGGCACGTGGCGTCCATGATGAAGTGCGACCTGCAGAAAAAGTAGTTCTCGCCATTGCGTGTCGATCCTGCACTTCACGTTCAGCTTTGCAAGCAAGTTGAAACAAACGAGTGATAGTGTTATACTCCTTATACTCCAGAATAGTCTGAATCTCTCTATTTAATCCACCCATAAAACGTGCAAGCATAGCTTCATTCTCTTCAACAATACCACATATAATCATACCAGTTTGTAATTCTTGATAATATTCTTCTACAGAATTTTTTGCATGTCTTAAACGCTACAAATTTTGAAGCAATTCACGTTGATAATAAGGTGGCACCCAACGATTACGCATAGCAGTTTTCAAAGCAGCCTAAGTAGTTGGAATATTAGCATGGTGTATTCTATAATGTTCTGACCACCAAACACAAGCAAAACTAGTGAATGAACAAACAGCAGCAGCAACACGTCTATCCTCAGGAAATTGTAAGCATGTAAAACGTTGCTCTATTTCTAACTCCCATGTAAGATATATATCAGGAACATATCTACCCTCAAACGTCGGAATATTCAATTTAAGTTTAGCGAGATGGTCATGATCCCGTACCTGAGGGGGTGGTGCAGCCC
This sequence comes from Hordeum marinum, assembly GCA_022496015.1. NCBI lineage: Eukaryota > Viridiplantae > Streptophyta > Magnoliopsida > Poales > Poaceae > Hordeum > Hordeum marinum. Next base: position 163,735,406 of record CM039672.1, on the reverse strand, counting down.
TACCGTTACGGTTGTAGCCATGTGGTCGACCTGGTGCGTATGGTGGTGGTTGCCCTTGAGGCTGATCGGGAGCAACCTCTCCCTCATCATCGTAATCACCATCATAATCTTCAACCTGCTCAACGACAGTAGCAGCACGAGCCACAGAAATAGCAGCAGTATCAACGGTACCAGTATGTTGGGCTTGGCCGAGAGGCACACATCACGCTCGTCGTTCGAAAGAAATAGGGGCCGCAGCTGGTGGTGGTAAACGGGCAAGAACCTCATTGAACTTGGCGTCCATCTTGGTGTCAAAGGTCTTCTCCAAACCATCTAGCTTCTCCATGGCCTCGCCAAAGTTGGTCACGAAGTCTTGTACCTGGTTAGCCATCCTTTGCTGAAATTTATCATAGAGCGCTTTGTTGGTCATGCTCTCCCAGTCGATCTCATTGTCGTGTGATCCTGGCATGGTTAGCAAATAGCAAACACACAAGAATATGAAACCTACAGACTACTGGGACGTGGTGGTGGTGGTGGTGGTGGTGTGTCACAAATCCTTTAAGCGAATCTCAAATTCTTACCAGTTCTTACCAGCAGCAGGCGGTGATCGGCAACCGTTATAGTCAAAACTCTCAAAGCTTGGATAGAGCGATTGCCAGGTGGTGTCAAACACACGATGTAGATGTATATGGAGCTGGGATGGCTTATAATATGGTAGCAAAAAAGGTTAGCCATAATCAATTCAGAGATGCAAGGTTGAATAAACGCTCAACGACGGTACTGTGCTGGTCCTAGGCTAGACCCGTACTAGAGACGCTAGCCTAAAACACCAACAAAAACACGACGCTACTCATAATCAAGGGAAGAGCACACTGAATTTTTTTTCGTTTTTTTTGTCAGCGCCTTTTTTTTTGCGCACTTTTTTTTGCTCAAAAAAATCACTACAATGGCGAGTGTCTCAAAACTCTTGCCACGTCGTATAAGCAAGATGGGCACGAAATTTTTTTTTGGACTATTTTTTTTCGGGAGCAATTCGGGGGATGCGACGACCAAAAATTTCGACAAAAATCACTATGATGGCAAGTGTCTCAAAATGCTCTGGAGAACATAAAATCAAGATAGGGAAAAAATATTTTCGGCCGAATTTTTTTTGGGCCAAAACGTGCTCTGCAAAGCGTGCCAGACTCTTTTTTCGACACCTACGCTGGTAGCAAAACACGAATCCGAAATCAAAAAGATCTCAAAACTGAACCTAGAACGAGCTGGACTCGGATTGGTGGTGGATTGGTGGTGGTATATATGGACACCAATGGATAGTGGGAGGTGATATATGGCAGCGGTGATGATGGTGGTGGTATATGGCGACTATGAAGACGATGTGTTGGCGGCGTGACAACCTGTGAATAGAACTCAAAACTCTAAAGGACTAGACACTAAGACCAGCAACTCGACACGACGATGTAACCGACAATTCAACAAAGCAAAATACTGAAAAGACTATGCAAAGGCTCAGATTGGTTCGGATATGATGATCTAACCCTAATTTTTTTGTGGCTTTTTCCTGGACTAAAGGTATGAAGAAACAGATGCGATCTAAACTACGAAAACTAGTAAAATCTCACCGAGCAACTTGGAAATCTGATACCACTTGATAGAGGCGAAGTTGTGCATGTCTTTCGATGAGATGGTGGCTATCGTTTTTGGTGGAGTAGACTTTGACGATCCGACTACGAACGTGTGATGACGCCGCGCCTTAGCAATCGCTAAACCAACTCCGAGAGGTTATTGACCACGCCGGAGCACGATCAACCTAACCACGAGGGTCTGTTTCCTGCACGCAAGCGAAGAACAAGCAAGAAACTAACATTGCAATCTGGATATTGCGAATATAAGAGGAAAGCTTTATTGATGAAGTAGGGTTCTGTGACGCCTTTGTCTGGTCGTGGAACACAAACGAAGAACGCGAAGTTGCAGCTATGGCGAACTTGTAATCTAAATAAAACCCAAACCTAAAACGACGCCCTAAGGGCTGTATATATGGAGGAATAGAGGGGAATTTCGTGGCCCCTTGGAGGAGGGGTCCGAAACTGACCCTAACTCAGTTTCCCCATACATACGGACTCTAAACATAGCGTATTATGGTTTTTCGAAATTACATGGGCCTGGCCCAAAAATAAGGTGGCGCAACACCTATATTAGCCTAGGGACGAATTTTATAAAGTGGCATTATGCATATTTCGTCCAAGGCTTCTTGCTCCCATTATGGTGGCTTCAAAGTGCGAAAATCATCACTGGAAGCTCCATTGTTCTTTCCCGCGCGCGCACCTTCTTCTCCATGCTTGATCCCGCTCTAATGGTCATCCTTCTTGTCCATGCCAGGTCCTTCATTCACAAATAAAACAAAAGTATCTAATTTAGGCAGCATCATATGTCTATGAACATTAGAAGGATTTGCAAGAAACAAAAGTACCTGGTAATTCAATTGACGTGCGCGAGCTCTAGTAATTGGTCCTATATGTACAGCAGTCGGAGTTGTTTGTGTAGCATTATTAGGGATGTCCTCATCACAAACGAAGAACAAGCAAGAAACTAAGATTGCAATCTGGATATTGCGAATATAAGAGGAAAGCTTTATTGATGAAGTGGGGTTCTATGACGTCTTTGTCTGGTCATGGAACACAAACGAAGAACGCGAAGTTGCAGCTATGGCGAACTTGTAATCTAAACAAAACCCAACCCTGAAACGACGCCCTAAGGGCTGTATATATGGGGGAATAGAGGGGAATTTCGTGGCCCATTGGAGGAGGGGTCCGAAACAGACCTTATCTCAGTTTCCCCATACATACGGACTCTAGAAACAACCTATAATATGGTATTTCGAAATTACATGGGCCTGGCCCAACAGTAAGGTGGCGCAGCACCTATATTAGCCTAGGGACGAATTTTGTAAGTAGCATCATGCATATTTCGTCCAAGGCTTCTTGCTCCCATTATGGTGGATTTCAAAGTGCGAAAATCATCACTCGAAGCTCCATTGTTCTTTCCCACGCGCGCACCTTCTTCTCCATGCTTGATCCCGCTCCCATGGTCATCCTTCTTATCCATGCTAGGTCCTTCATTCATAAGTAAAACAAAAGTATCTAATTTAGGTAGCATCATATGTTCATGAACATTAGAAGGATTTGCAAGAAACGAAAGTACCTAGTAATTCAATTGACGTGCGCGAGCTCTAGTAATTGGTCCTGTATGTATAGCAGTCGGAGTTGTGGGTGTAGCATTAGCAGGGATGTCCTTATCATCCTCCCCTTCTTGAATTGAAGTCGTCCTCGACGGAAGCTCATCTTCCTCACCCAAATAAGGCCTCAAATCTGCAATGTTAAAAGTGGGGCTAACCCCAAACTGTATAGGCTGCTCAAGTTTATATGCATTATCCTTTACTTTCTCTAACGCCTTAAAAGGACCATCAGCATGTGGCATTAGCTTTGACTTGCGCAAATCAGGAAATCTATCCTTACGCAAATGTAACCAAACAACATCTCCAGGTGCAAAGACAACATGTTTTCTACCCTTATCTCCAGCAATTTTGTATTTAGCATTCATACGCCCAATGTTTTCCTTCGTTAACTCAAGCATCTTTAATATCTATTCAGCACGTTCTTTAGCATCAAAATTAACCTTCTCCGAAGATGGAAGAGGCAACAAATCAATAGGTGCACGAGGTAACAAACCATACACAACTTCAAAAGGGCACATCTTAGTGGTAGAATGTAGCGAATGATTATAAGCAAATTCAACATGAGGCAAGCATTATACCCACATTTTCAGGTTATTCTCCAAAACAGCCCTAAGCATAGTACACAATGATCTATTGACTACTTCAGTTTGGCCATCAGTTTGGGGATGACATGTAGTACTAAAAAGTAGTTTAGTCCCCAACTTAGCCCATAAACATCTCCAAAAGTGGCTAAGAAATTTAGCATCACGATCTGAAACAATTGTATTTGGCACACCATGCAACCGAATAATTTCACGAAAGAACAAATCAGCAACATGAGCAGCAGCATCACTTTTATGACATGGTATAAAGTGTGCCATTTTGGAAAATCTATCCACGACAACAAATATGCTATCCCTACCCTTCTTAGTTCGAGGTAAATCTAAAACAAAGTCCATAGATATATCCTCCCAAGGAACACTAGGTACAGGCAAAGGCATATATAAACCATCAGGATTGAGTCGAGACTTAGCTTTTTGACATGTAGTGCAGCGAGCAACAAAACGCTCAACATCCCGTCTCATCTTTGGCCAAAAGAAATGTGTAGAAAGTACGTCCTCCGTTTTCTTCACGCCAAAGTGTCCCATTAATCCTCCTCCATGTGCCTCCTGTAACAACAAAAGACGAACGGAGCTAGCTGGAATGCATAGCTTGTTAGCACGGAACACAAATCCATCATTAATAACGAACTTGTTCCATGTTCTCCCTTCATTAGAATGCTGCAACACATCTCTAAATTCAGCATCATGCACATATTGATCTTTGATGGTCTCCAAACCAAATATTCTAAAGTCAAGTTGTGAAAGCATAGTATATCGACGAGACAAAGCATCAGCAATAACATTTTCTTTACCCTTCTTGTGTTTAATGACATAAGGGAAAGTCTCAATGAATTCAACCCATTTAGCATGTCTACGGTTCAGTTTTGCTTGACTTTTAATATGTTTCAAAGATTCATGATCAGAATGTATAACAAATTCTTTGGGCCATAAATAATGTTGCCATGTTTCCAAAGTCCGAACAAGAGCATATAATTCCTGATCATAAGTAGAATAATTCAGACTAGGCCCACTCAGTTTTTCAGAAAAGTACGCAACAGGTTTACCATCTTGTAATAACACACCTCCTAACCCAATTCCACTAGCATCACATTCAAGCTCGAAAGTCTTATTAAAATCAGGAAGTTGGAGTAAAGGAGCATGTGTTAACTTATCTTTTCCAAACCTTGAAGGCTTCTTCCTATGCGGTACCCCAAGAGAAAGGCACGTCCTTCTTTGTAAGCTCATTGAGAGGCGTAGCAATGGTGCTGAAATCTCTCACAAAACGCCTATAGAAACCAGCGAGGCCAAGAAAACTCCTCAATTGTGTGACCATTTTGGGCTGCGGCCAACTCTCAATGGCTTCAATCTTGGCTTTTATCAACTTCAATTCCCTATGGAGTAACAACATAGCCAAGAAAAGATACTCGATCGGTGCAAAAGGTGCACTTCCCAAGGTTACCAAACAAACGTGCATCACGTAGAGCAATAAAAACAGCACGTAGATGTTCCAAATGTTCCTCCAAAGATCTACTAAAAATCAATATATCATCAAAATAGACTACCACAAATCGTCCAATGAAAGCACGTAAAACCTCGTTCATTAATCTCATGAAAGTGGTAGGTGCATTGGTTAACCCAAAAGGCATGACTAACCACTAATATAATCCATACTTAGTTTTAAATGTTGTTTTCCATTCATCTCCCAATTTCATACGAATTTGATGGTATCCACTACGCAAATCAACTTTGGAGAAAATTGTAGAACCACTTAATTCATCAAGCATATCATCTAGTCTAGGAACAGGATGACGATAACGAATAGTAATATTATTAATGCCTCTACAATCCACACACATGCGCGATGTACCATCCTTTTTAGGCACTAGAATAATAGGAATAGCACAAGGACTAAGGGATTCGCGTATATAACCTTTGTCAAGCAGCTCCTGTACTTGACGCATAATCTCCTTTGTCTCCTCTGGATTGGTACGGTATGGCGCACGGTTGGGTAGGGATGCACCGGGAATTAAGTCAATCTGATGCTCAATCCCGCGAATAGGCGGTAATCCCGATGGCACGTCTTGTGGGAACACGTCAGCGAACTCCTGCAAAATGTTAATGACCCCAGGAGGCAAAGAGGGAGGCATGTCCTCGAATGAAAAGAATACCTATTTGCATACAAAATCATAGCAAACAGATGTAGCAACATCCAAATCATTAATATCGGATTTAGTAGCAAGTAAACATCCACTCTTCAATTTTATTTCGGATGCAACATTAGATGATGGTTTATTATGCTTATGGTGTTGCTTAAATTCCTGTGCTACAATCTTATTTTCACTCTTATTTGTTTCTTGTTTTGCTTTACTAGCTCTAGCAATGTCATCTTTCATAATATGTTCCGGAGACATAGGAAGCAAAGTGATATTTTGATCCTTATGAACAAGAGTATACTGATTTGTCCTACCATGGTGTACAGAATTTTTATCAACTGCCATGGCCTACCAAGTAAAACAGAACATGCTTGCATGGGTACCACATCACAATCCACATAATCAGAATATGTAGCAATGCTAAAATGCACACGAACAGTACGTGTTACCTTAACCTTGCCAATATTGTTGAACCATTGGATGTAATAAGGATGAGGATGTGGTCTGGTGGTTAGAGACAGCTTCTCCACCCTCTCCATGCTAGCCAAGTTATTGCAACGCCCTCCATCGATGATGACACGAACAGAACGCTCCTTCACAACTCCCTTTGTGTGGAACAAGTTGTGCCTCTGATTTTGCTCAGCCTGTGTAACCTGCACACTGAGAACACGTTGAGCAACTAAACTTTCATACCTATCAGCGTAATCAACAGCCATGTAGTGTGTCTCTGGTTCTGCATCCTCGCCACCCTGTTCTTCACTTGCAATGAGAGCCAAAGTCTCCTCATCATAATCACTAGCAGACGCATATCCACCATCCTCAGTAACAATCATTACACGTTTGGAAGGGCATTCTCTCGCAAAGTGACCTCCACCCTTGCAACGACGGCATATAACCTCATGTGTTTGCCCTGTGGATGCAATAGATGAAGAAGAGCTCTGTGCAGGCCGAGAAAGTGTGCTGTTCGCAGAGGGTGGATTAGGAGCCTGTTTCCTGGTATCGCGGTTGGAGTTGGAGGTGGGAGTAGGTGGCGTTGCAGCAGGACGTGCGGTAAGTAGAGGAGGTACGTGGCGTCCATGATAAAGTGCGACCTGTAGAAAAAGGAGTTCTCGCCATTGCCTGTCGATCCTGCTCTTCACGTTCAGCTTTCAAGCAAGATGAAATAAACGAGTGATAGTGTTATACTCTTTATACTCTACAATAGTCTGAATCTCTCTATTTAATCCACCCATAAAACGTGCAAGCATAGCTTCATTATCCTCAACAATACCACATCTAATCATGCCAGTTTGTAATTCCTGATAATATTCTTCTACAGAATATTTTCCTTGTATTAAACGCTGCAAATTTTGAAGCAATTCACGTTGATAATAAGGTGGCACCCAACGATTACGCATAGCAGTTTTCAAAGCAGCCCAAGTAGTTGGAATATTCGCATGGTGTATTCTACAATGTTGTGAGCACCAAACACAAGCAAAGCTAGTGAATGAACAAACAGCAGTAGCAACACGTCTATCCTCAGGAAATTGTAAGCATGTAAAACGTTGTTCTGTTTCTAACTCCCATGTAAGATATATATCAGGAACATATCTACACTCAAACGTCGGAATATTCAATTTAAGTTTAGGGAGATGGTCATGATCCCGTACCAGAGGGGGTGGTGCAGCCCTACCGTTACGGTCATAGCCATGTGGTCGACCTGGTGCGTATCTTGGTGGTTGCCCCTGAGGCTGATCTAGACCAACCTCTCCCTCATCATCATAATCACCATCATAATCGTCAACCTGCTCAATGACAGTAGCAGCAGGAGCCACAGAAGTAGCAGTAGTATAAACAGTACCAGTATGCTGGCCTTGGCCGAGAGGCACACGTCGCGCTCGTCGTTTGAAAGGGATAGGAGCTGCAGCTGGTGGTGGTAGACGGGCAAGCACCTCATTGAACTTGGCATCCATCTTGGTGTCGAATGTCTTCTCCAAACCATCGAGCTTCTCCATGGCCTCTCCAAAGTTGGTCGCGAAATCTTGCACCTGGTCAGCCATCATTTGCTGAAATTTATCATAGAGCGCTTTGTTGGTCATGCTCTCCCAGTCGCTTCCGTCGTCGTGTGATCCTGACATGGTTAGCAGAAATAGGAAACACACAAGAATATGAAACCTACAGACTACTGGGACGTGGTGGTGATGGTGGTGGTGTGTCACAAATCCTTTAAGCGAATCTCAAATTCTTACCAATTCTTACCCAGCAGCAGGCGGTGATCGGCAACCATTGTAGTCAAACTCTCAAAGCTTGGATAGAGCGATTGCCAGGTGGTGTCAAACACACGACGTAGATGTATGTGGAGCTGGGATGGCTTATTGTATGTGATAGAGGCGAAGTTGTCCCTGTCTTTCGATGAGATGATGGCTATCGTTTTGTTGGAGTAGACTTTGACGATCCGACTACGAACGTGTGATGACGCTGTGCCTTAGCAATCGCTAAACCAACTCCGAGAGGTTATTGACCACGCCGGAGCACGATCAACCTGACCCCGAGGGTCTGTTTCCTGCACGCAAACGAAGAACAAGCAAGAAACTAAGATTGCAATCTGGATATTGCGAATATAAGAGGAAAGCTTTATTGATGAAGTGGGGTTCTGGGCCGCCTTTGTCTGGTCGTGGAACACAAACGAAGAACGCGAAGTTGCAGCTATGGCGAACTTATAATCTAAACAAAACCCAAACCTAAAACGACGCCCTAAGGGCTGTATATATGGGGGAATAGAGGGGAATTTCGTGGCCCCTTGGAGGAGGGGTCCGAAACCGACCCTAACTCAGTTTCCCCATACATACGGACTCTAAAAATAGCCTATAATATGGTATTTCGAAATTACATGGGCCTGGCCCAAAAATAAGGTGGCGCAACACCTATATTAGCCTAGGGACGAATTTTATAAAGTGGCATCATGCATATTTCGTCCAAGGCTTCTTGCTCCCATTATGGTGGCTTCAAAGTGCGAAAATCATCACTGGAAGCTTCATTGTTCTTTCCCGCGCGCGCACCTTCTTCTCCATGCTTGATCCCGCTCCAATGGTCATCCTTGTTGTCCATGCCAGGTCCTTCATTCACAAGTAAAACAAAAGTATTTAATTTAGGCAGCATCATATGTTCATGAACATTAGAATGATTTGCAAGAAACGAAAGTACCTAGTAATTCAATTGATGTGCGCGAGCTCTAGTAATTGGTCCTGTATGTATAGCAGTCGTAGTTGTGGGTGTAGCATTAGTAGGGATGTCCTCATCATCCTCCCCTTCTTGAACTGAAGTCGTCCTCGACGGAAGCTCATCTTCCTCACCCAAATAAGGCTTCAAATCTGCAATTATAAAAGTGGGGCTAACCCCAAACTCTATAGGCAGCTCAAGTTTATATGCATTATCATTTATTTTCTCTAACACCTTAAAAGGACCATCTGCACGTGGCATTAGCTTTGACTTGCGCAAATCAGGAAATCTATCCTTACGCAAATGTAACCAAACAAGATCTCCAGGTGCAAAGACAACATGTTTTCTACCCTTATCTCCAGCAATTTTGTATTTAGCATTCATACGCTCAATGTTTTCCTTCGTTAACTCATGCATCTTTAATATCAATTCAGCATGTTCTTTAGCATCAAAATCAACCTTCTCTGAAGATGGAAGAGGCAACAAATCAATAGGTGCACGAGGTAAGAAACCATACACAACTTCAAAAGGGCACATCTTAGTGGTAGAATGTAGCGAACGATTATAAGCAAATTCAATATGAGGCAAGCATTCTTCCCACATTTTCAGGTTATTCTTCAAAACAGCCCTAAGCATAGTAGACAATGATCTATTGACTACTTCAGTTTGGCCATCAGTTTGGGGATGACATGTAGTACTAAAAAGTAGTTTAGTCCCCAACTTAGCCCATAAACATCTCCAAAAATGGCTAAGAAATTTAGCATCACGATATGAAACAATTGTATTTGGTACACCATGCAATCGAATAATTTCACGAAAGAACAAATCAGCAACATGAGCAGCAGCATCACTTTTATGACATGGTATAAAGTGTGCCATTTTGGAAAATCTATCCACGACAACAAATATGCTATCCCTCCCCTTCTTAGTTCGAGGTAAACCTAAAACAAAGTCCATAGATATATCCTCCCAAGGAACACTAGGTACAGGCAAAGGCATATATAAACCATGAGGATTGAGTCGTGACTTAGCTTTTTGACATGTAGTGCAGCGAGCAACAAAACGCTCAACATCCCGTCTCATCTTTGGCCAAAAGAAATGTGTAGAAAGTACGTCCTCCGTCTTCTTCATGCCAAAGTGTCCCATTAATCCTCCTCCGTGCGCCTCCTGTAACAACAAAAGACGAACGGAGCTAGCTGGAATGCATAGCTTGTTAGCACAGAACACAAATCCATCATTAATAACGAACTTGTTCCATGTTCTCCCTTCTTTACAATTCTGTAACACGTCTCTAAATTCAGCATCATGCACATATTGATCTTTGATGGTCTCCAAACCAAATATTTTAAAGTCAAGTTGTGAAAGCATAGTATAACGACGAGACAAAGCATCAGCAATAACATTTTCTTTACCCTTCTTGTGTTTAATGACATAAGGGAAAGTCTCAATGAATTCAACCCATTTAGCATGTCTACGGTTCAGTTTTGCTTGACTTTTAATATGTTTCAAATATTCATGATCAGAATGTATAACAAATTCTTTGGGCCATAAATAATGTTGCCATGTTTCCAAAGTCCGAACAAGAGCATATAATTCCTGATCATAAGTAGAATAATTCAAACTAGGCCCACTCGGTTTTTCAGAAAAGTACGCAACAGGTTTACCATCTTGTAATAACACACCTCCTAACCCAATTCCACTAGCATCACATTCAAGCTCGAAAGTCTTATTAAAATTAGGAAGTTGGAGTAAAGGAGCATGTGTTAACTTATCTTTTCCAAACCTTGAAGGCTTCTTCCTATGCGGTACCCCAAGAGAAAGGCACGTCCTTCTTTGTAAGCTCATTGAGAGGCGCAGCAATGGTGCTGAAATCTCTCACAAAACGCCTATAGAAACCAGCGAGGCCAAGAAAACTCCTTACTTGTGTGACCGTTTTGGGTTGCGGCCAACTCTCAGTAGCTTCAATCTTGGCTTTATCAACTTCAATTCCCTATGGAGTAACAACATAGCCAAGAAAAGATACTCGGTCGGTGCAAAAGGTGCACTTCCCAAGGTTACCAAACAAACATGCATCACGTAGCGCAGTAAAAACAACACGTAAATGTTCCAAATATTCCTCCAAAGATCTACTAGAAATCAATATATCATCAAAATAGACTACCACAAATCGTCCAATGAAAGCACGTAAAACCTCGTTCATTAATCTCATGAAAGTGCTAGGTGCATTAGTTAACCCAAAAGGCATGACTAACCACTCATATAATCCAAACTTAGTTTCAAATGATGTTTTCCATTCATCTCCCAATTTCATATGAATTTGATGGTATCCACTACGCAAATCAACTTTGGAGAAAATTGTAGAGCCACTTAATTCATCAAGCATATCATCTAGTCTAGGAATAGGATGACGATAACGAATAGTAATATTATTAGTGCCTCTACAATCCACACACATGCGCCAAGTACCATCCTTTTTAGGAACTAGAATAATAGGAACAACACAAGGACTAAGGGATTCACGTATATAACCTTTGTCAAGCAGCTCCTGTACTTGACGCATAATCTCCTTTGTCTCCTCGGGATTGGTACGGTAGGGCGCACGGTTGGGTAGGGATGCAACGGGAATTAAGTTAATCTGATGCTCATTCCCGTGAATAGGCGGTAATCCCGGTGGCACGTCTTGTGGAAAGACGTCAGCGAACTCCTGCAAAATTTTAATGACAGAAGGAGGCAAAGAGGGAGGCATGTCCTCGAAAGAAAATAATACCTCTTTGTATACAAAAGCATAGCAAACAGATGTAGCAACATCCAAATCATTAATATCAGATTTAGTAGCAAGTAAACATCCACTCTTCAATTTTATTTCGGATGCAACAGTAGATAATGGTTTATTATGCTTATGGTTTTGCTCAAATTCCTGTGCTACAATCTGATTTTCACTCTTATTTTTCTCCTGTTTTGCTTTACTAGCTCTAGCAATGTCATCTTTCATAATATGTTCGGGAGACATAGGAAGCAAAGTTATATTATGATCCTTATGAACAAGAGTATACTGATTTGTCCTACCATGGTGTACAGAATTTTTATCAAACTGCCATGGTCTACCAAGTAAAACAGAACATGCTTGCATGGGTACCACATCACAATCCACATAATGAGAATATGTAGCAATGCTAAAATGCACACGAACAGTACGTGTTACCTTAACCTTGCTACTATTGTTGAACCATTGGATGTAATAAGGATGAGGATGTGGTCTGGTGGTTAGAGACAGCTTCTCCACCATCTCCATGCTAGCCAAGTTATTGCAACTCCCTCCATCGATGATGACCCGAACAGAACGCTCCTTCACAACTCCCTTTGTGTGGAATAAGTTGTGCCTCTGATTTTGTTCAGCCTGTGTAACCTGCACACTGAGAACACGTTGAGCAACTAAACTTTCATACCTGTCAGCGTAATCAGCAGCCATGTAGTGTGTTTCTGGTTCTGCATCGTCGCCATCGTGTTCTTCACTTGCAATGAGAGCCAAAGTCTCCTCATCATAATCACTAGCAGACGCATATCCACCATCCTCAGTAACAATCATGACACGCTTGGAAGGGCATTCTCTCGCAAAGTGACCTCCACCCTTGCAACGACGGCATATAACCTCATCTGGATATTGCGAATATAAGAGGAAAGCTTTATTGATGATGTGGGGTTCTGAGACGCCTTTGTCTGGTCGTGGAACACAAAGGAAGAACGCGAAGTTGCAGCTATGGCAAACGTGTAATCTAAACAAAACCCAACCCTAAAACGACGCCCTAAGGGTTGTATATATGGGGGAATAGAGGGGAATTTCGTGGCCCCTTGGAGGAGGGGTCCGAAACCGACCTTATCTCAGTTTCCCCATACATACGGACTCTAGAAACAGCCTATAATATGGTATTTCGAAATTACACGGGCCTGGCCCAACAATAAGGTGGCGCAGCACCTATATTAGCCTAGGGACGAATTTTGTTTGTAGCATCATGCATATTTCGTCCAAGGCTTCTTGCTCCCATTATGGTGGCTTCAAAGTGCGAAAATCATCACTGGAAGCTCCATTGTTCTTTCCCACGTGCGCACCTTCTTCTCCATGCTTGATCCCGCTCCCATGGTCATCCTTCTTATCCATGCTAGGTCCTTCATTCATAAGTAAAACAAAAGTATCTAATTTAGGCAGCATCATATGTTCATGAACATTAGAAGGATTTGTAAGAAACGAAAGTACCTGGTAATTCAATTGACATGCGCGAGCTCTCGTAATTGGTCCTGTATGTATAGCAGTCGGAGTTGTGGGTGTAGCATTAGCAGGGATGTCCTCATCACCAGGTGATAGAGGCGAAGTTGTCCCTGTCTTTCGATGAGATGGTGGCTATCGTTTTTGGTGCAGTAGACTTTGACGATCCGACTACGAACGTGTGAGACGTCGCGCCTTAGCAATCGCTAAACCAACTCTGAGAGGTTATTGACCACGCCGGAGCACGATCAACCTGACCACGAGGGTCTATTTCCTGCACGCAAACGAAGAACAAGCAAGAAACTAAGATTGCAATCTGGATATTGCGAATATAAGAGGAAAGCTTTATTGATGAAGTGGGGTTCTGTGACGCCTTTGTCTGGTCGTGGAACACAAACGAAGAACGCGAAGTTGCTGCTATGGCGAACTTGTAAGCTAAACAAAACCCAAACCTAAAACGAAGCCCTAAGGGCTGTATATATGGGGGAATAGAAGGGAATTTCGTGGCCCCTTGGAGGAGGGGTCCGAAACCGACCCTAAGTCAGTTTCCCCATACATACGGACTCTAAAAACAGCCTACAATATGGTATTTCGAAATTACATGGGCCTGGCCCAAAATTAAGGTGGCGCAGCACTTATATTAGCCTATGGACGAATTTTATAAAGTGGCATCATGCATATTTCGTCCAAAGCTTCCCACTCCCATTATGGTGGCTTCAATGTGCGAAAATCATCACTGGAAGCTCCAATGTTCTTCCCCGCGCGCGCACCTTCTCCTCCATGCTTGATCCCGCTCCAATGGTCATCCTTCTTATCCATGATAGGTCCTTCATTCATAAGTAAAACAAAAGTATCTAATTTAGGCAGCATCATATGTTCATGAATATTAGAAGGATTTCCAAGAAACGAAAGTACCTGGTAATTCAATTGACGTGCGCGAGCTCTAGTAATTGGTCCTGTATGTATAGCAGTCGGGGTGGGTGTAACATTAGTAGGGATGTCCTCATCATCCTCCCCTTCTTGAACTGACGTCGTCCTCGACGGAAGCTCATCTTCCTCACCCAAATAAGGCTTCAAATCTGCAATGTTAAAAGTGGGGCTAACCCCAAACTCTGCAGGCAGCTCAAGTTTATATGCATTATCATTTACTTTCTCTAACACCTTAAAAGGACCATCAGCACGTGGCATTAGCTTTGACTTGCGCAAATCAGGAAATCTATCCTTACGCAAATGTAACCAAACAAGATCTCCAGGTGCAAAGACAACATGTTTTCTACCCTTATCTCCAGCAAGTTTGTATTTAGCATTCATACGCTCAATGTTTTCCTTAGTTAACTCATGAATCTTTAATATCAATTCAGCACGTTCTTTAGCATCAAAATTAACCTTCTCCGAAGACGGAAGAGGCAACAAATCAATAGGTGCACGAGGTAAGAAACCATACACAACTTCAAAAGGGCACATCTTAGTGGTAGAATGTAGCGAACGATTATAAGCAAATTCAATATGAGGCAAGCATTCTTCCCACATTTTCAGGTTATTCTTCAAAACAGCCCTAAGCATAGTAGACAATGATCTATTGACTACTTCAGTTTGGCCATCAGTTTGGGGGTGACATGTAGTACTAAAAAGCAGTTTAGTCCCCAACTTAGCCCATAAACATCTCCAAAAGTGGCTAAGAAATTTAGCATCACGATCGGAAACAATTGTATTTGGCACACCATGCAACCGAATAATTTCACGAAAGAACAAATCAGCAACATGAGCAGCAGCATCACTTTTATGACATGGTATAAAGTGTGCCATTTTAGAAAATCTATCCACGACAACAAATATGCTATCCCTCCCCTTCTTTGTTCGAGGTAAACCTAAAACAAAGTCCATAGATATATCCTCCCAAGGAACACTAGGTACAGGTAAAGGCATATATAAACCATGAGGATTGAGTCGTGACTTAGCTTTTTGACATGTAGTGCAGCGAGCAACAAAACGCTCAACATCCCGTCTCATCTTTGGCCAAAAGAAATGTGTAGCAAGTACGTCCTCCGTCTTCTTCACGCCAAAGTGTCCCATTAATCCTCCTCCGTGCGCCTCCTGTAACAACAAAAGACGAACGGAACTAGCTGGAATGCATAGCTTGTTAGCACGAAACACAAATCCATGATTAATAACGAACTTGTTCCATGTTCTCCCTTCTTTACAATTCTGCAACACGTCTCTAAATTCAGCATCATGCACATATTGATCTTTGATGGTCTCCAAACCAAATATTTTAAAGTCAAGTTGTGAAAGCATAGTATAACGACGAGACAAAGCATCAGCAATAACATTGTCTTTACCCTTCTTGTGTTTAATGACATAAGGGAAAGTCTCAATGAATTCAACCCATTTAGCATGTCTACGGTTCAGTTTTGCTTGACTTTTAATATGTTTCAAAGATTCATGATCAGAATGTATAACAAATTCTTTGGGCCATAAATAATGTTGCCATGTTTCCAAAGTCCGAACAAGAGCATATAATTCCTTATCATAAGTAGAATAATTCAGACTAGGCCCACTTAATTTTTCAGAAAAGTACGCAACAGGTTTACCATCTTGTAGTAACACACCTCCTAACCCAATTCCACTAGCATCACATTCAAGCTCGAAAGTCTTATTAAAATCAGGAAGTTGGAGTAAAGGAGCATGTGTTAACTTATCTTTCAAGACCGTGAAGGCTTCTTCCTGTGCGGTACCCCAAGAAAAAGGCACGTCCTTCTTTGTAAGCTCATTGAGAGGCGCAGCAATGGTGCTGAAATTTCTCACAAAACGCCTATAGAAACCAGCGAGGCCAAGAAAACTCCTTACTTGTGTGACCGTTTTGGGCTGCGGCCAACTCTCAATAGCTTCGATCTTGGCTGTATCAACTTCAATTCCCTGTGGAGTAACAACATAGCCAAGAAAAGATACTCGGTCGGTGCAAAAGGTGCACTTCCCAAGGTTACCAAACAAACGTGCATCACGTAGCGCAGTAAAAACAGCACGTAAATGTTCCAAATGTTCCTCCAAAGATCTACTAAAAATCAATATATCATCAAAATAGACTACCACACATCGTCCAATGAAAGCACGTAAAACCTCGTTCATTAATCTCATGAAAGTGCTAGGTGCATTAGTTAACCCAAAAGGCATGACTAGCCACTCATATAATCCAAACTTAGTTTTAAATGCTGTTTTCCATTCATCGCCCAATTTCATACGAATTTGATGGTATCCACTACGCAAATCAACTTTGGAGAAAATTGTAGAGCCACTTAATTCATCAAGCATATCATCTAGTCTAGGAATAGGATGACGATAACGAATAGTAATATTATTAATGCCTCTACAATCCACACACATGCGCGATGTACCATCCTTTTTAGGCACTAGAATAATAGGAACAGCACAAGGACTAAGGGATTCACGTATATAACCTTTGTCAAGCAGCTCCTGTACTTGACGCATAATCTCCTTTGTCTCCTCTGGATTGGTACGGTAGGGCGCACGGTTGGGTAGGGATGCACCGGGAATTAAGTCAATCTGATGCTCAATCCCGCGAATAGGCGGTAATCCCGGTGGCACGTCTTGTGGAAAGACGTCAGCGAACTCCTGCAAAATGTTAATGACAGTAGGAGGCAAAGAGGGAGGCATGTCCTCGAATGAAAATAATACCTCTTTACATACAAAAGCATAGCAAACATATGTAGCAACATCCAAATCATTAATATCAGATTTAGTAGCAAGTAAACATCCACTCTTCAATTTTATTTCAGATGCAACAGTAGATGATGGTTTATTATGCTTATGGTGTTGCTCAAATTCCTGTGCTACAATCTGATTTTCACTCTTATTTTTCTCCTGTTTTGCTTTACTAGCTCTAGCAATGTCATCTTTCATAATATGTTCGGGAGACATAGGAAGCAAAGTGATATTATGATCCTTATGAACAAGAGTATACTGATTTGTCCTACCATGGTGTACAGAATTTTTATCAAACTGCCATGGTCTACCAAGTAAAACAGAACATGCTTGCATGGGTACCACATCACAATCCACATAATCAGAATATGTAGCAATGCTAAAATGCACACGAACAGTACGTGTTACCTTAACCTTGCCACTATTGTTGAACCATTGGATGTAATAAGGATGAGGATGTGGTCTGGTGGATAGAGACAGCTTCTCCACCATCTCCATGCTAGCCAAGTTATTGCAACTCCCTCCATCGATGATGATGCGAACAGAACGCTCTTTCACAACTCCCTTTGTGTGGAACAAGTTGTGCCTCTGATTTTGCTCAGCGTGTGTAACCTGCACACTGAGAACACGTTGAGCAACTAAACTTTCATACCTGTCAGCGTAATCAGCAGCCATGTATTGTGTTTCTGGTTCTGCATCCTCGCCACCCTGTTCGTCACTTGCAATAAGTGCCAAAGTCTCCTCATCATAATCACTAGCGGACGCATATCCACCATCCTGAGTAACAATCATTACACGCTTGGAAGGGCATTCTCTCGCATAGTGACCTCCACCCTTGCAACGACGACATATAACCTCATGTGTTTGCCCTGTGGATGCAATAGATGAAGAAGAACTCTGTGCCGGCCCAAAAGGTGTGCTCTTCGTAGAGGCTGCAGTAGGAGCCTGTTGCCTGGTATCGCGATTAGAGTTGGAGGTTGAAGGAGGTGGTGTTGCAGCAGGACGTGCGGAAGCAGAGGAGGTACGTGGCGTCCATGATGAAGTACGGCCTGCAAAATTAGTAGTTCTCGCCATTGCCTGTCGATCCTGCACTTCACGTTCAGCTTTGCAAGCAAGATGAAATAAACGAGTGATAGTGTTATACTCCTTATACTCTAGAATAGTCTGAATCTCTCTATTTAATCCACCCATAAAACGTGCAAGCATAGCTTCATTCTCCTCAACAATACCACATCTAATCATACCAGTTTGTAATTCCTGATAATATTCTTCTACAGAATTTTTTCCTTGTCTTAAACGCTGCAAATTTTGAAGCAATTCACGTTGATAATAAGGTGGCACCCAACGATTTCGCATAGCAGTTTTCAAAGCAGCCCAAGTAGTTGGAATATTATGAGGGTGTATTCTACAATGTTCTGACCACCAAACACAAGCAAAACTAGTGAATGAACAAACAGCAGCAGCAACACGTCGATCCTCTGGAAATTGTAAGCATGTAAAACGTTGTTCTGTTTCTAACTCCCATGTAAGATATATATCAGGAACATATCTACCCTCAAACGTCGGAATATTCAATTTAAGTTTAGGGAGATGGTCATGATCCCGTACCTGCGGGGGTGGTGCAGCCCTACCGTTACGGTTGTAGCCATGTGGTCGACCTGGTGCGTATGGTGGTGGTTGCCCATGGGGCAGATCTGGAGCAACCTCTCCCTCATCATCGAAATCACCATCATAATCTTCAACCTGCTCAACGACAGTAGCCGCACGAGCCACCGAAGTAGCAGCAGTATCAACAGTACCAGGATGTTGGGCGTGGCCGAGAGGCACACGTCGCGCTCGTCGTTCGAAAGGAATAGGAACTGCAGCTGGTGGAGGTAGACGGGCAAGCACCTCATTGAACTTGGCGTCCATCTTGGAGTCGAATGTCTTCTCCAAACCATCTAGCTTCTCCATGGCAACTCCAAAGTTGTTCACGAAGTCCTGTACCTGCTCAGCCATCATTTGCTGAAATTTATCATAGAGCGCTTTGTTGGTCATGCTCTCCCAGTCGATCTCGTCATTGTGTGATCCTGGCATGGTTAGCAGAAATAGGAAACACACAATATGAAGCCTACAGACTGCTGGGACGTGGTGGTGGTGGTGGTGTGGCACAAATCCTTTAAGCGAATCTCAATTTCTTACCAGTTCTTACCCAGTAGCAGGCGGTGATCGGCAACCGTTGTAGCCAAAACTCTCAAAGCTTGGATAGAGCGATTGCCAGGTGGTGTCAAGCACACAGCGTAGGAGTATGTGGAGCTGGGATGGCTTATAATATGGTAGCAAAAAGGGTCAGCAATAATCAATTCAGAGATGCAAGGTTGAATAAACGCTCAACGACGGTACTGTGCTGGTCCTAGGCTAGACCGTGCTAGAGACGCGAGCCTAAAACACCAACAAAAACACGACGATACACCTAAGCAAGGGAAAAGCACAATCGGATTTTTTTTTTTCGTTTTTTTTTTTTTTTTTCGGCGCCTCTTTTTTTTTTTTTTTTTCGGCGCCTGTTTTTTTTTTTTTTTTTTTTTTTTTCAAAAACTCACTACAATGGCGAGTGTCTCAAAACTCTTGCCACGTCGTATAAGCAAGATGGGCACGAATTTTTCTTTTGGACTATTTTTTTTTTTTTTGGAGCAATCCGGGGGCTGCGACGACCCAAAAATTTCGACAAAAATCACTATGATAGCAAGTGTCTCAAAACGCTCCGGGGAACCTAAAATCAAGATAGGGAAAAAATATTTTCGGCCGAAATTTTTTTGGGCCAAAACGTGCTCTGCAAAGCGTGCCAGACTCTTTTTTTTTTTTTTTTTTTTTTTTTTCGACACCTGCGCAGGTAGCAAAACACGGATCCGAAATCAAAAGGATCTCGAAACTAAACCTAAAACGAACTGGACTTGGATTGGTGGAGGATTTGTGGTGGTATATATGGACACCAATGGAGAGTGATGATGGATGATGAGATATGGCAGCGGCGATGATGGTGGTGGTATATGGCAACTATGAAGATGATGCGGTGGCGGCGTGACAACCTGTGAAAAGAACTCGAAACTCTAAAGGACTAGACACTAAGACCAGCAACTCGACACAACGATGTAACCGCCAATTCAACAAAGCAAAATACTGAAAAGACTATGCAAAGGCTCAGATTGGTTCGGATATGATGATCTAACCCTAATTTTTTTTTGGCTTTTTCGTGGACTAAAGGTATGAAGAACAGATGCGATCTAAACTACGAAAACTGGTAAAATCTCACCGAGCAACCTGGAAATCTGATACCACTTGATAGAGGCGAAGTTGTCCCTGTCTTTCGATGAGATGGTGGCTATCGTTTTTGGTGGAGTAGACTTTGACGATCCGACTACGAACGTGTGAGACGTCGCGCCTTAGCAATCGCTAAACCAACTCTGAGAGGTTATTGACCACGCCGGAGCACGATCAACCTGACCACGAGGGTCTATTTCCTGCACGCAAACGAAGAACAAGCAAGAAACTAAGATTGCAATCTGGATATTGCGAATATAAGAGGAAAGCTTTATTGATGAAGTGGGGTTCTGTGACGCCTTTGTCTGGTCGTGGAACACAAACGAAGAACGCGAAGTTGCTGCTATGGCGAACTTGTAAGCTAAACAAAACCCAAACCTAAAACGAAGCCCTAAGGGCTGTATATATGGGGGAATAGAAGGGAATTTCGTGGCCCCTTGGAGGAGGGGTCCGAAACCGACCCTAAGTCAGTTTCCCCATACATACGGACTCTAAAAACAGCCTACAATATGGTATTTCGAAATTACATGGGCCTGGCCCAAAATTAAGGTGGCGCAGCACTTATATTAGCCTATGGACGAATTTTATAAAGTGGCATCATGCATATTTCGTCCAAAGCTTCCCACTCCCATTATGGTGGCTTCAATGTGCGAAAATCATCACTGGAAGCTCCAATGTTCTTCCCCGCGCGCGCACCTTCTCCTCCATGCTTGATCCCGCTCCAATGGTCATCCTTCTTATCCATGATAGGTCCTTCATTCATAAGTAAAACAAAAGTATCTAATTTAGGCAGCATCATATGTTCATGAATATTAGAAGGATTTCCAAGAAACGAAAGTACCTGGTAATTCAATTGACGTGCGCGAGCTCTAGTAATTGGTCCTGTATGTATAGCAGTCGGGGTGGGTGTAACATTAGTAGGGATGTCCTCATCACCAGGCATACGTCCTCCGACTGAAAACTGCGATGGAGAGGATCGACAAGGAACTGTGGCCTGAAGACACTCTTCAGTTTGATCTCACATCCATGATGGCATGCCTTAACGACCTTCCCAGTCGAGTGCAAGCTTGGAAGAAATCTACTGCTTGCTGCGGAGCTGACGTGGTGCTCTCCCTTATCAGGGTGCATTGCAAGGAGGCAAGGGAAGAAAAATTGAAGGAGCTCCAAGTGGTGAATACGAAAAAACTTTAGTTTGAATATCTCATGGAGACCTTCATCGAAGCAGCCACCAGGATTGCAGACGGCATCGACTTGGACACATTCGTTGAGCCAGCCAGCCCGTCGGCTGCTTGATTTTGGGAAAAAGTTATTTGTCTCGATATGCTGAGTGGAATTGTATCAGCTTTAAAACGTCATTCAGGCTCTAAGCCTGAGCACATTTCTTTTCTCGCGAAACATTTATCCGCGATGAAACCTTTGGATTTATCTGCATTTGGCTTTCAATCGTTTGTTCGACTGAATTTGTTTTCTGACTTAGGCAAAAGCTGGTTCGCAGCTAAGCCCCCGAGTGTGAGGATTGCCCAACACTCGAGGTTGTTTTCGAACCTAGGCGAAGACTGATTCGCAGCAAGGTCATCGAGTGGATGGACTACTATCCACTCGGCGGGGATTTTAACTTAGGCGAAAGCATGTTCACAGCTAAGCCCCCAAGTGTGAGGATTGCTCAACACTCGGAGTATCTTTGAACCTAAGCGAAGACTGATTCGCAAATAGGTCATCGAGTGGATGGACTGTTATCCACTCGGCAAGGTTTTAAACTTAGGCGAAAGCATGTTCGCATCTAAGCCCCCCGAGTGTGAGGATTGCTCGACACTCGGAGTGAAGTTTTGAACTTAGACGAAGGCTGGTTCGTAGCTAAGTCCTCAAGTGAATGGACTGCTATCCACCCGACAGGGTTTTTAACTTAGGCGAAAGCATGTTCGTAGCTAAGCCCCCGAGTGTGAGGATTGCTCGACACTCGGAGAGGAGTTTTGTGTTGGGAGACGTAGTAGTAAAGCAAAAAAATTCCTACGATCACCAAGATCTATCTATGGAGAAACCAGCAACGAGTGGGGAGAGATTGCATCTTCATACCTTTGAAGATCGCTAAGCGGAAGCGTTACAAGAATGTGGTTGGTGGAGTCGTACTCATAGCGATTCAGATCGCCGTGGACTCCAATCTTAGCGCCGAACAACGGCGCCTCCACGTTCAACACACGTACAGCCCGATGACGTCTCTCGCACCTTGATCCAGCAAGGAGGAGAGAGAGGTTGGGGAAGATCTCCAACAGCAGCACGACGGCATGGTGGTGGTGGAGCAGCAAGGTATTCCGGCAGGGCTTCGCCGAAGCACTGCGGAGGAGGAAGAAGAGAGGTAGGGCTGCTCCATGGGAGAGAGAGATCGTGTCTCAAATCAGCCCCAATACCTTGGATATATATAGGAGGAGGGAGAGGGAAGTCTGCCTTGGCCCCTCCTCCAAAGAGGAGAGGTTCGGATGAAGCTAGGGAGGAGTCCACCTCCCACAAGGGAGGTGGATCTCTTCCTTTTGAATCTCCTTTAGCCTTATCGCTTTATCCCTAGTCGCATGGGCCTTTCCGGAAGGACATGGCCAGCCCGATAAGGGGCTAGTACACCTCCTCTAACAGCCCACGAAGTCCTTTGGTCGTCACACCCCTCCTGGGGTCCTCCGGCACCCTCCCGGCACTCCCGGTACACTACCGATGAGTCCAAAAACTTTTTGGTGACCAAAACTGGACTTCCTATATATCAATCTTTACCTCCAGACCATTCCGGAGCTCCTCATGACGTCCGGGATCTCATCCGGGACTCCAATCAACCTTTGGTAATCACGTATACCATTTCCCTATAACCCTAGCATCATCGAACCTTAAGTGCGTAGACCCTACGGGTTCGGGAGACACGTAGACATGACTGAGACACCTCTCCGGTCAATAACCAATAGCGGGATCTGGATACCCATGTTGGCTCCCACATGCTCCACGATGATCTCATCGGATGAACCACGATGTCGGGGATTCAATCAATCCTGTATGCAATTCCCTTTGTCTATCGGTATGATACTTGCCCGAGATTCGATCGTCGGTATCCCTATACCTTGTTCAATCTCGTTACCAGCAAGTCTCTTTACTCGTTGTGTAACACATCATCCCGTGGCTAACTGCTTAGTCACATTGACCTCATTATGATGATGTCTTACCGAGTGGGCCTAGAGATACCTCTCCGTCATACGAAGTGACAAATCCCAGTCTCGATTCGTGCCAACCCAACAGACACTTTCGGAGATACCCGTAGTGCACCTTTATAGCCACCCAGTTATGTTGTGACATTTGGCACACCCAAAGCATTCCTACGGTATCTGGGAGTTGCACAATCTCATGGTCTAAGGAAATGATACTTGACATTGGAAAAGCTTTAGAAGACGAACTACACGATCTTGTGCTATGCTTAGGATTGGGTCTTGTCCATCACATCATTCTCCTAATGATGTGATCTCGTTATCAACGACATCCAATGTCCATGGTCATGAAACCGTGACCATCTATTGATCAACGAGCTAGTCAACTAGAGGCTCACTAGGGACACGTCGTGGTCTATGTATTCACACATGCATTCGGGTTTCCGGTTAATACAATTATAGCATGAACAATACACAATTATCATGAACAAGGAAATACAATAATAACCATTTTAGTATTGCCTCTAGGGCATATTTCCAACAGTCTCCCACTTGCACTAGAGTCAATAATCTAGTTACATTGTGATGAATCGAACACCCATAGCATTCTGGTGTTGATCATGTTTTGCTCGTGAGAGAGCTTTAGTCAACGGATCTGCGACATTCAGATCTATATGTACTTTACAAATATCTATATCTCCCTACTGAATGTAATCACGAATGGAGTTGAAGCGGCGCTTGATGTGTCTTGTCTTCTTTTGAAACCTGGGCTCCTTCGCAAGGGCAATAGCTCTAGTGTTGTCACAGAATAGAGTCATCGGGCCTGACGCATTGGGAATCACTCCTAGGTCGGTGATGAACTCCTTCATCCAGACTCCTTCCTTTGCTGCTTCCGAAGCAGCTATGTACTCCCCTTCACATGTAGATGCCGCCACGACGCTTTGCTTGCTGCTGCACCAGCTAACTGCCCCTCCATTCAAAATATACACGTATCCGGTTTGTGACTTGGAGTCGTCCGGATCTGTATCGAAGCTAGCATCGACGTAACCCTTTACGACGAGCTCTTCGGCACCTCCATATACAAAAACATCTCCTTGGTCCTTTTCAGGTACTTCAGGATATTCTTGACCGCTGTCCAGTGTTCTGCTCTGGGATCACTTTGGTACCTCCCTACCAAACTTATGGCAAGGTTCACATCAGGTCTGGTACATAGCATGGCATACATAATAGAGCCTATGGCTAAAGCATAGGGGATGACACTCATCTCTTCTCTATCCTTTGTCGTGGTCGGGCATTGAGTCGTACTCAATCTCACACCTTGTAACACAGGCAAGAACCCCTTCTTGGACTGATCCATATTGAACTTCTTCAATATCTTGTCAAGGTATGTGCTTTGTGAAAGACCTATGAGGCGTCTCGATCTATCTCTATAGATCTTAATACCTAATATGTAAGCAGCTTCTCCAAGGTCCTTCATTGAAAAACATTTATTCAAGTAGGCCTTTACACTTTCCAAGGGTTCTATATTATTTCCCATTATCAGTATGTCATCCACATATAATATGAGAAATTCTACAGAGCTCCCACTCACTTTCTTGTAAATACAGGGTTCTCCATAAACCTGTACAAACCCAAACGCTTTAATCACCTCATTAAAGCGAATGTTCCAACTCCGAGATGCTTGCACCAGCCCATAGATGGAGCGCTGGAGCTTGCATACTTTGTTAGCATCTTTAGGATCGACAAAACCTTCTGGCTGCATCATATACAGTTCTTCCTTCAGGAAGCCATTAAGGAATGCCGTTTTGACGTCCATTTGCCACATCTCATAATCATACAATGCGGCAATTGCTAACATGATTCGGACATACTTCAACATCGCTACGGGTGAGAAAGTCTCATCATAGTCAACTCCTTGAACTTGTCGATAACCCTTAGCGACAAGCCAAGCCTTATAGACGGTCACATTACCATCCGCGTCAGTCTTCTTCTTAAAGATCCATTTTTTCAATGGCTCGCTTATCATCAGGCAAGTCCACCAAAGTCCATACTTTGTTCTCATACATGGATCCTATCTCGGATTTCATGGCCTCAAGCCATTTGTTGGAATCCAGGCCCACCATCGCTTCTTCATAGTTCGAAGGTTCACCGTTGTCCAACAACATGATCTACAGGACAGGGTTGTCGTACCACTCTGGTGTGGAACGTGTCCTGGTGGACCTTCGACGTTCAATAGTAACTTGATCTGAAGTTTCATGATCATCATCATTAACTTCCTCTCCATCCGGTGTAGGCTCTACAGAAACAACTTCCTGTGCTGCGCTACTCTCTGGTTCGAGTGGAGGTACAATTACCTCATCAAGTTTTATTTTTCTCCCACTTACTTCTTTCGAGAGAAACTCTTTCTCGAGAAAGGATCCATTCTTGGCAACAAAGACTTTGCCTTCGGATCTGAGGTAGAAGGTATACCCAATAGTCTCTTTGGGATATCCTATGAAGACACACTTTTCTGCTTTGGGTTCGAGCTTCTCAGGTTGAAGTTTCTTCACGTAAGCATTGCATCCCCAAACTTTTAGAAACGACAGCTTAGGTTTCTTTCCAAACCATAGTTCATACGGTGTCGTCTCAACGGACTTTGACGGTGCCCTATTAAAGTGAATGTGGCAGTCTCTAATGTATATCCCCAAAATGATAGCGGTAAGTTGGTAAGAGACATCATAGATCGCACCATATCCAATAGAGTGCGATTACGACGTCCAGACACACCATTTCGCTGAGGTGTGCCAGGCGGCGTGAGTTGTAAAACAATTTCACATTTCCTTAGGTGCGTGCCAAAATCGTGACTTAAATATTCTCCACCACGATCAGATCGTAGGCACTTTATTTTCCTGTCACGTTGATTCTCTACCTCACTCTGAAATTCCTTGAACCTTTCAAAGGTTTCAGACTTGTGTTTCATCAAGTAGACATACCCATATCTGCTCAAGTCATCAGTGAGGGTGAGAACATAACGGTAGCCACCGCGAGCCTCGACGCTCATTGGACTGCATACATCGGTATGTATTATCTCCAACAAGTCAGTTGCTCGCTCCATTGTTCCGGAGAACGGAGTCTTGGTCATCTTACCCATGAGGCATGGTTCGCACGTGTCAAATGATTCAAAATCAAGAGATTCCAAAAGTCCATCAGCATGGAGCTTCTTCATGCGTTTGACACCAATATGACCAAGGCGGCAATGCCACATGTAAGTGGGACTATCGTTATCAACCTTACACTTTTTGGTACTCACACTATGGACATGTGTAACATCATGTTCGATATTCATCAAAAATAAACCATTGACGAGCGGGGCATGACCATAAAACATTTCTCTCATATAAATAGAACAACCATTATTCTCAGATTTAAATGAGTAGCCATCTCGCATCAAATGAGATCCAGATACAATGTTCATGCTCAAAGCTGGTACTAAATAACAATTATTGAGGTTTAACACTAATCCCGAAGGTAGATGTAGAGGTAGCGTGCCGACGGCGATCACATCGACCTTGGAACCATTCCCAAAGCGCATTGTCACCTCGTCCTTTGCCAGCCTCCGCTTATTCCGCAGCTCCTGCTTGGAGTTACAAATGTGAGCAGCTACACCGGTATCAAATACCCAGGAGCTACTACGAGCGCTGGTTAGGTACACATCAATAACAAGTATATCACATATACCTTTAACGTTGCCGGCCTTCTTATCCGCTAAGTACTTGGGGCAGTTCCGCTTCCAGTGACCGGTACCCTTGCAATAAAAGCAATCAGTCTCAGGCTTGGGTCCATGCTTGTTCTTCTTCTCGGCAACTTGCTTACCGGGCGCGGCAACAACTTTGCCGTCCTTCTTGAAGTTCTTCTTACCCTTGCCTTTCTTGAAACTAGTGGTCTTATTCACCATCAACACTTGATGCTCCTTTTTCATCTCGACCTCCGCTGATTTCAGCATCAAGTACAACTCAAGAATGGACTTCTCCATCCCCTGCATGTTGTAGTTCATCACAAAGCTCTTGTAGCTAGGTGGAAGCAACTGGAGGATTCTGTCAATGACCGAGTCATTCGGGAGATTAACTCTCAGCTGAGTCAAGCGGTTGTGCAACCCATACATTTTGAGTATGTGCTCACTGACAGAACTATTCTCCTCCATCTTACAGCTAAAGAACTTGTCGGAGACGTCATATCTCTCGACCCGGGTATGAGCTTGGAAAACCAATTTCAGCTCTTGGAACATCTCATATGCTTCGTGTTTCTCAAAACGCTTTTGGAGCCCCGGTTCTAAACTGTAAAGCATGCCACACTGAACAAGGGAGTAATCATCGCAGTGTGACTGCCAAGCGTTCATAACGTCTTGATCTGCTGGGAAAATGGGTGCGTCACCTAGCAGTGCATCAAGAACATACAATCTTTTGGAAGCTATGAGGATGATCCTCAAACCACGGACCCAGTCCGCATAGTTGCTTCCATCATCTTTCAGCTTGGTTTTCTCTAGGAACGCGTTGAAGTTGAGGGTGACATTAGCATTAGCCATTGGATCTACAATATAGATTGTAACGACAATTTTAGACTTTGTTCGTGATAATTAAGTTCACATAATCAAATTATTTAATGAACTCCCACTTAGATAGACATCTCTCTAGTCATCCAAGTGACACATGATCCACGTCAACTAGCCCATGTCCGATCATCACGTCAGACAGACTAGTCATCCATGGTGAACATCTCCATGTTAATCGTATCTTCTATACGACTCATGTTTGACCTTTCGGTCTTTCATGTTCCGGGGCCATGTCTGTACATGCTAGGCTCGTCAAGTCAACCTAAGTGTTTCACGTGTGTAAATCTGGCTTACACCTGTTGTATGCGAATGTTAGAACCTATCACACCCGATCATCACGTGGTGCTTCAGAACAACGATCCTTGGCAACGGTGCACAGTTAGGGTGAACACCTTTCTTGAAATTTTATTGAGAGATCATCTTATTGACTACCGTCGTTCTAAGCAAATAAGATGTAAACATGATAAACATCACATGCAATCAATATAGTGACATGATATGGCCAATATCATCTTGCTCCTTCGATCTCCATCTTCGGGGCACCATGATCATCACTGTCACCGACACGACACCATGATCTCCATCATCGTGTCTTCATGAAGTTGTCTCGCCAACTATTACTTCTACTACTATGGCTAATGATTAGCAATAAAGTAAAGTAATTACATGGCGTTTATGATTGACACGCGGGTCATACAATAAAATAAGACAACTCCTATGGCTCCTGCCGGTTGTCATATTCATTGACATGCAAGTCGTGAATCCTGTTACAAGAACATGATCAATCTCATACATAACAATGCATCACATCACACTTTGGCCATATCACATCACAAGGCATATGCTGCAAAAACAAGTTAGACGTCCTCTAATTTGTAGTTAGAAGTTTTTACGTGGCTGCTATAGGTTTCTAGCAAGAACGTTTCTTACCTACGCCAAAACCACAACGTGATATGCCAATTGCTATTTACCCTTCATAAGGACCCTTTTCACCGAATCCAATCTGACTAAGGTGGGAGAGACAGACATCCGCTAGCCACCTTATGCAACAAGTGCATGTCAGGCGGTGGAACTGGTCTCACATAAGCGTACGTGTAATGTTGGTCCGGGCCGCTTCATCCCACAATACCGCCGAATCAAGATAAGACTAGTAGTGGTAAGCAAATTAATAAGATCGACGCCCACAACTGCTTTGTGTTCTACTCGTGCATAGATTCTACGCATAGACCTAGCTCTGATACCACTGTTGGAAGACGTAGTAGTAAATCAAAAAAAATCCTACGATCACCAAGATCTATCTATGGAGAAACCAGCAACGAGTGGGGAGAGATTGCATCTTCATACCTTTGAAGATCACTAAGCGGAAGCGTTACAAGAATGCGGTTGGTGGAGTCGTACTCGTAGCGATTCAGATCGCGGTGGACTCCGATCTTAGCGCCGAACAACGGTGCCTCTGCGTTCAACACACGTACAGCCCGGTGATGTCTCCCGCGCCTTGATCCAGCAAGGAGGAGAGAGAGGTTGGGGAAGAGCTCCAATAGCAGCACGACGGCGTGGTGGTGGTGGAGCAGCAAGGTATTCTGGCAGGGCTGACAAAGGTGAGGGTCCCGATCTTTCGATGAGATGATAACTATCGATTTGGTGTAGATGACTTTGACGATCCGACTACGAACGTGCACGACATTGCGCCTTAGCAATCGCTAAACCAATCTCCAAGAGGTTATTGACCACGCCGGAGCACGATCAACCTGACCACGAAGGTCTATTCCTGCAAGCAATCGAAGAACAAGCAAGAATATGATAATGCAATCTGAATATTGCGAATATAGATGAAGTATTGATAAGGGTGGGGTTCCGAAAGCGGTCTTGGTCTGGTCGTTGGACACAAACGAAGTACACGAAGTTGCAATGGCTAACTTTTAACTAAACAAAACCCAAAGGAAAAGCTACTAGATTGATCTACTTATATAGGAGCAAGGGGTGGCGGCCAAGGAGGTGGGAGGATGTCCCAAGACACCCTAAAACCAACCCAAGGTCGTACAAGGCCCATGGGCACAAGTGGAGGTAATGCAACACCTTTGGACTTGTAGTTTGACTCGGATTCTGCTGCAACGTCAGATTGTTTCGTCGATATCTTCGCGATACGGATGACTTTTAAGGTGATTCTACCTGGGCTGAAACGCATATGAAATCTAGTTTCCAGAAAAAAAGGAATCACCCAATTCCGAATCCGTATGAAAAAGTTGTTGGCGTTTTCAGACAGGTATGTCTGTACAGTCCGAATCTGAGTCCAGAACGTGAGAGATTTGGACTCTATCTTCTCTTGGGCTAAAAGTGACGTGATTGAACTTCTTGAACAACACCTAATTATTTCTTTTAACGTGAGAGGGCCTCTTGAATAGCATCCAACCATTTCCTCTCCCTTTGTCATCACACGTGGTTCATACAAGTGTTCGGCCATTCTGCATTTAGGCATAAAATAAAAATAGGTGAAGTATTTTTGTTCCGGATAACATAAATAAATTATTGCATAATTATTATAAGAAATCACCTCACAAATATGCACATATGCAATATTTTTGGTCGTATCGAAGGTAGTCATGTCCTCATCATCCTCCCCTTTTTGAAAACAAAGCCGTCCTCGACGTTGCTTAATTTGAAATGTGGCTACCAAAAGAGAAAAGTCGTACACATTGTATATGTATTTTTCATCCATTTTTATTAATCTCAGTTGTGACACATGTGACACATATAATGCAAGGGCACTCATCACATGTCATGAAATATGAAGCCAAAAAATCATCACAAGAAGTAGAAGGCATGACAATATTACAACTCAGTTTGCATATATAAGTGAAGTCCTTATTCATATCAAAAGATTCATAATGTTCATCATTAAACCGTCCCAATATTGGTAGATAAACATGAATTGTTTCAAACTTAGATGCTACAACATGCTTAAATAAGCAAACATGCAACATGTCATTTGACACAGAATTATCACCAAGATTGGAGGTCATATCAAAATGATTAAACACCGACAGAATTATTTTCAAACATATTTGACCCAAAATTGATTGATTTTCTGATTCACACGGTTCTTGCTCATCAATAGTTAATTCAATGGGTGCACTCACAATTGCCGATATTGTAGTTATTTGATCACATGACGAAGTAAAATCATGAACATAGTCCTCTAAAATAGATGGTGTGATCAAAGTAATGGGTAGCTCATCACAAGGTACATTGGAATTGACAAGGCATTCAACATACTCATGTGGAGGTGGAAGATCAATACCTTTGCCATTACCTTTTATGATCAACTCAGATGATGTAGGCACTCTCGGTGGTGACGTGTTACATGGTGTAGGTGATGTAGCCCTCAGAAGAATTGATGTGGTTGTCACAGTACGCGTAGTAGTTGAAGGAACAACTGCATCCACTCTTGGAATGAGCACCTTGCGCTCTATTTCCTTTTGAGCAACGCGTTGATTTATTTCCTGTTCAGCTTTGCAAGCAAGACGAAAACAAACGATCCATAGAATAACACTTTTCATGAATTAGTATCTCCTGAATATCACGGTTTAATCCTCCCCAAAATCTATCCATAAAATCTGCTTCACTTTCTTCTAATGAGGAATGTGACAAGGTCATTTGTAAATCATCATAATATTTCATTACAGTGTCACTACCTTGTTTTAAACATTGTAACTTTTTAAGCTTGTCACGAGTATAATAAGCTGGAACGAATGTGTGTCTCATGGCAAGTTTCAAATCATCCCAAGTAGTCGGTATAATATCTTTGTGTAACCGACAATATTCGCTCCACCAAACTAAAGCATAACCAGTGAAAGAACCAACTGCGACCTTAACTTTCTTATGTGCAGCAAAATTATGGGAAGCAAATATTTCATTTATTTCAAACTCCCACTTGATATATAAAGCAAGTCTAAATCGACCATTAAATGGAGGTATAGAAACATTAACCTGATCATGTGCATTTGGATCTCTTTGCATCTCTCGTATCGGTTTTTGTGGTGACACGTCTCCCACGATCGTAGAAGCCCATGAACTGACAACTCTGGATCCTGTCATGACTAGTAGAAACAAGAAACAAAGTTCCAAGTATATTGTTCCTATGAACTACTGGGATGTGGTGGTAAAATGCTCACAATAAAGCAAATATCAATGTCTTACAAATTCTTACCATGCAGCAGGTGGCGACCGGCAACCGACGGTGTCAATATCTCCAAAGAGTGGGTAAAGCGATTACCAGGTGAATGTATGTATACACGATGTAGAAATATGTGGAGCTTGGAAGGCTTAATATATGGTAGCAAAAGATTAGCAATAGTCAATTCAGAGATGCAATGTTGAATAACCGGTCAACGACGCTACTATGCTGGTCCTAGGCTAGACCGTACTAGAGACGCGAGCCTAGAACACTAATGGAGTCACCACGCAGGACAAATAGCAGAAAGGGATGATATGAATTAGCTCTTGACAGCAAGATATAAGTGAAGATCACAATGGCAGTAAAGACAATGATGATAAATGACCGACAAGCAAGATATACAAAACTCTCTCTTCAGCTTTCCTCCAGAAAATATTATGTAAAATTTCTGATATTTTTTCTCAAGAATGCTACTGACTCAAGATTTCGTATGCAAAAAGAATCACTCAATTCCGAGTTCGTATGAGGAAGATACGCTTGATTTACTGAACACTGCGCAAAACAGATTTCAATCCGAAATCACATACGAGATTGAGTCTAGGTAGATCCGAAAATTGTTTTTTTCTTCTCTCTATTTTTTTTCTCTTCTCTTTTTTTTCTCTCACTTTTTTTTCTTTTTTTCTTTTTCTTTCTCGCTCACTTTTTTTTCTATCCAACAAATTAGATAAGATGTAGCTTGGATCAAGCGTACATGTGAACGACCTCAAGTGTGATAATGACAATGAACAATGGTAGCATGTGGTGAAAATTGATGGTTGGTGGTGGGTGACAATGAAAGGGATGATGCTGCCGTGGTGGTGGTATATGACAGCA
Organism: Hordeum marinum; assembly: GCA_022496015.1. Lineage (NCBI taxonomy): Eukaryota > Viridiplantae > Streptophyta > Magnoliopsida > Poales > Poaceae > Hordeum > Hordeum marinum. The sequence goes on along the minus strand of CM039672.1, from coordinate 163,702,171 downwards.
GCGATGAAGATGGTGCGACGCCGGCGTGACAAGTTGTGAATAGAACTCGAAACTCTAAAAGACTAGACGCTAAGACTAGCAACTCGACACGACGATGCAACCGATAATTCAACTATGCAAGCACTGAAAAGAAAATTGCAAAGGCTCAGACTGGTTTGGAGAAAAGATGAATAGATCTAACTTTTTTTGTGGCTTTCTCTTGGACAATAGGTAAGGAAAATAAATCTAATCTATGAATAACTGGAAATTCTCACCGAGCAACCTGAAAACTGATACCACTTGATAGAGGCGAGGGTCCCGATCTTTCGATGAGATGATAACTATCGATTTGGTGTACATGACTTTGACGATCCAACTACGAATGTGCACGACGTTGCGCCTTAGCAATCGCTAAACCAATCTCCAAGAGGTTATTGACCACGCCGGAGCACGATCAACCTGACCACGAAGGTCTATTCCTGCAAGCAATCGAAGAACAAGCAAGAATATGATAATGCAATCTTAATATTGCGAATATAGATGAAGTATTGATAAGGGTGGGGTTCCGAAAGCGGTCTTGGTCTGGTCGTTGGACACAAACGAAGTACACGAAGTTGCAATGGCTAACTTTTAACTAAACAAAACCCAAAGGAAAAGCTACTAGATTGATCTACTTATATAGGAGCAAGGGGTGGCGGCCAAGGAGGTGGGAGGACGTCCCAAGACACCCTAAAACCAACCCTAGGTCGTACAAGGCCCATGGGCCCAAGTGGAGGTGATGCAACACCTTTGGACTTGTAGTTTGACTCGGATTCTGCTGCAACGTCAGATTGTTTCGTCGATATCTTCGCGATACGGACGACTTTTAAGGTGATTCCACCTGGGCTGGAACGCATATTAAATCTAGTTTCCAACAAAAAAGAATCACCCAATTCCGAATCCGTATGAAAAAGTTGTTGGTGTTTTGAGACAGGTGTGTCTGTACAGTCCGAATCTGAGTCCAGAACGTGAGAGATTTGGACTCTATCTTCTCTTGGGCTAAAAGTGATGTGATAGAACTTATTGGACAACACCTAATTATTTCTTTTAACGTGAGAGGACCTCTTGAATAGCATCCAACCATTTCCTCTCCCTTTGTCATCACACGTGGTTCATACAAGTGTTCGGCCATTCTGCATTTAGGCATAAAATAAAAATAGGTGAAGTATTTTTGTTCCGGATAACATAAATAAATTATTGCATAATTATTGTAAGAAATCACCTCGCAAATATGCACATATGCAATATTTTTGGTCGTATCGAAGGTAGTCATGTCCTCATCAAGGGCTTCGCCTAAGCACTGCGGAGGAGGAAGAGAGGTAGGGTTGCGCCGTGGGAGAGAGAGAGAGAGATCGTATCTCAAATCAGCCCCAATACCTTGGATATATATAGGAGGAGGGAGAGTGATAGAGGCGAAGTTGTCCCTGTCTTTCGATGAGATGATGGCTATCGTTTTGGTGGAGTAGACTTTGACGATCCGACTATGAACGTGTGATGACGCTGCGCCTTAGCAATCGCTAAACCAACTCCGAGAGGTTATTGACCACGCCGGAGCACGATCAACCTGACCACGAGGGTCTGCTTCCAGCACGCAAACAAAGAACAAGCAAGAAACTAAGATTGCAATCTGGATATTGCGAATATAAGAGGAAAGCTTTATTGATGAAGTGGGGTTCTGTGACGCCTTTGTCTGGTCGTGGAACACAAACGAAGAACGCGAAGTTGCAGCTATGGCGAACTTATAATCTAAACAAAACCCAAACCTAAAACGACGCCCTAAGGGCTGTTTATATGGGGGAATAGAGGGGAATTTCGTGGCCCCTTGGAGGAGGGGTTCGAAACCGACCCTAACTCAGTTTCCCCATACATACGGACTCTAAAAATAGCCTATAATATGGTATTTCGAGATTACATGGGCCTGGTCCAAAAATAAGGTGGCGCAACACCTATATTAGCCTAGGGACGAATTTGATAAAGTGGCATCATGCATATTTCGTCCAAGGCTTCTTGCTCCCATTATGGTGGCTTGAAAGTGCGAAAATCATCACTTGAAGCTCCATTGTTCTTTCCCGAGCGCGCACCTTCTTCTCCATGCTTGATCCCGCTCCAATGGTCATCCTTCTTGTCCATGCCAGGTCCTTCATTCACAAGTAAAACAAAAGTATCTAATTTAGGCAGCATCATATGTTCATGAACATTAGAAGGATTTGCAAGAAAAGAAAGTACCTGGTAATTCAGTTGATGTGCGCGAGCTCTAGTAATTGGTCCTGTATGTATAGCAGTCGGAGTTGTGGGTGTAGCATTAGTAGGGATGTCCTCATCAAAGAGGGTGGCCTTGGCCCCTCCTCCAAGGAGGAGAGGTTCGGCCGAAGCTAGGGAGGAGTCCACCTCCCACAAGGGAGGTGGATCTCTTCCTTCCGTATCTCCTTTAGCCTTATCTCTTTATCCCTAGCCACATGGGCCTTTCTGGAAGGACTTGGCCAGCCCAATAAGGGCTGGTACACCTCCTCTAACAGCCCACGAAGTCCTTTGGTCGTCACACCCCTCCCGGGGTCCTCCGGCACCCCCGGTACACTACCGATGAGCCCGAAAACTTTCCGGTGACCAAAACTGGACTTCCTATATATCAGTCTTTACCTCCGGACCATTTCGGAGCTCCTCATGACGTCCGGGATCTCATCCGAGACTCCGAACAACCTTCGGTAATCACGTATACCATTTCCCTATAACCCTAGCGTCATCGAACCTTAAGTGTGTAGACCCTACGGGTTCGGGAGACACGTAGACATGACCGAGACACCTCTCCGGTCAATAACCAACAATGGGATCTGGATACCCATGTTGGCTCCCACATGCTCCACGATGATCTCATCGGATGAACCACGATGTCGGGGATTCAATCAATCCCGTATGCAATTCCCTTTGTCTATCGGTATGATACTTGCCCGAGATTCGATCGTCGGTATCCCTATACCTTGTTCAATCTCGTTACCGGCAAGTCTCTTTACTCATTCCGTAACACATCATCACGTGGCTAACTCCTTAGTCACATTGAGCTCATTATGATGATGTCTTACCGAGTGGGCCCAGAGATACCTCTCCGTCATACGGAGTGACAAATCCCAGTCTCGATTCATGCCAACCCAACAAACACTTTTGGAGATACCCGTAGTGCACCTTTATAGCCATCGAGGTACGTTGTGACGTTTGGCACACCCAAAGCATTCCTACGGTATCCGGGAGTTGTGCAATCTCATTGTCTAAGGAAATGATACTTGACATTGGAAAAGCTTTAGAAGACGAACTACACAATCTTGTGCTATGCTTAGGATTGGGTCTTATCCATCAGATCATTCTCCTAATGATGTGATCTCGTTATCAACGACATCCAATGTCCATGTTCATGAAACCGTGACCATCTATTGATCAACGAGCTAGTCAACTAGAGGCTCACTAGGGACACGTTGTGGTCTATGTATTCACACATGCATTCTAGTTTCCGGTTAATACAATTATAGCATGAACAATAGACATATATCATGAATAAGGAAATACAATAATAACCATTTTATTATTGCCTCTAGGGCATATTTCCAACATTTTGAACTTAGACGAAGGCTGGTTCATAGCTAAGTCATCGAGTGAATGGACTGCTATCCACCCGACGTATTTTTAACTTAGGCAAAAGCAAGTTTGCAGCTATGCCCCCGAGTGTGTGGATTGCTCGACGCTGGGAGAGGAGTTTTGAACTTAGACGAAGTCTGGTTCATATCTAAGTCGTCGAGTGAATGGACTGCTATCCACCCGACAAGGTTTTTAACTTAGGCAAAATCATGTTCGTAGCTAAGCCCCCGAGTGTGAGGATTGTTCGATACTTGGAGAATTCCCAAGTGTGAAACTGTGCGATCTGAATCGACAAAAAACTGAGGAAGTCTGACTTGCATAGATGAAGTATTTTTATTACATCACATACCCTTCTGTCTCCAAGTATAAAAGCGTCGGAGCAGATCTGCATTCCAGGCCCGTGGCTCGTCTATCTGCTTCTTGAGGTTGTACAAGTGATAGGCTCCGTTGTTCAACACTTTGGTGACGACGAAGGGACCTTCCCACGATGGAGCAAGCTTGTGGCGTCGTTGTTGATCCACTCGGAGTACCAAGTCTCCCTCATGAAATGACCGACTCTTGACATTCTTCGCATGGAAGTGTCGCAAATCTTGCTGATAAGTCGTAGTCCGGATCAGAGCCATCTCTCGCTCTTCTTCTAGTAGATCGACTCCATCTTGCCTGGCTTGTTCAGGTTCAGCTTCAGAATAAAGTTCCACTCATGGAGAATTGTGAAACAAATCACTCGGCAAGATAGCTTCGGCTCCATAGAACAGGAAAAAAGGAGTCCGTCGAGTCGACCGATTAGGCGCCGTTCTCAGGCCCCATAAAACAGACGGTAGCTCAGTTACCCAGGCTCCGGCGGCATGATCCAAGTCACGCATGTGGCAAGGCTTCAGACCTTGCAAGATGAGGCCATTGGCACGCTCGACTTGTCCATTGGTTTGAGGATGTGCAACAGACGCATAATCCACCCGAGTGCCTTGGGAGGTGCAGAAGTTTCTGAATTCTTCCGAGTCAAAGTGGGTGCCGTTATCCGTGATAATGCTGTGAGGAATGTCATATCAAAAAATTATTTCCCTCGTGAATGTGACCGTCGTGCGAGAGTTCAACTTCTTGATGGGCTTGGCTTCTATCCATTTTGTAAATTTGTCGACTGCAACCAGCAAATGAGTGAATACGCCCTTTCCAGTCCGAAAGGGACCAACCATGTCTAGTCCCCAAACAGCAAACGGCCAGGCGAGGGGAACCGTCTTCAGAGCAGACGCTGGCTTGTGCGACAAGTTTGCATAGAACTGGCATCCATCACAATGATCAACAATATCTTTAGCCATCTCATTGGACCGTGGCCAGAAGAAACCAGCTTGGTATACTTTAGCGACGATTGTCCACGAGGATGCATGATGGCCGCAAGTTCCCGAGTGGATTTCATCCAGAATCACTCATCCTTCTTCGAGAGAGACGCAACGCTGTGTCATGACAGTCGCACTTTCTTTGAACAACTGATCCCCAATCATAGTAAACGCTTTCGACCTATGCACAATCTGTCGAGCTTTTGTCTCATCTTCAGGGAGTTCTTGTCTGAGGATATAGGCAATGTAGGGCACCATCCAATCGGGAATGACAACCAGAATCTCCATGACCAAATCAATTACTATAGGGACATCGACATCAGTCGGATCAGTGGAGCTCATAGCTTGCGGGGGCTCTTCGGTGAAAGGATCTTCTTGTACCAAAGGGGTATGGAGGTGTTCTAAAAACACATTACTAGGGACAGGCCGTCGAGTGGACCCAATCTTTGCTAGCTCATCGGCCGCTTGATTCTTCAGTTGGGGAACATGATGAAGTTCCAGGCCTTCGAATTTCTTTTCCAACTTTCTAATAGCACTGCAATACCCAGTCATAGCAGGGTTTCGAACATCCCACTCTTTCATCACTTGATTTACCACCAAATCGGAGTCGCCATAAACCGTCAGGCGCTTGACGCCGAGTGAGATAGTCATGCGCAACCCGTACAAAAGTGCTTCATATTCTGCCTCATTGTTGGAGGAATCGAAGTGAATTTGCAAGACGTAACTGAGCTTGTCGCCCTTGGGAGATATCAAGACAATACCAGCACCGGAGTCTTCATTCGGGTAATGGTGCCGATTTTCTCACGGTTGACGTCGATCCCTCGTTCGGAAACGAGAAAACCGAGTGACTTGCCGCCAGGGATGCCAAAACTACACTTGGTCGGATTCAGCTTTAAATCGTATCTCCTCAGATTGGCGAATGTTTCAGCCAAGTCAGCTAGCAGGTCGGAACCGTTGCGGGACTTGACAACTAAATCATCCATGTACGCCTCGACATTCCGAGGGATCTGGTCGAGTAAACACTTCTGAATCATGCGCATGAAAGTAGGGCCGGCATTTTTCAAACCGAATGGCATGGTGATGTAGAAAAAACACCCGAATGGGGTGATGAAGGCTGTTTTTATTTCATATGGGCCATACAGACGGATCTGATGGTACCCAGAGTAAGCATCTAGAAATGATAAATGCTCACATCCCGCAGTCGAGTCAACAATCTGATCTATGTGGGGGAGCGGAAAATGATACTTTGGGCAGATCCGATTGATATGTTTGAAGTCAATGCACATACGCAGCGACTTATCCTTCTTGGGCACCATGACAACATTCGAGAGCCACTCGAGTGGTAAATCTTCCGAATGAACTTGGCTTGCAAGAGACGGGCCACTTCTTCACCGATTGCTTTACGCTTCTCCGCCGCCGATCGATGCAAATGCTCCTTGACGGGTTTAGCTTTCGGATCAACTCTCAAACGGTGGTCAGCCAGCCCCTTGGGAACCCCCGGCATGTCAGCAGGCTACCATGCGAAGATATCATCCATGTACGCCTCAACATTCCGAGGGATCTGGTTGAGTAAACACTTCTAAATCATGCGCATGAAAGTAGTGCCGGCATTTTTCAAACCGAATGGCATGGTGATGTAGAATAAACACCCGAATGCGGTGATGAAGGCTGTTTTTATTTCATATGGGCCATACAGACGGATCTGATGGTACCCAGAGTAAGCATCTAGAAACGATAATGCTCACATCCCGCAGTCGAGTCAACAATATGATCTATGTGGGGGAGCGGAAAATGATCCTTCGCGCAGACCCGATTGATATGTTTGAAGTCAATGCACATACGCAGCGACTTATCCTTCTTGGGCACCATGACAACGTTCGAGAACCACCCGGAGTGGTAAATCTCCCGAATGAACTTGGCCTGCAAGAGACGGGCCACTTCTTCACCGATTGCTTTACGCTTCTCCGCCACCGATCGATGCAAATGCTCCTTGACGGGTTTAGCTTTCGGATCAACTCTCAGACAGTGGTCAGCCGGCCCCCTGGGAACCCCCGGCTTGTCAGCAGGCTTCCATGCGAAGATATCCTAGTTCTCACGGAGGAATTGGATGAGCTCGGCTTCCTATTTACTGTCGAGTGTTGATGATATATTGGTCGGGGTAGCAGTTGGATCTGTCGGGTGGATGTGCACTTTCTTCACTTCCCCTGCCGAATGAAATGCCGACTCAGAAGCGGGCTTCTTTCCGCGGAGCAAATCAGCAGGGTCAGCACTCTTCTTGTATTCTTCCAGCTCGACCATAGCCATCTGATGATCAACAATCTTGGAGCCTTGCCGGAGGCATTCTTCAGCCCGCTGTCGATTGCGAGTGACCGTGATCACACCCTTAGGGCCCAGCATCTTCAGCTTGAGATACATGTAACATGGACGGGCCATGAAACGAGCATACGCGGGTCGACCCAAAATGGCATGATAAGCACTCTGGAAATACATGACTTCAAACGTCAACTTTTCCTTTTGAAATTTTTTATCGTTCCCGAATGTCATGTCCAATGCAATCTGGCCGAGTGACTTGGCCTTCTTCCTTGGGATGACTCCATGAAATTGCATGTTGCTTTCACTCAGTCGGGACATCGGAATGCCCATCCCTTTAAGGGTATCTGCATAGAGGATGTTCAGGCCGCTGCCATCGTCCATGAGGACCTTTCAGAGTCGAGTGCCCCCCCCCACCGGATCAACCACCGGAGCCTAAAGACCGGGAGTGGCCACTGAGCAGGATGATCTATTTGGTCGAATGTTATGGCATACTGGGACCACTTGAGGTAGGTGGGGTGGCAGGTACGACCATGTTGACTTCCTTGTTGATAACCTTCAATCGACTCTTGCTTTCTACATCAGCGAAAATCACAAGTGTGGCGGTGACATCTGGGAATGTATCTTTATCTTCATCATCCTTCTCAGGAGTCTTATCACTCGGCGGAGTCTCTTTGAATTGCCAGATAAGCGTTCGAAACTATCATGTGGTGTGCTTGGGCAAAATCACATTGCCTTCCTCATCTTTCCTCGTGTGGATTACACACATCTGATCCATCACATCAGTACCTGACTGATTCTTTCCTTTCTTAGGGACAAACTGTCCTTTAGCTTTCCCCTTATTCTTTGCCTGGGTCGCCAGTGCGGCTGCCTCTGCTTGGACCGGACCATCAGCTTTCCACTTCTGCTTCCGATTGGAATTACCGCCAGCATCACTGACGACTGATTTTCCTTTCCCGCTATGGAGGCGGTCTTCTTCCTCGCCATTGGCGTACCGAGTGGCGATTTCCATCATCTTGCTGAGTGATATGTCACCCGTTCGACCAAACTTCAAGTAAAGCTCTCTGTATTTCACACCAGCCTTGAAGGCACACATAGCTTGATGCTCGGAAACATTCATCATTGTATGATGCAGAGTGGACCAACACTGAATGTAATCCCTTAAGGTCTCATTGGGCTTCTGGACACTATGTTGTAAGTCGACAAGCCCGACAAGATGCTTGCAAGTGCCCTCGAAGGTTCGGACGAACACTCGGGCAAGATCTTCCCAGCAATATATATTGGATGGAGCCAAGCGATTTAGCCCCGCACGAGCTGAACCATCCAGCATCAAGGACAGGTGTTTCATTGCGACGTTATCATTGCTGCCACCAATCTGAACAACCACTCGATAATCATCCAACCAAGTCTCTGGCTTTGACTCGCCAGAAAACTTCCCGATCCAAGCCGCCAATCTGAAGTTGGGGGAATCTCTGTAGAACGGATGGCCCTGCTAAAACACTCAGGACCAGAAATCACAGCTAAGCTGCCACTCGGAAAATCTCTGTCTTGTCCTTCTCTATGGGCTCTGCCCCTGTCGATCCGCCTCTGCGTGAGGAGATCATGAGCATCAAACCCCACATTCCGCTCGTCATCGAACGAGCGCCTTTCGTCCGGGTGCCAGGCCACGCGCGGACCACCCTGTGGAGGAGTGGGCACCCGACGGTGGTCTTCGCAGTGAAACTGATCCCTGACCCGATCTTCACGAAATCCTCCGCCCCTTCGGTGCAAGGGCGATCCAGGGTTGTGTGCCGACTGAACGGTTTCTGCCCTGGGTGAATTGTTATGTATCCTGCTACGCGACGGTGAAATGACAGAATTCTAGCGTTGCGCTGCATCTAGAAAGAACTGATCCGCATCAACCCTCTTTGATGAGGACATCCCTGCTAATGCTACACCCACAACTCCCACTGCTATACATACAGGACCAATTACTAGAGCTCGCGCACGTCAATTGAATTACCAGGTACTTTTGTTTCTTGCAAATCCTTCTAATGTTCATGAACATATGATGCTACCTAAATTAGATACTTTTGTTTTACTTATGAATGAAGGACCTAGCATGGATAAGAAGGATGTTTTACTTTGCGTGCAGGAAACAGACCCTCGTGGTCAGATTGATCGTGCTCCAGCATGGTCAATAACCTCTCGGAGTTGGTTTAGCGATTGTTAAGGTGCGGCGTCATCGCACGTTCGTAGTCGGATCGTCAAAGTCTACTCCACCAAAAACGATAGCCACCATCTCATCGAAAGACAGGGACAACTTCGCCTCTATCAAGTGGTATCAAATTTCCAGGTTGCTCGGTGAGATTTTACCAGTTTTTGTTTAGATCGCATCTGTTCTTCATACCTTTAGTCCACGAAAAAGCCACAAAAAATTTTAGGGTTAGATCATCATATCCGAACCAATCTGAGCCTTTGCATAGTCTTTTCAGTATTTTGCTTTGTTGAATTTGCGGTTACATCGTTGTGTCGTGTTGCTGGTCTTAGTGTCTAGTCCTTTAGAGTTTCGAGTTCTTTTCACAGGTTGTCATGCCGCCACCGCATCGTCTTCATAGTTGCCATATACCACCACCATCATCACCACTGCCATATATCACCATCCATCATCACTATCCATTGGTGTCCATATATACCACCACCAATCCGAGTCCAGCTTGTTTTAGCTTTAGTTTTGAGATCCTCTTGATTTCGGATTCGTGTTTTGCTACCTGCATAGGTGTCGGAAAAAAAGAGTCTCGCACGCTTTGTAGAGCACGTTTTGGCCAAAAAAATTCGGCTGAAAATATTTTTTCCCTATCTTGGTTTTAGGTTCTTCGGAGCATTTTGGGACACTTGCCATCATAGTGATTTTTGTCGAAATTTTTGGTCGTCGCGGCCCCCGAATTGCTCCAGAAAAAGAAAAAAAATAGTCCAACAAATTTCGTGCCCATCTTGCTTATACAACGTGGGAAGAGTTTTGAGACACTCGCCATTATAGTGATTTTTTTTGAGCAAAAAAAAGAGCGCAAAAAAAAAGTGTGCCATTTTGGAAAATCTATCCACGACAACAAATATGCTATCCCTCCCCTTCTTTGTTCGAGGTAAACCTAAAACAAAGTCCATAGATATATCCTCCCAAGGAACACTAGGTACAGGCAAAGGCATATATAAACCATGAGGATTGAGTCGTGACTTAGCTTTTTGACATGTAGTGCAGCGAGCAACAAAATGCTCAACATCCCGTCTCATCTTTGGCCAAAAGAAATGTGTAGAAAGTACGTCCTACGTCTTCTTCACGCCAAAGTGTCCCATTAATCCTCCTCCGCGCGCCTCCTGTAACAACAAAAGATGAACGGAGCTAGCTGGAATGCATAGCTTGTTAGCACGGAACAAAGATCCATCATTAATAACGAACTTGTTCCATGTTCTCCCTTCTTTACAATTCTGCAACACGTTTCTAAATTCAGCATCATGCACATATTGATCTTTGATGGTCTCCAAACCAAATATTTTAAAGTCAACTTGTGAAAGCATAGTATAACGACGAGAAAGCATTAGCAATAACATTTTCTTTACCCTTCTTGTGTTTAATGACATAAGGGAAAGTCTCAATGAATTCAACTCATTTAGCATGTCTACGGTTCAGTTTTTCTTGACTTTTAATATGTTTCAAAGATTCATGATCAAAATGTATAACAAATTCTTTGGGCCATAAATAATGTTGCCATGTTTCCAAAGTCCGAACAAGAGCATATAATTCCTTATCATAAGTAGAATAATTCAGACTAGGCCCACTTAATTTTTCAAAAAAGTACGCAACAGGTTTACCATCTTGTAATAACACACCGCCTAACACAATTCCACTAGCATCACATTCAAGCTCGAAAGTCTTATTAAAATTAGGAAGTTGGAGTAAAGGAGCATGTGTTAACTTATCTTTCAAGACCGTGAAGGCTTCTTCCTGTGCGGTACCCTAAGAAAAAGGCACGTCCTTCTTTGTAAGCTCATTGAGAGGCGCAGCAATGGTGCTGAAATCTCTCACAAAACGCCTATAGAAACCAGCGAGGCCAAGAATACTCCTTACTTGTGTGACCGTTTTGGGCTGCGGCCAACTCTCAATAGCTTCAATCTTGGCTTTATCAACTTCAATTCCGTGTGGAGTAACAACATAGCCAAGAAAAGATACTCGGTCGGTGCAAAAGGTGCACTTCCCAAGGTTACCAAACAAAGGTGCATCACGTAGCGCAGTAAAAAGATCACGTAAATGTTCCAAATGTTCCTCCAAAGATCTACTAAAAATCAATATATCATCAAAATAGACTACCACAAATTGTCCAATGAAAGCACGTAAAACCTCGTTCATTAATCTCATGAAAGTGCTAGGTGCATTAGTTAACCCAAAAGGCATGACTAACCACTCATATAATCCAAACTTAGTTTTAAATGCTGTTTTCCATTCATCTCCCAATTTCATACGAATTTGATGGTATCCACTACGCAAATCAACTTTGGAGAAAATTGTAGAGCCACTTAATTCATCTAGTCTAGGAATAGGATGACGATAATGAATAGTAATATTATTAATGCCTTTACAATCCACACACATGCGCGATGTACCATCCTTTTTAGGCACTAGAATAATAGGAATAGCACAAGGACTAAGGGATTCACGTATATAACCTTTGTCAAGCAGCTCCTGTACTTGACGCATAATCTCCTTTGTCTCCTCTCGATTGGTATGGTAGGGCGCACGGTTGGGTATGGATGCACCGGGAATTAAGTCAATCTGATGCTCAATCCCACGAATAGGCGGTAATCCCGATGGCACGTCTTGTGGAAAGACGTCAGCAAACTCCTGCAAAATGTTAATGACAACAGGAGGCAAAGAGGGAGGCATGACCTCGAATGAAAATAATACCTCTTTGCATACAAAAGCATAGCAAATAGATGTAGCAACATCCAAATCCTTAATATCAGATTTAGTAGCAAGTAAACATCCACTCTTCAATTTTACTTCGGATGCAACAGTAGATGATGGTTTATTATGCTTATGGTGTTGCTCAAATTCCTGTGCTACAATCTGATTTTCACTCTTTTTTTTCTCCTGTTTTGCTTTACTAGCTCTAGCAATGTCATCTTTCATAATATGTTCGGGAGACATAGGAAGCAAAGTGATATTATGATCCTTATGAACAATAGTATACTGATTTGTCCTACCATGGTGTACAAATTTTTTATCAAACTGCCATGGTCTACCAAGTAAAACAGAACATGCTTGCATGGGTACCACATCACAATCCACATAATCAGAATATGTAGCAATGCTAAAATGCACATGAACAGTACGTGTTACCTTAACCTTGCCACTATTGTTGAACCATTGGATGTAATAAGGATGAGGATGTGGTCTGGTGGTTAGAGACAGCTTCTCCACCATCTCCATGCTAGCCAAGTTATTGAAACTCCCTCCATCGATGATGACACGAACAGAACACTCCTTCACAACTCCCTTTGTGTGGAACAAGTTGTGCCTCTGATTTTGCTGAGCCTGTGTAACCTGCACACTGAGAACACGTTGAGCAACTAAACTTTCATACCTGTGAGCGTAATCAGCAGCCATGTAGTGTGTTTCTGGTTCTGCATCGTTGCCATCGTGTTCTTCACTTGCAATGAGAGCCAAAGTCTCCTCATCATAATCACTAGCAGACGCATATCCACCATCCTCAGTAACAATCATGACACGCTTGGAAGGGCATTCTCTCGCAAAGTGACCTCCACCCTTGCAACGACGGCATATAACCTCATGTGTTTGCCCTGTGGATGCAATAGATGAAGAAGAGCTCTGTGCAGGCCCAGAAGGTGTGCTCTTCGTAGAGGGTGGAGTAGGAGCCAGTTTCCTAGTATCGCGGTTGGAGTTGGAGGGTTGAAGTAGGTGGTGTTGCAGCAGCACGTGTGGAAGTAGATGAGGTACGTGGCGTCCACGATGAAGTGCAACCTGCAGAAAAAGTAGTTCTCGCCATTGCCTGTCGATCTTGCACCTCACGTTCAGCTTTGCAAGCAAGATGAAATAAACGAGTGATAGTGTTATACTCCTTATACTCCAGAATAGTCTGAATCTCTCTATTTAATCTGCCCATAAAACGTGCAAGCATAGCTTCATTCTCCTCAACAATACCGTATCTAATCATACCAGTTTGTAATTCCTGATAATATTCTTCTACAGAATTTTTTCCTTGTCTTAAACGCTGCAAATTTTGAAGCAATTCATGTTGATAATAAGGTGGCACCCAACGATTACGCATAGCAGTTTTCAAAGCAGCCCAAGTAGTTGGAATATTAGCATGGTGGATTCTACAATGTTCTGACCACCAAACACAAGCAAAACTAGTGAATGAACAAACAGCAGCAGCAACACGTCTATCCTCAGGAAATTGTAAGCATGTAAAACGTTGTTCTGTTTCTAACTCCCATGTAAGATATATATCAGGAACATATCTACCCTCAAACGTCGGAATATTCAATTTAAGTTTAGGGAGATGGTCATGATCCCATACCTGAGGGGGTGGGGCAGCCCTACCGTTACGGTTGTAGCCATGTGGTCGACCTGGTGCGTATGGTGGTGGTTGCCCCTGAGGCTGATCGGGAGCAACCTCTCCCGCATCATCGTAATCACCATCATAATCTTCAACCTGCTCAACGACAGTAGCAGCACGAGACACAGTAGCAGCAGTATCAACAGTACCAGTATGTTGGGCTTGGCCGAGAGGCACACGTCATGCTCGTCGTTCGAAAGGAATAGGAGCTGCAACTGGTGGTGGTAGACGAGCAAGCACCTCATTGAACTTGGCGTCCATCTTGGTGTCAAAGGTCTTCTCCAAACCATCTAGCTTCTCCATGGCCTCTCCAAAGTTGGTCAGAAAGTCTTGTACCTGGTCAGCCATCATTTGCTGAAATTTATCATATAGCGCTTTGTTGTTCATGCTCTCCCAGTCGATCTCATTGTCGTGTGATCCTGGCATGGTTAGCAAATAGGAAACACACAAGAATATGAAACCTACGGACTACTGGGACGTGGTGGTGGTGGTGGTGGTGGTGTGTCACAAATCCTTTAAGCGAATCTCAAATTCTTACTAGTTCTTACCCAGCAGCAGGCGGTGATCGACAACCGTTGTAGTCAAAACTCTCAAAGCTTGGATAGAGCGATTGCCAGGTGGTGTCAAACACACGACGTAGATGTATGTGGAGCTGGGATGGCTTATAATATGGTAGCAAAAAGGGTTAGCAATAATCAATTCAGAGATGCAAGGTTGAATAAACGCTCAACGACGGTACTGTGTTGGTCCTAGGCTAGACCCGTACTAGAGATGCGAGCCTAAAGCACCAACAAAATCACGACACTACACGTAATCAAGGGAAGAGCACACTTTGAAAAAAAAATTCGTTTTTTTTTGTCGGCGCCTCTTTTTTTTTTGCTCAAAAAATCACTACAATGGCGAGTGTCTCAAAACTCTTGCCACGTCGTATAAGCAAGATGAGCACGAAATTTCTTTGGACTATTTTTTTTTTCTGGAGCAATCCGGGGGCTGCGACGACCAAAAATTTCGACAAAAATCACTATGATAGCAAGTGTCTCAAAACGCTCCGGAGAACCTAAAATTAAGATAGGGAAAATATATTTTCGGCCGAATTTTTTTGGGGGCCAAACCGTGCTCTGCAAAGCGTGCCAGACCATTTTTTTCCGACACCTACGCAAGTAGCAAAACGCGAATCCGAAATCAAAAAGATCTCGAAACTAAATCTAAAATGAGCTGGACTCGGATTGGTGGTGGTATATATGGACACCAATGGATAGTGGGTGGTGATATCTGGCAGCGATGATGATGGTGGTGGTATATGGCGAGTATGAAGACGATGCATTGGCGGCGTGACAACCTGTGAATAGAACTTGAAACTCTAAAGGACTAGACACTAAGACCAGCAACTCGACAAGACGATGTAACCGCCAATTCAACAAAGCAAAATACTGAAAAGACTATGCAAAGGCTCAGATTGGTTCGGATATGATGATCTAACCCTAATTTTTTTTGGCTTTTTTGTGGACTAAAGGTATGAAGACACAGATGTGATCTAAACTACAAAAACTGATAAAATCTCACCGAGCAACCTGGAAATCTGATACCACTTGATAGAGGCTAAGTTGTCCCTGTCTTTCGATGAGATGGTGGCTATCGTTTTGGTGGAGTAGACTTTGACGATCCGACTACGAACGTGTGATGACGTCGCGCCTTAGCAATCGCTAAACCAACTCCGAGAGGTTATTGACCACGCCGGAGCACGATCAACCTCACCACGAGGGTCTGTTTCCTGCACGCAAACGAAGAACAAGCAAGAAACTAAGAACGCGAAGTTGCAGCTATGGCGAACATATAATCTAAACAAAATCCAAACCTAAAACGACGCCCTAAGGGCTGTATATATGGGGGAATAGAGGGGAATTTCGTGGCCCCTGGGAGGAGGGGTCCGAAACCGACCCTAACTCAGTTTCCCCATACATACGGACTCTAAAATTAGCCTATAATATGGTATTTCGAAATTACATGGGCCTGGCCCAAAAATAAGGTGGTGCAACACTTATATTAGCCAAGGGACGAATTTTATAAAGTGGCATCATGCATATTTCGTCCAAGGATTCTTGCTCCCATTATGGTGGCTTCAAAGTGCGAAAATCATCACTGGAAGCTCCATTGTTCTTTCCCGCGCGCGCACCTTCTTCTCCATGCTTGATCCCGCTCCAATGGTCATCCTTCTTGTCCATGCCAGGTCCTTCATTCACAAGTAAAACAAAAGTATCTAATTTAGGCAGCATCATATGTTCATGAACATTAGAAGGATTTGCAAGAAACGAAAGTACCTGGTAATTCAATTGATGTGCGCGAGCTCTAGTAATTGGTCCTGTATGTATAGTGGTCGGAGTTGTGGGTGTAGCATTAGTAGGGATATCCTCATCAGTGCACGCGTGGGAAAGAACAATGGAGCTTCTAGTGATGATTTTCGCACTTTGAAGCCACCATAATGGGAGCAAGAAGCCTTGGACGAAATATGCATGATGCTACTTACAAAATTCGTCCCTAGGCTAATATAGGTGTTGCGCCACCTTATTGTTGGGCCAGGCCCATGTAATTTCGAAATACCATATTATAGGCTGTTTCTAGAGTCCGTATGTATGGGGAAACTGAGATAAGGTCTGTTTCGGACCCCTCCTCCAAGGGGCCACGAAATTCCCCTCTATCCCCCCATATATACAGCCCTTAGGGCGTCGTTTTAGGGTTGGGTTTTGTTTAGATTACAAGTTCACCATAGCTGCAACTTCGCGTTCTTCGTTTGTGTTCCACGACCAGACAAAGGCGTCACAGAACCCCACTTCATCAATAAAGCTTTCCTCTTATATTCGCAATATCCAGATTGCAATCTTAGTGTCTTGCTTGTTCTTCGTTTGCGTGCAGGAAACAGACCCTCGTGGTCAGGTTGATCGTGCTCCGGCGTGGTCAACAACCTCTCGGAGTTGGTTTAGCGATTGCTAAGGCGCGGCGTCATCACACATTCGTAGTCGGATCGTCAAAGTCTACTCCACCAAAAACGATAGCCACCATCTCATCGAAAGACAGGGACAACTTCGCCTCTATCACGTGGTATCAGATTTCTAGGTTGCTCGGTGAGATTTTACCAGTTTTCGTAGTTTAGATCGCATATGTTCTTCATACCTTTAGTCCACGAAAAAGCCACAAAAAATTTGGGGTTAGATCATCATATCCGAACCAATTTGAGCCTTTGCATAGTCTTTTCAGTATTTTGCTTTGTTGAATTTGCGGTTACATCATCGTGTCGCGTTGCTGGTCTTAGTGTCTAGTCCTTTAGAGTTTCGAGTTCTTTTCACAGGTTGTCACGCCGCCACCGCATCGTCTTCATAGTTGCCATATACCACCACCATCATCACCGCTGCCATATATCACCATCCATCATCACTATCCATTGGTGTCCATATATACCACCACCAATCATCCACCAATCCGAGTCCAGCTCGTTTTAGGTTTAGTTTCGAGATCCTTTTGATGTCGGATTCGTGTTTTGCTACCTGCGTAGGTGTCAGAAAAAAAGAGCCTGGCACGCTTTGCAAAGCACGCTTTGGCCCAAAAAAAATTCGGCTAAAAATATTTTTTCCCTATCTTGGTTTTAGGTTCTTCGGAGCGTTTTGGGACACTTGCCATCACAGTGATTTTTGTCGAAATTTTTGGTCGTCGCAGCCCCCGAATTGCTCCAGAAAAAGAAAAAATATAGTCCAACAAATTTCGTGCCCATCTTGCTTATACGACGTGGGAAGAGTTTTGAGACACTCGCCATTATAGTGGTTTTTTTGAGCAAAAACAAGAGCGCAAAAAAAAAGAGGCGCCAAAAAAAAGAAAAAAAATCAGAGTGTGCTTTTCCCTTGATTACGTGTAGCGTCGTGATTTTGTTGGTGTTTTAGGCTCGCGTCTCTAGTACCGTCCAGCCTAGGACCAGCACAGTACCGTCGTTGAGCGTTTATTCAACCTTGCATCTCTGAATTGATTATTGCTAACCCTTTTTGCTACCATACAATAAGCCATCCCAGCTCCACATACATCTATGTCGTGTGTTTGAGACCACCTGGCAATCGCTCTATCCAGGCTTTGAGAGTTTGACTACAACAGTTGCCGATCACCGCCTGCTGCTCGGTAAGAACTGGTAAGAATTTGAGATTCGCTTAAAGGATTTGTGACACACCACCACCATCACCACCACGTCCCAGTAGTCTGTAGGTTTCATATTCTTGTTTGTTTCCTATTTCTACTAACCATGTCAGGATCACACAACAACCGAAGCGACTAGGAGGGCATGACCAACAAAGCGCTCTATGATAAATTTCAGCAAATGATGGCTGACCAGGTACAAGATTTCGTGACCAACTTTGAAGAGGCCATGGAGAAGCTCGATGATTTGGAGAAGACATTCGACACCAAGATGGACGCCAAGTTCAATGAGGTGATTGCCCGTCTACCACCAGCAGCTGCAGCTCCTATCCCTTTCGAACGATGAGCGCGACGTGTGCCTCTCGGCCAAGGCCAGCATACTGGTACTGTTGATACTGCTGCTACTTATGTGGCTCCTGCTGCTACTTTCATTGAGCAGGTTGACGATTATGATGGTGATTATGATGATGAGGGAGAGGTTTCTCCACATCAGCCTCAGGGGCAACCACCAAGATACGCACCCGGTCGACCACATGGCTACAACCGTAACGGTAGGGCTGCACCACCCCCTTAGGTACGAGATCATGACCATGTCCCTAAACTTAAATTGAATATTCCGACGTTTGAGGGTAGATATGTTCCTGATATATATCTTACATGGGAGTTAGAAACAGAACAACGTTTTACATGCTTACAATTTCGTGAGGATAGACGTGTTGCTGCTGCTGTTTGTACATTCACTAGCTTTGCTTGTGTTTGGTGGTCACAACATTGTAGAATACACCATGCGAATATTCCAACTACTTGGGCTACTTTGAAAACTGCTATGCGTAATCGTTGGGTGCCACCTTATTATCAATGTGAATTGCTTCAAAATTTGCTGCGTTTAAGACAACGAAAAAATTCTGTAGAAGAATATTATCAGGAATTACAAACTGGCATGATTAGATGTGGTATTGTTGAGGAGAATGAAGCTATGCTTGCACGTTTTATGGGTGGATTAAATAGAGAGATTCAGACCATTCTAGAGTATAAGGAGTATAAAACTATCACTCGTTTATTTCATCTTGCTTGCAAAGCTGAACGTGAAGTGCAGGATCGACAGGCAATGGCGAGAACTCCTTTTTCTACAGGTCGCACTTCATCATGGACGCCACGTACCTCCTCTACTTCCGCACGTCCTGCTGCAACACCACCTACTCCCACCTCCAACTCCAACCGCGATACCAGGAAACAGGCTCCTAATACACCCTCTGCGAAGAGCACACTTTCTGGGCCTGCACAGAGCTCTTCTTCATCTATTGCATCCACAGGGCAAACACATGAGGTTATATGCCGTCGTTGCAAGGGTGGAGGTCACTTTGCGAGAGAATGCCCTTCCAAACGTGTAATGATTGTTACTGAGGATGGTGGATATGCGTCCGGTAGTGATTATGATGAGGAGATTTTGTCTCTCATTGCAAGTGAAGAACAGGGTGGCGAGGATGCAGAACCAGAGACACACTACATGGCTGCTGATTACGCTGATAGGTATGAAAGTTTAGTTGCTCAACGTGTTCTCAGTGTGCAGGTTACACAGGCTCAGCAAAATCAGAGGCACAACTTGTTCCACACAAAGGGAGTTGTGAAGGAGTGTTCTGTTCGTGTCATCATCGATGGAGGGAGTTTCAATAACTTGGCTAGCATGGAGATGGTGGAGAAGCTGTCTCTAACCACCAGACCACATCCTCATCCTTATTACATCCAATGGTTCAACAATAGTGGCAAGGTTAAGGTAACACGTACTGTTCATGTGCATTTTAGCATTGCTACATATTCTGATTATGTGGATTGTGATGTGGTACCCATGCAAGCATGTTCTGTTTTACTTGGTACGCCATGGCAGTTCGATAAAAATTCTGTACACCATGGTAGGACAAATCAGTATACTCTTGTTCATAAGGATCAAAATATCACTTTGCTTCCTATGTCTCCGGAACATATTATGAAAGATGACATTGCTAGAGCTAGTAAAGCAAAACAAGAAAAAAAATAAGAGTGAAAATCAGATTGTAGCACAGGAATTTGAGCAACACCATAAGCATAATAAACCATCATCTAATGTTGCATCCGAAATAAAATTGAAGAGTGGATGTTTACTTGCTACTAAATCTGATATTAATGATTGTTACTACATCTGTTTGCTATGCTTTTGTATGCAAAGAGGTATTCTTTTCATTCGAGGACTTGCCTCCCTCTTTGCCTCCTGGGGTCATTAACATTTTTCAGGAGTTCGCTGACGTCTTCCCACAAGACGTGCCACCGGGATTACCACCTATTCGCGGAATTGAGCATCAGATTGACTTAATTCCCGGTGCATCCCTACCCAACCGTGCGCCATACCGTACCAATCCAGAGGAGACAAAGGAGATTATGCGTCAAGTACAGGAGCTGCTTGACAAAGGTTATATACGCGAATACCTTAGTCCTTGTGCTGTTCCTATTATTCTAGTGCCTAAAAAGGATGGTACATCGCGCATGTGTGTGGATTCTAGAGGCATTAATAATATTACTATTCGTTATCGTCATCCTATTCCTAGACTAGATGATATGCTTGATGAATTAAGTGGTTCTACAATTTTCTCCAAAGTTGATTTGCGTAGTGGATACCATCAAATTCGTATGAAATTGGGAGATGAATGGAAAACAACATTTAAAACTAAGTTTGGATTATATGAGTGGTTAGTCATGCCTTTTGGGTTAACTAATGCACCTAGCACTTTCATGAGATTAATGAACGAGGTTTTACGTGCTTTCATTGGACGATTTGTGGTAGTCTATTTTGATGATATATTGATTTTTAGTAGATCTTTGGAGGAACATTTGGAACATCTACGTGCTGTTTTTATTGCTCTACGTGATGCACGTTTGTTTGGTAACCTTGGGAAGTGCACCTTTTGCACCGATCGAGTATCTTTTCTTTGCTATGTTGTTACTCCACAGGGAATTGAAGTTGATAAAGCCAAGATTGAAGCCATTGAGAGTTGGCCGCAGCCCAAAACGGTCACACAAGTGAGGAGTTTTCTTGGCCTCGCTGGTTTCTATAGGCACTTTGTGAGAGATTTCAGCACCATTGCTGCGCCTCTCAATGAGCTTACAAAGAAGGACGTTGCTTTTTCTTGGGGTACCGCACAGGAAGAAGCCTTCAAGGTTTTGAAAGATAAGTTAACACATGCTCCTTTACTCCAACTTCCTGATTTTAATAAGACTTTCGAGCTTGAATGTGATGCTAGTGGAATTGGGTTAGGAGGTGTCTTATTACAAGATGGTAAACCTGTTGTGTACTTTTCGAAAAAACTGAGTGGGCCTAGTCTGAATTATTCTACTTATGATAAGGAATTATATGCTCTTGTTCGGACTTTGGAAACATGGCAACATTATTTATGGCCCAAAGAATTTGTTATACATTCTGATCATGAATCTTTGAAACATATTAAAAGTCAAGCAAAACTGAACCGTAGACATGCTAAATGGGTTGAATTCATTGAGACTTTCCCTTATGTCATTAAACACAAGAAGGGTAAAGAAAATGTTATTCCTGATGCTTTGTCTCTTCGATATACTATGCTTTCACAACTTGACTTTAAAATATTTGGTTTGGAGACCATCAAAGATCAATATGTGCATGATGCTAAATTTAGAAATGTGTTGCAGCATTGTAAAGAAGGGAGAACATGGAACAAGTTCGTTATTAATGATGGATTTGTCTTCCGTGCTAACAAGCTATGCATTCCAGCTAGCTCCTTTCGTCTTTCGTTGTTACAGGGGGCACATGGAGGAGGATTAATGGGACACTTTGGCGTGAAGAAAACGGAGGACGTACTTTCTACACATTTCTTTTGGCCAAAGATGAGACGGGATGTTGAGCGTTTTGTTGCTCGCTGCACTACATGTCAAAAAGCTAAGTCTCGACTCAATCCTCATGGTTTATATATGCCTTTGCCTGTACCTAGTGTTCCTTGGGAGGATATATCTATGGACTTTGTTTTAGGTTTACCTCGAACTAAGAAGGGGAGGGATAGCATATTTGTTGTCGTGGATAGATTTTCCAAAATGGCACACTTTATACCATGTCATAAAAGTGATGATGCTGCTCATGTTGCTGATTTGTTCTTTCGTGAAATTATCCGGTTGCATGGTGTGCCAAATACAATTGTTTCAGATCGTGATGCTAAATTTCTTAGCCACTTTTGGAGATGTTTATGGGCTAAGTTGGGGACTAAACTACTTTTTAGTACTACATGTCATCCCCAAACTGATGGCCAAACTGAAGTAGTCAATAGATCATTGTGTACTATGCTTAGGGCTGTTTTGGAGAATTACCTGAAAATGTGGGAAGAATGCTTGCCTCATGTTGAATTTGCTTATAATCGTTCGCTACATTCTACCACTAAGATGTGCCCTTTTGAAGTTGTGTATGGTTTCTTACCTCGTGCACCTATTGATTTGTTGCCTCTTCCATCTTCAGAGAAGGTTAATTTTGATGCTAAAGAACGTGCTGATTTGATATTAAAGATGCATGAGTTAACGAAGGAAAACATTGAAGGTATGAATGCTAAATACAAAATTGCTGGAGATAGGGGTAGAAAACATGTTGTCTTTGCACCTGGAGATCTTGTTTGGTTATATTTGCGTAAGGATAGATTTCCTGATTTGCGCAAGTCAAAGCTAATTCCATGTGTTGATGGTCCTTTTAAGGTGTTAGAGAAAATAAATGATAATGCATATAAACTTGAGCTGCCTATACAGTTTGCGGTTAGCCCCACTTTTAACATTGCAGATTTGAAGCCTTATTTGGGTGAGGAAGATGAGCTTCCGTCGAGGACGACTTCAGTTCAAGAAGGGGAGGATGATGAGGACATCCCTGCTAATGCTACACCCACAACTCCGACTGCTATACATACAAGACCAATTACTAGAGCTCGTGCACGTCAATTGAATTACCAGGTACTTTCGTTTCTTGCAAATCCTTCTAATGTTCATGAACATATGATGCTACCTAAATTAGATACTTTTGTTTTACTTATGAATGAAGGACCTAGCATGGATAAGAAGGATGACCATGGGAGCGGGATCAAGCATGGAGAAGAAGGTGCGCGCATGGGAAAGAACAATGGAGCTTCTAGTGATGATTTTCGCACTTTGAAGCCACCATAATGGGAGCAAGAAGCCTTGGACGAAATATGCATGATGCTACTTACAAAATTCGTCCCTAGGCTAATATAGGTGCTGCGCCACCTTATTGTTGGGCCAGGCCCATGTAATTTCGAAATACCATATTATAGGTTGTTTCTAGAGTCCGTATGTATGGGGAAACTGAGATAAGGTCTGTTTCGGACCCCTCCTCCAAGGGGCCATGAAATTCCCCTCTATTCCCCCATATATACAGCCCTTAGGGCGTCGTTTTAGGGTTGGGTTTTGTTTAGATTACAAGTTCGCCATAGCTGTAACTTCGTGTTCTTCGTTTGTGTTCCACGACCAGACAAAGGCGTCACAGAACCCCACTTCATCAATAAAGCTTTCCTCTTATATTCGCAATATCCAGATTGCAATCTTAGTTTCTTGCTTGTTCTTCGTTTGCGTGCAGGAAACAGACCCTCGTGGTCAGGTTGATCGTGCTCCGGCGTGGTCAATAACCTCTCGGAGTTGGTTTAGCGATTGCTAAGGCTCGGCGTCATCACACGTTCGTAGTCGGATCCTCAAAGTCTACTCCACCAAAAACGATAGCCACCATCTCATCGAAAGACAGGGACAACTTTGCCTCTATCACTCTTCCAGCCTCTTACCGCGACGGCTGAATGGAACCTGCTATCCTAGCTGCAGCTACAACATTTAACACAGGAGTACGATATACCTCAACGTTGTTGTGAGATCCAGTCGGAAACAGCTGTCGCTGACGTCGACCGGAAACTGGTCGGCGCTGGCGAGCGCGCTCGTCGAGTTCTCTCTGGAGCTCTTCTTGCCGAATACGCGTGGCCTGCAAGGCCTGAGCCTCGGTGGTCGTACCGACAACGGGAGTATGAAGGACTTCCCATCGCGATGCGGCTATTCACTCGACGGGCCACCAGGATTGTGCTTGCCATGGCTAAAGCCCGGCGGCGGGCTTTGATGAGAGCCATAAGGACCTCCGCTGCAGGATCACAGCTCTCGTACTCGGAGGGAACATCGGTCTGATTGGAGTCCGACTCAAACACGCCATGGAGGGACTCGACGGGCTCGAGCGCCGCAATCTGTGGAGAAGCAATTTGGCGAGCCACTACATGCTTGACCCATCGCTAGAGTCGTGAGTCGCCAGACCACTTGCGACAACGGACAGCAAGGGGCACCGATGCATTGGGAGTCGACGGCTAACGTAGAAAAATGTCGCAGGGACTCACGCGGAAGTGCGCGGCCCAGCGGACTGGGAGCGCCTCGACATCGAGAGGCGCTTCCTGTAGCCATGCCGAATCATCAGTGATGAAGGTGAGCGCTCCAAAACGGATCTCGTGGCCCAGAGCAAAAACACCGCCGGAAGACATGTCGAAGGAGAAAAAATGCAACCTTGCCGGAAGTCGCTTAGACGCCTGCCCCACGATGGGCGCCAACTATCGTGGAAAGAGCCTGACAGTAGAAGGTAGGGGTACGAAAGGAGAGGGCAGAGTCCTAGCTACGGTGAGGATGTACACACGGATGTATGAGTTCAGGGTCCTCTCGTGGAGGTAACAGCCCTACGTCTCAGTGCTTTGGAACTTTGTCATGTGGAATGTAGAGATTACAGTGGTTGTGAACCCTCGTGCTAGAGGGGAGGGGCGGCTTATATAGAGTTCGCTGCCCCTCATAATTACCAGGCATCCAAGGGTCCGATCGTGGGTTTAAAGATTAGTGTTACTGGTACGTACATCATAATTGCTACTAATGACGACCGGCCTAACGCCTGCCTAATGGTATCCTGGTGGTGGCTTCTCGCCTTCTGGTGTCGACTGGAAGTGAAGTCCTCTGAGTGTCGGGTGACCGTCGAGTGGAGGAAGAAGTCTCCGAGTGGATTGCTTGTCGAGTGACTTGAGCTCCATGAGGAATCCAGTCGGAATATTTCCTGTGGTCTTTAAGTCCTCCAATGAGGTGTCCTTAGATAGGGTATCTAGGTCAGGCCTAAGACCCTACCCTAGGTACATATCATCATCATATGTGGATAATGATGTTTTTAAATTGAAGCTATTTCCATTCTCACTACGAGATCGTGCTAAAACTTGGTTTTCATCTTTGCCTAAAAATAGTATTTATTCGTGGAATAAGTGTAAAGATGTGTTTATTTCCAAGTACTTTCCACCCGCTAAGATCATCTCCCTTAGGAATGATATAACGAATTTTAAGAAACTTGATCATAAGCATTTTGCAAAATCTTGGAAGAGGATGAAATTAATGATTAGAAATTGCCTCGCACATGGTTTGAGTTTATGGATGATTATACAAATTTTCTATGCGGGATTGAATTTTGCATCTAGGAATCTTTTAGATTCTGCCACGGGTGGTACTTTTATGGAAATCACATTAGGAGAAGCTACTAAACTCCTAGATAATATTATGGCAAAATTATTCTCAATGGCATACCGAAAGATCTCTAACTAGTAAAAAAAGGTGCATGCTATTGAAGAAATAAATACTTGAGTGAAAAGATGGATGAATTGATGAAATTGTTTGCTAGTAAGAGTGATCCTATTGATCCTAATGATATGCCTTTGTCTTCTTTTATTGGAAATAATAATGAATCTATGGATGTGAATTTTGTTGGTAGGAACAATTTTGGTAATAACGCGTATAGAGGTAATTTCAACCCTAGGCTATTTCCTAGTAATTCCTCTAATAATTATGGTAATTCCTACAACAATTCTTATGTAAATTGTAATAAGGTTCCCTCTGGTCTTGAGAATATTGTTAAAGAATTTATTGGTTCGCAGAAGGTTTTCAATGCTATAATTTATGAAAATTTGCTCAAGATTGATGATTTGGCTAGGAACATTGATAGAATTTCTGTTGAGATTGATTCTTTGAAAGTTAGATCTACTCCACCCAAGCATGATATTAATGAGTCTTTAAAATCTATGAGAATTTCTATTGATGAAAGTAAGGAAAGGACCGCTAGAATACTGCTAAGCGTGAATGGCTTGAGAAAGTATGTTCTTGTGATAATAATGATGAAGATCTTAAAGTGGTTGATGTGACTCCTATTGAATCTTTGTTTTCTAACATAAACCTTGATAAAGATGGGACTGGAGATAAGTCAATTTTAGTTAAAAGTCATCCCGATGATTCGGAGTTTATAGATCTTAATGCTAAGATTGACAAAAGTGGGATTGAAGAGGTCAAAACATTAAATAGCAATGAACCCACTCTTTTTGATTTCAAGGACTTTAATTATGATAGATGCTCTTTGATTGATTGTATTTCCTTGTTGCAATCCATGATGAATTCTCCACATGCTTATAATCTAAGGCTTTTACTAAACATATCATTGATGCTATGATGAAATCTTTTGAAGAAAAACTTGAGTTGGAAGTTTCTATCTCTAGAAAACTCCATGATGAGTGGGAACCCACTATTAAGATTAAAATTAAAGATTATGAGTGCCATGCTTTGTGTGATTTGGGTGCTAGTGTTTCCACGATTCCGAAAACTTTATGTGATGCGCTAAGTTACCATGATCTTGATGATTGCTCTTTGAATTTGCATCTTGCGGATTCCACTATTAAGAAACCTATGGGAAGGATTAATGATGTTCTTATTGTTGCAAATAGTACTTATGTTCCCGTAGATTTCATTGTTGTTGATATAGATTGCAATCTTACATGTCCTATTATTCTTGGTAGAACTTTCCTTAGAACGATTGGTGGAATTATTAACATGAAAGAAGGAAACATTAAATTCCAATTTCCATGAAGGAAAGGTATGGAACACTTTCCTAGAAAGAAAATAAGATTTCCTTATGAATCTATTATGAGATATATTTTTGGATTGCATACCAAAGATGAAAATACCTAGATCTATTGTGTTTTGCCTAGCTAGGGGCGTTAAACAATAGCGCTTGTTGGGAGGCAACCCAATTTTACTTTTATGTTCTGTTTTTGCTTATGTTTTTGAGTGTTTCCCACATTATTACTTCTGTATTAATTGTGTTTTGGTTTTTTAATTAGTGTTTGAGCCAAGTAAGATCTTTGGGATGGTCTATGGTGATTGTTGATTTGATCTTGCTGAAAACAGAAACTTTTGCGCCCAGCCCAAGAATTTTAAAAATTGTTCAGAACGTCGAATGAGTCTGAAATTTTTACACAAATATACAAATTTACCAATTTTTCATGAGTTTTTTTAAAAAAATGAGTTACATAAGGATACAAATTTTTCAGATTGCTACAGACTGTTCTGTTTTTGACAGATTCTGTTTTTTTTAGTTGTGTACCTATTTTGATGTATCTATGGTTTGCATCGGGGGTATGAACCATGGATAAGTTAGAATACATTAGGTACTACACCAATATAAATAAAGAATGTGATGAGGACATCCCTGCTAATGCTACACCCACAACTCCGACTGCTATACATACAGGACCAATTACTAGAGCTCGTGCACGTCAACTGAATTACCAGGTACTTTCGTTTCTTGCAAACCCTTCTAACGTTCATGAACATATGATGCTGCCTAAATTAGATACTTTTGTTTTACTTATGAATGAAGGACCTGGCATGGACAAGAAGGATGACCATGGGAGCGGGATCAAGCATGGAGAAGAAGGTGCGTGCGTGGGAAAGAACAATGGAGCTTCGAGTGATGATTTTTGCACTTTGAAGCCACCATAATGGGAGCAAGAAGCCTTGGAAGAAATATGCATGATGCTACTTTATAAAATTCGTCACTAGGCTAATATAGGTGCTGCGCCACCTTATTGTTGGGCCAGGCCCATGTAATTTCGAAATACCATATTATAGGCTGCTTTTAGAGTCCGTATGTATGGGGGAAACTGAGTTAAGGTCGGTTTCGGACCCCTCCTCCAAGGGGCCACAAAATTCCCTCTATTCCCCCATATATACAGCCCTTAGGGCATCGTTTTAGGGTTGGGTTTTGTTTAGATTACAAGTTTGCCGTAGCTGCAACTTCGTGTTCTTCGTTTGTGTTCCACGACCAGACAAAGGCGTCAGAGAACCCCACTTCATCAATAAAGCTTTCCTCTTATATTCGCAATATCCAGATTGCAATCTTAGTTTCTTGCTTTTTCTTTGTTTGCGTGCCAGAAATAGACCCTCGTGGTCAAGTTGATCGTGCTCCGGCGTGGTCAATAACCTCTCGGAGTTGGTTTAGCGATTGCTAAGGCGCGACGTCATCAGACGTTCGTAGTCGGATCGTCAAAGTCTACTCCACCAAAAACGATAGCCACCATCTCATCAAAAGACAGGGACAACTTCGCCTCTATCAAGTGGTATTAGATTTCCAGGTTGCTCAGTGAGATTTTACCAGTTTTCGTAGTTTAGAACGCATCTGTTCTTCATATCTTTAGTCCACGAAAAAGCCACAAAAAAATTAGGGTTAGATCATCATATCCGAACCAATCTGAGCCTTTACATAGTCTTTTCTGTATTTTGCTTTGTTGAATTTGCGGTCATCGTCGTGTCGAGTTGCTGGTCTTATTGTATAGTCCTTTAGAGTTTCGAGTTCTATTCACAAGTTGTCACACCGCCACCGCATCGTCTTCGTAGTTGTCATATACCACCACCATCATCACCGTTGACATATATAACCACCCACCATCACTATCCATTCGTGTCCATATATACCACCACAAATCCGCCACCAATCCGAGTCCAGCTCGTTTTAGGTTTAGTTTTGAGATCCTTTCGATCTCGGATTCGTGTTTTGCCACCTGCGTAGCTGTCGGAAAAAAAAGTTTGTCACGCTTTGCAGAGCAAGTTTTGGCCCAAAAAAATTCGGCTAGAAATATTTTTTTCCTATCTTGGTTTTAGGTTCTTCGGAGCGTTTTGAAACACTTGCCATCATAGTGATTTTTGTCGAAATTTTTGGTCGTCACAGCCCCCGAATTGCTCCAGAAAAAGAAAAAAAAATTAGTCCAACAAATTTCGTGCCCATCTTGCTTCTACGACGTGGGAAGAGTTTTGATACACTCGCCATTGTAGTGATTTTTTGAGCAAAAAAAAGAGCGCAAAAAAAGAGGCGCCAAAAAAAATCAAAAAAATCAGAGAGTGCTTTTCCCTTGATTACGTGTAGCGTCGTGATTTTGTTGGTGTTTTAGGCTCGCGTCTCTAGTACGGGTCTAGCCTAGGACCAACACAGTACCGTCGTTGAGCGTTTATTCAACCTTGCATCTCTGAATTGATTATTGCTAACCTTTTTTTTCTACCATATTATAAGCCATCCCAGCTTCATATACATCTACGTCGTGTGTTTGACACCACCTGGCAATCGCTCTATCCAAGCTTTGAGAGTTTTGACTATAACGGTTGCCGATCACCGCCTGCTGCTGGGTAAGAACTGGTAAGAATTTGAGATTCGCTTAAAGGATTTGTGACACACCACCACCACCACCACCACCACATCCCAGTAGTCTGTAGGTTTCATATTCTTGTGTGTTTCCTATTTCTGCTAACCATGTTAGGATCACACGACGACGGGAGCGACTGAGAGAGCATGACCAACAAAGCGCTATATGATAAATTTCAGCAAATGATGGCTGACCAGGTACAAGACTTCATGACCAACTTTGGAGAGGCCATGGAGAAGCTCGATGGTTTGGAGAAGACATTCGACACCAAGATGGACGCCAAGTTCAATGAGGTGCTTGCTCCTCTACCACCACCAGCTGTAGCTCCTATCCCTTTCGAACGACGAGTGCGACATGTGCCTCTCGGCCAAGGCCAACATACTGGTACTGTTGATACTGCTGCTACTTCTGTGGCTCCTGCTACTACTGTCATTGAGCAGGTTGAAGATTATGATGGTGATTACGATGATGAGGGAGAGGTTGCTCCAGATCAGCTTCAGGGGCAACCACCACGATACGCACCAGGTCGACCACATGGCTACAACCGTAACGGTAGGGCTGCACCACCCCCTCAGGTACGGGATCAGGACCATCTCCCTAAACTTAAAATGAATATTCCGACGTTTGAGGGTAGATATGTTCCTGATATATATCTTACATGGGAGTTAGAAACAGAACAACGTTTTACATGCTTACAATTTCCTGAGGATAGACGTGTTGCTGCTGCTGTTTGTTCATTCACTAGTTTTGCTTGTGTTTGGTGGTCACAACATTGTAGATACACCATGCTAATATTCCAACTACTTGGGCTGCTTTGAAAACTGCTATGCATAATCGTTGGGTGCCACCTTATTATCAACGTGAATTGCTTCACAATTTGCAGCGTTTAAGACAAGGAAAAAATTCTGTAGAAGAATATTATCAGGAATTACAAACTGGCATGATTAGATGTGGTATTGTTGAGGAGAATGAAGCTATGCTTGCACGTTTTATGGGTGGATTAAATAGAGAGATTCAGACTATTCTAGAGTATAAGGAGTATAACACTATCACTCGTTTATTTCATCTTGCTTGCAAAGCTGAACGTGAAGAGCAGGATCGACAGGCAATGGCGAGAACTCCTTTTTCTACAGGTCGCACTTTATCATGGACGCCACGTACCTCCTCTACTTACCGCACGTCCTGCTGCAACGCCACCTACTCCCACCTCCAACTCCAACCGCGATACCAGGAAACAGGCTCCTAATCCACCCTCTGCGAACAGCACTCTTTCTCGGCCTGCACAGAGCTCTTCTTCATCTATTGCATCCACAGGGCAAACACATGAGGTTATATGCCGTCGTTGCAAGGGTGGAGGTCACTTTGCGAGAGAATGCCCTTCCAAGCGTGTAATGGTTGTTACTGAGGATGGTGGATTTGCGTCCGCTAGTGATTATGATGAGGAAACTTTGGCTCTCATTGCAAGTGAAGAACAGGGTAGCGAGGATGCAGAACCAGACCCACTACATGGCTGCTGATTACGCTGACAGGTATGAAAGTTTAGTTGCTCAACGTGTTCTCAGTGTGTAGGTTACACAAGCTGAGCAAAATCAGAGGCACAACTTGTTCCACACAAAGGGAGTTGTGAAGGAGCGTTCTATTCGCGTCATCATCGATGGAGGGAGTTGCAATAACTTGGCTAGCATGAAGATGGTGGAGAAGCTGTCTCTAACCACCAGACCACATCCTCATCCTTATTACATCCAATGGTTCAACAATAGTGGCAAGGATAAGGTAACACATACTGTTCGTGTGCATTTTAGCATTGCTACATATTCTGATTATGTGGATTGTGATGTGGTACCCATGCAAGCATGTTCTGTTCTACTTGGTAGGCCATGGAAGTTTGATAAAAAAATTGTACACCATGGTAGGACAAATCAGTATACTATTGTTCATAAGGATCAAAGTATCACTTTGCTTCCTATGTCTCTAGAACATATTATCAAAGATGACATTGCTAGAGCTAGTAAAGCAAAACAGGAGAAAAATAAGAGTGAAACTCAGATTGTAGCACAGGAATTTGACCAACAACATAAGCATAATAAACCATCATCTAATATTGCATCCGAAATAAAATTGAAAAGTGGATGTTTACTTGCTACTAAATCTGATATTAATGATTTGGATGTTGCTACATCTGTTTGCTATGCATTTGTATGCAAAGAGGTATTATTTTCATTCGAGGACATGCCTCCCTCTTTGCCTCCTGCTGTCATTAACATTTTGCAAGAGTTCGCTGACGTCTTCCCACAAGACATGCCACCGGGATTACCACCTATTCGCGGGATTGAGCATCAGATTGACTTAATTCCCGGTGCATCCCTACCCAACCGTGCGTCATACCGGACCAATCCAGAGGAGACAAAGGAGATTATGCATCAAGTACAGGAGCTTCTTTACAAAGGTTATATACGTGAATCCCTTAGACCTTGTGTTGTTCCTATTATTCTAGTGCCTAAAAAGGATGGTACATCGCGCATGTGTGTGGATTGTAGAGGCATTAATAAAATTACTATTCGTTATCGTCATCCTATTCCTAGACTAGATGATATGCTTGATGAATTAAGTGGTTCTACAATTTTCTCCAAAGTTGATTTGCGTAGTGGATACCATCAAATTCGTATGAAATTGGTAGATGAATGGAAAACAGCATTTAAAACTAAGTTTGGATTATATGAGTGGTTAGTCATGCCTTTTGGGTTAACTAATGCATCTAGCACTTTCATGAGACTAATGAACGAGGTTTTACGTGCCTTCATTGGACGATTTGTGGTAGTCTATTTTGATAATATATTGATTTTTAGTAGATCTTTGGAGGAACATTTGGAACATCTACGTGCTGTTTTTATTGCTCTACGTGATGCATGTTTGTTTGGTAACCTTGGGAAGTGCACCTTTTGCACCGACCGAGCATCTTTTCTTGGCTATGTTGTTACTCCATAGGGAATTGAAGTTGATAAATCCAAGATTGAAGCTATTGAGAGTTGGCCGCAGCCCAAAACGGTCACACAAGTGAGGAGTTTTCTTGGCCTCGCTGGTTCCTATAGGCGTTTTTGAGAGATTTCAGCACCATTGCTGCGCCTCTCAATGAGCTTACAAAGAAGGATGTGCCTTTTTCTTGGGGTACCGCACAGGAAGAAGCATTCACGGTCTTGAAAGATAAGTTAACACATGCTCCTTTACTCCAACTTCCTGATTTTAATAAGACTTTCGAGCTTGAATGTGATGCTAGTGGAATTTGGGTTAGGAGGTGTGTTATTACAAGATGGTAAACCTGTTGCGTACTTTTCTGAAAAATTGAGTGGGCCTAGTCTGAATTATTCTACTTATGATAAGGAATTATATGCTCTTGTTCGGACTTTGGAAACATGGCAACATTATGTATGGCCCAAAGAATTTGTTATACATTCTGATCATGAATCTTTGAAACATATTAAAAGTCAAGCAAAACTGAACCGTAGACATGCTAAATGGGTTGAATTCATTGAGACTTTCCCTTATGTCATTAAACACAAGAAGGGTAAAGAAAATGTTATTGCTGATGCTTTTTCTCATCGTTATACTATGCTTTCACAACTTGACTTTAAAATATTTGGTTTGCACACCATCAAAGATCAATATGTGCATGATGCTGAATTTAGAGATGTGTTGCAGCATTGTAAAGAAGGGAGAACATGGAACAAGTACGTTATTAATGATGGCTTTGTGTTCCGTGCTAACAAGCTATGCATTCCAGCTAGCTTCGTTCGTCTTTTGTTGTTACAAGAGGCACACAAAGGAGGATTAATGGGACACTTTGGCGTGAAGAAGACGGAGGACGTACTTTCTACACATTTCTTTTGGCCAAAGATGAGACGGGATGTTGAGCGTTTTGTTGCTCGCTGCACTACATGTCAAAAAGCTAAGTCACGACTCAATCCTCATGGTTTATATATGCCTTTGCCTGTACCTAGTGTTCCTTGGGAGGATATATCTATGGACTTTGTTTTAGGTTTACCTCGAACAAAGAAGGGGAGGGATAGCATATTTGTTGTCGTGGATAGATTTCCAAAATGGCACACTTTATACCATGTCATAAAAGTGATGCTGCTGCTCATGTTGCTGATTTGTTCTTTCATAAAATTATTCGGTTGCATGGAGTGCCAAATACCATTGTTTCAAATCGTGATGCTAAATTTCTTAGCCACTTTTGGAGATGTTTATGGGCTAAGTTGGGGACTAGACTACTTTTTAGTACTACATGTCATCCCCAAACTGATGGCCAAACGGAAGTAGTCAATAGATCATTGTCTACTATGCTTAGGGCTGTTTTGAAGAATGACCTGAAAATGTGGGAAGAATGCTTGCCTCATATTGAATTTGCTTATAATCGTTCGCTACATTCTCCCACTAAGATGTGCCCTTTTGATGTTGTGTATGGTTTCTTACCTCGTGCACCTATTGATTTGTTGCCTCTTCCATCTCCGGAGAAGGTTAATTTTGATGCTAAAGAACGTGCTGAATTGATATTAAAGATGCACGAGTTAACGAAGGAAAACATTGAGCGTATGAATGCTAAATACAAAATTGTTGGAGATAAGGGTAGAAAACATGTTGTCTTTGCACCTGGAGATCTTGTTTGGTTACATTTGCGTAAGGATAGATTTCCTGATTTGCGCAAGTCAAAGCTAATGCCACGTGCTGATGGTCCTTTTAAGGTGTTAGAGAAAATAAATGATAATGCGTATAAACTTGAGCTGCCTGTAGAGTTTGGGGTTAGCCCCACTTTTAACATTATAGATTTGAAGCCTTATTTGGGTGAGGAAGATGAGCTTCCGTCGAGGACGACTTCAGTTCAAGAAGGGGAGGATGATGAGGACATCCCTGCTAATGCTACACCCACAACTCTGACTACTATACATATAGGACCAATTACTAGAGCTTGTGCATGTCAATTGAATTACCAGGTACTTTCGTTTCTTGCAAATCCTTCTAATGTTCATGAACATATGATGCTGCCTAAATTAGATACTTTTGTTTTACTTATGAATGAAGGACCTGGCATGGACAAGAAGGAAGACCATGGGAGCGGGATCAAGCATGGAGAAGAAGGTGCACGCGTGGGAAAGAACAATGGAGCTTCCAGTGATGATTTTCGCACTTTGAAGCCACCATAATGGGAGCAAGAAGCCTTGGACGAAATATGCATGATGCTACTTTATAAAATTCGTCCCTAGGCTAATATAGGTGTTGCGCCACTTTATTGTTGGGTCAGGCCCATGTAATTTCGAAATACCATATTATAGGCTGTTTTTAGAGTTCGTATGTATGGGGAAACTGAGTTAAGGTCGGTTTCGGACCCCTCCTCGAAGGGGCCTCGAAATTCCCCTCTATTCCCCCATATATACAGCCCTTAGGGTGTCGTTTTAGGGTTGGGTTTTGTTTAGATTACAAGTTTGCCATAGCTGCAACTTCGCGTTCTTCGTTTGTGTTCCACGACCAGACAAAGGCGTCACAGAACCCCACTTCATCAATAAAGCTTTCCTCTTATATTCGCAATATCCAGATTGCAATCTTAGTTTCTTGTTTGTTCTTCGTTTGCATGCAGGAAATAGACCCTCGTGGTCATGTTGATCGTGCTCCGGCATGGTCAATAACCTCTCGGAGTTGGTTTAGCGATTGCTAAGGCGTGGCGTCATCACACGTTCGTAGTCGGGTCGTCAAAGTCTACTCCACCAAAAACGATAGCCACCATCTCATCGAAAGACAGGGACAACTTCGCCTCTATGAGAATGATTTCACAACAGTACCTAAAGTGGTGATTTATTTTCTTATACTAACGGATCTCACGAGTTTTCTGTTAAGTTTTGTGTTGCGAAGTTTTCAAGTTTTGGGTAAAGATTTGATGGACTATGGAATAAGGACTGGCAAGAGCCTAATATTGGGGATTCCCAAGGTATCCCAAGTCATATTCAAGGATGCCAAAGAGCCTAAGCTTTCGGATGCCCCGGAAGGCATCCCCTCTTTCATCTTCAATCCATCGGTAAATTTACTTGAGGCTATATTTTTATTCACCACATGATATGTGTTTTGCTTGGAGCGTCTTGTGCTTCACGTATATCTTTTGAGATAGGCAATTTTGCTCTAGTGCTTCACTTATATCTTTTTAGAGCATGGTGGTGTTTGGTTTTATAGAAATAATTGAACTCTCGTACCTCACTTATATTATTTTGAGAGTCTTTAAACAGCATGGTAATTGGTTTAGGTTATGAATTTAGTCCTAATATAATAGGCATCCAAGAGGGATATAATAACAACTTCCATATTAAGTGCATTGAGTATTATGAGAAGTTTGATTCCTTGCACAAAGTTTTGAGATATAAAGACGGTAATGTTAAGAGTCGTGTTAGGAAGTAATTGTGAATTGGTAAAAATACTTGTGTAAAGGTTTGTGATTCCCGTAGCATGCACGTATGGTGAACCGTTATGTAAGGAAGTCGGAGCATGTTTTATTTATAGATTGTCGACCTTTGTGTGAGATTCGGGAGCGCGCGATGGTTTACTCCTACCAACCTCTCCCCTAGGGGCATGCGTCTAATGCTTTGCTTCGATGACTAATAGACTTTTGCAATAATTGTGTGAGTTCTTTATGACTAATGTGAGTCCATGGATTATACGCACTCTCACCCTTCTACCTTTGCTAGTCTCTCTAGTATCGTGCAAATTTCGCCGGTGTGATAAACCCACCTTCCTCAAAACAGCGACCATATATATATCCTCAAAACAGCCACCATACCTACCTATTATGGCATTTCCATAGCCATTCTGAGATATATTGCCACGCAACTTCCACCGTTCCGTTTATTATGACATGCAACATCATTTTCATATTGCTTTGCATGATTGTAAGATAGCTAGCATGATGTTTTCATGGCTTGTCCATTTTTTGATGTCATTTGCTATGCTAGATCATCGCACATCCTGGTATAGTGACAGAGGCATTCATACAGAGTCATAATTTGTTCTAGTTATCAAGATGTAATTCTTGAGTTGCAAGTAAATAAAAGTGTGACGACATCATTATTAGACCATTGTCCTGTGAGGAAAGTATGATGGAAGCTATGATTCCCTCAGAAGTGGGGATGAGACTCCGGACTTCATGAAAAATAAAAGAGGCCAGCGAAGCCCAAATAAAAACAAAGAGGCCTTAGATGCCCACAAAAATAAAAAAATAAAAATAAAAATTGAGAGAAAAGAGAGAAGGGACAATGTTACTATCTTTTTTCCACACTTGTGCTCCAAAGTAGCACCATGATCTTCATGATAGAGAGTCTTCTATTTTGTCACTTTCATATACTAGTGGGAATTTTTCATTATATAACTTGGCTTGTATATTCCGATGCCGGGCTTCCTCAAATTGCCCTAGGTCTTCATGAGCAACCAAGTTGGATGCACACCCACTTAGTTTCCTTTTGAGCTTTCATACACTTATAGCTCTAGTGCATCCGTTGCATGGCAATCCCTACTCACTCACATTGATATCTATTGATGGGCATCTCCATAGCCCGTTGATACGCCTAGTTGATGTGAGACTATCTTCTCCTTTTCCTTCAAAACCTCCACCATATTCTATTCCACCTATAGTGCTATATCCATGGCTCATGCTCATGTATTGTGTGGGAGTTGAAAAGGTTTGAGAAAATAGAAGTGTGAAACAATTGCTTGACTTTTCATCGGGGTTGTGGATGATATAAATACTTTGTGTAGGGAATATGGAGCATAGCCAGACTATATGATATTGTAGGGATAAGTTTCTTTTGCCATTATATTTTGAAGAGATACAATTGCTTTCCTAGTATGCTTGAAATATTATTGTTTTTATGTCAACATTAAGCTTTTGTTTTGAGTCTTACGGATATGAATATTCATGCCACAATAAAGAACATTACATGGATAAATATGTTAGGTAGCACTCCACATCAAAAATTCTGTTTTTATCATTTACCCACTCGAGGACGAGCAGGAATTAAGCTTGGGGATGCTGATACGTCTCCAACGTATCTATAATTTTTTTATTGTGTCATGCTATTATATTATTTGTTTTGGATGTTTTATATGCATTAATATGCTATTTTATATTATTTTTGGGACTAACTAATTAATCTAGAGCCTAGTGCCAGTTTCTGTTTTTCCTTGTTTTTGAGTATTGCAGATATGGAATATTAAACGGAGTCCAAACGGAATAAAATCTTCGCGATGATTTTTTCTGGAACAAAAGAGACCTACCAGGCTTGGAGTGCACGACAGGGAAGCTGCCAGGAGGTCACAAGCCAGGGGCGTGGCCGCCCCCCTAGTCACACCTGGTAGGCTTGCCACCTCTTTGCAGGACTCCTAGCCCTAATCTTCGTCCTATAAATACCCAAATATTCCTCCAATACTAAAAAGAGCCACGCAAATACTTTTCCACCACCAGAAGCCTCCGTTCCCGAGACATCCAGTCTTGGAGCCTTTTGCGGTAATCTACCGGGGGGGGTCCGACCATGGAGGGCATCTACATCAACTCCATTGCCCCTCCGATGATGCGTGAGTAGTCCACCATAGACCTACGGGTCCATAGCTAGTAGCCACATGGATTCTTCTCTCTCTTTGTGCTTCAATACCATGTTCTTCATGATCTTCATGGGATCTATCC
The DNA here is from genome assembly GCA_022496015.1 of Hordeum marinum. Lineage (NCBI taxonomy): Eukaryota > Viridiplantae > Streptophyta > Magnoliopsida > Poales > Poaceae > Hordeum > Hordeum marinum. The sequence continues at coordinate 163,663,827 of CM039672.1, read as the reverse complement.
GATGTAATACTCTTTTGCGCTATGTTTGTCGAGATCCGATGAATTGTGGGTTTATGTTTAGATTATCCATGAATATTATTTGAGTCTTTTCAGAATTCTTATATGCATGATTTCATATCTTTGCAAGTCTCTTCGAGTTATTGGTTTGGTTTGGCCAACTAGATTGGTAATTCTTGCAATGGGAGAAGTGCTTAGTTTTTGTTTCAGTCTTGCGGTGTCCTCACCCAGTGACAAAGTAGGGGTAGCGAGCCACGTATTGTATCGTTGCCATCAAGGGTAACAAGATGGGATTTTCATCATATTGCTTGAGTTTATCCCTCTACATCATGTCATCTTACCTAATGTGTTACTCTGTTCTTCATGAACTTAATACTCTAGATCCAGGCAGGAGTCAGTCGATGTGTGGAGTAATAGTAGTAGATGCAGGATCATTTCGGTCTACTTGACACTGACGTGATGCCTATATGCATAATCATTTCCTTTGATATCTTCATAATTATTCGCTTTTCTATCAATTGCTCGACAGTAATTTGTTCACCCACCGTGATACTTTCCTTCAAGAGAGAAGCCTCTAGTGAAACCTATGGCCCCGGGTCTACTTTCCATAATATATTTTCAGATCTATAAACCAAAAATACCAAAATACCTTGCTGCAATTTATTTACCGTTTACTTTCTGCAATCTTTTACATATACCTCTATCAGATCCAATCCTTGCAAATAACCCTGAAGGGATTGAGAACCCCTTTATAGCGTTGGGTGCAAGAGTTTGATTGTTTGTGTAGGTGCATCCATTGGTGACTTGCTTGTTCCTCCTACTGGATTGATACCTTGTTTCTCAACAACTAAGGGAAATACTTATCTACTTCGCGCCATCACCCTTTACTCTTCAAGGGAAAACCAACGCACGCTCAAGAGGTAGCAACGCTCGACTACATCAACCGTGTTTATTAATGTTTCCACTTAGCGATCTAAAAGGGTATGTAGAAACACGCCCCCTCTCGTAGCTATGCATCTCCATGGATAGATCTTGCGTGTGCGTAGGAATTTTTTTGTTTCCCATGCAACGTTCCCCAACAGTGGAGTCATGAGCTAGGTATATGCGTAGATTATATGCACGAGTAGAACACAAAGGAGTTTGTGGGTGTTGATATTCAGATTGCTTCCTCCCTTATCTTTTCTTGATTCAGCGGTATTGTGGGATGAAGCGGCTCGAACCAACCTTACTCATCCATGTACGAGAAACCGGTTCCATCGATTGACATGTGACTTTGTTGTATAAAGATGGCTGACGGGTGTCTGTCTCTCCCACTCTAGTTGGATCGGATTCGACTAAGGTGGTCCTTGTAGAAGGTTGAATAGAAATTTTTGTATCACCGTTGTGGTTTTGCGTAGGTAAGAATCATTCTTGCTAGATACCCATAACAGCCATGTAAAACATGCAACAACAATTACAAGACGTCTAACTTGTTTTTACACGGTATGTTGTGATATGATATGGCCAAAGACATGATGAGATATATGTGATGTATGAGATGATCATGTTTAGTATAGATTATCACGACTTGCATGTTGTTGAGTACGGCAACCGGCAGGAGCCATAGCGTTGTCTTTGATTATTGTTTGACCTACGTGTCAATCATTAAGCACTATGTAATGATTTACTTTATCGCTAAATGGTAGCAATAGTAGTAGAAGCATGGTTGGCGCGACAACCCCGATGGAGACACAATGATGGAGATCATGATGATGGAGATCATGGTGTTATGCCGGTGAAGATGGAGATCATGTCGGTGCTTTGGAGATGGAGATCAAAAGCACAAGTTCATGGCCATATCATGTCACTTATGATTTGCATGTGATGTTAATCCCTTTATGCACCTTGTTTTGCTTAGGACGATGGTAGCATTATAAGGTGATCCCTCACTAAAATTTCAAGATAAAATTGTGTTCTCCTCGAGTGTTCACCGTTGCGAAAGTCCGTCGTTTCGAAGCACCACGTGTCGATCGAGTGTGATAGACTCTACATTCACATACAACGGGTGCAAGCCAGTGTTGCACATGCGAAACACTTGGGTTAAACTTGACGAGCCTAGCATGTACAGACATGGCCTCGGAACACAGGATACCGAAAGGTCGAACATGAGTCATATAGTAGATATGATCAACATGGAGATGTTCACCATTGAAACCAACTCATCTCACGTGGTGATCGAACTTGGGTTGGTGGATTTGGATCATGTTACACATAGACAACCTGAGGGATGTTGATTAGAGTGGGAGTTCTTAAGGAATATGATTAATTGAACTCATTATCATGAACATAGTCAAAGTGTCTTTGCAAATTATGTTATAGATCAATAGCTCACGTTGTAGCTCCCCTGAATTTTGATACATTCCTAGAGAAAAGGTAAGTTGAAAGATGATGGTAGAAATTATGCGGACTGGGCCCATAAACTGAGGATTATCCTCATTCCTACATAGAAGGCTTATGTCCTTGATGCACCGCTCAGTGCGCCACCCCCTCTAGATTCGTCTGTGGATGTTGTGAACATCTGACAGGCATGTTGTGATGACTACTTGATTGTCCAATGTTTCATGCATTACGGCTTAGAATTGAGGCTCCAAAGACGTTTTGAACGTCATGGAGTATATGAGATGTTCCAAGAGATGGAATTGAGATTTCAGGCTCGTGCCCGTGTTGAGAGGTATGAGACCTCCAACGGGATTCTTTGCCTGCAATATGAAGGAGAATAGCTCAATCAGTGAGCATGTACTCGGATTGTCTGGGTGATGCTAATCTCTTGAATTGAGTGGGAGTTGATCTTCTAGATAAGATAGTGATTAACATAGTTCTCCAAGTCACTGCCACCAAGGTACGATGAACAATAACATGACAGGGATGGATGATCCCATGAGCTAGTCGCGATGTTCGACACTGCGAAGGTAGAAATCAAGAAGCAACATCAAATGTTGATGGTTAGTAAAACCACTAGTTTCGAGAAGGGCAAGGCAACAGGGGAAACTTCATGAATGGCAAGCCAGTTGCTGCTTGAGTGAAGAAACCCAAGGTTGAACCCAAACCCGAGACTAAGTGCTTATATTATGAGGAGAACAGTCACTAGAATGGAACTGCCCTAGATGCTTGGTAAATAAGAAGGTTGGCAACGTCAACGGAAGTATATTTGATATATGTCTTATTGATGTGTACCTTACTAGTACTCCTAGTAGCACTTGGGTATTAGATATCGGTTTAGTTGCTAAATGTTGGTAACTCGAAATAAAATCTACGGAATAAAAGGAGACTAGCTAAGGGTGAGGTGACGATGTGTGTTAGAAGTGTTTCCAAGATTGATGTGATCACCATCGCACGCTCTCTCTACCTTCGGTATTAGTGATGAACCTAACTAAATGTTATTTGGTGTTCTCGTTGAGCATGAACATGATTAGATCATGTTTATTGCAATACGATTGTTCATTTAAGTTAGAGAATAATGGTTATTTTATGTACATGAACAATACCTTCAATGGTCATGCACCCAATGTGAATGGTCTATTGAATCACGGTCGTAGTGATACACATGTTCATAGTATTGATGCCAAAAGATGCAAATTTAATAATAATAGTACCACATACTTGTGGCACTGCCGCCAAGTCATATTGGTGTAAAGCGCATGAAGAAACTCCATGTTGATGGATCTCTTGACTCACTCGGTTTCGAATCGGTTGAGACATGTGAACCATGCCTCATGGGCAAGATGACTAAGACCCCATTTTCCGGTATTGCAAATGATACATGTTGATGTATGCGGTCCAATGATTGTTGAAGCATGCAGTGGATATCATTGTTTTCTTACCTTCAGTGATGATTTGAATGGATATGGCTATATTTGCTTAATGAAACACAAGTCTGAAATGTTTAAAAAGTTCAAGCAATTTCAGAGTGAAGTTGAAAATCATCAAGACAAGAAGATAAAATGTCTACGATATGATCGTGGATGCAAATATTTGAGTTACGAGTTTGGTATGCAACTTAAGACAAATGTGGAAGTTGTTTCACAAATCACGCCGTTTGGAACACCATGGTGTGATGGTGTGTCTGTATGTCGTAGTCATGCTCTATTGGATATGGAAAGTACTATAATGTCTCTTACCGATTTGCCACTATCATTTTGGGGTTATGCATTAGAGACAATCACATTCACTTTAAATAGGGAACCATCTAAATCTGTTGAGATGACACCATTTGGCAGAAACCTAAGCTATCATTTCTTAGAGTTTGGGAATGCGATGCTTATGTGAAAATATTTCAAAATTATAAGCTCGAACCCAAAGCGGACAAATGCATCTTCATGGAATACCCTAAGTAAACAGTTGGGTATACCTTCTATCTCAGATCCAAGGACAAAGTGTTTGTTGCTAAAAACGGGTCCTTTCTCGAGAAAGAGTTTCTCTCGAAAGAATTGAGTGGAAGGAAAGTAGAACTTGATGAGGTTATTGAACCGTCACTTCAGTTGGATGGTAGCACGACGCGGAAAGATGTTTTCTATGGTGCCTACGCCGAATGAAGAGGAAGCTAATGATGATGATCATGAAACTTCGGATCAAATTACTACCGAACCTCGTAGGATGACAAGGATACATACTGCCCATGTGTAGTGCGGTGATCCTGTCTTGGAATCATGTTGTTAGACAACAATGAGCCTACGAACGGTGAAGAAGCGATGGTGGGCCCGAATTCCAACAAATAGCTAGGAGCCATGAAATCTCACATTGGATCCATGTATGAAAACCAAGTATGGAATTTAGTATATTTGCCAGTTGAATGGAAGGTCGTTAAGTACAAAAGGATCTTTAAGAGGAAGACGGATGATGATGGTAAATGTCACCATTGATAAAGCTCGACTTGTCACAAAGAGGTTACGGACAAGTTCAAGGAGTTGACTACAATGAGACTGTCTCACCTATAGCGATGCTAAAGTCTATTGAAATTATATTAGCAGTTGTTGCATTTTTCGATTATGAAATCTGGCAGATGGATGTCAAAACAGAGTTTCCTAAACGGTTTCCATGAGGAAAGGTTGTATGTGATACAACCAGAAGATTTTGTCGGTCCTAAGGATGCTAAAAGGTGTGCAAGCTCCAGTGATCCTTCTATGGACTGGAGCAAGCATCTCGGAGTCAGAATATGCGCTTTGATGAGGTCATCAAAGCTTTTGGTTTTATACAAAGTTTATGAGAAACTTGTATTTGCAAGAAAGTGAGTGGGAGCACTATAGAATTTCTGATATGTATATGTGGTTGACATATTTTTTATCGGAAATATTGTAGAATTTCTGGAAAGCATCAAGGGTTGTTTAAAAAATGTTTTTCAAAGGAAGACCCCTATAAAGCTACTTAAGTATTGGGCATCAAGATCTATAGAGATAGATCAAGACACTTGGCAAGACTTTCAATGAGTACATACCTTGACAAGATTTTGAAAGAGTTCAAAATGGATCAGTTAAAGCAGGAGTTCTTGCCTAATTTGCAAGGCGTGAAGTTGAGTAAGACTCAAAACTCGACCACGATAGAAGAAAGAGAAAGGACGAAGGTCGTCCCCTATGCCTTAGCAATAGGCTCTATACTATATGCCATGCTATGTACCGCATGTGATGTGTGCCTTGCCATTAGTCTGGCAAGGGGAACAAGAGTGATCCAAGAGTGGATCACTGGTCAGCGGTCAAAATTATCCCTAGTAACTAGAGGACTAAGGAAATATTTCTCGATTATGGAGGTGACAAAGAGTTCGTCATAAAGGGTTACCTCGATGCAAGCTTTGACACGATCCGAATGACTCTGAGTAGCAAACCGGATTAATATAGTGGAGCAACCATTTGGAATAGCTCCAAGTGGAGTATAGTAGCGACATCTATAGTATAGAGAGTTGTAAATAATACACGAATCTGAATGTTATAGACCCATTGACTAAAACCTCTCTCACAAGCAAAACATGATCAAATCCCAAAACTCATTGGGTGTTAATCACAGTGTTAATCACATGGTGATGTGAACTAGATTATTGACTCTAGTGAAAGTGGGAGACTATTGGAAATATGCCCTAGAGGCAATAATAAGTTAGTTATTATCATATTTCCTTGTTCATGATAATCGTTTATTATCTATGCTATAATTTTATTGATTGGAAACTCAAATACATGTGTGGATACATAGACAACAAAGTGTCCCTAGTAAGCCTCTACTAGACTAGCTCGTTGATCAATGATGGTCAAGGTTTCCTTACCATAGACATGAGTTGTCATTTGATAATGGGATCACATCATTAGGAGAATGATGTGATGGACAAGACCCAAACGTAAGCATAGCATATGATCGTGTCAGTTTATTGCTACTTCTTTATCCATGTCAAGTATCAGTTCCTACAAGCATGAGATCACGCAACTCCTTGACACCGGAGGAATGCCTTGTGTGTATGAAACGTCACAACGTAAATGGATGACTATAAACATGCTCTACAGGTATCTCGAGGGTGTTCGTTGGGTTGGCATGGATCAAGACTGGGATTTGTCACTCCGTATGACGGAGAGTATCTCTGGGCCCACTCGGTAATATAGCATCATAAGAAGCTTGCAAGCAATGTGACTAAGGAGTTAGTCATGGGATCTTGTATTACGGAACGAGTAAAGAGACTTGCCGGTAAAGATATGAACTAGGTATTTGATGAGGACATCCCTACTAATGCCCACAACTCCGACTGTTGTACATACAGGACCAATTACTAGAGCTCGCGCACGTCAATTGAATTACCAGGTACTTTCGTTTCTTGCAAATCCTTCTAATGTTCATGAACATATGATGCTACCTAAATTAGATACTTTTGTTTAACTTGTGAATGAAGGACCTAGCATGGACAAGAAGGATGACCATTGGAGCGGGATCAAGCATGGAGAAGAAGCTGCGCGCGCGGGAAAGAACAATGGAGCTTCCAGTGATGATTTTCGCACTTTGAAGCCACCATAATGGGAGCAAGAAGCCTTGGACAAAATATGCACGATGCCACTTTATAAAATTCGTCACTAGGCTAATATAGGTGTTGCGCCACCTTATTTTTGGGCCAGGCTCATGTAATTTCGAAATACCATATTATAGGCTATTTTTAGAGTCCGTATGTATGGGGAAACTGAGTTAGGGTCGGTTTCGGACCCCTCCTCCAAGGAGCCACGAAATTCCCCTCTATTCTTCCATATATACAGCCCTTAGGGAGTCGTTTTAGGTTTGGGTTTTGTTTAGATTACAAGTTCGCCATAGCTGCAACTTCACGTTCTTCGTTTGTGTTCCACGACCAGACAAAGGCGTCACAGAACCCCACTTCATCAATAAAGCTTTCCTCTTATATTCGCAATATCTATATTGCAATCTTAGTTTCTTGCTTGTTCTTCATTTGCATGCAGGAAACAGACCCTCGTGGTCAGGTTGATCGTGCTCCGGCGTGGTCAATAACCTCTCGGAGTTGGTTTAGCAATTGCTAAGGCGCGGCGTCATCACACGTTCGTAGTCGGATCGTCAAAGTCTACTCCACCAAAAACGATAGCCACCATCTCATCGAAAGACAGGGACAACTTCGCCTCTATCAAGTGGTATCAGATTTCCAGGTTGCTTAGTGAGATTTTACCAGTTTTCGTAGTTTAGATCGCATATGTTTCTTCATACCTTTAGTCCATGAAAAAGCCACAAAAAAAATTAGGGTTAGATCATCATATCCGAACCAATCTGAGCCTTTGCATAGTCTTTTCAGTATTTTGCTTTGTTGAATTGGCGGTTACATCGTCGTGTCGAGTTGCTGGTCTTAGTGTCTAGTCCTTTAGAGTTTCGAGTTCTATTCACACGTTGTCACGGCGCCAACACATCGTCTTCATAGTCGCCATATACCACCACCATCATCATCGCTGCCATATATCACCTCCCACTATCCATTGGTGTCCATATATACCACCACCAATCCACCACCAATCCGAGTCCAGCTCGTTCAAGGTTTAGTTTCGAGATCTTTTTGATTTTGGATTCGCGTTTTGTTACCTGCGTAGGTGTTGGGAAAAAAAGGGTCTGGCACGCTTTACAGAGCACGTTTTGGCCACAAAAAAATTCGGTCGAAAATATTTCTCCGGAGCATTTTGAGACACTTGCCATCATAGTGATTTTTGTCGAAATTTTTGGTCCTCGCAGCCCCCGAATTGCTCCCGAAAAAAAAATAGTCCAAAAAAAATTTCTTGCCCATCTTGCTTATACGACGTGGCAAGAGTTTTGAGACACTCGCCATTGTAGTGATTTTTTTTAGCAAAAGAAAAAAAAAGCGCAAAAAAAAGGCGCCGACAAAAAAAACGAACAAAAAAAATTCAGAGTGTGCTCTTCCCTTGATTACGTGTAGCGTCGTGATTTTGTTGGTGTTTTAGGCTCGCGTCTCTAGTACGGGTCTAGCCTAGGACCAGCACAGTACCGTCGTTGAGCGTTTATTCAACCTTGCATCTCTGAATTGATTATTGCTAACCTTTTTTTGCTACCATGTTATAAGCCATCCCAGCTCCATATACATCTACGTCGTGTGTTTGACACCACCTGGCAATCGCTCTATCCAAGCTTTGAGAGTTTTGACTATAACAATTGCCGATCACCGCCTGCTGCTGGGTAAGAACTGGTAAGAAATTGAGATTCGCTTAAAGGATTTATGACACACCACCACCACCACCACCACGTCCCAGTAGTCTGTAGGTTTCATATTCTTGTGTGTTTCCTATTTGCTAACCATGCCAGGATCACACGACAATGAGAGCGACTGGGAGAGCATGACCAACAAAGCGCTCTATGATAAATTTCAGCAAATGATGGCTGACCAGGTACAGGACTTCGTGACCAACTTTGGCGAGGCCATGGAGAAGCTAGATGGTTTGGAGAAGACCTTTGACACCAAGATGGATGCCAAGTTCAATGAGGTTCTTGCCCGTCTACCACCACCAGCTGCGGCTCCTATTCCTTTCGAACGACGAGCGCGACGTGTGCCTCTCGGCCAAGCCCAACATACTGGTACTGTTGATACTGCTGCTATTTCTGTGGCTCGTGCTACTACTGTCGTTGAGCAGGTTGAAGATTATGATGGTGATTACGATGATGAGGGAGAGGTTGCTCCCGATCAGCCTAAGGGGCAACCACCACCATACGCACCAGGTCGACCACATGGCTACAACCGTAACAGTAGGGCTGCACCACCCCCTCAGGTACGGGATCATGACCATCTGCCTAAACTTAAATTGAATATTCCGACGTTTGAGGGTAGATATGTTCCTGATATATATCTTACATGGGAGTTAGAAACATAACAACATTTTACATGCTTACAGTTTCGTGAGGATAGACGTGTTGCTGCTGCTGTTCGTTCATTCACTAGTTTCGCTTGTGTTTGGTGGTCAAAACATTGTAGAATACACCATGCTAATATTCCAACTACTTGGGCTGCTTTGAAAACTACTATGCGTAATCGTTGGGTGCCACCTTATTATCAACGTGAATTGCTTCAAAATTTGCAGCGTTTAAGACAAGGAAAAAATTCTGTAAAAGAATATTATCAGGAATTACAAACTGGTATGATTAGATGTGGTATTGCTGAAGAGAATGAAGCTATGCTTGCACGTTTTATGGGTGGATTAAATAGAGAGATTCAGACTATTCTGGAGTATAAGGAGTATAACACTATCACTCGTTTGTTTCATCTTGCTTGCAACGCTGAACGTGAAGTGCAGGATCGACACGCAATGGCGAGAACTACTTTTTCTGTAGGTCGCACTTCATCATGGACGCCACGTACCTCATCTACTTCCACACGTCCTGCTGCAACACCACCTACTTCAACCTCCAACTCCAACCGCGATACCAGGAAACAGGCTCCTCCTCCACCCTCTACGAAGAGCACACCTTCCGGGCCTGCACAGAGCTCTTCTTCATCTATTGCATCCACAGGGCAAACACATGAGGTTATATGCCGTCGTTGCAAGGGTGGAGGTCACTTTGCGAGAGAATGCCCTTCCAAGCGTGTAATGATTGTTACTGAGGATGGTGCATATGTGTCTGCTAGTGATTATGATGAGGAGACTTTGGCTCTCATTGCAAGTGAAGAACACGATGGCGACGATGCAACACCACAAACACACTACATGGCTGCGGATTACGCTGACAGGTATGAAAGTTTAGTTGTTCAACGTGTTCTCAGTGTGCAGGTTACACAAGCTGAACAAAATCAGAGGCACAACTTGTTCCACACAAAGGGAGTTGTGAAGGAGCGTTCTGTTCGCGTCATCATCGATGGAGGGAGTTGCAATAACTTGGCTAGCATGGAGATGGTGGAGAAGCTGTCTCTAACCACCAGACCACATCCTCATCCTTATTACATCCAATGGTTCAACAATAGTGGCAAGGTTAAGGTAACACGTACTGTTCGTGTGCATTTTAGCATTGCTACATATTCTGATTTTGTGGATTGTGATGTGGTACCCATGCAAGCATGTTCTGTTTTACTTGGTAGACCATGGCAGTTTGATAAAAAATCTGTACACCATGGTAGGACAAATCAGTATACTCTTGTTCATAAGGATCATAATATCACTTTGCTTCCTATGTCTCCTGAACATATTATGAAAGATGACATTGCTAGAGCTAGTAAAGCAAAACAGGAGAAAAATAAGAGTGGAAATCAGATTGTAGCACAAGAATTTGAGCAACACCATAAGCATAATAAACCATCATCTACTGTTGCATCCGAAATAAAATTGAAGAGTGGATGTTTACTTGCTACTAAATCTGATATTAATGATTTGGATGTTGCTACATCTGTTTGCTATGCATTTGTATGCAAAGAGGTATTATTTTCATTCGAGGACATGCCTCCCTCTTTGCCTCCGGCTGTCATTAACATTTTGCAGGAGTTCGCTGACGTCTTTCCACAAGACGTGCCACCGGGATTACCACCTATTCGCGGGATTGAGCATCAGATTGACTTAATTCCCGGTGCATCCTTACCCAACCGTGCGCCCTACCGTACCAATCCAGAGGAGACAAAGGAGATTATGCGTCAAGTACAGGAGCTGTTTGACAAAGGTTATATACATGAATCCCTTAGTCCTTGTGTTGTTCCTATTATTCTAGTGCCTAAAAAGGATGGTACATCGCGCATGTGTGTGGATTGTAGGGGCATTAATAATATTACTATTCGTTATCGTCATCCTATTCCGAGACTAGATGATATGCTTGATGAATTAAGTGGTTCTACAATTTTCTCCGAAGTTGATTTCCGTAGTGGATACCATCAAATTCGTATGAAATTGGGAGATGAATGGAAAACAGCATTTAAAACTAAGTTTGGATTATATGAGTGGTTAGTCATGCCTTTTGGGTTAACTAATGCACCTAGCACTTTCATGAGATTAATGAACGAGGTTTTACGTGCTTTCATTGGACGATTTGTGGTAGTCTATTTTGATGATATATTGATTTTTAGTAGATCTTTGGAGGAACATTTGGAACATTTACGTGCTGTTTTTACTGGGCTACGTGATGCACGTTTGTTGGTAACCTTGGGAAGTGCACCTTTTGCATCGACCGAGTATCTTTTCTTGGCTAAGTTGTTACTTCACAGGGAATTGAAGTTGATAAAGCCAAGATTGAAGCTATTGAGAGTTCGCCGCAGCCCAAAACGGTCACACAAGTAAGGAGTTTTCTTGGCCTCGCTGGTTTCTATAGGCGTTTTGTGAGAGATTTCAGCACCATTGCTTCGCCTCTCAATGAGCTTACAAAGAAGGACGTGCCTTTTTCTTGGGGTGCCGCACAGGAAGAAGCCTTCACGGTCTTGAAAGATAAGTTAACACATGCTCCTTTACTCCAACTTCCTGATTTTAATAAGACTTTCGAGCTTGAATGTGATGCTAGTGGAATTGGGTTAGGAGGTGTGTTATTACAAAATGGTAAACCTGTTGCGTACTTTTCTGAAAAATTAAGTGGGCCTAGTCTGAATTATTCTACTTATGATAAGGAATTATATGCTCTTGTTCGGACTTTGGAAACATGGCAACATTATTTATGGCCCAAAGAATTTGTTATACATTCTGATCATGAATCTTTGAAACATATTAAAAGTCAAGCAAAACTGAAGCGTAGACATGCTAAATGGGTTGAATTCACTGAGACTTTCCCTTATGTCATTAAACACAAGAAGGGTAAAGAAAATGTTATTGCTGATGCTTTGTCTCGTCGTTATACTATGCTTTCACAACTTGACTTTAAAATATTTGGTTTGGAGACCATCAAAGATTAATATGTGCATGATGCTGAATTTAGAGACGTGTTGCAGAATTGTAAAGAACGGAGAACATGGAACAAGTTCGTTATTAATGATGGATTTGTGTTCCGTGCTAACAAGATGTGCATTCCAGCTAGCTTCGTTCGTCTTTTGTTGTTACAGGAGGCGCACGGAGGAGGATTAATGGGACACTTTGGCGTGAAGAGGACGGAGGACATACTTTCTACACATTTCTTTTGGCCAAAGATGAGACGGGATGTTGAGCGTTTTGTTGCTCGCTGCACTACATGTCAAAAAGCTAAGTCACGACTCAATCCTCATGGTTTATATATGCCTTTGCCTGTACCTAGTGTTCCTTGGGAGGATATATCTATGGACTTTGTTTTAGGTTTACCTCGAACAAAGAAGGGGAGGGATAGCATATTTGTTGTCGTGGATAGATTTTCCAAAATGGCACACTTTATACCATGTCATAAAAGTGATGCTGCTGCTCATGTTGCTGATTTGTTCTTTCGTGAAATTATTCGATTGCATGGAGTACCAAATACAATTGTTTCAGATCGTGATGCTAAATTTCTTAGCCATTTTTGGAGATGTTTATGGGCTAAGTTGGGGACTAAACTACTTTTTAGTACTACATGTCATCCCCAAACTGATGGCCAAACTAAAGTAGTGAATTGATCATTGTCTACTATGCTTAGGGCTGTTTTGAAGAATAATCTGAAAATGTGGGAAGAATTCTTGCCTCAGATTGAATTTGCTTACAATTGTTCGCTACATTCTACCACTAAGATGTGCCCTTTTAAAGTTGTGTATGGTTTCTTACCTCGTGCACCTATTGATTTGTTGCATCTTCCATCTTTGGAGAAGGTTAATTTTGATGCTAAAGAACGTGCTGAATTGATATTAAATATGCATGAGTTAACGAAGGAAAACATTGAGCGTATGAATGCTAAATACAAAATTACTGGAAATAAGGGTAGAAAACATGTTGTCTTTGCACCTGGAGACCTTGTTTGGTTACATTTGCGCAAGGATAGATTTCCTGATTTGCGCAAGTAAAAGCTAATGCCACGTGCTGATGGTCCTTTTAAGGTGTTAGAGAAAATAAATGATAATGCGTATAAACTTGAGCTGCCTGCAGAGTTTGGGGTTAGCCCCACTTTTAACATTGCAGATTTGAAGCCTTATTTGGGTGAGGAAGATGAGCTTCCGTCGAGGACGACTTCAGTTCAAGAAGGGGAGGATGATGAGGACATCCCTACTAATGCTACACCCACAACTCCGACTGCTGTACATACAGGGCCAATTACTAGAGCTCGCGCACGTCAATTGAATTACCAGGTACTTTCATTTCTTGCAAATCCTTCTGATGTTCATGAACATATGATGCTACCTAAATTAGATACTTTTGTTTTACTTGTGAATGAAGGATCTGGCATGGACAAGAAGGATGGCCATTGGAGCGGGATCAAGCATGGAGAAGAAGGTGCGCGCGCGGGAAAGAACAATGGAGCTTCCAGTGATGATTTTCGCACTTTGAAGCCACCATAATGGGAGCAAGAAGCCTTGGACAAAATATGCATGATGCCACTTTATAAAATTCGTCCCTAGGCTAATATAGGTGTTGCGCCACCTTATTTTTGGGCCAGGCCCATGTAATTTCGAAATACCATATTATAGGCTATTTTTAGAGTCCGTATGTATGGGGAAACTGAGTTAGGGCCGGTTTCGGACCCCTCCTCCAAGGGGCCACGAAATTCACCTCTATTCCTCCATATATACAGCCCTTAGGGCGTTGTTTTAGGTTTGGGTTTTGTTTAGATTACAAGTTCGCCATAGCTGCAACTTCGCGTTCTTCGTTTGTGTTCCACGAGCAGAGAAAGGCGTCACAGAACCCCCACTTTATCAATAAAGCTTTCCTCTTATATTCGCCATATCCAGATTGCAATCTTAGTTTCTTGCTTGTTCTTCGTTTGCGTGCAGGAAACAGACCCTCGTGGTCAGGTTGATCATGCTCCGGCGTGGTCAATAACCTCTCGGAGTTGGTTTAGCGATTGCTAAGGCGCGGCGTCATCACACGTTCGTAGTCGGATCGTCAAAGTCTACTCCACCAAAAACGATAGCCACCATCTCATCGAAAGACAGGGACGACTTCGCCTCTATCAGTATTGACACACCGACATTTGAATCTCGGGCAAGTAACATACTGATGGACAAAGGGAACTGCATACTGGATTGATTGAATCCTTGACATCGTGGTTCGACCGATAAAGATCTTCGTAGAATATTTAGGAGCCAATATGGGCATCTAGGTCCCACTATTGGTTATTGACCATAGAGGTGTCTCGGTCATGTCTGCATAGTTCTCGAACCCGCAGGGTGTGCACACTTAACGTCCGGTGATGATATAGTGTTGATGAGTTATATATGTTGGTGACCGAAAGTTTTTCGGAGTCCCCGATGAGATCCTAGATGTCACGCGGAGCTCCGGAATGGTCCGGAGGTAAATATTTATATATGGGAAGTCATATTTTGGCTACCGGAAAAGTTTTGGGTTTTTCCGATAATGTACCTGGAAGCTTCTAGAAGGTTCTAGAAACTTCCGGAGGAGTTGGATAGTACACTAAGGGTTCGACCGCTTCCCAAGGGTTTGCATGGGCTGAGGGGAGACACCGTGGCCTTATTGGGCCAAGCACACAAGTCCTGCAAGGCCCATGCAGTTGGGAAAGGTGGAAAATCCACCTTTGTATGGAAGGGGAGGAGGGGGACTAGGATTGCACCTCCTCCCCCTTGGTTGTGCCCTAGGGCTTGGAGGGGCTGTTCCCCACGCCCCTCCACCTATATATAGAGGGGAGGGGGCCCCCAAGAGGACACACGAAGCCCTTGGTACCCCTCTCTCTCCCTAGATCGTTTTCTCTTCCGTTCACGGTTTCGATAGCGCTAGGCGTAGCCCTACCGGGATAGAACCACCACAACCGCCACCATGATGTCATGTTGCTGGAGAACTCATCTACTACTCCGCCCTCACTCGCTGGATCGAGGAGGCGAAGACCTCATCGAGCTGTACGTGTGCTGAACGCGGAGGTGTCGTCCGTTCGACACTAGATCAGACGGGTCGTAATTGGATCGCAGGATGGATCGTGATTGGATCGTGAAGGAGTTCGACTAAATCAACTGCGTTTATTAACGCTTTTGCTTAGCAATCTACAAGGGTGTGTAGACACACACACCCCCTCTAGTAGCTACGCATCTCCATGGATAGATCTTGCATGTGCGTAGGAAATTTTTTGTTTCCCATGACAAGTTCCCCAACGAACCTTGGGGCGGAAGAACTCGAGGCAAAAGAAAAATTCTGAGTGATTTGGCAGTGGAAATGATGGGAACGATGGAGAAAAGATAGATCCACTTGTCCACAACAAAATCCAAGGATCCAAATCAACAAAATCTCCTCAAATCCAATGAATCCAAGAAATTTTTGGTATGGCTATTTTTGTGGGGATTTTCAAAATTAGGTCAACTCAAAACTTAAATTGGCTAGAAAGTGGAGGGAGAGACTCCAAGATGTGAATCAACATGGCTCATGATACCAATATGATAAGGCGAAAGCCCGTAGGCGTTGATCTTTTCACACATGGAGGGGTAGAAGGGAGAAATCAAGACTGAAAACACAAACTCACGAACGATCTCCGATCACACGTCCACTAGAATCACACAAACACAAGAGGTACATAGATCCACTGTTGGAAATATGCCTAGAGGAAATAATAAATTAGTTATTATCATATTTCCTTGTTCATGATAAATCGTTTATTATCCATGCTATAATTGTATTGATCGGAGACTTAGATGCATGTGTGGATACATAGACAAAACCATGTCCCTAGTATGCCTCTAATGGACTAGCTCGTTGATCAAAGATGGTTAAGGTTTCCTAGCCATGGACATGAGATGTCATTTGATAACGGGATCACATCATTAGGAGAATGGTGTGATGGACAAGACCCAAACTACAAACGTAGCATATGATCATGTCAGTTTATTGCTACTGTTTTCTGCATGTCAAGTATATGTTCCTATGACCATGAGATCATGCAACTCACTAACACCGGAGGAGTGCCTTGTGTGTATCAAACGTCGCAACGTAACTGCGTGACTATAAAGGTACTCTACAGGTATCTTCGAGGGTGTCTGTTGAGTTGGCATGGATCAAGACTGGGATTTGTTACTCCATGTGACGGAGAGGTATCTCAGGGCCCACTCGGTAATACAACATCACAACAAGCCTTGCAAGCAATGTGACTAAGTGTTAGTCATGGGATCTTGTATTATGGAACGAGTAAAGAGACTTGCCGGTAATGAGGTTGAACTAGGTATGGAGATACCGACGATCGAATCTCGGGAAAGTAACATACCGAACAACAAAGGGAACATCCTACGGGATTAACTGAATCCTTGACATAGAGGTTCGACCAATAAAGATCTTCATAGAATATGTAGGAACCAATATGGGCATCCAGGTCCCGCTATTGGTTATTGACCGTAGAGGTGTCTCGATCATGTCTACATAATTCTCGAACCCGCTGGGTCTGCACACTTAATGTTTGGTGACGTTTCGGTAGTATAGAGTTATGTATGGTGGTGACCGAAGGTTGTTCGGAGTCCCGGATGAGATCCCGGACGTCACGAGGAGCTCCAGAATGGTCTGGAGGTAAAGATTCATATATAGGAAGTCCTATTTTGGTCGCCGGAAAGGTTTCGGGCTCATCGGTAGTGTACCGGGAGTGCCGGTAGTGTACCGGGAGACCATCGGGAGGGGTGTTTCGACACAAGAGGCTACATGGGCTGTGGGAGAGTGAATACCAGCCCTTAGTGGGCTGGTGGAAGTCCCACACAAGGCCCATGCGGATGGGAGAGAAAGCCCAAAGAGAAAAAGGTGGAAAAAGGCAAAAATAAGGAGGAGTCCTAGTCCTACTAGGATTGGAGGAGGAATCCAATCCTCCAATCCCACTAGGTTCGGCCGCCCAAGGGCTGCCTCTTTGGCAGACAAGCCTCCTCCTCCTCTCCTCCTATATATACTAGAGGATTTTAGGATTTTGGCATAGAATTTTCAGCCACGTGCTACCCGTTCCTCTAGTGCATAGTTTCTCCTCTAGATCAGATTTCTGTAGTGCTTAGGCGAAGCCCTGCCGGAATAGCTCCACCACCATCTCCGGAGCGCCGTCACGCTGCCGGAGAACTATTCTACCTCTCCGCTCCCTCTTGCTGGATCAAGAAGGCGGAGATCGTCATCGAGCTGTACGTGTGCTGAACGCGGAGGTGCCGTCCGTTCGGCACTAGATCGGAAGGACCGTGATCAAGATCGCGAGACGGATCGTGATGAGTTCGCGGGACGGATCGTGATGAGGTCGCGGGACGGATCATGATGAGTTCGCAGGACGGATCGCGACGAGATCGTGGGACGGATCATGATGAGTTCCCGGGACGGATGGTGATTGGATCGCGGGACGGATCGTGATGAGATCGCGGGACGCTCAGCGATTTGGATCGCGAAGACGTTCGACTACACCAACCGCGTTTCTTAATGCTTCCCGCTTAGCGATCTACAAGGGTACGTAGATCCACTCTCCCTCTCGTTGATGCTCATCACCATGGATAGATCTTGCGTGTGCGTAGGAAATTTTTTGTTTCCCATGCAACGTTCACCAACATCCACAACCAACAAAAGGATACACGTAACCGATAGTCTCCCACTCCGTAGAGGAGGGGCCTTGATATCCCGTGGGATCTTCCCTCGATAGGGGCCTTGGCATCCACTTTGGATCTTCTCACGTAGAGGTGTATCACTCCACGAGGGAAGGAAGTAGATGGATATATGCTCAACAATGTCAAGTGCTAAACATAAGCTAACCCTGGCTAGAGGACGGGAAGGGTATTTATAGTCTTAGGCGAATGAAGGGGTAATGGGCTAAGGCCCGAGTGGCTGTGCGCAGACAGGACTCGGACATCCGGGAGCGGTTGAACGTCCGAGGCTTCATGGCGGTCCGGACGTCCAGAGTCGGTCGGTCGTCCGAAGATTCGGTGCGGGTGCCAAGTAGCCAGATTTCTGGAGCTTCTCGGATGCCGGGTGCTCGGTCGTCCAGAGGCTTCGTCTTCCGAGGATTCGGTGCGGTGGACTTGGCGCCAGATTTCTGGATGGGCTCGATCGTCGAGACGCTAGGATGTGTCGGACGTCCGAGCGTCGTCGGTCATCCGGTCGCTGGGGCGTCCTGCTCGTCCTTGGGCTGGCACTAGGCTCCAACGTGGTCCAGCCGTCTGAGGTCCTTCTATGGTCCTTCCAAGCTTGGCATCCTCGATGATCGTCAGCATTGTCCTCCAGTCTCTTTCCGAGTACCTGAGCATGCAGAGAGTTTCCACTTGAGGTAGTGACCATATCTCAAGTGGGTCAAACGATGGTTGGGCAAGGAGAGATGTCACCATGGATTCGATGGCACGTGCAGAGGCTCTTGTCATGGGACCACTTGAGGCTTGTGGTGTTGATGACGGGTCCATGGGGATGACCATGGGATGCTCCGTATCAGTTGGCGGCTGAAAGAAATGGTGATGTAGTAGGATGTGTGGAAGTAGATGATGTACCTGGTGTCCATGATGATGCTCGTCCTGCATTAAAATTAGTTCTTGCCAATGCTTGTCGATCCTGCACTTCACGTTCAGCTTTTCAAGTAAGATGGAATAAACGAGTCATAGTGTTATACTCCTTATATTCTAGAATCATATGAATCTCTCTATTTAAGCCACCCATAAAACATGCAAGCATAGCTTCATTCTCCTCAACAATAGCACATCCAATCATGCCAGTTTGTAATTCCTGAGAATATTCCTCTACATGATTTTTTCCTTGTCTTAAACACTGCAAATTTTGAAGCAATTCACGTTGATAATATGGTGGCACCCAACGATTACGCATAGCAATTTTCAAAGCAGTCCAAGTAGTTGGGATATTATCATGATGTATTCTACAATGTTCAGACCATCAAACACAAGCAAAACTAGTGAATGCACAAACAGCAGCAGCAAGACGTCTATCCTCGGGAAATTGTAAGCATGTAAAATGTTGTTTTGTTTCAAACTCCAATGTAAGATATATATCAGGAACATATCTACCCTCAAATGTCGGAATAGTCAATTTAAGTTAAGGGAGATGGTCATGATCCTGTACCTGAGGGGGGTGGAGTCCTACTGTCGCGAATGTAGCCATGTGGACGACCTGGTGCGTGTCTGGTGGTTGGCCTGGGCTGATTTGGAGCAACCTCTCCCTCATCATCGTAGTCACCATCATAATCCTTATCATAATCCCCATTCTGCTCAACGATAGTAGCATTAGCAACAACACCCACCAAAGCTGCAGCAATAGCAATGGCACCAGAATTTTGGCCTTGGTCGATAGGCACACGTCGCGCTCGACCCGTGAAATTTGGGCGTTGTTGGTGTTGTTGTTACCGAGGTACGACATGTATAGTTGGTGGAGGTAGACGTGCAAGCACCTCATTGAATTTAGCATCAAGCTTGGCATCGACCGTCTTCTCCAAACCATCTAGCTTCTCCATAGACTCTCCAAGGCTCATCACCAAGTCATGCACCTGGTCACCCATCATTTGCTGAAATTTATCGTGGAGCTCCTTGTTCGTCATGACCTCCCATCGATCATGTCGGCTTGTGATCCTGGCATGGTTAGCAGTAATAATAACACACAAGAATATGAACCTACAGACTACTAGGAAGTGTGTCATGCCCAAGACGCGACCCAATCCTTATTTGGACATGAAGGCCTTGACATGGATAAGAGCGCATCTCGTCGTTTCGCAAGAATGGATATCATTACAAGTACATGTACAGAAGAGATGAGTATATGGAATTGTCTTACACTCACCACAAGCTACAACAAGGCACATCAATACAATAACATATTCAAGCATCATACAAAAAGAGCAAGGTCCGACTACGGACGAAATCAAATGATAAAATGACATCCATCCTTGTTATCCCAGGCTGCCGCCTGGAACCCATCCTAGATCAATGAAGAAGAAGAAGAAGAACTCCAAATCAAACAAGCATCGCTCTCACGTGAAAGCACCGCATTACATGTACCTGCAACTGTTGATGTACTCCCTCCGTTCCTTTATATAAGCTGTATTTGTTTTCCCAAAAGTCAAACAAGACCATGTTTGACCAAGTTTTTAGAATAATATATCAATATCCATAATACAAAATTTATATCATTTGAACCATCATGACAAGTAGTTTCATATTTTATCTATTTGGAATTACATATATTATTAGTTTATTCTATAATCATGGTCAAACATTTAAATGGTTGACTTGCACGGAAAATAATACACCTTATATTCTGAAACGGAGGGAGTAGTAATCTGTGAGCCACAGGGACTCAACAATCTCATTTCCAAGGGTATCAAGACTATTAAAGCTTAATGGGTGAGGTATGGTTAAGTGGTGAGGCTGCAGCAAGCAACTAAGCATTTGTTTGAGTGGCTAACTTACGAATACAGAAAGTAAAGTATGGTGGTCTACGCATAACCTTCGTGAACTAGTAATGCTCACTAAGTGATCCTGGACACCTACTTGTGATAGAGGCGAAGTTGTCCCTGTCTTTCGATGAGATGGTGGCTATCGTTTTTGGTGGAGTAGACTTTGACGATCTGACTACGAACGTGTGATGACGCCGCGCCTTAGCAATCGCTAAACCAACTACGAGAGGTTATTGACCACGCCGGAGCACGATCAACCTGACCACGAGGGTCTGTTTCCTGCACGCAAATGAAGAACAAGCAAGAAACTAAGATTGCAATCTGGATATTGCGAATATAAGAGGAAAGCTTTATTGATGAAGTGGGGTTCTGTGACGCCTTTGTCTGGTCGTGGAACACAAACGAAAAACGCGAAGTAGCAGCTATGGCAAACTTGTAATCTAAACAAAAAACCCACCCTAAAACGATGCCCTGAGGGCTGTATATATGGGGGAATAGAGGGGAATTTCGTGTCCCCTTTGAGGAGGGGTCCGAAACAGACCTTATCTCAGTTTCCCCATACATACGGACTCTAGAAACAGCCTATAATATGGTATTTCAAAATTACATGGGCCTGGCCCAACAATAAGGTGGCGCAGCACCTATATTAGCCTAGGGACGAATTTTATAAGTAGCATCATGCATATTTTGTCCAAGGCTTCTGGATCCCATTATGGTGGCTTCAAAGTGCGAAAATCATCACTCGAAACTCCATTGTTCTTTCCCGCGTGCGCACCTTCTTCTCCCTGCTTGATCCCGCTCCCATGGTCATCCTTCTAATCCATGCTAGGTCCTTCATTCATAAGTAAAACAAATGTATCTAATTTAGGCAGCATCATATGTTCATGAACATTAGAAGGATTTGCAAGAAACGAAAGTACCTGGTAATTCAATTGACGTGCGCGAGCTCTAGTAATTGGTCATGTATGTATAGCAGTCGGAGTTGTGGGTGTAGCATTAGCAGGGATGTCCTCATCATCCTCCCCTTCTTGAACTGAAGTCGTCCTCGACGGAAGCTCATCTTCCTCACCCAAATAAGGCTTCAAATCTGCAATGTTAAAAGTGGGGCTAACCCCAAACTGTATAGGTAGCTCACTTTTATATGCATTATCATTTATTTTCTCTAACACCTTAAAAGGACAATCAGCACGTGGCATTAGCTTTGACTTGCGCAAATCAGGAAATCTATCCTTACGCAAATGTAACCAAACAAGATCTCCATGTGCAAAGACAACATGTTTTCTACCCTTATCTCCAGCAATTTTGTATTTAGCATTCATACGCTCAATGTTTTCCTTCGTTAACTCATGCATCTTTAATATCAATTCAACACGTTCTTTAGCATCAAAATTAACCTTCTCCGAAGATGGAAGAGGCAACAAATCAAAAGGTGCACGAGGTAAGAAACCATACACAACTTCAAAAGGGCACATCTTAGTGGTAGAATGTAGCGAACGATTATAAGCAAATTCAATATGAGGCAAGCATTCTTCCCACATTTTCAGGTTATTCTTCAAAATAGCCCTAAGCATAGTAGACAATTATCTATTCACTACTTCAGTTTGGCCATCAGTTTGGGGATGACATGTAGTACTAAAAAGTAGTTTAGTCCCCAACTTAGCCCATAAACATCTCCAAAAGTGGCTAAGAAATTTAGCATCACGATCTGAAACAATTGTATTTGGCACACCATGCAACCGAATAATTTCACGAAAGAACAAATCAGCAACATGAGCAGCAGCATCACTTTTATGACATGGTATAAAGTGTGCCATTTTGGAAAATCTATCCGCGACAACAAATATGATATCCCTCCCCTTCTTAGTTCGAGGTAAACCTAAAGCAAAGTCCATAGATATATCCTCCCAAGTAACACTAGGTACAGGCAAAGGCATATATAAACCATGAGGATTGAGTTGTGACTTAGCTTTTTGACATGTAGTGCAGCGAGCAACAAAACGCTCAACACCCCGTCTCATCGTTGGCCAAAAGAAATGTATAGAAAGTACGTCCTCCGTTTTCTTCACGCCAAAGTGTCCCATTAATCCTCCTCCATGTGCCTCCTGTAACAACAAAAGAGGAACGGAGCTAGCTGGAATGCATAGCTTGTTAGCACGGAACACAAATCCATCATTAATAACGAACTTGTTCCATGTTCTCCCTTCTTTACAATGCTGCAACACATCTCTAAATTCAGCATCATGCACATATTGATCTTTGATGGTCTCCAAACCAAATATTTTAAAGTCAAGTTGTGAAAGCATAGTATATCGACGAGACAAAGCATCAGCAATAACATTTTCTTTACCCTTCTCGTGTTTAATGACATAAGGGAAAGTCTCAATGAATTCAACCCATTTAGCATGTCTACGGTTCAGTTTTGCTTGACTTTTAATATGTTTCAAAGACTCATGATAAGAATGTATAAAAAATTCTTTGGGCCATAAATAATATTGCCATGTTTCCAAAGTCCGAACAAGAGCATATAATTCCTTATCATAAGTAGAATAATTCAAACTAGGCCCACTCAGTTTTTCAGAAAATTACGCAACAGGTTTACCATCTTGTAATAACACACCTTCTAACCCAATTCCACTAGCATCACATTCAAGCTCGAAAGTCTTATTAAAATCAGGAAGTTGGAGTAAAGGAGTATGTGTTAACTTATCTTTCAAAACCTTGAAGGCTTCTTCCTGTGCGGTACCCAAAGAAAAAGGCACGTCCATCTTTGTAAGCTCATTGAGAGGCGCAGCAATGGTGTTGAAATCTCTCACAAAACGCCTATAGAAACCAGCGAGGCCAAGAAAACTCCTCACTTGTGTAACCGTTTTGGGATGCGGCCAACTCTCAATGGCTTCAATCTTGGCTCTATCAACTTCAATTCCCTGTGGAGTAACAACATAGCCAAGAAAAGATACTCGATCAGTGCAAAAGGTGCACTTCCCAAGGTTACCAAACAAACGTGCATCACGTAGAGCAATAAAAACAGCACGTAGATGTTCCAAATGTTCCTCCAAAGATCTAATAAAATCAATATATCATCAAAATAGACTACCACAAATCGTCCAATGAAAGCACGTAAAACCTCGTTCATTAATCTCATGAAAGTGCTAGGTGCATTAGTTAACCCAAAAGGCATGACTAACCACTCATATAATCCAAACTTAGTTTTAAATGATGTTTTCCATTCATCTCCCAATTTCATACGAATTTGATGGTATCCACTACGCAAATCAACTTTGGAGAAAATTGTAGAACCACTTAATTCATCAAGCATATCATCTAGTCTAGGAATAGCATGACGATAACGAACAGTAATATTATTAATGCCTCTACAATCCACACACATGTGCGATGTACCATCCTTTTTAGGCACTAGAATAATAGGAACAGCACAAGGACTAAGGGATTCGCGTATATAACCTTTGTCAAGCAGCTCCTCTACTTGACGCATAATCTCCTTTGTCTCCTTTGGATTGGTATGGTATGGCGCACGGTTGGGTAGGGATGCACCGGGAATTAAGTCAATCTGATGCTCAATCCCGCGAATAGGTGGTAATCCCGGTGGCACGTCTGGTGGGAAGACGTCAGCGAACTCCTGCAAAATGTTAATGACCGCAGGAGGCAAAGAGGGAGGCATGTCCTCGAATGAAAATAATACCTCTTTACATACAAAAGCATAGCAAACAGATGTAGCAACATCCAAATCATTAATATCAGATTTAGTAGCAAGTAAACATCCACTCTTCAATTTTATTTCGGATGCAACATTAGATGATGGTTTATTATGCTTATGGTGTTGCTCAAATTCCTGTGCTACAATCTGACTTTCACTCTTATTTTTTTCCTGTTTTGCTTTACTACCTCTAGCAATGTCATCTTTCATAATATGTTCCGGAGACATAGGAAGCAAAGTGATATTTTGATCCTTATGAACAAGAGTATACTGATTTGTCCTACCATGGTGTACAGAATTTTTATCAAACTGCCATGGCCTACCAAGTAAAACAGAACATGCTTGCATGGGTACCACATCACAATCCACATAATCAGAATATGTAGCAATGCTAAAATGCACACGAACAGTACGTGTTACCTTAACCTTGCCACTATTGTTGAACCATTGGATGTAATAAGGATGAGGATGTGGTCTGGTGGTTAGAGACAGCTTCTCCACCATCTCCATGCTAGCCAAGTTATTGCAACTCCCTCCATTGATGATGACACGAACAAAACGCTCCTTCACAACTCCCTTTGTGTGGAACAAGTTGTGCCACTGATTTTGCTCAGCCTGTGTAACCTATACACTGAGAACACGTTGAGCAACTAAACTTTCATACCTATCAGCGTAATCAGCAGCCATGTAGTGTGTCTCTGGTTCTGCATCCTCGCCACCCTGTTCTTCACTTGCAATGAGAGCCAAAGTCTCCTCATCATAATCATAGCGGACGCATATCCACCATCCTCGGTAACAATCATTACATGTTTGGAAGGGCATTCTCTCGCAAAGTGACCTCCACCCTTGCAACGACGGCATATAAGCTCATGTGTTTGCCCTGTGGATGCAATAGAAGAGCTCTGTGCAGGCCCAGAAAGTGTGCTCTTCGCAGAGGGTGGATTAGGATCCTGATTCCTCGTATCGCGGTTGGAGTTGGAGGTGGGAGTAGGTGGCGTTGTAGTAGGACGTGCGGAAGTAGAGGAGGTACGTGGCGTCCATGATGAAGTGCGACCTGTAGAAAAAGGAGTTCTCGCCATTGCCTGTCGATCCTACACTTCACGTTCAGCTTTGCAAGCAAGATGAAATAAACGAGTGATAGTGTTATACTCCTTATACTCTAGAATAGTCTGAATCTCTCTATTTAATCCACGCATAAAACGTGCAAGCATAGCTTCATTCTCCTCAACAATACCACATCTAATCATGCCAGTTTGTAATTCCTGATAAAATTCTTCTACAGAATTTTTTCCTTGTCTTAAACGATGCAAATTTTGAAGCAATTCACGTTGATAATAAGGTGGCACCCAACGATTACGCATAGCAGTTTTCAAAACAGCCCAAGTAGTTGGAATATTCGCATGGTGTATTCTACAATGTTCTGACCACCAAACACAAGCAAAGCTAGTGAATGAACAAACAGCAGCAGCAACACGTCTATCCTCAAGAAATTGTAAGCATGTAAAACGTTGTTCTGTTTCTAACTCCCATGTAAGATATATATCAGGAACATATCTACCCTCAAACGTCGGAATATTCAATTTAAGTTTAGGGAGATGGTCATGATCCCGTACCTGAGGGGGTGGTGCAGCCCTACAGTTACGGTTGTAGCCATGTGGTCGACCGGGTGCGTATCGTGGTGGTTGCCCCTGAGGCTGATCTGGAGCAACCTCTCCCTCATCATCATAATCACCATCATAATCGTCAACCTGCTCAATGACAGTAGCAGCAGGAGCCACAGAAGTAGCAGCAGTATCAACAGTGATAGAGGCGAAGTTGTCCGTGTCTTTCGATGAGATGGTGGCTATCGTTTTGGTGGAGTAGACTTTGACGATCCGACTACGAACGTGTGATGACGCTGCGCCTTAGCAATCGCTAAACCAACTCCGAGAGGTTATTGACCACGCCGGAGCACGATCAACCTGACCACGAGGGTCTGTTTCCTGCACGCAAACGAAGAACAAGCAAGAAACTAAGATTGCAATCTGGATATTGCGAATATAAGAGGAAAGCTTTATTGATGAAGTGGGGTTCTGTGACGCCTTTGTCTGGTCGTGGAACACATACGAAAAACGCGAAGTTGCAGCTATGGCGAACTTATAATCTAAACAAAAACCCCACCCTAAAACGACGCCCTAAGGGCTGTATATATGGGGGAATAGAGGGGAATTTCGTGTCCCCTCGGAGGAGGGGTCCAAAACAGACCTTATCTCAGTTTCCCCATACATACGGACTCTAGAAACAACCTATAATATGGTATTTCGAAATTACATGGGCCTGGCCCAACAATAAGGTGGCGCAGCACCTATATTAGCCTAGGGACGAATTTTATAAGTAGCATCATGCATATTTCGTCCAAGGCTTCTGGCTCCCATTATGGTGGCTTTAAAGTGCGAAAATCATCACTAGAAGCTCCATTGTTCTTTCCTGCGCGCGCACCTTCTTCTCCATGCTTGATCCCGCTCCCATGGTCATCCTTCTTATCCATGCTAGGTCCTTCATTCATAAGTAAAACAGAAGTATCTAATTTAGGCAGCATCATATGTTCGTGAACATTAGAAGGATTTGCAAGAAACGAAAGTACCTGGTAATTCAATTGACGTGCGCGAGCTCTAGTAATTGGTCTTGTATGTATAGCAGTCAGAGTTGTGGGTGTAGCATTAGCAGGGATGTCCTCATCAACTTGCGTCAATCATAACCCCACCGTGTTCTCTCTCGGATAAGGACTCACGAGAAGAGACAGTCATGGTTATGAACACAGTTGGTGTATTTTATTAGAGTTTACTTCAAGTTTGCTATGATCGGGTGTTAAACAAGTTTTCCAAGTTGCCACATAACCGCGGGCATGGCTTTCCAAAAGATTTAACCCTGCAAGGGTGCTCCAAGTAGTCCATCACAAATTAACCACACGCCGCGTTGGATTTCCTCAACCGCGGAATCACCCGTAGTATTTGCGGAATCCTGATGGAAAATCTCAACTTCGAGATAGCCCGAAGTGTCGTCTAAATCCCACACGCAAGACGTTTGAGAAAGGTAAAACAAATCCAGCAAGGCCTCTCGGTGAGCCAGATCCGCATCTAGAGCCGTGCACTCTCTATCCACGGGCATCATTCGTCTATGCGAAGTGGACGGTAACCTGAAAATGCCTCGAGTTGCCCCGAGGTGGCACCGCTGACTGCTAGGTAGGTGGACCAACACTCATGAGGAGCACTCACTCGGTTTGTTGATTAAAGATCGGCGGGTGTCGGCGGGTCCCTATGCAATTTTAGTTGTTAGGGAAATGGTAAAACCAATGTTGGGACTTGTCAGACGAGTTTTATCTCAAACAAAAATCTAGGGGGTCCCCATAACAACCTCGAGCTTGTTAGGAGCGCTCAATTATGGAACATAACACCGGTACACAAGTAACTAGGGGCGGCAAAAGTGCAACAAAATACCGAGCAAAAGGTCAAGCCTTCCACCCTTTACCAAGTATATATGTGCATTAAATTAAATAGCAATAATATTGTGATAACAAAAGAATGTCCATGTTTACACATGGAAGCAATTGCACCTGTAACTAGAAACACTATAAGAAGGGCTGAGCAAGCGGTAACATAGCCAAACAAAACTTTGCTGGCATGTGGAGGGGTTAGAGGCTTATCATGGCAATGCTAGGAGGCTTGACAAACAAGTGGTAGGTAGAAAGACATAGAGATAGAAAATGAGACAATTAGCATGGCAATGATAGTAGTGGTATCCAGGAAAATGTGTCATCTTGCCTGAGATCCCGCTTGGAAGAAAAACGAATCCATGAAGTACACGAACGGAACCTAGTCCAATGAATCCTCACACTCTGAACGCTTTCGGAACTCTATCAAGAAGAAACAATTGGGAAACAACAATCAACACATGATACACCACAACATATGCATAACATGATGCGCAAACAAATGTGACGCATGTCCATTTAATGATGCAAGGCATGGCAAGGCACAATAATGAACTCCTACACATTAAGTGAAGCTCAATATGCGACGAGTTGCAGACAAAACTCCACATTCGAATTACTTAGTTCAATCTTGTTTAGTTACCCATCAATATCAAATGTTTTTAAACATGGCAAGAGGTGAAGCATAAAGTACCACATCATCTAGGCATTTTATATGAGGCCAAAAACAATATACAACATCTCTAAAACGACCCCATATGCATATTTTAAGTTTGATATGGATCTGTCCTAAGCATATTTAATATTTGTTAAAGATCAAAATAAAGTGTACCATGAGATTCTACACGTTTTTCTAGTCAAGTTACATATGTGGAACATTTTTAACGGAGCTACGGTTTAATATTATGAAATAAATCATTTAAGCATGGCATATATGCAAAATACATGAAAACAACATGTTAAATATTTTAAACATGGATGAAAGTTGGATATTGTGAATCTACACGTAATTCTAAGCATTTTACATATATAAATTGTATTAATCCAATGCATAGTTATTTATGTATAAGCATTTTGAAATGATGGCATTTATGAAAATATGAAATTACTAGGTAAATGATAAACCGCAGTAGGAAAAAAATATGGGCCATATTTGCAGCAACCTGCAGCGGCCCAGGGAGATTCGACCCAAGTGGCCGAGTGAATGTGTGTGTACATAATAAACAAAAAATGAGCAAAAAAAAGGGGGCGTCCAGCATTCGAGCTCGGGACCTCTAGCTTTGGTAGCCTTGCTAGGCTAGCCAACTCAGCTAGCGACATGTTCTTTAATAAACCTAGTGCCAACTGGACATAGCCCCCATGCGACAGAACGGATGTAGGATGAAAACATGAACTTTCACATATGAAGCTCACAGCAGGGACAGAAGACGACGACCATGGTGATGTTGGGAATGGGCGAGGGAGGCGCGAGTCAACGGGATCCAAAGGGGAGCGACCGGATCCTTCGATCTCTGGTGCCGGACTTCGACGGCGGCGACCACCGGCGTCTTGGGGTGGCGACGATGAGCTGCCAGCTCCTATCCATGGCGGGCGACCTAAGACAGAGACAAAGAGGGATTACAGGAAGAGAGAGATGATAGGAAGGAGAAGAAAGGAGAGAGGAGGAAAAATGGAGGGAGGAGGGCGAGGGGTGGCCGACGACGGGTCCGAGGCGACGAGATGCGGGCAAGGGGCGGCTGGATCAGACCTTCGAGCAGCGATGTGAGCTTCACGGCGGCTACCTGTACCTGACAGAGAAAAGTGAGAGAGAGAGATCAGGGAGCAGAAACGGGAGGACAAGGAGATGGCCAAGAGAAGGGCGACACTAGACCTGCGGCTCCAGCGGACGACGTCGCCGGTGGTGGCCTCCGGCATGGCGGCGCGGTCCTCAGGGACGATCTCGTCCACGGGCATGAGGGGGCTGACCTGCGGGAGGATGAGGCTACTGGCGGAGGGTGCTGCCAGGGACGAACGCGTCCATGCATGAGCGCGAGGCTACAGGCGACGCTAGCATGCGCGGGGCTCCGGTGGCTGGATCAAGGGGGTCGGGTGCGGCTGCGCCAGTTGGATTGATGGGGTTTCGAGGTGGTGGGAGGCGCTAATTGGGTAAGTGGATTGAAGGAGATCACGAGGGAGAGGGTGGCGACGCTCGGTAGGATGGATGGGACATGCTGCCTAGAATTTAGGTTTGGCATCTATTTATAACAAGTGGGATTAGGGTAGGGGCTATCTCCGGGTCGATCCAGATCCAACAGTCACGACTCGGTGATTCGGGTACGGGGAAGCTATCGGACAGGCACGAGGGGTCCGTGCATTGTGTAGCGGGGCTAGGCATAACAGAGAGGGAATACGGGCAGCCCAAAAACAAGTTCTACAATACCGAAAACATCCACGATAAACCGATGACGGTGCCGCTACGATTGACCGTTCGGGTATCAAACGAACTCGGAATGCAACAAAAATTGGCAGGCGGCCTACCTACAATATAGCAAGATCGCACGCCAACCTTTGACCCAATCCGAGAAAGTTTTATACGCACTTTAAAAACAATATTTTTAAAGATGTCGCGGGCGCGCGCGCGTGTGGTTGGTCTCGAACGGTCGACGACACGAACGGAGAGAACCGGCAACTACGAGCGGATGCAAGTTTTCAAAAACGAATGATGATGCGAATGATGCGATGATGAATGCAACAACCAGACGAAACACAAGACAAGAATGGGATAAAAGGGGAATCTTTTGGAGCGTCGGTCCCGGGCTGTTACAACTCTCCCACACTACAAGAGGATCTCGTCCCAAGATCTTAGAATGAAAAGGGAAAGAGAAGGAGCAAGAGGAAGAGGTAAACTTGATTGCTTCTTTGACAAACGAGTGAAATCAACAAACCTTGAAGGTTGCAAAAAGATGAAGAATGATATGAGAACAAACAAGATTTCACAAGAAATTTCAGCAGCACTTCGGTAGGATAGAGAGGCAAAATTTGATAAGATGGCAAGAACTTGAAAAGAGGACACAACACTCTGGCTAATTGGAAAGCATGGAAAAGAACATGATCCTAGCAAAACAAGATGATAGATTAAAGAGAGCAACAACATGAATCCTCCAGAGCGGAAGACTAGAAGCTAGATTATTGGAGAGAAGAGAACGGGGAAGAAACTGACAATTGCACGACCATTGGATTGAAAAGCATAGATTGAACAGAGTTGTTGAAAAACCAACAATGAAATGATAAGCTTGTTGTGGGCTTATAGACAACATCTCAAAATAATGAGGTGATAACCAGCCACTAACAAAACAAGGATTGCTTGGGAGCAAAAGAGATGAAAAACTTCTTTCGCCAAGAAGAGGAGGAGAAAACGTGTATCATTTATGACACCATGATAGCAACAATCCTTAGGAAATGCTTTAGGTGAAATCCAACCCAAGATAACTCCGAGAAGACATGATGGGTTTACTTATCTCATTCTTGACAATTTTCCTTCGAGACTCATCATAATCAAGAATTTAATAGCATCATCGTAAAATACAACGGAGAAGGAATTGAACTTAGAAATCCAAGATGAAGAACATTTGAGCACCTCCAACAAGAATCTTAAAGAACAATTCGAGAAGAATTATATCCTTAACAAACCACCATGAAGAATCATCAGGATGAACTCCGGAATGAAAGGATGATAGAAAAGAATTGAGGGTTGCGAGACGACAAGATTGAGGCCTTGCTATACTTTAGATGAAGCTTCGCGAAGAGATATTTGAGAAAAAAACTTGGAACTCCAGAAAAGAAATGATGAGCACCTTAGATTCGAGAATTGATAACATGCACAACCTCGGAAGAGGGATTGAAATCACCTTGATGAAACTAGAATCAGAATTACGTTATGCTTATTCTTCAAGAAGTTAAATTGTTGACAAGCAACGGATTTCGCACACCGCTTATTCTTGTTGCAAAGAATTGAAGAGAAACAGAGAGAGATCACAAATTTGAAGAAGTCTTGCACGAGAACACCGGTAAGAATTAGAAACTAAAGAGGATAATATAGATGAATGATATAACATGAAAACGAAGAGAGCATGATCCACCTAATAGAAAACTTGAACGAAGCATCGGAATAACTGAGATACGAACGAAGGAACAACACTTGAGAAGAATTTGACAATGAAAGCTGAAAGCTGAGAACGAAGAAATATTCTGAAACGATGGCCTTCGGGAGGATCGGGAAATGACAACAACTCTGAATGCACCGGATAGATATGGGAGAAATTACTCGTGATCAAAAACAATTTGAGATGATAGCAACAAGCTGAAACCATGAGTCTTTGGAAGAACGAACAACGATTTAAGAGAAACTCTCCTTCGGTATTCAATGCTGAGAATGATGACGAGAAACAACACCATGAATTACTAAGACACTCTGAAATACTGAATAAGGAAAGGTTGAGCCAACGATGAAAATGATTTAGAAGCGATCTTCGAGAAGGCATATGACTGATGAACTCATTCTTACATCATATTTTAAAAGAACTTGAGGACATCTCCGAAAAGATTAGAAGAGCCGGGTAAGATCATAGGGAAACACGTGTGGGTTATGAGCCCGCTCAAAGAAACCACCGTTGAGACAATTGCTTAGAGAGAGATATTTCACCAGAAAAATGACTTGATGAGGTGAGAACCTCAAGATAATTTAAGAGGATATGGATGGAAATGAAAGTCTTCTGAGATGTCTTCAGCATTCCGGATAGAATAGAGAGAGACGAAAAACAGGAGATACTTGGATAGAGTTTCTGACATGGGGAAGCATTTGGCGATTGAAAAGGATATGAAGAACACCGAGATCTTGAATTGAATGCGCCGGGAAGGGAAACAAGAATAAAGAAATGATGAGTTCGAATCACTTGAGGGTCTTCACAATGATTCACCGGATACGATACAAAAGAAAAGACAACGGAAGCATCGATGAAAAGAAAGGCATATGGATGAGAATTTAATCATTGAAGAAAAAAGGCGAGAGGGTGGGGAAAAACAAAGACAACTTGGGACGGATGAAAAGAACTCCGGAAAGAAACATGAGGATTGATCTTGCAAATATTAGAGAGGATTGAATTATCTTGAAGAGGAGTGTACTGGTTGAAAAGAATTTCAAGACAACTCCAGTTGAACAAAAGGATTAGCATTCTCGTAAAATATGAGAACACTACTTAGAAAGAAATGAAACCACCACTTGACATCGAAGCAACTTGAGTTACCATATTCAGCAACAAAACAAAGGATGAGGCTTTACGAAACAAGCCAGAACAAATACATACCCATTATGCACTTGTTGGGAAGATAATCCTAGATACCTACTTGAATTCCCACCTAAGAACTTCCGAAATCTTTGGTTATGCAATCGGGTCTTGGGGATACAGGGAGGCAAAATATCTCACACAACTAACAAGCCCTACACTCCAACTGTATCCATCCGTCAACACATAACCAGAGGCTTCGAAACTCCAACTATCTTGGACCCTCAAAAAACACAATGATACCAAACATGGCAGTACCCCGGACGCCTCCCTAGTACTGGGTGACTCCGATCTTATCTCGCCATGAGAAGTATTGAAGCAATTTCGAACATTCTCCGTCCTGAGATACTAAGGAAACTGAACGATAACGATGTGTCAAGAATCCCCTGGAGCTCTACTCCTCGATAACAGGAGGCACCAAGTACAGAACTCCGTCACATTGGCATCTTATAGATTCCAAATATCCGCGTGATCCTAAAAAAATTGAGTGAGAAGAGGATAGAATCAAAAATCCTAAGTCGTAATTCCTCACCAGAGTATAGAAGAGGAGTAAAAGAAACCTACTCTCCGATATATAACTAGACTCAAAATAGTTTTTCACTAGACTCGACTCAACCAAGTTCGATCAATCAAGGGGGCTCCTAGGTTGGTACAGGCTCTAATACCAACTTGTCACGCCCAAGATGCGACCCTATCCTTATTTTGGGCACGAGGGCCTTGACAGGGATAGGAGCGCATCTCGTCGTTTCGCAAGAATGAATATCATTACAAGTACATGTACAGTAGAGATGAGTATATGAAATTGGCTTACACTCGTCACAAGCTACAACAAGGCACATCAATACAATAACATATTCAAGCTTCATACAAAAGAGCAGGGTCCGACTACGAACGAAATCAAACAATAAAATGACATCCATCCTTGCTATCCCAGGCTGCCGCCTGAAACCCATCCTAGATCGATGAAGAAGAAGAAGAAAAAGAAGAAGAACTCCAAATCAAACAAGCATCGCTCTCACGTGAAAGCGCCGCATTACCTGTACCTACAACTGTTGTTGTAGTAATCTGTGAGCCACAGGGACTCAGCAATCTCATTTCCAAGGGTATCAAGACTATTAAAACTTAATGGATCAGGTATGGTTAAGTGATGAGGCTGCATCAAGCGACTAAGCATTTGTTTGAGTGGCTAACTTATGAATACAGAAAGTAAAGTATGGTGGTCTACGCATAACGGACATGAACTAGTAATGATCACTAAGTGATCCTGAACACCTACTTACGTCAATCATAACCCCACCGTGTTCTCTCTCGGATAAGGACTCATGAGAAGAGACAGACATGGTTAAGCACCCAGTTGGTGTATTTTATTAAAGTTTACTTCAAGTTTGGGTGTTAAACAAGTTTTCATAACTGCGGGCATGGCTTTCCTAAAGATTTAACCCTGCAGGGGTGCTCCAACTAGTCCATCACAAATTAACCACACGCCGCGTCAGAATTCCTCAACCACAGAATCACCCATAGTATTTGCGGAATCCCGATGGAAAATCTCAACTTCGAGATAGCCCGAAGTGTCGTCAAAATCTCACGTGCAAGACGTTCGAGAAAGGTAAAACAAATCAAACAAGGCCTCCCGGTGAGCCAGATCCGCATCTAGAGTCGTGCACTCTCTATCCACGGGCATCATCCGTCTATGTGAAGTGAACGGTAGCCTGAAAATGCCTTGAGTTGCCCTGAGGTGGCACCGCCGACTGCTAGGTACTCATGAGGAGCACTGACCCGAGTTGTTGATTAAAGATCCACGGATGCCGATGGGTTCCTATGCAATTTTAGTTATTAGGCAAATGGTAAAACCAATGTTGGGCCTTGCCAGACGAGTTTTACCACAAAACAAAAATCAAGGGGTCCCCATAACAACCCCGAGCATGTTAAGAGCTCTCAATTATGGAACATAACACTGGTACACAAGTAACTAGGGATGGCAACAGTGGAACAAAACACCGAGCAAAATGTCAAGCCTTCCACCCTTTACCAAGTATATATGTGCATTAAATTAAATAGCAATAATATTGTGATAACAAAAGAATGTCCATGTTTACACATGAAAGCAATTGCACCTGTAACTAGAAACACTATAAGAAGGGCTGAGCAAGCGGTAATATAGCCAAACAAAAGTTTGCTGGCATGTGGAGGGGTTAGAGGCTTATCATGGCAATGCTAGGAGGCTTGACAAACAAGTGGTAGGTAGAAAGACATAGAGATAGAAAATGAGACAATTAGCATGGCAATGATAATAGTGGTATCCAGGAAAATGTGTCACCTTGCCTGAGATCCTGCTTGGAAGAAAAACGAATCCATGAAGTACACGAACGAAACGTAGTCGAACGAATCCTCACACTCCGAACGCTTTTGTAACTCTATCAAGAAGAAACAATTGGGAAACAACAATCAACACATGATACACCACAACATATGCATGACATGATGCGCAAACAAATGTGATGCATGTCTATTTAATTATGCAAGGCATGGCAAGACACAACAATGAACTCCTACACATTAAGTGAAGCTCAATATGCGACGAGTTGTATATTGACAAAACTCCACATTCGAATTACTTAGTTCACTCTCGTTTAGTTACCCATCAATATCAAATGTTGTTAAACATGACAAGAGGTGAAGCATAAACTATCACATCATCTAGGCATTTTATATGAGGCCGAAAACAAAATGCAGCATCTCTAAAACGACCCCGTATGCATATTTTAAGTTTGATACAGATATGTACTAAGCATATTTTATATTTGTTAAACATCAAAATAAAGTGTGTCATGAGATTCTACACGTTTTTCTAGTCAAGTTACATATGTGGATCATTTTAAACGAAGCTGCGGTTTAATAGTTATTAAATAAATCATTTAAGCATGGCATATATGCAAAATACATGAAAACAGCATGTTAAATATTTTAAACATGGATAAAAGTTAGATATTGTGAATCCACACGTAATTCTAAGCATTTTACATATATAAATTGTATTAATCCAATGCATAGTTATTGTATAAGCATTTTGAAATGATGGCATTTATGAAAATATGAAATTACTGGGTAAATGATAAACCGTAGTAGGAAAAAATATACAGGCCATATTTGCAGCAGCGCTGGGAGATTTGGCCTAAGTGATTCGAGCTCGGGAGCTCCAGCTTGGTAGCCTTGCTGGGCTAGCCAACTCAGCTAGCGACGTGCTCTTTAATAAATCTAGTGCCAACTGAACATAACCCGTATGTGACAGAACGGATATAGGATGAGAAGAACTAACTTTCACATACGAAGCTCACAGCGGGGACAGAGGACGACGGCCATGGCGAAGCTGGGAATGGACGAGGGAGGCGCGAGTCGACGTGATCCAAAGGGGAGCGACCGGATCCTTCGATCTCCGGCCCCGGACTTCGACGACGGCGACTACTGGCGTCTTGGGGCGGCGACGACGAGCTGCCAGCTCTTGTCCATGGCGGGCGACCTAAGACAGAGACAGAGAGGGATTACAGGGAGAGAGAGAGAGATGATAGGAAGGAGAAGGAAGGAGAGCCGAGGAAAAAATGGAGGAAGGATGGCGAGGGGTGGCCGGCGATGGGTCCGAGGCGGCGAGATGCGGGCAAGGGGCGGCTGGGTCGGACCTTCGAGCAGCGACGCGAGCTTCGCGGCGGCTACCTGTACCTGACAGAGAAAAGAGAGAGAGATCAGGAAGGAGAAACGGGAGGAGAAGGAGATGGCCAGGAGAAGGGCGACACTAGACCTGCGGCTCCGACGGACGACGTCGCCGGTGGTGGCCTCCAGCAGGGCGGCGCAGTCCTTTGGGACGAGCTCGTCCGCGGGCATGAGGGGGCTGACCCGCGGGAGGATGAGGCTGCTGGCGGAGGGTGCTGGCAGGGACGAACGCGTCCATGCGCGATCGCGAGGCTACGGGCGATGCCGGCGTGCATGGGGCTCCGGTGGCTGGATCAAGGGGATCGGGTGCGGCTGCGCTGGTTGGATTGATGGGGATTCGAGGTGGTGGGAGGCGCTAATTGGGTAGGTGGATCGGAGGAGATCACGAGGGAGAGGGTGGCGGTGCTCGGTAGGATGGATGGGACATGCTTCCTAAAATTTAGGCTTGGCATCTTTGGGTCGATTCAAGATCCAACGGTCATGACTCGGTGATTCGGGTACGAGAAGCTATCGAACAGGCATGAGGTGTCCGTGCATTGTGCAGCGGGGCTAGGCATAACAGAGAGGGAATACGGGCGGCCCGAAAAAAAGTTCTACAATATCGAAAACATCAACGATAAACCGATGACGGTGCCGTTACGGTTGACCGTTCGGGTATCAATCGAACTCGAAATGCGACGAAATTTGGCAGGCGGCCTACCTACAATATAGCAAGACCGCATGCCAACCTTCGACCCAATCCGAGAAAGTTTTATACGAATTTTAAAAACAATATTTTAACGATGTCGTGGGCATGCGTGTGTGGTTGGTCTC
Organism: Hordeum marinum; assembly: GCA_022496015.1. NCBI lineage: Eukaryota > Viridiplantae > Streptophyta > Magnoliopsida > Poales > Poaceae > Hordeum > Hordeum marinum. Next base: position 163,625,918 of record CM039672.1, on the reverse strand, counting down.
GAACGATCGACGACACGAACGGAGAGAACCGGCAACTACGAGAGGATGCAAGTTTTCAAAAACGAGTGATGATGTTGTAGGAGATATGCCCTAGAGACAGTAATAACAGTTATTTTGTATCTCCAAAGTTTGTAATGAATGTTTATGTCCCATGATATAACTGCAATGATTCTCGAGTCTACAAATTAAACGAGGCTTGGAGGGAAACTCATGTGCACGTGTGGTATAATAAACGGTGAATTGTATTCCTAGTCTTGCCTCTAAGACTGACTCAAGTGTTGCATGATGGTCCTATTTTCCTGATCATGGGCATGGCTATGCCGGCAATTTTGAGGACGCGATGTTGGTAGAACACTCGTGTTGAATCGATCTGAATTGATGTTATGCTATGAGATACATTCGTCACAAGTTAATGGTTAATAACACAGAGATGGTTAACGTTTGCATAATTCCTTAGACCATGAGAGTATCGAGTTTCTTCATGCTTGCTTCATGAACTTTGGGGTTTGTTAAACGTCATCCGTAAATGGGTGGCTATTACGGCGGCTTACAGGTTCATGGAAAAGTATGTCAAGTAACTTGATAGCTCAAGATTGGGATTTTCTCCTCCGACGATGGAGAGATATCTCTGGGGCCCTCTCGGTGTTACGGTATCCATCATCATCTGGCCAGACACTTTGTGATTTGATCACGGGGATGCCGAAAGACGGGAACGAGAAAAGAGAACAATACCGGCAACGAGGTAACTGGCATAGTGGACAAGTTGTTGATCCACGAGGATGCCTACATGTCTCACCTCGGGTAATTGTAAACACATCGCGAAGCAACAGGAATAGCTCACGGCAACTAGAGGTTCACTCGAATATTCATTCGTGTGGGTATAGGGGTCAATATGGGTGTCCACGGCTCCGATGTTGATCATTGATCGGAAGGGGTTCCGGGTCATGTCTATGCTTCACCGAACCTATAGGGTCACACGCTTAAGGGTCATCTATCTGTTGAATACTAGACAGGGAGTCTGAGAGAAAATCACCGAAAAGTTTCGGACACCGGAAAAGTTTCGGACAGCGGAAAAGTTCCGCACACAGGTCACTGGAACAGTTTCGGTGAAACTGAAAAGTTGTTTCAGGGGATACCAAAAAGTCAAATTTGTTTCGGCACATGCCTGGTAATTCTTGAAGGGTGCCAGAATCGTTCTGGAAACTTTCTGGAATTTTCCGGGATGAAAACAGGAAATGTTTCGGAGCTGCCGGAACCACTTCAGATGCTTTTCGCAGATGAAAACCACTATTCCGGAATTGTTCCGGATCGCATTAAAAATTATTTTAGTGGGGTACTAGAATTGTTCTAAGCCCACATAAATATTTTCAGTTCGAGCGGACGCTGAAAAATGTCGCCGTGAATAGTGAAAGTGCTTTTTGGACTACTTTATGGAAAACCACCTTTTGGGGCTTTGCTCCAAAAGATCTTGGGGATGACATGGATGGATTGGAGCCATTTTTGGGGCCCCACATGAGGGTGTGGCCGGCCACATGGTGGACTCCTTCATGGAGTCCCTCTTGTTCCTTGGTTTCACTTTTATGCCCTTGTGGAAGGACTTCATTCATATGCATTTTGGGTTTTATTGTAAAACCACCCTACCCCTTGGTTTTCCTATAAATAGGAGGTGAGTGGGCTGCCATTTCTTCATCCTTGTGCTCTCGTACACATGCTTTGATTTGCAAGCTCTCTCTCTCCCTCCCACGAAAAGAGTCTTTCGTAGAGCCGAAAGGCTGTCTGGGTTCCGGCAAGAACTAGTTCTGGACGGCGAAGCCCTGCCGGATAGATGACACCGTATGTGTGCAACCCCGTAGAGAGGTCGTAGTTTCGATCTTTTGCCCGAGGGGCTGTTCGTGTGTCCTCCCGTAGGGCTGTCCGAGTCTTCATTCGAGTTTCGAAGGTCCTCCCGAAGGGCTGTCCGCGACATCGTCCGGGGGACTGTCCGCCCGCCTCCCGAAGGGCTGTCCGACGAGGGAGTACATCCTTGCGGTTGGGAGGTTGTAAAATCCTAGCTGCGGGGATCTGCACCAACGATCTCCACCGACTCTTCTTCCGCTGCGCTTCGAGTCGGTACGGATCAGATCAAACCTTGTATGCAGTCTCCATAGTGGTCCTGGGCGTGCTCGCTATACCGGAAATTTTTGTTTTCTGTCGCGTTCCCCATCAGTGGCATCAAGAGCCAGGCTATGAGTAGATGCATGTTATGATCTAGAATACATGAGATGTATGGGTATTGCATAGTATAATTTTGTAGTAGATGAGATCTATTGCTGAAAATTATTTGTGCGGGTAGTAGATGAAATCTGTTACTCGATGTTCCTGTTGCTTCCCGTGAATTTGCGTAGTCCATATCTTGACGGAATGGTGGAATCTTACAAAGTTCTGGCAATCCGCGATCCTTTCATGCTGCTCCTGAGTATGCTGATTGACAGATCAACGAAGTGCTAACAGTTCTTTGGGTTTCACCATAGTCAAAAGAAAGATGGATGTTTCGCAGACGAAAGGGCAATGCAGATATGATCTGCACGGGGGTCACGCGTATGACGAAGTTTAGTATGGGGCTCGAGATTTTATCATCTCGTGTTTCATACACCCTGGAAAGTTAATCTAGCAACTTGAATTATCATACTTGATGATAAACGTTGGTAGTTGCGGTTTGAGTCAAAACCTTAGAAGCCACGTAAAATAAAATTTTGTATAAACCGATTAGAGGCGTCTAACTTGGTTTTGCAGGATGGTTTGCATGTGATGTGGTATAACAATGCTCATACTCAATTTGATTATGTATGAGATGGCTATATGATGTAATTAACATGACCTGCGTGTCATGATTCGGCATGATGGCTGGAGCCATATGATTGCACTTTAATGACCTGCGTGTCAACCTTAGGTAATGCACTTATTTTATTAGCTATAAAGATAGCAATATTATCTGGTGCATCGACAAGGTGGTGGCAATCTTCGCAGAGGTGAACACCGACACGAATGCCGAAGACGAAGAAATACTTGACTTCTCTGTCAGAAGGGGCTGTACCATATCATGCTATTATGAATTGCCTGAGATGTTTATCCCTCTTGATGCACCCTTCTTAATTGCGCGGTAGTCGCTTTTTATTAGGGTGATCTCTCACTTAGAATATCAAGTAGTTAGTGTTCTCCCAAGTGTAGCACCGTCACGGCACCTATCTCTTCGGGGTATCACATGGTTACATGGGTACGAACGATTAGAGAAGTGTGAGGCGGGTGAGTTGAGACCTCGCAGCGAGATCACTTGGTTGTCTTGACGTTCAGGCATGAAAGTCATGAGCTCGGAACACACGCATCGAAAGATGAACAAGAGTCACATAGAGATGTGATTGGCAAGTTGGCCTACCAATTGAAATTCTCGTCACTTGAGATGGTTACATCCTTGACGCTGAATTGAAAGTTGGGTCTTGCATCACTCACAATCAATTATGAGAGATATTGATTTGAGTGGGAGAGCACCTTGGAATAAAATTATTTATTCACTAGTGCCAAAAATCATTATGAACAAAGTCTAAATGAACTTGTGTTTTCCGTTGTAGATCAAATGGCTCGCAACACCGCATTCAACTTAGGCCCTATGTTAGAGAAAGAGAAGTTAGTTGCGAATGGAAACAACTATGCGGACTGGGTCCGTACCCTGAGGATTGTCCTTCGGGGTGCTAAGAAAGTGTATGTGCTTGACGGACCTCTTCCCCCTAAACCGGCGACAACAGCCGCGGCAGACATACAAAATGTCTGGGCCACTAAGGATGATGATTACAACTTAGTGCAGTGCCTCATGCTATCTTGCATGAGTTCAGAGCTTCAAAAACGTTTTGAATTCCATAACTCCTTTGATATGATCAAGGATATGGATGCTCTTTATAAGTTTAATGCACGGTCTGAACGTTTTGACATCATGAAAATGATGGCGGAGACCAAGATGGCTGAGGGCAGTTCAGTTGGCGAGCACGTAGTCAATATGATTGGCTACGCTGAAAGGCTTAAAATCCTGGAATTCTCACTTCCAGAAGAGCATGTTATGGACTTGTTGCTAGGTTCACTCCCCCCGTCTTATGGTGGTTTTATCATGAACTACAACATGAATGGGATGGACAAAACAGCAAACGAGGTGCTTGCCATGCTGAAAACTGCTGAAGGAGGACTGCAGAAAAATCGCAAGCAAGTGTTGCTTGTGAATAAAACTGCCAGTTTCAAAAAGAAAGGCAAGCCAAAGAAGGGCAAGGGCGCCGATAAGACCGGCTTCCAACGCAAATCTAAGGGCGGAGCCAAGAATGAAACTGAGTGCTTCTACTGCAAGGGCACAGGACACTGGAAGAGAAACTGCAAGAAGTATCTGGAAGATAAGAAGTTCGGGAAAACCGGAAAAGGTATAATTGTTATACAAGTTAATGTCATTGACGTTTTGCTTGCTAGCGAAAATTCTAAGTCTTGGGTATTTGATACCGGATCGGTTGTTCACATTTGCAACTCGATACAGGGGCTTCAGAAGGTGCGCAAGCTGGCAAAGAATGAAGTCGTGATGCGTGTCGGGAACGGCGCTGGGATCGCCGCTCAAGCCGTCGGCATTATGCCTCTACGTCTCCCTTCAGGATTTATTTTGGAACTTAGTAACTGCTATTTTGTTCCGTTATTGTGTAGAAACATTATCTCCGGATCATGTTTAGTACACGATGGGTACTCCTACAAATCTAAGAACAATGGTTGTTCACTTTATTGTAAGGACATGTTTTATGGATTTGCACCCATTGTTGGGGGCCTTTTCATACTAAATCTTGATTATGGAAATGATGTCTTTAACGTGAATGCTAAACGCCTTAAGAAGGCTGATACCACCACCACTTACTTGTGGCACTGTCGGCTTGGCCACATCGGAAAGAAACGCATGCAAAGACTCCATAAAGATGGAGTTTTACCGTCCCTTGATTTTGAATCATTTGACACATGTGAAGCTTGCTTGATGGGAAAAATGACCAAGACGCCGTTCACGGGTCATCCTGAACGGGCGGGTGAATTATTGGAAATAATACATAGTGATGTATGTGGTCCAATGAACACGGCCGCACGGGGTGGGTATTTTTACTTCGTGACTTTTACTGATGATTTAAGTCGGTATGGCTATATCTACTTGATGAAGCATAAGTCGGAAACCTTTGAAAAGTTCAAAGATTTTCAGAATGAGGTAGAAAATCATCGTGACAAAAAGACTAAGTTTCTGCGGTCTGATCGCGGAGGCGAATATCTTAGTCATGAGTTTGGTCAACATCTGAGTGACCGTGGAATCGTTTCACAGCTTACGCCTCCCGGAACTCCACAGCGAAACGGAGTGTTGGAACGACGTAACCGAACCCTGTTAGACATGGTAAGGTCGATGATGTCTCTTACAGATCTACCGATATCTTTTTGGGGTCACGCACTACTCACTGCCGCTTATACATTAAACAGAGCGCCGTCTAAGTCTGTTGAGACGACACCACATGAGATGTGGTGTGGGAAGATATGTCGCATCTCAAGGTTTGGGGTTGTGAGGCATACGTAAAATGTTTACAGCCAACCAAACTAGAACCTAGATCAGACAAATGTTACTTTGTAGGTTATCCAAATAAGACCATTGGATATTCCTTCTACCACCAGTCCGAAGGCAAAATGTTTGTCGCAAAGGTTGCACACTTTCTCGAGAAAGAATTTCTCGCTAAAGAATTGAGCGGGAGGACAGTACAACTTAATGAGATTAGTGAATCTTTGGCAACAGTTGATATGGCTAAGGAACCGGAAGTAATTCCGCAAATTATCCCTACAACCGAGCCGGAAGTTGTCGCATGTGATGCGGAAATTTCAGACAATGTTGTTACTGAACCGCGCAGATCAGGTAGGGCTATCCAGCCACCTGAGTGGTTTCATAACAAAATCTTCATTCTTGAAGACGATGAACCTGCGCACTACAAGGAAGCGATGGCGGGGCCTAGCTCAAGGGAATGGCACAAGGCCATGAGATCCGAAATGGAATCCATGTACGAAAACCAAGTTTGGAACTTGGAAGAACTTCTAGATGGCATAAAAGCCATTGGTTGTAAATGGATTTTCAAAAGAAAGACGGACGCGGATGGTAACATTACTATCCACAAAGCTAGACTTGTCGCGAAAGGGTTCACGCAAGTTCCAGGAGTGGACTACGACGAGACTTTCTCGCCCGTAGCTATGCTTAGGTCTGTTCGGATATTACTAGCAATTGCTGCTTATTTCGATTATGAAATTTGGCAGATGGATGTCAAAACGGCTTTCCTAAATGGAAACCTTGAACAGGATGTATACATGATACAACCAGAAGGTTTTGTCGATCCTAAGAATGCTAGAAAGGTATGTAAGCTTCAAAAAGCCATTTATGGTCTGAAGCAAGCATCAAGGAGCTGGAACATTCGTTTTGATGAAGTGGTCAAAGAGTTTGGCTTCATCAGGAACGATGAAGAATCTTGTGTTTACAAGAAGTTTAGTGGGAGCGCAAAAGCATTTCTAATCTTGTATATGGATGACATATTGTTGATTGGAAATGATGTGAATTTTCTTAGCGAAATAAAAGATTCATTGAAAAGGAGTTTTTCAATGAAAGACTTAGGTGAAGCGGCATATGTATTGGGCATCAGGATCTATAGAGATAGATCAAGACGCCTAATAGCGCTTAGCCAAAGCACGTACATTGACAAGGTGTTGAAAAGGTTCAACATGGAGAACTCCAAGAAAGGCCTACTCCCCATGTCACCTGGCACAGTGCTTTGCAAGAATCAGAGTCCTCGGACCCTCGATGAGCGAGTACAAATGAATGATATTCCATATGCTTCGGCAGTTGGTTCTATTATGTATGCCATGCTATGTACAAGACCGGATGTTTCCTATGCGCTAAGTGTTAGCAGCCGGTACCAAGGTGATCCAGGATTGGAACACTGGGCCGCAGTCAAGGGTATTCTTAAGTACCTCAGAAGGACCAAGGATTTACTCCTTGTGTACGGAGGTGATGAAGAGCTCATTGTAAGTTGTTACACTGATGCAGGCTTCATGACTGACCCAGATGACTTCAAATCTCAATCTGGCTATATTTTCATATTGAACAGCGGCGCAGTTGATTGGAAAAGTTCCAAACAAAAGACTGTGGCAGATTCTATGACGGAGGCGGAATATGTTGCTGCTTCTGAAGCCTCCAAGCAAGCTGTCGGTATCAAGCAATTTCTTGAAGACCTTGGTGTGGTTCCAAGTGCTTTGGACCCGGTGGAGATCTATTGTGATAATAGTGGCGCCGTGGCTCAGGCAAGGGAGCATGTTCGCACCATAAGACAATGCATATTCAACGCAAATATAAACTCATTCGACATCATGTCGAAGAAGGTTTAGTGAAAGTACGCAAAGTTCACACGGATCTGAATGTGTCAGACCCGATGACAAAGCCTCTACCACGAGCAAAGCATGAGCAACACCGGATAGCCATTGGTGTTAGGGAAGCCATGTAACTGTATTATGACTCTAGTGCAAGTGGAAGTCTGTAGGAGATATGCCCTAGAGGCAGTAATAACAGTTATTTTGTATCTCCAAAGTTTGTAATGAATGTTTATGTTCCATGCTATAACTGCAATGATTCTCGAGTCTACAAATTAAACGAGGCTTGGAGGGAAACTCATGTGCACGTGTGGTATAATAAACGGTGAATTGTATTCCTAGTCTTGCCTCTAAGACTGACTCAAGTGTTGCATGATGGTCCTATTTTCCTGATCATGGGCATGGCTATGCCGGCAATTTTGAGGACGCGATGTTGGTAGAACACTCGTGTTGAATCGATCTGAATTGATGTTATGCTATGAGATACATTCGTCACAAGTTAATGGTTAATAACACAGAGATGGTTAACGTTTGCATAATTCCTTAGACCATGAGAGTATCGAGTTTCTTCATGCTTGCTTCATGAACTTTGGGGTTTGTTAAACGTCATCCGTAAATGGGTGGCTATTACGGCGGCTTACAGGTTCATGGAAAAGTATGTCAAGTAACTTGATAGCTCAAGATTGGGATTTTCTCCTCCGACGATGGAGAGATATCTCTGGGGCCCTCTCGGTGTTACGGTATCCATCATCATCTGGCCAGACACTTTGTGATTTGATCACGGGGATGCCGAAAGACGGGAACGAGAAAAGAGAACAATACCGGCAACGAGGTAACTGGCATAGTGGACAAGTTGTTGATCCACGAGGATGCCTACATGTCTCACCTCGGGTAATTGTAAACACATCGCGAAGCAACAGGAATAGCTCACGGCAACTAGAGGTTCACTCGAATATTCATTCGTGTGGGTATAGGGGTCAATATGGGTGTCCACGGCTCCGATGTTGATCATTGATCGGAAGGGGTTCCGGGTCATGTCTATGCTTCACCGAACCTATAGGGTCACACGCTTAAGGGTCATCTATCTGTTGAATACTAGACAGGGAGTCTGAGAGAAAATCACCGAAAAGTTTCGGACAGCGGAAAAGTTCCGCAGACAGGTCACCGGAACAGTTTCGGTGAAACTGAAAAGTGTTGGAAATATGCCCTAGAGGCAATAATAAATTAGTTATTATCATATTTCCTTGTTCATGATAATCGTTTATTATCCATGCTATAATTGTATTGATCGGAGACTTAAATGCATGTGTGGATACATAGACAAAACCATGTCCCTAGTATGCCTCTAATGGACTAGCTCGTTGATCAAAGGATGGTTAAGGTTTCCTAGCCATGGACATGAGATGTCATTTGATAACGGGATCACATCATTAGGAGAATGATGTGATGGATAAGACCCAAACTACAAACATAGCATATGATCGTGTCAGTTTATTGCTACTGTTTTCTGCATGTCAAGTATATGTTCCTATGACCATGAGATCATGCAACTCACGGATATCGGAGGAGTGCCTTGTGTGTATCAAACGTCGCAACGTAACTGGGTGACTATAAAGGTGCTCTACAGGTATCTCCGATGGTGTTTGTTGAGTTGGCATGGATCGAGACTGGGATTTGTTACTCCGTGTGACGGAGAGGTATCTCAGGGCCCACTCGGTAATACAACATCACAACAAGCCTTGCAAGCAATGTGGCTAAGTGTTAGTCACGGTATCTTGTATTACGGAACGAGTAAAGAGACTTGCTAGTAACGAGGTTGAACTAGGTATGGAGATACCGACGATCGAATCTCGGGCAAGTAACATACCGAAGAACAAAGGGGACGTTATACGGGATTAACTAAATCCTTGACATAGAGGTTCGACCGATAAAGATCTTCGTAGAATATGTAGGAACCAATGTGGATGTCCAGGTCCCGCCATTGGTTATTGACCGTAGAGGTGTCTCGGTCATGTCTACATAGTTCTCGAACCCGCAGGGTCTGCACACTTAAGGTTCGGTGACGTTTCGGTAGTGTAGAGTTATGTATGGTGGTGACCGAAGTTTGTTCGGAGTCCCGGATGAGATCCCGGACATCACGAGGAGCTCCGGAATGGTCCGGAGGTAAAGATTCATATATAGGAAGTCCCAGTTTGGTTTCCGGAAAAGTTTCGGGCTCATCGGTAGTGTACCGGGAGTGCCGGTAGTGTACCGGGAGTGCCGGTAGTGTACCGGGAGGCCTCCGGGAGGGGTATTTCGACCCCAAGAGGTCCATGGGCTGTGGGAGAATAATAACCAGCCCTTAGTGGGCTGGGAAAACAGCCACAAAGGCCCATGGCGCAGGAGAGAAAGTCCTAAAGCAAAAAGTGGAAAATCAGCCAATAGGAGGCAATCCTACTCCAACTAGGATTGGAGGTGAAGTAGGATTTCTTCCCACCTCCTATTTCGGCCGACCCAAAGGCCTTGGCTGCCTCTCCTCTCCTCTCCTCCTATATATACTAGTGGATTGGGTGGTTTTTGGACAGAATTTCCGGCCACGTGCTACCCGTTTCACCGGTGCACAGTTTCTCCTCTAGATCGGTTTTCCGCGGCGCTTAGGCGAAGCCCTGCCGGAATCACTCCACCACCATCACCGGAGCGCCGTCACGCTGCCGGTGAACTCTCTCTCCTCTCCACCTCCTCTTGCTGGATCAAGATGGTGGAGATCGTCATCAAGCTGCACGTGTGCTGAACGCGGAGGTGCCGTCCGTTCGGCGCTAGATCGGAAGGACCGTGATCGAGATCGCGAGACGGTTCGTGATGAGATCGCGGAACGGATCGTGATGAGTTCGCGGGACAGATCGTGATCAACATCGTGAGACGGATCGTGATGAGATCGCGGGACGGATCGTGATGAGTTCACGGGACGGATCGTGATTGGATCGCGGGACGGATCGTGATGAGATCGCGGGACGCTCGGCGATTTGGATCGCGAAGATGTTCGACTACACCAACCGCGTTTCTTAACGCTTCCCGCTTAGCGATCTACAAGGGTACGTAGATCCACTCTCCCTCTCGTAGATGCTCATCACCATGGATAGGTTTGCGTGTGCGTAGGAAAATTTTTGTTTCCCATGCGACGTTCCCCAACAGTGGCATCATGAGCTAGGTTGATGGTTCGATGAGATCTCGAGTAGAACACAAAAGGTTTGTGGGCGTTGATGCTTAGATTGCTTCCTCCCTTGGTCGTATTTTGGTTCAGCGGGATTGTGAGATGAAGCGGCCCGGACCAACATTACTCGTACGCTTACGAGAGACCGGTTCCCTCGACGCAACTTGTTGCTTAGATGGCTTGCGGGTGACAGTTTCTCTCACTTTAGTTGGATCGGATCCGACAAAGGCGGTCCTTGAGAAGGATGAAAAGCAATCTATGTATCACCGTTGTGGTTTATGCGTAGGTGAGAATCGTTCTTGCTAGATACCCGTAGCAGCCACGTAAAACATGCAACAACAATTAGAGGACGTCTAACTTGTTTTTGCAGGGTATGTTGTGATGTGATATGGCCAATTACATGATGAGATATATGTGATGTATGAGATGATCATGTGATGTATAGAATTTCACGACTTGCATGTCGTTGAGTACGGCAACCGGCAGGAGCCATAGGGTTGTCTTTAATTATTGTATGACCTGCGTGTCAATCATTAAGCGCTATGTAATGCTTTACTTTATCGCTAAGCAGTAGCAATAGAAGTAGAAGCAGGGCTGGCGCCACAACCCCAATGGCAACACATTGATGGAGATCAAGATGATGGAGATCATGGTGTTGTGCCGGTGATGATGGAGATCATGCCGGTGTTTCGAAGATGGAGATCTTAAACACAAGTTCATGGCCATATCATGTCACTTATGAATTGCATGAGATGTTAATCCTTTTTATGCACCTTATTTTGCTTAGGACGACGGTAGCATTATAAGGTGATCCCTCACTTAATTTCAAGCTAAATTGTGTTCTCCCCGAATGTGCACCGTTGCGAAAGTTCGTCGTGTTGAGACACCACGTGATGATCGGGTGTGATAGACTCTACGTTCACATACAACGGGTGCAAGCCAGTGTTGCACATGCAGAACACTCGGGTTAAACTTGACGAGCCTAGCATGTACAGACATGGCCTCGGAACACGAGAGACCGAAAGGTCGAACATGAGTCATATAGTAGATATGATCAACATAATGATGTTCACCATTGCAGCCACCTCAACTCACGTGATGATCGGACTTGAGTTGGTGAATTTGGATCATGTATCACTCGAATGATCGGAGGGATGTCAATTTGAGTGGGAGTTCTTAAATAATATGATTAATTGAACTCATTATCATGAACATAGTCAAAGTGTCTTTGCAAATTATGTTGTAGATTACTAGCTCGCGTTGTGGCTCCCTTGTATTTTTATATGTTCCTAGAGAAATAGAATTGAAAGATGTTGGTAGCAATATTGCGGACTGGGTCCGTGATCTGAGGATTGTCCTCATTGCTGCACAGAAGGCTTATGTCCTTAATGCACCGCTCGGTGCGCCACCCCCTCTAGCGTTGTCTATAGATGTTGTGAACATCTGACAGGCACGTTTCGATGACTACTTGATAGTTTTGTGCGTCATGCATTACGGCTTAGAATTGAGGCTCCGAAACGTTTTGAACGTCACAGAACATATGAGATGTTCTAGGGGCAGAGATTGTGATCTCAGGCTCGTGCCTGTGTTGCGAGATATGAGATCTCCAACAAGATTCTTTGCCTGTAAGATGAAGGAGAATAGCTCAATCGTTGAGCATGTACTCAGATTGTCTGGGTACTACATCGCTTGAATCAAGTGGGAGTTGATCTTCCAGATAAGATAGTGATTGATATAGTTCTCCAAGTCACTGTCACTAAAGCTACTAGAACTTAAGTGATGAACTATAATACACCAGGGATAGAAGTATTGATCCCTGAGCTGTTCGCGATGTTTGACACCGCGAAGGTAGAAATCAAGAAGGAGCGTCAAGTGTTGATGGTTAATCAAACCACTAGTTTCGAAAAGGGCAAGATCAAGGAGGGAAACTTCATGGATAGCAAGTCAGTTGCTGCTCCAGTGAAGCAACCCAAAGTTGAACTCAAACCCGAGACTAAGTGCTTCTATTATGAGGTGAGAGGTCGCTGAAGCGGAACAACCCTAGATACTTGGTAGATAAGAAGGCTGGAAACATTGATAGAAGTATATTTGATATACGAGTTACTAATGTGTACCTTGCTAGTACTCTTAGTAGCACCTGGGTATTGGATACCGGTTCGGTTGCTAAATGTTAGTAACTCGAAATAAAAGCTACGGAATAAACGGAGAACTAGCTAAGGGTGAGGTGACGATATGTGTTGGAAGTGTTTCCAAGGTTGATGTGATCAACATCGCACGCTCTCTCTACCTTCAGGATTAGTGACGAACCTAAATAAATGTTATTTGGTGTTTTGCGTTGAGCATGAACATGATTAGATCATGTTTATTGCAATACGGTTATTCATTTAAGTTAGAGAATAATGGTTATTCTGTTTACATGAATAATACCTTCAATGGTCATGCACCCAGTGAGAATGGTTTGTTGAAATCTTGATCGTAGTATTACACATGTTCATAACATTGATGTCAAAAGATACAAAGTTAATAATGATAGTACCACATATTTGTGGCACTGCCGCTAAATGTCATATTGGTATAAAGCGCATGTAGAAACTCCATGCTGATGGATATTTGGACTCATTCGATTTCGAATCGGTTGAGACATGCGAACCATGCCTCTTGGGCAAGATGACTAAAGGACCCCGTTGGATGGAGCGGGCAAGTGATTCATTGGAAATGATACATGTTGATGTATGCAATCTAGTGAGTCTTGTAGTGTGCAGTGGATATCGTTATTTTCTTACCTTCACTGATGATTTGAGTAGATATAGTGTATATTTACTTAATGAAACACAAGTCTGAATCGTTTGAAAGGTTCAAGCAAATTCAGAGTGAAGTTTAAAGATCATCGTGACAAGAAGATAAAAATGACTGCGATATGATCGTGGAGGTGAATATCTGAGTCACGAGTTTGGCATACAACTTAAGACAATGTGAAAGTTGTTTCACAACTAAACGCCACCTGGAACACCATAGTGTGATGGTGTGTCCGAACATCATAGTTATGCTCTATTGGACATGGTGCGTACTATGATGTCTCTTGTCGTTTTACTACTATAATTTTGGGGTTATGCATTAGAGACAACTACATTCACTTTAAATAGGGCACCATCTAAATCCGTTGAGATGACACCATATGAATTATGGTTTGATAGAAACCTAAGCTGTCGTTTCTTAATACTTGGGGCTGCGGCACTTGTGTGAAAAATGTTTTCACCTAATGAGGTCGAACCCAAGGCGGACAAATGCATCTTCATAGAATACCCTAAGATCAGTTGGGTGAACCTTCTATCTCAGATCCGAGTGCAAAGTGGTTGTTACTAAAACGGATCCTTTCTCGAGGAAAGGTTTCTCTCGAAAGAATTGAGTGGGAGGAAGATAGAACTTGATGAGGTTGTTAAACCTTTGTTCAACCAGAGAGTAGCGCAGCGCAGAAAGATGTTTCTGTGAAGCCTACGTTAGTTGAAGAGGAAGTTAATGATGATGATCATGAAGCTTCAGGATCAAGTTACTATCGAACTTCGTGGGTCGACAAGGATGTGTACTGCTCCTAAGCGGTACGACAACCCTGTCTTCGAGGTCATGTTGTTGGACAGCGATGAACCTACGAGCTATGGAGAAGCGATGATGGGCCCGGATTCCGACAAATGGTTAGAGACCATGAAATCCGAGATAGGATCCATTTATGAAAACCAAGTATAGACTTTGGTAGACTTGCTCGTTAGACGGCAGGTCGTTGAGTACAAATGGACCTTTAGAATGAAGACAGACACTGATGGTGAATGTCACCATTTGTAAAGCTCGACTTGTTGCAAAGTTGTTTGTGACAAGTTCAAGGAGTTGAATGCGAGGAGGCTTTCTCACTCGTAGCGATGCTAAAAGTCTGTTGGAATTATGTTAGCAGTTGCTGCATTTTCAATTACGAAATCTGGCAGATGGATGTCAAAACGTCGTTTCCTTAACGGTTTACTTAAGGAAAGGTTGTATGTGATACAACCAGAAGGTTTTGTCAGTCCTAAGGATGCTAAAAGATGAGAGAGCTTCAGTGATCCTTCTATGGACTGAAGCAAGCATCTCGGAGTTGGAATATACACTTTGATGAGGTGATCAAAGTTTTTGTAGTTTATACAAAGTTTACGAGAAACTTGTATTTGCAATAAAGTGAGTGGGAGCACTATAGAGTTTCTGATAAGTATATGTGGTTGACATATTGTTGATCGGAAATAATGTAGAATTTCTGGAAGGCATAAAAGGTTGTTTGAAAAATGTTTTTCAAATGAAGACCTGGATAAAGCTACCTAATTGTTGAGCATCAAAATCTATAGAGATAGATCAAGATGCTTGATGAGACTTTCAATGAGTGCATACCTTGACAAGATTTTGAAAGAGTTCAAAATGGATCAGCCAGAGAAATAGTTCTCTTCTGATTTGTAAGGTGTGAAGTTGAGTGAGACTCAAAGCTCGACAACGGCAGAAGAAAGAGAAAGGATGAATGTCGTCCCCTATGCCTTAGCCATAGGCTCTATATTATGCCATGCTGTGTACCACACCTATGTGTGCCTTGCCACGAGTCTGTCAGGGGGTACAAGAGTGGTCCAGGAGTGGATCACTGGACAGCGGTCGGAATTATCCTTAGTAACCAGAGGACTAAGGAAATGTTTCTTGATTATGGAGGTGATAAAGAGTTCGTCGTAAAGAGTTACGTCGATGCAAGCTTTAACACCTATCCAGATGACTAGTAGTAGCAATCTGGATACGTATAGTGGAGCAGCCATTTGGAAATAGTACCAAGTGGAGTGTGGTAGCAGTGTTTACGGTTTGACATAGAGATTTGCAAAGTACACACGGATCTGAATATTGCAGACCCGTTGACTATAAGACCTCTCTCACATGCAAAGCATGATCGAGCCCCAAAACTCATTGGGTGTTAGATTCATAACAATGCGAATCACATGGTGATGTGAACTAGATTATTGACTCTAGTGCAAGTGGGAGACTGTTGGAAATATGCCCTAGAGGCAATAATAAATTAGTTATTATCATATTTCCTTGTTCATGATAATCGTTTATTATCCATGCTATAATTGTATTGATCGGAGACTTAAATGCATGTGTGGATACATAGACAAAACCATGTCCCTAGTATGCCTCTAATGGACTAGCTCGTTGATCAAAGGATGGTTAAGGTTTCCTAGCCATGGACATGAGATGTCATTTGATAACGGGATCACATCATTAGGAGAATGATGTGATGGATAAGACCCAAACTACAAACATAGCATATGATCGTGTCAGTTTATTGCTACTGTTTTCTGCATGTCAAGTATATGTTCCTATGACCATGAGATCATGCAACTCACGGATATCGGAGGAGTGCCTTGTGTGTATCAAACGTCGCAACGTAACTGGGTGACTATAAAGGTGCTCTACAGGTATCTCCGATGGTGTTTGTTGAGTTGGCATGGATCGAGACTGGGATTTGTTACTCCGTGTGACGGAGAGGTATCTCAGGGCCCACTCGGTAATACAACATCACAACAAGCCTTGCAAGCAATGTGGCTAAGTGTTAGTCACGGTATCTTGTATTACGGAACGAGTAAAGAGACTTGCCAGTAACGAGGTTGAACTAGGTATGGAGATACCGACGATCGAATCTCGGGCAAGTAACATACCGAAGAACAAAGGGGACGTTATACGGGATTAACTAAATCCTTGACATAGAGGTTCGACCGATAAAGATCTTCGTAGAATATGTAGGAACCAATGTGGATGTCCAGGTCCCGCCATTGGTTATTGACCGTAGAGGTGTCTCGGTCATGTCTACATAGTTCTCGAACCCGCAGGGTCTGCACACTTAAGGTTCGGTGACGTTTCGGTAGTGTAGAGTTATGTATGGTGGTGACCGAAGTTTGTTCGGAGTCCCGGATGAGATCCCGGACATCACGAGGAGCTCCGGAATGGTCCGGAGGTAAAGATTCATATATAGGAAGTCCCAGTTTGGTTTCCGGAAAAGTTTCGGGCTCATCGGTAGTGTACCGGGAGTGCCGGTAGTGTACCGGGAGTGCCGGTAGTGTACCGGGAGGCCTCCGGGAGGGGTATTTCGACCCCAAGAGGTCCATGGGCTGTGGGAGAATAATAACCAGCCCTTAGTGGGCTGGGAAAACAGCCACAAAGGCCCATGGCGCAGGAGAGAAAGTCCTAAAGCAAAAAGTGGAAAATCAGCCAATAGGAGGCAATCCTACTCCAACTAGGATTGGAGGTGAAGTAGGATTTCTTCCCACCTCCTATTTCGGCCGACCCAAAGGCCTTGGCTGCCTCTCCTCTCCTCTCCTCCTATATATACTAGTGGATTGGGTGGTTTTTGGACAGAATTTCCGGCCACGTGCTACCCGTTTCACCGGTGCACAGTTTCTCCTCTAGATCGGTTTTCCGCGGCGCTTAGGCGAAGCCCTGCCGGAATCACTCCACCACCATCACCGGAGCGCCGTCACGCTGCCGGTGAACTCTCTCTCCTCTCCACCTCCTCTTGCTGGATCAAGATGGTGGAGATCGTCATCAAGCTGCACGTGTGCTGAACGCGGAGGTGCCGTCCGTTCGGCGCTAGATCGGAAGGACCGTGATCGAGATCGCGAGACGGTTCGTGATGAGATCGCGGAACGGATCGTGATGAGTTCGCGGGACAGATCGTGATCAACATCGTGAGACGGATCGTGATGAGATCGCGGGACGGATCGTGATGAGTTCACGGGACGGATCGTGATTGGATCGCGGGACGGATCGTGATGAGATCGCGGGACGCTCGGCGATTTGGATCGCGAAGATGTTCGACTACACCAACCGCGTTTCTTAACGCTTCCCGCTTAGCGATCTACAAGGGTACGTAGATCCACTCTCCCTCTCGTAGATGCTCATCACCATGGATAGGTTTGCGTGTGCGTAGGAAAATTTTTGTTTCCCATGCGACGTTCCCCAACAAAAAGTTGTTTCAGGGGATACCAAAAAGTCAAATTGGTTTCGGCACATGCCTGGTAATTCTTGAAGGGTGCCAGAATCGTTCTGGAAACTTTCTGGAATTTTCCGGGATGAAAACAGGAAATGTTTCGGAGCTGCCGGAACCACTTCAGATGCTTTTCGCAGATGAAAATCACTATTCCGGAATTGTTCCGGATCGCATTAAAAATTATTTTAGTGGGGTACTAGAATTGTTCTAAGCCCACATAAATATTTTCAGTTCGAGCGGACGCTGAAAAATGTCGCTATGAATAGTGAAAGTGCTTTTTGGACTACTTTATGGAAAACCACCTTTTGGGGCTTTGCTCCAAAAGATCTTGGGGATGACATGGATGGATTGGAGCCATTTTTGGGGCCCCACATGAGGGTGTGGCCGGCCACATGGTGGACTCCTTCATGGAGTCCCTCTTGTTCCTTGGTTTCACTTTTATGCCCTTGTGGAAGGACTTCATTCATATGCATTTTGGGTTTTATTGTAAAACCACCCTACCCCTTGGTTTTCCTATAAATAGGAGGTGAGTGGGCTGCCATTTCTTCATCCTTGTGCTCTCATACACATGCTTTGATTTGTAAGCTCTCTCTCTCCCTCCCACGAAAAGAGTCTTTCGTAGAGCCGAAAGGCTGTCTGGGTTCCGGCAGGAACTAGTTCTGGACGGCGAAGCCCTGCCGGATAGATGACACCGTATGTGTGCAACCCCGTAGAGAGGTCGTAGTTTCGATCTTTTGCCCGAGGGGTTGTTCGTGTGTCCTCACGTAGGGCTGTCCGAGTCTTCGTTCGAGTTTCGAGGGTCCTCCCGAAGGGCTGTCCGCGACATCGTCCGGGGGACTGTCCGCCCGCCTCCCGAAGGGCTGTCCGATGAGGGAGTACATCCTCGCGGTTGGGAGGTTGTAAAATCCTAGCTGCGGGGATCTGCACCAACGATCTCCACCGACTCTTCTTCCGCTGCGCTTCGAGTCGGTACGGATCAGATCAAACCTTGTATGCAGTCTCCATAGTGGTCCTGGGCGTGCTCGCTATACCGGAAATTTTTGTTTTCTGTCGCGTTCCCCATCAGATGTTATGCAGATGATGCGAATGATGCGATGATGAATGCAACAACCACATGAAACACAAGACGAGAATGGGATAAAAGGGGAATCTTCTAGAGTGTCGGGTCCAGACTGTTACAAAGTGGTGGTGGTGGTGGTGGTGGTGGTGTGTCACAACTCCGTCAAGCAAATCTCAAAATCTGATGAGTTCTTACCTAGCAACAGGTGATGATCGGCAACGTTATAGTCAAAACCCTCAAAGCTTGGATATAGCGATTGTCAGGTGGTGTCAAACACACGACGTAGATATACGTGGAGCTGGGAAGGCTTATATTGGGGTAGAAAAAAGGGTCAGCAATAATTAGTTCAGAGATGCAAAGTTGGAAGGACGCTCAACGATGGTACCGTGCTGGTCCTAGGCTAGACCGTACTAGAGACGCGAGCCTAGAACACCAACGAAATCACGACGCAACACGTAATCAAGAGAAGAAACACTCTGGAAAAAAAACTCTATTTTTCTTGGCGCCTCTTTTTTGCGCTCTGTTTTTTCTTCAAAAAATCACTACAATGGTGAGTGTCTCAAAACTCTTCCAAAGACGTAGAAACATGATAGGCACACACAAACATTTGACTAAATTTTTTCTGGAACGATTTAGGGCTGCGACGACCAAAAGGTGCGGCAAGAAAATCACTATGGTCGCGAGTGTCTCAAAACGCTCCAGAAAGCCTAAAATTTGACCTTTTTCCAAAACCTACTCGGGCAAGGAAACACGAATCTGAAAACAAAGGGATCTCGAAATCAAACCTAATATGGGATGGGCTCGAATTGGTGACGGATATGTGGTGGTATATATGGACACCTATTGATGATATATGGTGGTATATATGGCAGCGATGATGATGGTAGCATGGTGACGATGGTATATGGCAGTGGCGATGAAGATGGCGTGGTGGCGGCATGACAACTTGTGAATAGAACTCAAAACTCTAAAAGACTAGACTCTAAGACCAGCAACCTCACACGAGGATGCAACCGCAAATTCTACAAAGCAAACACCAAACAGAAAATTGCAAAGGCTCAGATTGGTTCAGATATGATGATCTAATCATAATTTTTTTGTTGGCTTTTTGGTAGACTATAGGTATGAAAAACAGATGCGATCTAAACTACGAAAAACTGGTAAACTTGATACATGCTAAGGTGTCCGTCTTTCGATGAGATGGTAGCTATCGTTTTTTATGGAGTAGACTTTGACGATCCGACTACGAACGTGCAAAGGCGTCGCACCTTAGCAATCGCTAAACCAACTCCAAGAGGTTATTGACCACGCCGGAACACGACCAACCTGACCACGAAGGTCTATTTTCTACACGCAAACGAAGAACAAAGCAAGAAACTGAAATAACAATCTAGATGTTGCAAATATAAGAAGAAAACTTTATTGATGAAAGTGGGATTCTATGACGTCTTGGTCTACTCGTGAAACACGAACAAAAGACGTGAAGTTGCAGCTATAACGAACTTGTAATCTAAACAAAAATCATGAGGCTGGTCCAAAAGGATTCATCTAGACTGTTCATTAACATGTGGGAATCATCCATCAAAAGTTTTTTGTGGAATTAAATAAAATGTGAGGGGGCAGGGGTTCTGCAAAAAAGACATAACACACGTCACAATGATCGGTTTTGGTCGTCAACATGTGGACCATAGCCACGCTAGCATGCCACACAAGCACGCACACGCTATCGTGCCATGTCAGCACAAGATACATTCAAATATGTGTAAAGTGACCGTATCTGCACGCAGACAAAACTTATGTGACTGCAATAATGTATTTTACAAATTTTGAAACCAAACTGAACATCGAATGCAAATTCTATCTGGTGATAGACTAAAAACTATATAAAGCTACTGCCCTCGAACATCATTTAAAGTTGTAATGTAGAAAAATCATCTATCTTCTTCCTCTTGAAAAAAAAGTGAACGTGGAATGTGCCATCAAATACTCCCTTAGTTCACATATAACATTTTTTGAATATTTCAATATGGACTACATATAAACTGGAATGAGTAAACAAACACACTAAAACATGTTTATATACATACGATTCAAAAAATATATACATCTTATATTTATGCACTAAGGGACTACAAACTTATGTCTTTAGTATGGTTTGTGATCATGTTATCAAAATTACTAACTGAAGTCCGCTAGGTACTACCTATCCGTTACTTTCTAAAACTCTTGGTACACAATATCAAGAAGTAAAAAGTAGTAGTACAAGACATACTAATGCGTTGCATCTGAATTTCAAATTAAAATAGAACAGACGCAGACATTAGGTGATGTTTATCTACTGATTATGAATTATAGTTGCTTTCCTTTTTCCTTTTGGTGCAGAAAGTATCGTGTGAATTTACATGGTTTAGTGTGAGCCTATCTACAAAGATCTAAGAAGATCCAGGAACAGATACAGGTGGGATCCTGAGCAGCTGTTGCAACAAGCGGGCTGCAAGGCGCTGCGAGACACCTCCAGCAATACGAGAACCAAACACACGGGCTTCACGCTCTTGTAGCACCTGAGATATCAAAATTGCTATGAGTTGCAGCGTTGTCAATAGCTATTGAAATACATACAAAAGGAACTAAGCTGCAGTTTACCTGTACAATTGGCTGCAAAAGACTTGGATCAAAGGTATCAGAGGATCTCAAAAGACCCCATATTCTGACAACAGTGTCTCGTAGCTCCAACATTTGTTCCCGCTCAACATCACTTATCTTAAAGGGTCCAGCTGGATTGCCATTGGATATTAATGGCTTCAAAAATTCTGGAGTTGCGTTGTATGAATCAATCAGTGTTCCGAAGGTGATGGCTTCTGTGACACGAACCGCTTCTTTCACAACTAGCACTCTTAAATTCTCCCCGTCTGGACCAAGTAGAAGTTTCAAAACCGGTTGTAGAGCATCCTTCGCTACAAACTCTCTATCCTGGCGCCCTTGAACAAGAAGATTTTCAAGCCTATTCCACCTGCAGCAAAGCAAAAGGTGATTCTCAATACTATCATAAAAGGTTGGTTGCTGGTACAAGAATGCATAAGCTAGTTTTAGCAGAATAAGTACTTGCCTGAATTTTTCATCCTTGAATAGCAGCTCAATCAGAGCATCTCTGAGATATGGATTGGGATCTGTGAGTAACCTTTTAGCAAAGTAGGGATATGAGGCAGCAAGCACCTTGAAATTAGGATCAGCATAGAGCGCCAGACCTTCCAGCACAGTCAGTGATCGCAGTATCAAGGCATAGTAGGCCGGTACTAGATTTGAATAGACAAGAATTATATCACTGTCTCCGCAAAATTGAGATGCAACCTCATAACACCTAAAACAAAGTAAGACTTACCATTGAATGGGTACTGATAAAGAACAGCGCCTAAGCCATCAACTATGGTTTTAAAGTTTAGCTCACTCACTGTTGAATCCAAAGCATCATCAAAAAAATTCTTGAGGGCAGGTACGATTGGGGAAACATCCACTTCAGGTTTCAGAAAATCAAGTGCATAATAATCACGAGCCATCGCTTCATAATCCCGATTGACCATGTGAACGACATGCCCTATGATGGCTACCCTTGCATCCTCTGGGGTTTCACTCATCATGCCAAAATCAAGAAAAGCAAGCTTTCCTTCAGGTGTTGCCAAAATATTACCAGGATGCGGGTCAGCATGAAAGTAACCATACTCTAGTAGCTGCCTTAGGCTACACTGGATACCAATGTTTACCAAGTCCAGGACCTTCAAGCCTTGGTCTTCAATGGCAGCTTGTTGATTAAGTTTTACACCCTCAATCCATTCCATTGTCAGTACCTTTGCACTTGTGTAATCCCAAAATATATCAGGGACCAATATGTCTTGCTTGTCAGCATATAACTTTTTAAACCTTCGTGCGTTTTGGCCTTCCTGAATTCATTATTTTTTAACACAATTAATAATGAATAAGAACACACTTCCTTCGTCCCATAATATAAGAGCGTTTTTGACACTACATATTATGGGACGGAGGGAGTACAATAAGGACACATAATAGCATTTGATTCTGCTGATTCAGCAATCTATGTTGTAAGTATTCCTCTAGATTCTAGTTTACTCATTCTGTTTAGCATTTACAGGTACAGTTGATATGTAGGCTATACTTGTATTAATAGAATATCCGCGAAGACAAAGTACCTGGACATAATTAAGCTCTTGGAAAACTCTTCGGGCAAATTCATCTATCAGAGCAACAGCATCAGTAGTTATAATCTCGACATACTTATTTATCAGAAAACCAAGTCCCCTCAGTAGGTAAAAATCACGGCCTATGGCATCCTCGATGCCAGGTCTTTGCACCTTGACAGCTACCAGCTGCTCAGAGTATTTCAACCGTGCCTTGTAAACTTGACCTAAACTAGCTGCAGCTATCGGCGAAGGTGACATTGCTGAATACATTGAATCAAGAGGAAAACCAAGCTCCCTCTCGATACATGCAAATGCCTCTTCATCTGGAAATGTGGGGAGAGAATCCTGCAAGACAGCTTCGTGTCAACCATTTGGGAAAACATTATAGCAGTGATAGAAGTAATGCCCCAAGGTTATCAGGAAATATTCCCTAATGGTGAAGTCTAGGTGGTACCAGTAACTTCCATTCGAATCAACAACCATTTTCGAAATCATCTAGCCACGTCAAAACAATAAGAACCGTGTGATGGAAGGAAAACCTGGTGAATGGTTATCGGATTGGACTGAGTAACTAACTATTCACCACGTAAGTAAAATAAATTGCGGGTGCACCACATAAGTAATTAACAGCATAGTGATGGTCCATTCTTGTTCCTTAAAAATAACATGTCTATCTCAAAAGAATTAAACAGGATTAACCATATCCGACCGCAAGAAAGCAAGAATTATCCAGTACTTTCCCAACAATAATTTCGTATCATGGGCACTGAGCACCGGCAAGAAAGAAGGTCCACCTGCAGCTCGGAGAGCTCCTCGAGATACTCAGTCGGGCAGAGGTCAGGCCGCGTGGACAACCCCTGCCCAATCTTGACGAACGTCGGACCAAGCCTTGTCAGTATGGTTCGCAGCTCGACCGCCCTGGCACGCCTCATCGTTGACGAGGACGACTCCCCCCTCTGCTGGTCGAGCAGCAGCTTTAGCCCGAATGCCCCCAGCTTCGAGAGCACCTCCCCCGCTCTCAGCGCCACCTAATTACACAGCAGGCAATCCACACCACATATGTCAGATTCTGAGAGCCTTGGCTGCTACCCTCGGCTAGATCGAGGTTAAAGTATGATTGGAGATTGGGTCCAGGGTTTGCCTGGAAAGGTTGGGAGCCGTAGCGAAAGGCGAGTAACTCGGGGGTGTAGACGGTGGCGGCAGCGGCTCGGGTCATGGCGCGGGACTCGGACTGCAGGTCCTCTGCGCGGTCGCGGGCGAGGGAGGGTACTGCTGGAGGCGAGGCGCGCGGGGAAGGGCGGGGAGAGAGCTGGATGGAGAGGTCGGGGGACGGGGTCGCCGCAGTGGACGCGGCGCGTAGGAGGGACGGGCGGCGGCGGAGGCGGCGCGGCGCGCGGCGCGGGTACGACGGAAGAGAGAAGGACACGGCGGCCGTAGCTGACGTGGAGGCTGCCATGGCCGCCGGAGGGGGGGGGGGGGGGGGGTTGGGGGGATTGCGGAGGTGGGAGGTCGGCCTTTGTGTCCCACCTCGCTTGGCTTCTTACGGAGGAGGTTCGATTTGCGCCACAGGGAGCGCGAGGAGACGGTAGCGTCCACGGTACTCTCTTTTGAACACAGCGCATGTATACACACGCATACACTCATCTTTGTAAGTAAATACATTCACATCATATTTTTATAAGCATCTTTAAAGACTGAGCTGTCATATCGTCTTGAGATTCTATGCGCATCGTCTGAAATCCTGAAATAAATTCAGAAATAAATGTGAGCATTAGAATTTGAATCTTATGGATCGGGATACCATTGTCCCTCTACATCCAACCATAAGATGGTTCGCATGATATTCGTAAGTTGTTGCGTCGCCTTTTTCTCAGGTTGATTTAACTTTGACTAGGAAACATGTATGTGGGTTGTAACGGAAGAAATAAATCATTCCGTTTCCTAGTGATTCTTTCGATGTTTCATTTTTCATTTCCTCACCAGCTCAACATCGTTGATGTGGTCAGTTTGTCCACTTCATCATCATACTCTACGACGCAGCCTCACAAGCCCATACGCTTGTAATTCCGCGGAGTTATGATGATAGTGAGTACAAGTCATGTCTCGTCTACCATTAATGCATGCACCATCCCGGTATATGTCCCTTGAACTAAATTCTTAAAAGCACATGAAATATCATATGAAAGTCTTAGCGGGTCTGACATCAATTAGCATATGTGAGACTTCCATAATAAAAAATTTAACATATAGAAGTGATGTTTGTTAGTTTCTGATATGTAACAATAATATATACATACGAGTGTCACTCCATGTCAACATCAACCATTTAAGTAACGCCATCTCGCTAACTCCCATACATGCAAAGCATTATGGCAGGCATAACTACTCTGAAACATGGCTATATTTAGCGAGTGGGGAATGGTCATAACATCAATATTTGGGAAGATGCCTGGATCCCAAATTGTGCCACTAGGAAGATTGTGACTCCTAGAGGGGGACAATTGTTATCAAAAGTGGTGGATTTGATTGACCATGTATCCAATAGTTGGGATGAGGACCTGATTAGACAAACTGTGTGGCCCATTGATGCGGAACGGATTCTTTCAATCCCACTTTCTCAACATAATATGACAGATTTCATTGTCTGGAATTATACGAAAAATGGTATGTTCTCTGTAAAGTCTGCTTACTCTGTGGAGTGGAACTATCAATTTGGGAGTCAACTAAGATATTCTAATGAAATGGGGCGAGCCACACCTAACCCTATATGGAGTCAGATATGGAAGTTATCTTGTTCGGCAAAAGTCAAAAAGAAATATGGCGTACATTACATGGCACTCTCCCATGTCGGGTTACACTCGCTAATAGACACATGAAGGTTTCCTCCTTTTGTCCTACTTGCTCTCAAGGTGCAGAGGACACGAAACACATGCTCTTCCTGTGTACTAAAGAAAAGGAGGTTTGGAAGAGAATAGGGATGGAGGACATTATTGATAGAGCATGTGAGGTCCATCGTGCTGGAGAGGCGATATTGGAATACCTTTTACTTCTTCCTGATCAAGACTTGCATATTATGGGACACCGAAATGTACGAGAAATGATAGCTATTTCAGCTTGGTATCTATGATGGGAGAGACGAAAATTAGTACACTCGGAAGTAACTCAGAATGCAACCCAGATATCCATGAGGATCATAGCCCTTACATACAATTTTGTAAATGCATCATCTTCAAAGGCGTCCATAAAAAAAGAGGGTTGGTTTTCCCCCCAAGGGGTTTTGTGAAACTCAATGTTCACGCATCTTTTGACCATGACATGTTGAGGGGTACGATGGGGGCTGTCTTGCGAGATGACAAAGGTAGGTTTATTGCAGGAGGAAATGGAAAGATCGACTACTACATGGATGTTCTCACGGCAGAAGCTTTAGCTCTCAAATTTGGACTTACCTTAGCCCAGAGGGCGGGGTGCAATCTCCTAATCATCAACTCAGATAATCTGGAGGTGATTGAGACCACGCAGGATGGGGGACAGTCAACGGGTGCGGCGGCGACAATTTTCGATGATTGCTTCCACTATGCATGTGATTTTATCATGACTATATTCGAACATTGTAATAGAGAGGCAAATACAGTAGCACATGAACTTGCTAGATTAGCACGTTTCTCTTCAACTTCAGATTGGTTTGAGGAGCCTCTGAATGAAATTGTAATGTTCCTCACAAACGATGTACCGCTTATTTCTAATGAATAAAGTTCCGTTTTAATTCAAAAAAAACTCCCATACATGCAAAGGGGGTAAATACGTCATCGATTGCTTTTCACTCAACTACAACAGGGGATACATAGCATGGGAGGAAAATCTTAATATCAAAATGATTCAGAAGTATATAGCTACACTACAGAGTACACCAGGAGTATTGGCGAAAGAAAATTTTCAGGGTAGAACAATTATTATTGAAATCACGAGGCCAAATGGCCAACAATTTAGTGCAGCCATGTGATTTTGGTCCAAAAGTGCTCATATATTTCTAGTGCATCTATGCAAATGAGCTTATTACATCACTTCCCTAAGCATGAACCCAGTATTTGCAGTCTCAGATTCTCATCAAATGTGCCCTGATAATTGACCTGGTAAGGAAAGAGGTAAAAAGCAATGCAAGTTCTAACTGATGGAAACACCAGCTCTCACGAGCGTGTTATCCGCAACCTTTACAAAGTCCAAAGGAAGTAATATCTTGAACTATTGTTGGGGAACATTCCATGGAAAACAAAAAAAATCTATGAACACCCAATATCTATCTATGGAGATGCAAAGCAACAAGAGTGGAGAGTGTGTCTACGTACCCTTGTAGACCGTTAAGCAGAAGCATATATAACGCGGTTGATGTAGTCACACTATTCATGATCCAATCGTGATCCAATCCAATAAAGCGCCAAACGGATGTCACCTCTGCGTTCAGCACATGTGCGACTCGATGACGTCTCCGCCTCCTCAATCCAATGAGCGAGGGCGGAGTAGTAGATGGGATCTCGACCAGCACGACAACATGGTGGAGATGGTGGTGGAGCGTGTTGGGGAACGTTGCATGGGAAACAAAAAAAATTCCTACGCACACACAGATCTATCCATGGTGATGAGCACCTACGAGAGGGAGAGTGGATCTACATACCCTTGTAGATCGCTAAGCGGGAAGCGTTAAGAAACGCGGTTGGTGTAGTCGAACGCCTTCGCGATCCAAATCGCCGTGTGTCCCGCGATCCAATCACGATCCGTCCCGTGATCCCATCACGATCCGTCCCCGGATCCCATCATGATCCGTCCCACGAACTTGATCACGATCCGTCTCACGAACTTGATCACGATCCTTCCGATCTAGCACCGAACGGACGGCACCTCCGCGTTCAGCACACGTACAGCTTGATGACGATCTCCACCATCTTGATCCAGCAAGAAGGAGTGGAGAGGAAGAAGAGTTCTCCGGCAGCCTGACGGCGCTCCGGCGATGGTGGTGGAGCAATTCCGGCAGGGCTTCGCCTAAGCACTGCAGAAAACCGATCTAGAGGAGAAACTATGCACTGGAGGAACGGGTAGCACGTGGCTGAAATTCTAGTGCAAATCCTTAGAAATCCACCAGTATATATAGGAGGGAAGGAGGAGGAGAGGAAGCCTTGGCCTCCAAGCCTTGGAGGCTTCGGCCGAAGTGGGAGGTGGAGGAGGACTCTCCTCCTCCAATCCTACTAGGACTAGGATTGCTCCTTTTTTGCCTTTTTTTCCACCTTTTCCTATTGGTTTTTTTCCTCCAGCCACATGGGCCTTGTGTGGGAGTTTCCACCAGCCCAATAAGGATGATATTCACTCTCCCACAGACCATGAAGCCTCTTGGGTCGAAATACCCCTCCCGGAGGCCTCCCGGTACACTACCGATGAGCCCGAAACTTTTCCGGCGACCAAAACGGGACTTCCTATATATGAATCTTTACCTAAGGACCATTCCGTAGCTCCCCGTGACGTCCTGGATCTCATTCGGGACTCCGAACAAACTTCGGTCACCACCATACATAACTCTATACTACCAAAACGTCACCAAACCTTAAGTGTGCAGACCCTGCAGGTTCGACAACTATGTAGACATGACCGAGACACCTCTACGGTTAATAAACAATGGCGGGACCTGGATGTCCACATTGGTTCCTACATATTCTATGAAGAACTTTATCGGTCGAACCTCTATGTCAAGGATTCAGTTAATCCCGTATGATGTTCCCTTTGTTCTTCGGTATGTTACTTGCCCGAGATTCAATCGTCGGTATCTCCATACCTAGTTCAACCTCATTACTGGCAAGTCTCTTTACTCGTTCCGTAATACAAGATCCCGTAACTAACACTTAGTCACATTGCTTGCAAGGCTTATTGTGATGTTGTATTACCGAGTGGGCCCTAAGATACCTCTCCGTCACACAGAGTAACAAATCCCAGTCTTAATCCATGCCAACTCAATAGACACCCTTAGAGACACCTGTAGAGCACCTTTATAGTCACCCAGTTACGTTGCGACGTTTGATACACACAAGGTACTCCTCCGATATCTGTGAGTTGCATGATCTCATGGTCATAGGAACATATACTTGACATGCAGAAACTGTAGCAATAAACTGACACGATCATAAGCTACGTTTGTAGTTTGGGTCTTGTCCATCACATCATTCTCCTAATGATGTGATCCCGTTATCAAATGACATCTCATGTCCATGGCTAGGAAACCTTAACCATCTTTCGATTAACGAGCTAGTTCACTAGAGGCATACTAGGGACATTGTGTTTGTCTATGTATCCACACATGTATCCATGTTTCCAATTAATACAATTATAGCATGGATAATAAACGATTATCATGAACAAGGAAATACCATAATAAACACTTTATTTATTGCCTCTAGGGCATATTTCCAACAGTCTCCCACTTGCACTAGAGTCAATAATCTAGTTCACATCACTATGTGATTTACATTGTAATGAATCGAACACCCATGCAGTTCTGGTGTTGATCATGTTTAGCCCTTGGAAGAGGTTTAGTCAACGGGTCTGCAACATTCAGATCCGTGTGCACTTTGCAAATATTTATGTCTTTCTCCATGATGTAATCGCGGATGGAGTTGAAGCGTTGCTTTATGTGTCTGGTCCTCTTGTGAAACCTTTGTTCCTTGGCCAGAGCAATGGCACCAGTGTTGTCACAGAACAGGTTCATTGGATTCAGTGCACTGGGCACTACTCCAAGATCTGTCATGAACTGCTTCATCCAGACACCTTCCTTCGTCGCCTCCGAGGCTGCGATGTATTCCGCTTCGCACGTAGAATCAGCTACCACGCTTTGCTTGGAACTGCACCAGCTTACCGCTCCCCCGTTAAGAATAAATACGTATCCGGTTTACGACTTAGAGTCGTCCGGATCAGTGTCAAAGCTTGCATCGACGTAACCCTTTACGACGAGCTCTTCATCACCTCCATAAACGAGAAACATTTCCTTAGTCCTTTTCAGGTACTTAAGGATATTCTTGACCGCTTGCCAGTGCTCCATTCCAGGATCACTTTGAAACCTTCCGGCCATACTTATGGAAAGGCTGACATCGGGTCTTGTGCACAGCATTGATACATGATAGAGCCTATGGCTGAAGCATAGGGGATGACACTCATCTTTTCTCTATTTTCTACAGTTACTGGGCATTGAGTCTTACTCAACTTCACACCTTGTAACACAGGCAAGAACCCCTTCTTGGACTGTTCCATTTTGAACTTCTTCAAAACTTTATCAAGGTATGTGCTCTATGAAAGTGCTATTAAGCGTCTCGGTCTATCGCTATAGATCTTAATGCCTAATATGAAAGCAGCTTCTCCTAGGTCCTTCATTGAAAAACTCTTGTTCAAATATTCCTTCACGCTTTCCAGCATTTCTATATTGTTTCCAATCAGCAATATGTCATCCACATATAATACTAGAAACGCTATAGAGCTCCCACTCACTTTCTTGTAAATACAAGCTTATCCATAAACTTGTATAAACTCAAACGCTTTGATCACCTCATCAAAGCGCTTATTCCAACTCCGAGATGCTTGCACCAGTCCATAAATGGATCGCTGGAGTTTGCAAACTTTGTCAGCATTCTCTGGATCAACAAAACCTTTGGGTTGCATCATACAACTCTTCCTTAAGGAAACCGTTAAGGAACGCTGTTTTGACATCCATCTGCCAAATTTCATAGTCGAAATAAGCAGCTATTGCTAACATGATTCTGAAAGACTTAAGCATCGCTATGGGTGAGAAAGTCTCATCGTAGTCAACTCCTTGAACTTGTGAAAAACCCTTTGCCACAAGTCGAGCTTTATAGACGGTGACATTACCGTCCGCGTCTGTCTTCTTCTTAAAGATCCATTTGTTCTGAATGGCCTTTCGCCCTTCAGGTAATACTTCCATAGTCCATACTTTGTTTTCATACATGGATCCCATCTCGGATTTCATGGCCTCTAACCATTTCTCGGAATCCGGGCCCATCACTGCTCCTCCATAGCTCATAGGTTCATTGTGCAACAACATAACCTCCAAGACAGGGTTGTCGTACCACTCAGGGGTAGTACGCGGCCTTGTCGACCTACGAGGTTCAATAGCAGCTTGATCCGACGCTTCATGATCATCATCATTAACTTCCTCTTCTACCGTCGTAGGTTCCACAGAAACATCTTTCTGTGCTGCGCTACTTTCTGGTTGAAGTAAAGGTTCAATAACCTCATCAAGCTCTATTTTCCTCCCACTCAATTCTTTCGAGAGAAACTCTTTCTCAAGAAATGTTCCGTTCTTAGCGACAAACACTTTGCCTTCGGATCTGAGATAGAAGGTATACCCGACTGTCTCTTTCGGGTATCCTATGAAGACACATTTCTCTGCTTTGGGTTCTAGCTTTTCAGGCTGAAGCTTTTTGACATAAGCATCACATCCCCAAACTTTAAGAAACGACAACTTTGGCTTCTTGCCAAACCATAGTTCATATGGCGTCGTCTTAACGGATTTTTATGGTGCCCTATTTAAAGTGAATGCAGCTGTCTCTAATGCATAACCCCAAAACGATAGTGGCAAATCAGCAAGAGACATCATAGAACGCACCATATCTAATAAGGTTCGATTACGGCGTTCGGATACACCATTACACTGTGGTGTTCCGGGCAGTGTCAACTGTGAAACAATTCCACATTGTCTTAAGTGACTGCCAAACTCATAACTCAGTATTCACCTCCTCGATCAGATTGCAGGAACTTAATCTTCTTGTTACGATGATTCTCAACTTCACTCTGAAATTGCTTGAACTTTTCAAATGTTTCAGACTTGTGTTTCATCAAGTAAATATACCCATATCTACTTAAGTCATCAGTGAAGGTGAGAAAATAACGATATCCACCACGCGCTGTAACATTCATTGGACCGCACACATCAGTATGTATGATTTCCAATAAGTCACTTGCCCGTTCCATTGTTCCAGAGAACGGCGTTTTAGTCATCTTGCCCATGAGGCATGGTTCACATGTGTCAAGTGATTCAAAATCAAGTGACTCCAAAAGTCCATCAGCATGGAGCTTCCTCGTGCGTTTTACACCAATATGACCTAAACGGCAGTGCCACAAGAAAGTGGTACTATCATTATCAATTCTACATCTTTTGGCATCAATTTTAGGAACATGTGTATCATCACTATCAAGATTCAATATGAATAGACCCCTCACATTGGGTGCATGACCATAAAAGATATTACTCATATAAATAGAACAACCTTTATTCTCTGATTTAAATGAGCAACCGTCTCGCAATAAACAAGATCCAGATATAATGTTCATGCTTAACGCAGGCACTAAATAACAATTATTCAGGTTCATCACTAATCCCGATGGTAATAGAAGAGAGAGCGTGCCTACGGCGATCACATCAACCTTGGAACCATTTCCCACGTGCATCGTCACTTCGTCCTTTGCCAGCCTTCATTTATTCCGTAGTTCCCGCTTTGAGTTGCAAATGTGAGCAACCGAACCGGTATCAAATACCCAGGCACTACTACAAGAGCTAGTAAGGTACACATCAATAACATGTATATCATATATACCTTGTTTGTCGTTGGCCGCCTTCTTGTCAGCCAGGTACTTGGGGCAGTTCCGCTTCCAGTGACCAGTTCCCTTGCAATGAAAGCACTCAGTTTCTGGCTTGGGTCCATGCTTGGGCTTCTTTGCAGGAGTAGCAACTGCTTTGCCATCCTTCTTGGTTTTACCCTTCTTGCCCTTGCCCTTGACTTTGCCATTTTTCTTGAAACTAGTGGTTTTATTGACCATCAACACTTGATGTTCTTTCTGGATTTCAGACTCAGCGACTTTTAGCATCACAAATAGCTCGGCGACTGACTTGTTCATCCCGTGCATGTTATAGTTCATCACAAAGCTCTTGTAACTAGGTGGCAGTGATTGAAGAACTCTGTCAGTGATCGCCTCTGGCGGAAGGGCAATTCCCAACTCCGCTAGACGAGTTGAATACCCAAACATTCTGAGTATATGTTCACTGATAGACCCGTTCTCCTCCATCTTGCAAGCATAGAACTTATCGGAGGTTTCATACCTCTCGATCTGGGCGTTCTTCTGAAAGATAAACTTCAACTCCTGGAACATCTCATATGCTCCATGGCGTTCAAAACGTCTTTGAAGTCCCGGTTCTAAGCCATACAATATTGCACACTGAACTATTGAGTAATCTCCAGTACGTGCCTCCCAAGCGTTCTTAACGTCTTCGGAGGTCATGTCTTCTGGTTGGTCACCAAGCGGTGCATCAAGGACATATGATTTCTAGGAAGCCGTGAGGATAATCCTCAAATTACGGGCCCAGTCAACAAAGTTACTTCCATCATCTTTTAGTTTAGCTTTCTCTAGGAACGCATTAAAATTCAGGGGTGCTACTGCGCGAGCCATTGATCTACAACATAAATATGCAAAGTTCACTTAGACTATTGTTCAATATAATGAGTTTAGTTAATCAAATTACTAAAGCTCCCACTCAAATTGACATCCCTCAGGTCATCTGAGTGTCACATGATCCAAATCCACCAACTCAAGTCCGATCATCACGTGAGTTGAGGTGGCTTCAATGGTGAACATCATTATGTTGATCATATCTACTGTATGACTCATGTTCGACCTTTCGGTCTCTTGTGTTCTGAGGCCATGTCTGTACATGCTAGGCTCGTCAAGTTTAACCCGAGTGTTCTGCGCGTGCAACACTGGCTTGCACCCGTTGTATGTGAACATAGAGTCTATCACACCCGATCATCACGTGGTGTCTCAACACGACGAACTTTCGCAACGGTGCACACTCGGGGAGAACACAATTTTATCTTGAAATTTAAGTGAGGGATCACCTTATAATGCTACCGTCGTACTAAGCAAAACAAGGTGCATAAAAGGATTAACATCACATGCAATTCATAAGTGACATGATATGGCCATGAACTTGTGCTTTAGATCTCCATCTTGAAAGCACCGGCATGATCTTCGTCGTCACCGGCACGACACCATGATCTCCATCATCTTGATCTCCATCAACGTGTCGCCACCGAGGTTGTCACGCCCTGCATGCTTCTACTACTATTGCTACCATTTAGCGATAAAGTAAAGCATTACATAGTGCTTAATGATTGACACGCATGTCATACAATAATTAAAGACAACCCTATGGCTCCTGCCGGTTGCCGTACTCATCGACATGCAAGTCATGAAATTCTATACATCACATGATCATCTCATACATCACATATATCACATCATGTAATTGGCCATATCACATCACAACATACCCTGCAAAAACAAGTTAGACGTCTTCTAATTGTTGTTGCATGTTTTACGTGGATGCTATGGGTTTCTAGCAAGAACGATTCTCACCTACGCATAAACCACAATGATGATACATAATTTGCTTTTCAACCTTCTCAAGGACCACCTTTGTCGAATCCGATCCAACTAAAGTGAGAGAAACTGCCACCCGCAAGCCATCTAGGCAACAAGTTGCGTCGAGGGAACCGGTCTCTCGTAAGCGTACGAGTAATGTTGGTCCGGGCCGCTTCATCTCACAATACCGCTGAACCAAAATCCGACCAAGGGAGGAAGCAATCTAAGCATCAACGCCCACAAACCTTTTGTGTTCTACTCGAGATCTCATCAACACATAGACCTAGCTCATGATGCCACTGTTGGGGAACGTTGCATGGAAACAAAAAAATTCCTACGCACACGCAGATCTATCCATGGTGATGAGCACCTACGAGAGGGAGAGTGGATCTACATACCCTTGTAGATCGCTAAGCGGGAAGCGTTAAGAAACACGGTTGGTGTAGTTGAACGTCTTCGCGATCCAAATCGCCGTGCGTCCCGCGATCCAATCACGATCCGTCCCGCGATCCTATCACGATCCATCCCGCGATCCGATGACGATCCGTCCCACAAACTTGATCACGATCCGTCTCACGAACTTGATCACGATCCTTCCGATCTAGCACCGAATGGACGACACCTCCGCGTTCAGCACACGTACAGCTTGATGACGATCTCCACCATCTTGATCCAGCAAGAAGGAGTGGAGAGGAAGAAGAGTTCTCTAGCAGCCTGACGGCGCTCCGGCGATGGTGGTGGAGCAATTCCGGCAGGGCTTTGCCTAAGCACTGCAGAAAACCGATCTAGAGGAGAAACTATGCATTGGAGGAACGGGTAGCACGTGGCTGAAATTCTAGTGCAAATCCCTAGAAATCCACCAGTATATATAGGAGGGAAGGAGGTGGAGAGGCAGCCTTGGCCTCCAAGCCTTGGAGGCTTCGGCCGAAGTGGGAGGTGGAGGAGGACTCTCCTCCTCCAATCCTAGTAGGACTAGGATTGCTCCTTTTTGCCTTTTTTTTCCACCTTTTCCTATTGGGTTTTCCCCTCCAGCCACATGGGCCTTGTGTGGGAGTTTCCACCAGCCCACTAAGGGCTGATATTCACTCTCCCATAGCCCATGAAGCCTCTTGGGTGGAAATACCCCTCCCGGAGGCCTCCCGGTACACTACCGGCACTCCCGGTACACTACCGATGAGCCCGAAACTTTTCCCGCGACCAAAACGGGACTTCCTATATATGAATCTTTACCTCCAGACCATTCCGGAGCTCCTCGTGACGTCCGGGATCTCATCCGAGATTCTGAACAAACTTCGGTCACCACCATACATAACTCTATACTACCGAAACGTCACCAAACCTTAAGTGTGCAGACCCTGCGGGTTCGAGAACTATGTAGACATGACCGAGACACCTCTATGGTCAATAACCAATGGCGGGACCTGGATGTCCACATTGGTTCCTACATATTCTATAAAGATCTTTATCGGTCGAACCTCTATGTCAAGGATTCAGTTAATCCCGTATGATGTTCCCTTTGTTCTTCGGTATGTTACTTGCCCGAGATTCGATCGTCGGTATCTCCATACCTAGTTCAACCTCGTTACTAGCAAGTCTCTTTACTCGTTCCGTAATACAAGATCCCATAACTAACACTTAGTCACATTGCTTGCAAGGCTTATTGTGATGTTGTATTACCGAGTGGGCCCTGAGATACCTCTCTATCACATGGAGTAACAAATCCGAGTCTTGATCCATGCCAACTCAACAGACACCCTCGGAGACACCTGTAGAGCACCTTTATAGTCACCCAATTACGTTGCGACGTTTGATACACACAAGGTACTCCTCCGATATCTGTGAGTTGCATGATCTCATGGTCATAGGAACATATATTTGACATGCAGAAAACTGTAGCAATAAACTGACACGATCATAAGCTACGTTTGTAGTTTGGGTCTTGTCCATCACATCATTCTCCTAATGATGTGATCCCGTTATCAAATGACATCTCATGTCCATGGCTAGGAAACCTTAACCATCTTTCGATTAACGAGCTAGCTCACTATAGGCATACTAGGGACATTGTGTTTGTCTATGTATCCACACATGTATCCATGTTTCCAATTAATAAAATTATAGCATGGATAATAAACGATTATCGTGAACAAGGAAATACAATAATAAACACTTTATTTATTGCCTCTAGGGCATATTTCCAATAGAGCGGTGCTAGTAGGGCTTCTTTAAGCACCTCCGGAACTACGAACGAGGAAGAACGGGAGAGAGGGGAGACCGCAGGGCGTGAGGATTATTATATCTGGCCTTTGCGCCCCCTCCCCACTATATATAGGGGTGTCGGAGGGCTAGGGGTGCATCCCTAGCCCCTCCTCCAAGGAGGGATGGCAGCCAAGGGAGGAAACTTGCCTCCCAAGGCAAGTGGACTCCCTCTCACTTAGGGTTTCCCCTTCCCGAGCGCATGGGCCTTGTGGGGGCTGGTGCACCTAGCCCAATAAGGCCAGGGTACCCCCTACAGCCCATGCACACCCTAGGTGCTGGAGAGGCCCTTCCAAACTCCTTCGAAACCTTCCATAAGCTTCCCGGTACAATACCGGCAAAACCCGAAACTTTTCCGGTAGCCAAAATATGACTTCTCATATATAAGTCTTTACCTCCTAACTACTCCGAAGATCCTCGTGACGTCTGGGGTCTCATCCGAGGCTCCGAACAACATCAGTTCACCAACGTACATGTCACAATACTACTCTAATGATATGGGGCAAACCCGGTGATGGACCGATCTTCGCGAATTGGAGGTGGATTCGAGGAAGAACACAAAGAGCACGAGGGGGAACACATGAAGAAATCAAAGGGGAAAACACTC
The DNA here is from genome assembly GCA_022496015.1 of Hordeum marinum. Classification (NCBI taxonomy): domain Eukaryota; kingdom Viridiplantae; phylum Streptophyta; class Magnoliopsida; order Poales; family Poaceae; genus Hordeum; species Hordeum marinum. The sequence continues at coordinate 163,588,679 of CM039672.1, read as the reverse complement.
TATTGGATAAGATCCACACCAGCTACTCCTCCAATCACAAGCAATACATGAAGTGCATCAAGATCCAAGAACAACAATGGAAATAAGGATACATGGGTAGTTCATCCCAAATCTCTAGGAGAGATGGGGACTTGAATCCACTAGGGATCTTCCCTCGCAAGGGGCCTTGACATTCTCCATGGATCTTCTCTGGTGGAGGCCTTGATCTCCATGGGAGAGGTAGAGGAAGGAGCAAAACTCAACTATGAGCTATCACTTTGCTAACCCTAGAAAGGAGGTGGGTTGGAGTATATATAGTCTTGTCCACGAAGGGGTAAGTGAGGGGGAGATACAAGGCCCAAGGCCTGCGGCTGCGCACAGGCAGTGCCGGGCGTCCGGAGGTGGTCGGACATCCGACGGCTACAATTTGAGTGCCCATACAAGATCGACTCCTAATTTGCTAGCCTCACTACAATAGGAACCCCCCCCTTTAGCAACGCATCAATGCATTGTGTATGTCCATATATGTATTGCTAGGGTCTACACCAATGAATTAGTATGCATTGCCATTGGTGGCGTTGGGAGGATCTAGACCAACGTATATACATCCGTTGGTAAACGACATGTAGAAGCATTGTTAGGTAGCAACACATAAAGCTAGGGCCCAACAACACTTCACATGCGTTGGTGGTGACACTACACAAAAGGATTCTAGAAGCTTCTCTAGATAGCATGAACAACTAATGATTTTCATATATTGCATCCAAAATTATTAGGTCAACATCGATAGTGCATAGGAGCCACAATATAATGAACAAAGAAGTCTCATATATTAAATCAAATATGTGGCATTACAAAGAACATGGTCCAAAGATTACAGGAGGTTAAACAATCTAGTAGTAAGGCAACCTTGCAATCAACTACAATGTTTGAAACATTGATACTAAAAATGACATTCTAATTGTCTTGTAGTAGCCCAACTGTTTGCCTTGGAATCAAAATCTTCTTAGCCTTTCAATCAAAATCGGAGTTATGCATCCTCAGTTTATCTTGGTAATCTACAAAATAACAATATGAGATGAGCAATTACAGTAAAGAAAATCAGGTTAGTAGAGAAGTAAAATTAAAAGGAGCATCATAGAAATGTTTTTTTACCAAGACTTAGATTTGTACACATAGGTGGGCTAATTAATAATCTGATTATAAAAACATCTAAAGCAGTTATTAAACAACATTGTAGATTATGCGACCTATATTCGTGTATTAATTGTTTTTTTGCATCTCACGTCAGTTCAAAACTACATGAACTATCATTATATAGTTTTACTGTTCCAGTCTATTTTCTATAAAAAAGGTCAAAATGTAGAACTAGAAAGTGCAGATACTTGCAACTTGCAACATCAGTAGCATCGCTCTGTAAAGAAATAACAAAAATACGCACTAGTGAAAGGGTCATTGCCATGCTATGTAGTACAAACACAGACACTTCAAGTCTTCACCCTTATTTTGTAAACTGGGGACATTATATTTCTCTTAATTGCCATGCACATGTTCTGAATACCCATGGACCGTTCAGATAAAAAACTACGTATTAAAACACCGAGTACCTTTGACCAATCAGATGTGGCTATTCATTGTGAACAACCATCAACTTGTATTTACTACAAAAAAATATCCAAAAATTATATTATAGTAATTGTGAGATGAATTCAACAACCGACTAAATGATAAGTATTCTAGGTAACCAGTTATACCAACTATACATAATTGAATATTTCTATTTTCCAATGGTCTCTGCACCAGTTAGCTTTGGGTCACATCACTCCCGTACTACCCAATTCTTGGGATGATTTATTAGTCATGCTTGTTATGGTGTATTAGGAGAAATCTTAGTGCCAACAAATCAAAAATCTTTAAATAATCTACATGAAACAAAACGTCGTTGTTACCTGGGTACTACAAAGTTACACATTAGAATTTCCTGACCCATGAATAAAATTCTCACAACCTGCAGAAGTAACATGAAAAAGCATCATCAGATTGGAACAACTGGAGTTATCAAGACATGCATAGAAATAAGACATGCATAATGAACTAACAAACGGAAAGGGGAAAGAGCAAGAAAACTATGAACTGTCTACCCTGAGCCCCTAACTTGACCTTGAAGGAGTGCATGATCTAATTAGTATAGACAGGAGGATGCCATAATTAATATACAAGACATGACATCACAAAATAATTGATTAACTGCGGGGGAAAAGAACATAGGAGACTGAGCCTACCATAAGAAGTCTTGTTTCCGTCTGATCTTGCAGCTCCACCCCAAGCGGAGATAAGGACTTATACCACAAGCGGCAAGAAAATCAGTAAGGATTGATCCACACACACATAGCTGCAAGAAAATTAAAACCTAATGCATCACAAGAAATGAGTGTTGAGTAAAAAGTGTTAAACTAAATTACAAGTAGCTAGCTCTCTCTTGTACAATCTAGCAGAGGAAAACTATAACCAACAACTACACACTAGCTATGCCAAGACTAGTGCAACGCACACACGCTAGAGACTAGAGTTTGAGTACTACTTAAGCTGAATACTTGTATTGAAAGTTGAATGGTCTGATTACAACCGGTGGGGTGGAGCTCCTTTTATAGCTAACTAAACCGACCTAGTAGCTACCTAACATCAGCACACACACGTCATATTCTAAATTAGGTCACCACTGACCACTTTCTATAGTACATAATTTACTATACTACTTTTCCACTTCTAATTCTACCTTGGCTGGCAAGGTAATGCAGTCGCTGCTGCTGTCGACCTGCCTTTGTTTTTCTTGCTAGTTAAGTGATGCTTCTACTGCTATTGTTGCCATCCGTAGACAAGGTTTGACTCAACAAAAAGGTACACAATCATTCTTCCTGAAAATTGCACGATTGTTAACTTTTGCCTCGAACCACGCCTCCAGTCCCTATGCATTGCCATCGCTTGAAATATAAATCGTCATGTTCCCATCTTTACTACAACTACATACCATATGTACATGCATCAACCCTTCAGGTATAATCTTGGTGAAAGAAGTTGAAATTTCTTTTCTACATGGTTTTGTCTTACAATTAACTGATTGGTATGAGGCTTAAAAGTAGCACTACGTATACTCTCAACAACTTCCATGTTCCAAGTTCATCCGCTTACATCATGACACATGTTCTGAATTAAACTAGAAACCATAACAGATAAGTTTGAATGTAACTATGTAAGTGAATGAGAACCATCATGAAGTAACAACCAAGAAATTGTTACCCCAACTCTAGCTGGGAGATCAAGGGATGAAGAATTGATGCCTTTTTTGTTATCGCAAAATTATGGTAATTTCCTTTGCAAACCTGCATGATATACAAACAGATGCGCACAATATATACAAACATAGAGAGACAGACAGAGCAATGGGACACACTAAGGAAAATACCTTACACGTTCTCAACTTGTTGTCTCTATGCAAAAATCATCTCTTGTTCAACGTTTGGGTAGAAGATCCCACATTTATTTCAACAAGAAACTTTTGTGTCAGTTAAACTGTTCCCTTCAGTGATGCACGTAAAATAGGAATCTTAGTAGGTTTGAGATCAGCATATGCAGCGGCGCAGGCAGGGACAAGCCTCAATGAGGATGTGATCCATTGGCATTGTAGCTTGTAAGATGCGTCCGACAAGGAAAAACAAGGATGGGCTAGGACAATGGGGAATATTATCTTTACCGAATACAAATACAAATACAGATGCGGGAGAGGCAGAATACAACCTGCTGAACTACTGCAGTTGGAAGACGGTGGCATACATGGTTGGGTCGTTACTGGCTGTGTGGACTATGGAGAAACAACGACGGCTTCTGTATCTCCGGTCATGCGCATGAAACGATGGCGGCGAAGTGTTCCCCAATGCGAGGAGGATGGGCGATGACATCTAGTGTGTCCCCGATGTACGAAGAAAGTGGTGAGGGAGGAGGGCTTGGCAGAGGCTCTAGAACAAACTGGGGGAATAGGGGAGGCAGTCGAGGGCAAATGACGGTGGTGGTTGGAACCCTAGCTAATGTGGGTGCGTCTCTCGCTTAGGATGAAGGCCAAAACGACGAAGGAATAGGAAAACGCTTTGTGCACAAGAGGTGGAGGTGTGAGCACGGAGAGGTTAGCGCTAAAGTGGGGAAGGTGGGAAACAACACATCATATTATTATTTTCAGGGTGAAACAACACAACCTATTATATCGTTGCTCACCATCCGTTGGAGAAGGGGGGTTCTTGTTGTAGTGCCTTCTTCTCTCATATGAGGCCTGGCAATGGTTATCATCAACCTCATAAAAGAAGCACATCGGTGATGCAACATAAACAAGTATAGTGATCATGTCGTGCAAGCTAGTAGTGTGAAGATGCAACGTACTAGAAGAAATCATGTCAATCATGTCATATGAGCAAATAGTGGATATCAATAATGCACATGACATATCACGAGCACGAAGCAAGAGCAAATTATCATCATAGACATGGGTCAACAAGCAAACATGGCAATAGCAAGTAAATCCTACACCAAGCTTGCAAATATACATACGAATATGAGAATCAAGTGACATGTGAGATGCAAGGCATGGGTCACAAATGCATGATAAAGACGTACAAATGAGCATATAATGCAAAGTGAACATAATATGGGCAAAATAAGTGTAATGAGAAAGAAGCCATAGCCATGTGAGAGCCAAGTAGAAGAGGTGTGCGTAGGTCCTTGCGCGAGGGAATGGTTGGAGACACATTCAGGTGCATCCCAAAGCATCGGTGCCGTCACGAGATCTTTTCGTCAACTCATGTGAAAGCACAATGTGCTCCCTTGGTGGTTTTGATAATTCATGACAACATACATTGTCTCTTGGACTAATACTTTTATCTAGTGTATTTCAGATAAAGTCCATAGAGAGATGGGTTGGCAAAAAGGAGTGTGGAGAGGATCCCCATGAAGAAGAAGGAGAAGGAATAGCATTGGCCAAGCTTCAAGCAAGAGGACTCTTCATTTTACATTTGTGAGAAATCACTTTGAGTCCATAGGAAAGCCAATACTATTAAAAGGGGGTAAGTTTTTGTTGGTGAACAAAATGCTCATACGTGCACAAGTGATAGTCACCACATACACCCACAAGCTCTTCCACAAAAGTCTGTCCAAAGCCAAATATTCAAAATCGTTGCATCCAACATTGTACACCCGGTGCCACCGATTCCAATCCCTAGACAGACTCAGCCAAACCCTAGCTTTTCGGTGCAACCGATTCTGCATTCAATGCTATCGAGTTAGGCTGCCAACTTTCTGTTACACAAGTTCACAGTTTTGGTCCCTCCGAGATTGTTGAATCAGCGTCATCGAGATTGGACATTCTGACCGTTGGTCACCTTATCGGTGCAACCGAGATTCCTATATCGGTCTTAATGAGATTCAAAAGTTGCCACCTTTTGGTCACTTCGGTACCACCGAGATTAACACATCGGTGTCACCGAGTTGGTCATTTTGTGTGTAACGGTTGGATTTTTGGAGATGCCTATATATACCCCTCCACCACCACTCACTCGAGAGAGAAGCACTCAGAACTGTTCCCCACTCATACCTACTGATTTTCTAAGAGAGAACCACCTACCCTTGTGTTGAGCTCAAGATCTTCCACTCCAACCATATGGATCTTGATTTCTAGCCTCCCCAAGTTGCTTTCCACCCAATCAATCTCTTCTACCAAGCCAAATCTGTGAGAGGGTGATTGTGTGTTGATGAGTCTATCATGTTGAAGCACAAGAGCAAGGAGTTCATCACATTACCGAGCCTATTACCTTTTGGAGGGTGGTGCTGCTAGATTGGTTAGGTGTCGCTTGGGAGCCTCCTACTTCGTGTTGTGGAGTGAACCAAGAAGTTTGTAAGGGAAAGGAGATCGCCTACTTCGTGAAGATTTGCCCATAGTGAGCCTAGTCCTTCATGGACGTAGGCCGTCATGGTATAGTCAAGGTTGCTACTTCGTGGGCCCTTATGGGTGGAGCCCTCCATGGACTCTCGCGACCGTTACCCTCCATGGGTTGAAGACTCCATGAACGTGGATGTACGATAGCACCACCTATCGGAAGCACGGGAAAAATCTTGTGTCCTTCATGCGTTTGATCTCTCTATCTCTATTCCTTACTTCCATGTGCAATGTCTTTACTTTCCGCTGCTATACTTGATGACTTGCATGTGTTGGGTGTCATAGACTAATTATGTATGCTAAAATTGTCAACATCTTGTCTTATGCTTGAGGTAGTTTTAAATTTCTGCTTGTAGTCTATTCACCCCCTCTAGACATACACTTCTAGTGATCCTACAAGTGGTATCAGAGCTTTGGTTTCCATTGCTTCGATTTCAACACCGTGGAGGAAGATGGGTGTGTCTAGTGTGGAGAGTTTGTATTGTAGAGTGCCCATTCTGGATGGCGAGTACTATAGTCAATGGAAGAATGCCATGAATGACCTATTTTATAAATTCCATTTGAGAAAACATATTGAAAACCCCTATGTGCTCCCCATTGATGAATTGCATCCCACACACGAAGAGGAAATTAACATGCTTGGTAACCTATGAACTGTCAATCTTATTGTTAGAGGTTTACCAAGATTCATGCTTTCTCAATTGAAGAACTTTGCATGTGCTTATACTTTGTGGACTGATTTGGAGAAACGATATCCAAATCTTTCATTACGATATCTTGATGAAATTCTTCATAAAACTGTTGCTTTTCACAAAATGAAGCCTAGTGATCCAAACTTTGGTAAATGCCTATTTGAGCTTCGTGATCTTATGCGTGCTAAAGGAGATGTCACGACTATCAACAATATCATTATTGAAGCCATTCACATTCATAAACTTGAAAACTGTCATGATCACAATTCTGACGAATCTATTGTTCTTTATGACGAGGATTTCCCACTTGATGATGACAATGTGGAACATGGCTACTATTATGAAGATGAGATGTTTGACATCGAGCATGAAAAGATCATGAGGAATCTAAGTCTAATGGCGAACTTCAAGGATTACATGTCCGGCGGAAAGGAGTGGATTCTCGACAGTGGATGCACGGATCACATGACTGGCGATAAAGACACGTTCCAAGAGATCACACCTAATCAAGGTCCTCAGAGGTACGTGACCTTTGGAGACAACTCTAAGGGTAAGGTACTTGGACTTGGTAAGGTGGCCATATCTCATGATAGCTCAATTCAAAATGCGATGCTTGTTGAATCCCTTGGCTACAATCTTCTTTCCGTATCTAGACTAGCAGACTTTGGTTTCAATGTGCTATTTACTAAAGTAGATTGCCAAGTGTTTCGATTTGATAATCATAAAACTGTCTTTACCGGTATTCATAGAGGTGATCTATACATTGTTGATTTCACTAAAAAGTCCCAACCTCATATTTGTCTCATTGCAAAATCATCTAAAGGTTGGCTATGGCATAGAAGGCTTGGACATGTATGCATGCACAATCTAGATAAACTTATCAAGGGCGATCACATTGTTGGTGTTAAAGATGTTATCTTTGACAAAGATAGAATTTGTAGTGCTTGTCAAGCGGGAAAGCAAGTAGGTGGAAGTCATCCCGTTAAGAATATCATGACTACTAGAAGACCACTTGAGTTACTTCACATGGATCTTTTTGGTCCCAATGCTTACAAGAGTCTCGGTGGTAATTCCTATGGTCTAGTTATAGTTGATGATTTTTCCAGATTTACGTGGGTATTCTTTCTTGATGGTAAGTTGCAGGTACAAAAGATCTTCAAGAACTTCACACGCAAAGCGCAAAATCAGTTTGAAGTGAAGATCAAGAAGGTTCAAAGCGATAACGGATCAGAGTTCAAGAACACCCATGTGGATACCTTTCTTGACAAGGTATTTCACATGAGTTCTCGGCTACGTACATGCCTCAGCAAAATGGAGTTGTTGAGAGAAAGAATCGAACCCTCATTGAGATGGCAAGAACGATGCTTGACGAATACAAGACGCCAAGACATTTTTGGGCACAAGCCGTGGAAACAACATGTCATGCCACAAACCGACTCTACTTGCACAAGCTTCTCGATAAAACGGCATACGAGCTTCTCACCGGAACAAACCCCAAGTTGGATACTTTCGAGTATTCGGCTCCAAGTGTTACATTCTCGATAAGCATCGCCGTGCTAAATTTGCTCCCAAATCTCATGAAGGTTTCTTACTTGGTTATGGATCGAACTCTCACACTTACCGTGTCTACAACAACTTCACTTGAAAAGTTGGAGAGACGGTAGATGTGAAGTTTGATGAGTCTAATGGTTCGCAAGTCAAACAGTTGCCAAATGATGTAGGTGATAAAGATCATTCGGAAGCTATCCAGGACTTGTCTATCGGCAAGATTCGCCGCACAGAGGTGAAGGAAAGTACTTCATCAACCCAAGTGGAAGCTCCTACTTCAAACCAAGGCTACCGATAACATGACATGAAAGCATCCACCAGTGGTACACGACGAGATGAAGAGGAGGAGGAAGTACATCCTGAAGATCCACCACAACCTCCTTCACCAACACCTCAAGGGAACGACACCTTCAACAGCAACGAAGACGAAGGAGATGATTATGAAGAAGAATCTCCACCATCCAACAATCGGAAGCTAACCCGAGTTTGAGCACAAGTGACCATGAACCATCCCTTAAACCAAATCTTTGGTGATATACAAACCGGGAGGATCACTCGCTCTAAAACTCGCTTGGCTAACTTTTGTGAGCATTATTCTTTTATCTCTAGCATTGAACCTTTGAATGTAGAACAAGCTCTTGAAGACGCGGATTGGGTGAAAGCTATGCATGAAGAGCTTCACAACTTCAAAAGGAACAAAGTGTGGATACTCGTGGAGAAACCTAAGGACGAGCAAAATGTCATCGACACGAAATGGGTTTTTCGCAACAAGCAAGATGAAGACGCTCAAGTCGTACGCAACAAGGCTCGCCTCGTAGCTCCAGTATATACACAAGTCGAAGGTATGGGCTATGGTGAGACCTACACCCCTGTTGCTAGACTAGAAGCCATTTGAATTCTTCTTGCTTATGCTAATCACCATGATATCACGTTTTACCAAATGGATATTAAAAGTGCATTCTTAAATGGTCAAATTGAAGAAGAGGTCTATGTTAATAACCACCTGGTTTTGTAAATCCTAAGAAACCTGACCATGTTTACAAACTTCGCAAAGCTTTATATGGTCTTAAGCAAGCTCCTCGTGCTTGGTCTAAATGCCTAACGAAGTTTCTCATTGAAAAAGGATTTGAAATTGGTAAAATTGACGCAACCTTATTCATAAAGAGAGTAATGGTGAATTATTTGTGTGCCAAAATTATGTGGATGATATTATGTTTGGATCTACTAACCCACAATTTAGTGAGAAATTTGGAAGGTTGATGTCAGAGAAGTATGAGATGACTATGATCTGTGAACTAAAATTCTTTCTTGGTCTACTAATCAAGCAAACGATGGAAGGTACATTTATCTCTCAAACAAAGTACACCAAGGACTTAATCAAGAAGTTCAACATGCAAGAGTGCAAAGGTATGAAAACTCCCATGCCCACTAGCGGACACGATGATCTCACTAAGGAGGGTGAACCGGTTGATCAAAAGGTTTATCGATCAATGATTGGTTCATTGCTTTATCTATGTGCCTCCCCTCCCGATATTATGCTTAGTGTTTGCATGTGTGCAAGATATCAAGCTGCACCTAAAGAATGTCATCTTAAGGCTGTGAAACGCATCGTGAGATACTTGATTCATACACCAAACTTTGGCATTTGGTATCCCAAGGGATCTTCCTTTAATCTTGTTGGCTACTCCGACTCGGACTATGCCGGTGACAAGGTTGATAGAAAATCCACCTCGAGTACATGTCAATTTCTTGGTAGATCTCTTGTGTCTTGGTCTTCTAAGAAACAAAACTCGGTATCTCTATCTACCGCTGAAGCTAAATATATTGTTGTTGGATCATGTTGTGCGCAATTGTTATGGATGACACAAACGGTTAAAGATTATGGAATTTATGTTAAAAATGTGCCGTTAGTTTGTGACAATGAAAGTGCTATTAAGATTGGTCATAATCCCCTGCAACATTCTCGAACCGAGCACATTCAAGTTCGACATCATTTCATCTATGATCATGTTGCCAAAGGAGATATTAATCTTACACATGTTCGTACTAACAAGCAATTGGCCGATATCTTTACTAAGCCACTTGACGAAAAAGTGTTTTGTCAATTGAGGCGTGAGTTGAACATCATTGATAATTCAAACTTGAGCTAAGCTCACTCGGATGCATGCAAGGGGATGAGATTCATTAATTGTTCCATGCTATTACCATGAATATAATATCTTGGAATTCTATGCTCCCTTATCTTGCATCTAACCCTTTTGTAGGTACTTGGAAGAACTACACTCCACAAGATTGCCGCAACTCGGATCTTGAGCAATCTTGTCATGACCAAGTATCCACAACCTCACTTTGACGATGGAAGGAAGTAGACAACAAAACATATCCTTGACATATATCCCTTAATTGCTAAATCTCAAATTGGTATCATGTCATTTGGATATATCATGTTTTTCTTTGCGTGACTAACCCATGTAGGTGAAAAGTGAACGAAAACAACAAGGATTGTCCCAACTCAAGATGATATTCATCAACCTCGAGCATCCTCATCAAGTTCACCTACAATCTATGTCAGCAACATCAATCAAAGGTATGTATTCATATCCTTGAAAAAGGCTTTACTCCAAGTCATGAGCTAAAGCAACTCAAGTGATATGAAGACACTGAAATGCTTAATCGAAAAATGGTAACCCCATTTTGAGCTTAACGATGAGTATGACCTATGATCAAGCAATCTTGCTTGGCTCCTAAGTCAATATACTCTAATATAGGTGACCTAGTCATCTAGTCAAGTTTTTGGTTGGTTCACTCTCAAATCGTAAAATTTCTTGGAACCACTCAAATCTTTCCAAGTTGATACCTATCTGTAAATATTCGCAATTAATACAAATCTTTTGATTCTCTTCCTTGTTTGATTTTCATTTGCAAATTTGTCTTTGATCAAATTTTCATATTTTCCTGTTTCTAAGTTACACCTCGGAGCCTCCGATACAAAGAACTCAGTTCTACCGATTTAGCAGATGAGCTGCATAACATTACCTTGGTATCACCGACAAATCTGTATCGGAGCCACCGACTTTCTGTCATATTTCTGTTTGTGCTTGTAGTTGTAAATATTCCTTGTGTTCCTTTATGTATTTTCTCCATCCTTCGATGATCCCTTTTTTATATAAAAAAATTAGGTGGAGAAATACATTTAAGGATCCCTAACTTAAAGGACGAGAAGTTCTGCAAGATCTCAGTTTATCCAGAGGGAGAGAAATTAATTTCAATGATTCCCTCAATTTTTTTGTTTTTCATTTTCTATGACTCCTACATTCAATGACCCTTGTTCTCAAGGATCCCACTATATTCAGTGATACCTGTATCTAACCCTATGTCTGACCTTTTTGGAAATTAATTCCAAAGGGGGAGAGATATACAAAGATACAAAGCTTCAAAGCTAAAAAGGGAGATACATGCTTATGCAAAAGGGGTAGATATAATTTAGGGGGAGAGGAGAATACCAACTTTACACTTACATTTACAAGGGGAGAATACCAAAGTAGGGGAGAAGAAATTTCTCATCCTACCCAATCCCAATATCTACATGCTAGGATTCAGGGGGAGAGGATGATCCATCATTTTCATATCAAACGAGGAGAAAGTTCTAAATGATCTTGGAGACATATCAATTCTAAGGAATACTATTTTCTATATGTTCTCCATATCTTGGTATCTTTGAGTTCTATTACCCTTGATTGGTAGAATACTCTTGTGTTTCCTAACATTGTTTTCTCAAGTGTGTTTATACTACTAGAATGCTCAAGAACTCAAGGTAAGTATATGCACCAAATCTTTGATCAAGATGATCTCTTGCTTCTTGCACATATTGTTTGCAAGAGTGAAGTCTTGAACGAGGATACATCTCATTCACATACACTTGATGCATATAGCCATGATACACATGACTAATTTTTATCCTTTCTACTACTGGTGTGTCCATGCATTCCAAAGCAACTATCCTTAAATGGATTGCACACATTTAGGGGGAGCAAGTCTAAGTCATGTGTCTCTCAAAGTCTTCATTATATACATGCATATCTTTATTTGAAGCTTTGATTGTATGTTGTCATCAATTACCAAAAAGGGGGAGATTGAAAGCACAATGTGCTCCCTTGGTGGTTTTGATAATTCATGACAACAAACATTGTCTCTTGTACTAATACTTTTATCTAGTGTATTTCAGATAAAGTCCATAGAGATGGGTTGGCAAAAAAGGAGTGTGAAGAGGATCCCCATGAAGAAGAAGGAGAAGGAATAGCATTGGCCAAGCTTCAAGCAAGAGTATTGTTCATTTTACATTTGTGAGAAATCACTTTGAGTCCGTAGGAAAGCCAATACTATTAAAAGGGGGTAAGGTTTTGTTGGTGAACAAAATGCTCATACGTGCACAAGTGATAGTCACCACATAGACCCTCAAGCTCTTCCACAAAAGTCTGTCCAAAGCCAAATATTCAAAATCGGTGCAACCAACATTGTACACTCGGTGCCATCGATTACAAAACCTAGACAGGCTCAGCCAAACCCTCGCTTTTCGGTGCAACCGATTCTACATTCGGTGCCACCGAGTTAGGCTGCCAACTTTCTGTTACGCAAGTTCACAATTTTGGTACCTCCGAGATTGTTGAATCGGTGTCACCGAGATTGGACATTCTGACCATTGGTCACCTTATCGGTGCAACCGAGATTCCTATATCGGTCTCACCGAGATTCAAAAGTTGCCACCTTTTGGTCACTTCGGTACCACCAAGATTAACACATCGGTGTCATCGAGTTGGTCATTTTGTGTGTAACGGTTAGATTTTTGGAGATGCCTATATATACCCCTCCACCACCACTCACTCGAGAGAGAAGCACTCAAAACTATTCCTGTGGGGACGCCGACTCATAAGTCGTGATCACCGAATGAACGTGTACAGTGATCCCAGAGATCAATGCTCACTGAACACACTGAAGCTGAATAACAAGAGTCTTACATTCATACTTATCGTCTTACACAAATACTGACCACGAAGGTCTAAGTCTTACATAGATAGGGCCACACGGGCCAAACACTTAAATAGAACAAGAAGCAGTAATCTTGGTCGAAAGCGTGAACCCATGCCATCTGCCTTAACCTACACGCATTCTGACTGGGAAGTGTCCTAGTTCGCATGTTCGTCTCCAACAAACTCTTCAACATACTCATGTTCTTCCATGCTTGGCCAAATAAATAACCAGTGGCAAGCCAATGAGTACTTTGAATGTACTCGCAAGCAACCCAAGTTGTGGAACAAGGTGACAATGATGCATGATATAGCACTAAGTAGGTAAATTTGCGGAAAGCTATTTTTGTATGCAATTACATGATCAAGTAACTAGTAAGAATGCATCAACAACTAGCAGGTATCCATGTGAACAAAGTGCAGATATCATCACAAGTAGGGGTAGAACATCTCATGTTCTTTCATCATGCTAAGCCATCGGACTTAGTTTAATTGCCTTGCTAAGTCATCGGACTCAGCTCATGTGACCTCTTGTCACCATGACATCCATACTCACACCAAGTTTCATGAAAACATCCGGACATAGTCTAAGAAGGACCTCCAACTGTCCATGACCACGGACGCGGCTATTCGAATAGTTTTACACTCTGTAGAGGTTGCACAGTTTACCCACAAAACTCGGGGAACTTCCGTGTCATCCACGACTCACGGTATATAACATACCTGAGGTAAGCACCCGAACAATGGCTTTCCCCTAGCGATACTAAACAAAGAGTCCACTCGATTGGTACCCAGCCCTCACGATGTACATCACATGAGCCTCGCTCTAATCGTACCATCCATGCGGGGACCAACGGTGTGCCTGGTGCGTGTGAGACAGCGCATGATCATACATACCGGTACGACCCCGTATCGAGGGTGACCACGCCACTCCCGCCACTAGTAATGCGGGCTCCTTGCCAGTACCCACCAAGGTAATCAACAAAGCCCCGTCCCATAAGGGGTATCCTGGTTGCGCATGTAATGTTGGGACGGTCAGCAGACCTTAGGACTCTCCATTTTCGAAAACACATACTCACTTGTTCCGACACACCACTTCTTTCTCAAGTGGTCGCCCATCTCATCAATATCTCCCTCAGGCATTAGTGGCACCCGACGGGGTTTTCGAAAGTTCTTGAAATCATTTCTCTCTTTCCATCACTATGCATAGTCCCGATCCCACTTGCGTAGCAACTACTAGCATCCTATCTATACTCACCCGCATAACCCTCATAAGGTGGTAGGGTCATGCACGATGCAAGTGTCAAAGGAAAAGTATCGGAGGTATCCCACCAAGAGGGGAACACCACATCACATGATCAATTATGATGAAAGTAAAGTGCTATATGACATGCAATAAAAATGGTTTCTCATCATGGTCAAAGGGCTGCTTGCCTGGCTCAACAAAGTCTCTGGGGTCTTCGAAGTCTTCGAGTCCAACTTCTTCGTCAACAGCGCAATCTATCGTCGCAATAAAATAACGATAAAAATAAGCAACACACCAAAACAGAGCACACAAACTACTAGCAAAAATGTTAACCTACTATGATAAATACTAACTGTCATACTAAAAATATTTCCCTAGGGTTTTGTTATTAAAAATATTTTGGAAATGAATTAACAGAGGCAAAAAGGTGCCCAAATATAGGTTTTAAAATGAAACAGTACTAAAAATAATTTCCAACATTTTTATAAATGGCACTAATAAATTCTATAGATTATTCTAAGAATTTAGGTGGAAGAATTATTGATATAGGACTAATATTTATTTCCATGGGATTTTTGCAAAGTCCACAGAAAAAGAAAAAGAAAAGGAAAAGCCACGGGGACCTGGGCCAAAGGCGGCTAAAGGCTGGGCCGGCCCAACTAGCCAGCCAGCTGACCTCGTGTGCGGTCAGGTTCAAACTTGACGCATGGGGCCCGGTCGTCAGCGACTCGGGGGAGAGAGAGAGCGCGGGAGAGTGAAGAGAGGTCGACAGGTGGGCCCCACCTGTCGGGTCCTTCTCCCAGCTCGGGACAGGAAGGGGAGGAGCTCACCGGCGGCAGCGCAGGGCACGACGGAGGCAGGCGAGAGCATGGATGGGCTCGGGGTCGAGTCGCCGATCCCCTGGAGGTGGAGGGAGCACCGGAGGTGGCCGGAGTCGCCGGCGGCGAGCACCCTGCGGCGGAGGCAGCTTCGGGAGTGATTGCCAGGGGCCTCTTCGTGCTGCAAAGAGGACGGGGATGAGGGGGAATCGAGTCAGAGTGATGAGGGAGGAGCAGCCAAAGTGGAAGGAGGGTCGGAGAGGCTTGCTACCCAGAGATCGACGGTGGCAACGCCGCGGCGATGCTCCGGTCGATCCCAGGTGCTCGAGCCTTAGAATGAGGGGGACTGGTCACGGGAGCTCTATTGGGAGAGGGAGAGAGGGTCCAGAGGGGAGAGAGGGCTCGGGGGAGGGCCCTTTATAGGGGGACGCGAGTCCACCAAGGGTTTGTGCGCCGGCGAGGTCATGGCGCTCGCTGGAGGGCTCGAGGGAGGGAGAGAATGGGTCAGAGGTGCTCGTGGGCGTCGCCCATGACTAGAGGTAGAGGAGAGAGGGGCAAGGGAGTGCACGCATGCGAGCCCCACGGTTGGCCGGTTCGGGCGGCCGCGGCGCGTGCGAGAGGAGGTTGGAGGAGGGAGAGAGAGAAGGGGGCCGACAACTTAGCATGTCACGGACGTCGAGGGCGCCTCGGGGGACACACGGGGGAGGCCCAAGGTGGTCGGGACCGGCCATTGGGCGGCGGCTACAGTGCGGGAGCGCACTGTAGCGCGCTCCAGAGCTTGCGTATGGCTGGCATTGCCGTGGCCTGCGTGCTCTGGGGTGCCCCACCTTGTCCACTATCCACTTGAGGGTCCGGAGATGCCCTTTGGATGCCTTAGGGGCTAAGTATGGCTAGGGAGAAAAGAAAGGGAAAGGGAAAAGCTTCTGCCAAGGTGAAACAGGGTTAGAAATGTTTTTTTACCCCACTTCCCTGTAGAGACCTGGCCAGGGAGAGTTACTGGAGGTGAAATGCATCCACAGGAGGTTGTGGTAAAAATTTGGGGCCAAGGGTAAACGGGAAAGGGGTGTAAATGTTGGTTTTACCATTTCATGAGAAGGTGTTTGATGGTGTTTTTGGGCAAGGAGATGTTTCCACCTTACTGATTTACTAGGGTCAAAGGCTAGGTAGAAATGAGGGGATTCACCAAGTTTGAGCTTAAGAGGAAGAAGTTGACAATGGAGATTTGATAAACCCTAGAAATTAGCAGAATCAGATTTCTATAGATCCATTGATGCTAGGCTTTTACCCTTGATGCACCACTTAGTGTATCATCACTATTTGGACATTAGAGCATGCCCACAAAGTTTGAGGCCAAGGGGGAAAACTTCACAATGTAAAGTTGCTCAAATTTGATTTTGGACAGGAATGGTTTTGGGATGGTTTAATGAATCAAATCAACTTGGATTGAGATGAAACTTTGCAATATCATCACCTATGATAGTGTCGACTTGCTGGAATTTTCCTGGAATTTATTGAGAATATTTCTTACAGAAAAATTCCAAAAGTTTGACTTAACAGAAAGGGTTTTGAGGGGTTTTGCGCATGGTTTGATCATGCCCTTGTGTTGAAACTCATATATATATGGGAAATATATGTCCACCTCAAATATTTTCAAAGCATTTAAATAATTTTTCCCTAAGAAAATCCATTTTCGCCCTTAAGAGAAAACCTTTAAATAAAATATAAATATAATCTTTAAAAATAATATTTGGTGGTTTTGGGAAGTCATATATATATATTAGGTTTTAAATAAAGCTTTTGGGAAGGAAGGGTCCACCTACTTTGAGGACTTGCAGTGCAAACCTCATTTCAGAGGGTTTTGAAAACCTAATTTGAATAAATCATTTTTGGTTAAAACATTATTTGATAAAAATAGTTTTGGGCACTATTCACATGGCATGATCATTGGCCAAGGGGTTTGGGACATGGAAGATGAATATGAAGTGAAATAGAACCTAGTAGTGCCATAAAACACAATCAACAAGCAAGCAAACAACATAGCAAGCAAGCAAACACAAGCACATAGAAAAAGTTTTAGTTGGCTCCAAATTTTCTAAACCCAAACATAACAATGTGCTACAAACACAGGGTGTGACAGTTCCCCACTCATACCTACTGATTTTCGGAGAGAGAAGCACCTACCCTTGTGTTGAGGTCAAGATCTTCCACTCCAACCATATGGATCTTGATTTCTAGCCTCCCCAAGTTGCTTTCCACCCAATCAATCTCTTCTACCAAGCCAAATCATTGAGAGAGTGATTGTGTGTTGAGGAGTCTATCACCTTGAAGCACAAGAGCAAGGAGTTCATCGCATTACCGAGCCTATTACCTTTTGGAGGGTGGTGCCTCCTAGATTGGTTAGGTGTCGCTTGGGAGCCTCCCCCTTCATGTTGTGGAGTGAACCAAGGAGTTTGTAATGGCAAGGAGATCGCCTACTTCGTGAAGATCTACCCATAGTGAGGCTAGTCCTCCATGGACGTAGGCCGTCATGGTATAGTCAAGGTTGCTACTTCGTGGACCCTTATGGGTGGAGCCCTCCGTGGACTCTCGCGACCGTTACCCTCCGTGGGTTGAAGACTCCATGAACGTGGATGTACGATAGCACCACCTATCGGAACTACGGGAAAAATCTTGTGTCCTTCATGCGTTTGATCTCTCTATCTCTATTCCTTACTTCCATGTGCAATGTCTTTACTTTCCGCTGCTATACTTGATGACTTGCATGTGTTGGGTGTCATGGACTAATTATGTATGCTAAAACTGTCAACATCTTGTCTTATGCTTGAGGTAGTTTTAAATTTCTGTTTGTAGTCTATTCACCCCCCCTCTATACATACACTTCTAGTGATCCTACATCATGTGATTGTGAGGTTGACGAATATTTGTGAGTACCTACACACGACAAAGACAAAAGAAAAATTGTGTGTGCGTGGTATATGTACACATCATCCGTTAGGATGTGTATGTGCACATGAGAGTTAGCACAAGATAAGCAATGCTCAAATAAATTCGATGCATGTTATAGGAACATGTCATCGATCATGAAAGAATAGTTATTGTGTATAACACGATGGGGACACAACTTGAGCATGTAAATATAGGGCACATCAATAGCATTCATATTCGTGGGTCGCGTATTGTGCACACAAATATGGAATTCATGCAAAGGATGGGATGGACCACAATCTCCTATAGAGTATGAGGAAACTATGGGGGTCTCCTCATGATGAGGACATCCCTGCTAATGCTACACCCACAACTCCGACTGCTATACATACAGGACCAATTACTAGAGCTCGCGCACGTCAATTGAATTACCAAGTACTTTCGTTTCTTGCAAATCCTTCTAATGTTCATGAACATATGATGCTGCCTAAATTAGATACTTTTGTTTTACTTATGAATGAAGGACCTGGCATGGACAAGAAGGATGACCATGGGAGCGGGATCAAGCATGGAGAAGAAGGTGCGCGTGCGGGAAAGAACAATGGAGCTTCCAGTGATGATTTTCGCACTTTGAAGCCACCATAATGGGAGCAAGAAGCCTTGGACGAAATATGCATGATGCTACTTTATAAAATTCGTCCCTAGGCTAATATAGGTGCTGCGCGACCTTATTGTTGGGCCAGGCCCATGTAATTTCGAAATACCATATTATAGGCTGTTTTTAGAGTCCGTATGTATGGGGAAACTGAGTTAAGGTCGGTTTCGGACCCCTCCTCCAAGGGGCCACGAAATTCCCCTCTATTCCCCCATATATACAGCCCTTAGGGCGTCGTTTTAGGGTTGGGTTTTGTCTAGATTACAAGTTCACCATAGCTGCAACTTCGCGTTCTTCATTTGTGTTCCACGACCAGACAAAGGCGTCACAAAACCCAACTTCATCAATAAAGCTTTCTCTTATATTCGCAATATCCAGATTGCAAACTTAGTTTCTTGATTGTTCTTCGTTTCCATGTAGGAAACAAACCCTCGTGGTCAGGTTGATCGTGCTCCGGCGTGGTCAATAACCTCTCGGAGTTGGTTTAGCGATTGCAGGGGTCATGAAATTCTCCTCTATTCCCCCATATATACAGCCCCTAGGGCATCGTTTCAGGGTTGGGTTTTGTTTAGATTACAAGTTCGCCATAGCTGCAACTTCGCGTTCTTCGTTTGTGTTCCACGACCAGACAAAGGCGTCACAGAACCCCACTTCATCAATAAAGCTTTCCTCTTATATTCGCAATATCCAGATTGCAAACTTAGTTTCTTGCTTGTTCTTCGTTTGCGTGTAGGAAACAGACCCTCGTAGTCAGGTTGATCGTGCTCCGGTGTGGTCAATAACCTGTCGGAGTTGGTTTAGCGATTGCTAAGGCGCGGCGTCATCATTCGTAGTCGGATCGTCAAAGTCTACTCCACCAAAAATGATAGCCACCATCTCATCGAAAGACACGGACAACGTCGCCTCTATCAAGTGGTATCAGATTTCCAGGTTGCTCGGTGAGATTTTATCAGTTTTCGTAGTTTAGCGCATCTGTTCTTCATACCTTTAGTCCACGAAAAAGCCACAAAAAAAATCCGGGTTAGATCATCATATCCGAACCAATCTGAGCCTTTGCATAGTCTTTTCAGTATTTTGCTTTGTTGAATTGCGGTTACATCATCGTGTCGAGTTGCTGGTCTTAGTGTCTAGTCCCTTAGAGTTTCGAGTTCTTTTCACAGGTTGTCACGCCGCCACCGCATCGTCTTCATAGTTGCCATATACCACCACCATCATCACCGCTGCCATATATCACCATCCATCATCACTATCCATTTGTCTCCATATATACCACCACAAATCCTCCACCAATCCGAGTTCAGCTCGTTTTAGGTTTAGTTTCGAGATCCTTTTGATTTCGGATTCGTTGTTTGCTACCGGCGTAGGAGTCTGGCATGCTTTGCAGAGCACGTTTTGGCCCCAAAAAATTCGGCTGGAAATATTTTTTCCCTATCTTGGTTTTAGGTTCTTCGGAGTGTTTTGAGACACTTGCCATCATAGTGATTTTTGTGGAAATTTTTGGGTTGTCGCAGCCCCTGAATTGCTCCAGAAAAAGAAAAAAAATTAGTCCAACAAATTTCGTGCCCATCTTGCTTATACGACGTGGGAAGAGTTTTGAGACACTCGCCATTGTAGTGATTTTTTGAGCAAAAAAAAGAGGCGCCAAAAATAAACAAAAGTAATCAGAGGTATTATTTTCATTCAAGGACATGCCTCCCTCTTTGCCTCTTGCTGTCATTAACATTTTGGTGGAGTTCGCTGACGTCTTCGCACAAGACGTGCCACCAGGATGACCACCTATTCGCGGGATTGAGCATCAAATTGACTTAATTCCCGATGCATCCCTACCCAACCGTGCGCCATACCATACCAATCTAGAGGAGACAAAGGAGATTATGCGTCAAGTACATGAGCTGCTTGACAAAGGTTATATACGTGAATCCCTTAGTCCTTGTGATGTTCCTATTATTCTAGTGCCTAAAAAGGATGGTACATCACGCATGTGTGTGGATTGTAGAGGCATTAATAATATTACTATTCGTTATCGTCATCCTATTCCTAGACTAGATGATATGCTTGATGAATTAAGTGGTTCTACAATTTTCTCCAAAGTTGATTTGTGTAGTGGATACCATGAAATTCGTATGAAATTGGGAGATGAATAGAAAACAACATTTAAATTAAGTTTGGATTATATGAGTGGTTAGTCATGCCTTTTGGGTTAACTAATGCACCTAGCACTTTCATGAGATTAATGAACGAGGTTTTACGTGCTTTCATTGGACGGTTTGTGGTAGTCTATTTTGATGATATATTGATTTTTAGTAGATCTTTGGAGGAGCATTTGGAACATCTACGTGCTATTTTTATTGCTCTACGTGATGCACGTTTGTTTGGTAACCTTGGGAAGTGCACCTTTTCCACCGACCGAGTGTCTTTGCTTGGCTATGTTGTTACTCCACACGGAATTGAAGTTGATAAAACCAAGATTGAGGCTAGTGAGAGTTGGCCGCTGCCCAAAACGGTCACACAAGTGAGGAGTTTTCTTGGCCTCGCTGGTTTCTATAGGCGTTTTGTGAGAGATTTCAGCACCATTGCTGCGCCTCTCAATGAGCTTACAAAGAAGGACGTGCCTTTTTCTTGGGGTACCGCACAGGAAGAAGCCTTCACGGTCTTGAAAGATAAGTTAACACATGCTCCTTTACTCCAACTTCCTGATTTTAATAAGACTTTCGAGCTTGAATGTGATGCTAGTGGAATTGGGGTAGGAGGTGTGTTATTACAAGATGGTAAACCTGTTGCGTACTTTTTTGAAAAACTGAGTGGGCCTAGTTTGAATTATTCTACTTATGGTAAGGAATTATATGCTCTTGTTCGGACTTCGGAAACATGGCAACATTATATATGGCCCAAAGAATTTGTTATACATTCTGATCATGAATCTTTGAAACATATTAAAAGTCAAGCAAAACTGAACCATAGACATGCTAAATGGGTTGAATTCATTGAGACTTTCCCTTATGTCATTAAACACAAGAAGGGTAAAGAAAATGTTATTGCTGATTGTCTCGTCGTTATACTATGCTTTCACAACTTGACTTTAAAATATTTGGTTTGGAGACCATCAAAGATCAATATGTGCATGATGCTGAATTTAGAGATGTGTTGTAGAATTGTAAAGAAGGGAGAACATCGAACAAGTTCGTTATTAATGATGGATTTGTGTTCCGTGCTAACAAGCTATGCATTCCAGCTAGCTCTGTTCATCTTTTGTTGTTACAGGAGGCACACGGAGGAGGATTAATGGGACACTTTGGCGTGAAGAAGATGGAGGACGTACTTTCTACACATTTCTTTGGCCAAAGATGAGACGAGATGTTGATCGTTTTGTTGCTCGCTGCACTACATGTCAAAAAGCTAAGTCACGACTCAATCCTCATGGTTTATATATGCCTTTGCCTGTACCTAGTGTTCCTTGGGAGGATATATCTATGGACTTTGTTTTAGGTTTACCTCGAACTAAGAAGGGGAGGGACAACATATTTGTTGTCGTGGATAGATTTTCCAAAATGGCACACTTTTATACCATGTCATAAAAGTGATGCTACTGCTCATGTCGCTGATTTGTTCTTTCGTGAAATTATTCGGTTGCATGGTGTGCCAAATACAATTGTTTCAGATTGTGATGCTAAATTTCTTAGCCACTTTTGGAGATGTTTATGGGCTAAGTTGGGGACTAAACTACTTTTAAGTACTACATGTCATCCCCAAACTGATGGCCAAACTGAAGTAGTCAATAGATCATTGTCTACTATGCTTAGGGCTGTTTTGAAAAATAACCTGAAAATGTGGGAAGAATGCTTGCCTCATATTGAATTTGCTTATAATCGTTCGCTACATTCTACCACTAAGATGTGCCCTTTTGAAGTTGTGTATGGTTTCTTACCTCGTGCACCTATTGATTTGTTGCCTCTTCCATCTTCGGAGAAGGTTAATTTTGATGCTAAAGAACATCCTGAATTGATATTAAAGATGCATGAGTTAACGCAGGAAAACATTGAGCATATGAATGCCAAATACAAAATTGCTGGAGATAAGGGTAGAAAACATGTTGTCTTTGCACCTGGAGATCTTGTTTGGTTACATTTGCGTTAGGATAGATTTCCTGATTTGCGCAAGTCAAAGCTAATGCCACGTGCTGATGGTCCTTTTAAGGTGTTAGAGAAAATAAATGATAATGCATATAAACTTGAGCTGCCTGTAGAGTTTGCGGTTAGCCCCACTTTTAACATTGCAGATTTGAAGCCTTATTTGGGTGAGGAAGATGAGCTTTCATCGAGGACGACTTCAGTTCAAGAATGGGAGGATGATGAGGACATCCCTGCTAATGCTACACCCACAACTCCGACTGCTATACATATAGGACCAATTACTAGAGCTCGCGCACGTCAATTGAATTACCAGGTACTTTTGTTTCTTGCAAATCCTTCTAATGTTCATGAACATATGATGCTGCCTAAATTAGATACTTTTGTTTTACTTATGAATGAAGGACCTGGCATGGACAAGAAGGTTGACCATGGGAGCGGGATCAAGCATGGAGAAGAAGGTGCGCGCGCGGGAAAGAACAATGGAGCTTCCAGTGATGATTTTTGCACTTTGAAGCCACCATAATGGGAGCAAGAAGCCTTGGACGAAATATGCATGATGCTACTTTATAAAATTGTCCCTAGGCTAATATAGGTGCCGCGCCACCTTATTGTTGGGCCAGGCCCATGTAATTTCGAAATACCATATTATAGGCTGTTTTTAGAGTCCGTATGTATGGGGAAACTGAGTTAAGGTCGGTTTCGGACCCCTCCTCCAAGGGGCCACGAAATTCCCCTCTATTCCCCCATATATACATTCCTTAGGGCGTCGTTTTAGGGTTGGGTTTTGTTTAGATTACAAGTTCGCCATAGCTGCAACTTCGCGTTCTTCGTTTGTGTTCCACGACCAGACAAAGGCGTCACAGAACCCCACTTCATCAATAAAGCTTTCCTCTTATATTCGCAATATCCAGATTGCAAACTTAGTTTCTTGCTTGTTCTTCGTTTGCGTGTAGGAAACAGACCCTCATGGTCAGGTTGATCATGCTCCGGCATGGTCAATAACCTCTTGGAGTTGGTTTAGCAATTGCTAAGGCGCGGCGTCATCACACGTTCGTAGTCGGATCGTCAAAGTCTACTCCACCAAAAACTATAACCACCATCTCATTGAAAGACAGGGACAACTTCACCTCTATCACCTCATGTGCAATAGTGGAAGCATAATTCAGAGAATATGGACAACATCCAAAACAATGCATTTCCAAAGCATGTTGTTCGTGGCATGGCATATGAGAACAATTGCGCAAATTTTGCAAAGGGAGCATGGCAATGTCATCACAAGAAAAGCAAATGCCAATAACCATGGGCTTGTCATCTATTCCAAATGTGCAAATTGGATTTATTTTAATGTCATATGCATAGTTACTACGATGAGATTGCAAAGATGCAATATGGGTGATCTCATGCATAGCATATGACAAGTCAAGTGGATTGTCAAACATGATGTGACCTATGGAGTTCTCACAAGAAATCCTATGCAGCATGACATCACAAGTAGTAGACTCCACATGAGAATCGTCAAACACATCATAAATGGGCAATTCATCACATGAGGAAGTCGCATAATCATGAAACATGGCCATAAGTGGATTGACATCATGCAAGCAATCAATGTCCGCTAGGGAATCAATGCCCGCTAGTGGGACAAGAGCATCACCTTCACCTATGTTACCTTTGTCATTCCACTCATGTGGTGTAGGTGAGGTAGCATAGACCAACTCGTGGTCCTTGTCATCATGATGGAACCATGTGGGGAGTGCATCGTTTTCTACCATGGCCATCATCTTGTCTAAGGGAAGGACGAAGTCGTCGATAATCGGCGCGTCATCGTGTATGGGACCTATCACCAAAGGATAAGACACAATAGAGGTAGAGGTTAAGTTGTTAGAAATCGAAGTGGCCTCACATGCCCTATCAACTACCTCACTCGCTCTATGTGGTGGTGGCTCACACACTCCCTCAAAGTAGGTGCACTCAAACTCACATATGGTGGAGTCACTCATCTCACTCAAGTGGTGGGGGTTGTGGCTCTCCTCACATAAGAATTGTGGCGATTCATCATACGTGGGGCTAGTGGTGAAGGCACTCTCGCTCTCACTATGGTGGCATAAGTCTCTCAACTCATCTCCAAACGCCGCCGTGGTCGAAGGGAAAATCCCATGCTCAACCATCTCGTCACTGTCGCCATGGATGAAGGCCGAGATGGCACATCATCACTCTTGCCTACAAAGATGAAAACATCATCCTTGCTCGCCACCTTGTCGCGTGCCTCCAAAGCATGCTCCTTGAGTGGCTCCATAGTCGTAGTCGTAGCCGCGCCGTCTTCAAAAAGAGTCATGGTAGACTCGGCATCATCAATGCCACAAAGAGGGGTGGTGGTGAAGTCGAACTTGGGAGCATCATCTTGGAGCTTGGCGGGCTTGGACATCTTGGTGGTACCATCCTCATGCTCGTCGTCTCGGAGCTTGGTCGTGGTGAAGTGTGCGTGGGGTCGAGTAGTCTTGGCCTTGAGTTCTTGTGCCACCTTGAGAGCACCAATGTAGGGTTCATCGAGAGAGTCGTAGTTGTTGTCGAAGATAGGATTGGCGATGTCATTTTTCAATGCCATCATGAAGTAGAACTTCATCCAGATGGGGTCGGTCATGCCGGCTCGTTGCAAGGCTTTCTTCATCTTCATGAAGTACTCGTCGATGGACTTGGATCCTTGTATGGTGTTCTCCAATTGGCGTTCAAGATGTTCCGTGTAGGTGGAAGGCACAAACTCTCGCCGCATTGCTTTCTTCGTCTTGTACCAACTCATGTCATAGCTCTTCGAAGATGTGTGAAGCGACCATGTCGATGCGTCACCGTGGAAGTTTCTTGTGGTGCACTTCACTTGATCTTCGGAAGGGACTTGAAGTATCTTGAGGTAGTGGTCCATCTTGCGCACCCACTTGAGATACTCCTCTGGGTCTTGACTCCCATATAAAGGAATGTCATGGTCGATGTCAAGGTCGTAGTAGCTCATGGAAGTCACATACTTGAGCTTGGGGAGCTTCTCTTGAAGTGCTTGTTGGTGAAGATGCCTCATATCCAAAGGCGAATATGCCTTGAGGTCGCTTGGTGAAGATGCCAAAGTAGGTGGTGAAGTCATGGAGCGGTGGTTGGTGTCGAGCTCGTGACCTTCACACTTGGTCGTTGTTGGACACCTTGATGTTGCTGCCATTATTTCTTCATGTCGTTGATGGTGCCAATGTCGGTGTGATCATGCAGGGGATGGTAGTGTTGGGGAACGTTGCATGGGAAACAAAAAAATTCCTACGCACACGCAAGATCTATCCATGGCGATGAGCATCTACGAGAGGGAGAGTGGATCTACATACCCTTGTAGATCGCTAAGCAGGAAGCGTTAAGAAACGCGGTTGGTGTAGTCGAACGTCTTCATGATTCAAATCGTCGAGCATCCTGCGATCTCATCACGATCCGTCCCGCAATCCAATCATGATCCGTCCTGCGAACTCATCACAATCCGTCCCGCGATCTCATCATGACCCGTCTCGCGATCTTGATCACGGTCCTTCCGATCTAGCGCCGAACGGACGACACCTCCGCGTTCAGCACACGTACAGCTCGATGAAGATCTCCGCCTGCTTGATCCAGCAAGAGGGAGCGGAGAGGTAGATGAGTTCTCCGGCAGCGCGATGGTGTTGCGACGATGGTGGTGGAGCTATTCCAGCAGGGCTTCGCCTAAGCACCGCTGAAAACTGATCTAGAGGAGAAACTGCGATCTAGAGGAGAGGTAGCACGTGGCTATTAGGGTAAGCTTTTTCCTCTAAATCCTCTAATATATATAGGAGGGAGGGAGGGGAGGAGGCATCCTCAAACCCTCAAGGTTTGGTCGAAATTAGAGGTGGAGGTGTCCTATTCCAATCCTATTAGGAGTAGGATTCCTCCTTTCCACTTGGAAACTCTTTATACCTCTCAATCTTTGGATTTTTTCCTTCTCAAACCACTCCAGCCGCATGGTCTCTTAGAGGAGGCTTCGTCCAGACCACCAGGGGCTGGTTTACCTCCTCCCACAGCCCATGTAGCCTCTTGGGTCGAAATACCTCTCCCGATGGTCCCCCGGTACACTCCCGGCACTCCCGGTACACTACCGATGAGCCCGAAACTTTTCCGGCGACCAAAACAGGACTTCCTATATATCAATATTTACCTCCGGACCATTCCGGAGCTCCTCGTGACTTCCGGGATCTCATCCGAGACTCTGAACAACCTTTGGTTACCACCATACATAACTCTCTACTACCGAAACGTCATCGAACCTTAAGTGTGCAGACCCTGCGGGTTCGAGAACTATGTAGACATGACCGAGACACCTCTACGGTCAATAACCAATAGCAGGACCTAGATGCCCATATTGGTTCCTACATATTCTATGAAGATCTCTATCGATCGAACCTCTATGTCAAGGATTCAGTTAATCCCGTATGATGTTCCCTTTGTTCTTCGGTATGTTACTTGCCCGAGATTCGATCGTCGGTATCTCCATACCTAGTTCAACCTCGTTACCGGCAAGTCTCTTTACTCGTTTCGTAATACAAGATCCCGTGACTAACACTTATTCACATTGCTTGCAAGGCTTATTGTGATGTTGTATTACCGAGTGGGCCCTGAGATACCTCTCCGTCACACGGAGTAACAAATCCCAGTCCTGATCCATGCTAACCCAACAGACACCCTCGGAGATACCTGTAGAGCACCTTTATAGTCACCCAATTATGTTGCCATGTTTGATACACACAAGGTACTCCTCCGGTGTCAGTGAGTTGCATGATCTCATGGTCATAGGAACAAATACTTGACATGTAGAAAACAGTAGCAATAAACTGACACGATCATATGCTACATTTGTAGTCTGGGTCTTTTCCATCACATCATTCTCCTAATGACGTGATCCCGTTATCAAATGACATCTCATGTCCATGACTAGGAAACCATAGCCATCTTTGATCAACGAGCTAGTCTATTAGAGGTAGGGACATGGTGTTGTCTATGTATCCACACATGTATCTGAGTTTCTGATACGGGGTTGCCCGATCTTCACGGAGGACCTACTCTATGATGCGAATCAACGCCACCTGAAGGGTACGAAGGCAACCCTCGATCCCAGCCAACGGCGATGTTGGGTAATGGATAACTAGTGCAACCTGACGAGACCGAAACTAGCTACGGCACATGCAACAACTAGCAACAAGTATTCGCCCAACCACACTCTTAGGATTCCAATCCACGCAACCACGCACGAAGTTGGAAGCACGAACTGGTCGCCGCCTCAACGGCTACTGATGTAAAATCACAAAGTGAGTTTACCCTCTCACAAGGCAAGATTACAAGAGCTAAGGAGGAAGTGAACTCTCAAACAAGATTCTGGTTGCACTTAGCTAACCTATGCTGAAATCAAATTGCCAAAGAGTTGTGGCTGAAGTGGGGGAAGGGGTATTTATACTAGGAACAACCCTCCTAGTGTAGGTGTGAAACCAGTCTAAAAGAGAGGCTCAAATTCGTGGTAACCAGCTGGTCAAGGGAGCAAATACATGGAGCCTCGCGCAGCAATTAATGCTCTGGACAGCTTGCATTGGAACTCTCATATCCTTTGACTCAGGACTCCAAATGTTGCGCCGTTTGATTTTCCTGAAAGTAGACTTCAAATGCTGTCCAATTTGTACTCCCACACGTGCTGGATACTCACATATTTGTGCACCAAGTTCTGGGACGAATTCTGGAACTGGGCATGCAACAATAGATTGTTGGGATGGCTTGCTATTCTTCTATGGGATGTAATTAGTTGCCCTTGTCACCAAAACATGGTTTGCATCAGAGTTGAAGCTTGTCCTCTTCAAACTTGTTGTATGGGCTTCAAAACTTGTTTCCTCATGTGCTGAAAGTTGTAGGTTGTCCTGAGCATTCTACCTGAGTAAAATCAGCACACAAGATTTAGGTAGTATAAAGTTCTCATGCATAGTTGAATTATGATCAGTTAGGAGCGCGTTCACCTCTTGTTCTATTTGTTTGGCACGGCTCCTTGTCATGGGACCCAAATAGGTCTTGTTTGTAGAAGCTTCATTTGACAGCTGAGATTTATCATGAGGAGAAGATGACAAATGAGGTGAACCAGGGATATCCTCATCCTCCTCCCCCTCTTCAAAAGGAGTCGTCCTCGACTCTTGACCCTCTTGATCGAAGCATGGAGACAAATCAGCGACATTGAATGTTGGACTAACAACATAGTCGTCGGGGAGCTCAATCTTGTAAGCATTGTCATTGATCTTTGCCAAAACTTTGAATGGTCCATCTCCACGAGGCATTAGTTTAGATTTGCGCTTCTCTGGGAACCTGTCTTTGTGCAAATGTACCCAAACCAGATCTCCGGGCTCAAAACTCACCTTCTTGCGGTTTTTGTTTGCCTTAGCTGCATAGTACTTGGACTTCCTTTCTATCTCTTCTCTGGTCTTCTCATGAATCTTCTTCACATATGCAGCACGCTTAGAAGCCTCCAAGTTACATCTTTCTTGCAATGGAAGTGGCAGCAAGTCGATTGGTGCAAGTGGTTTGAATCCATATACCACTTCATATGGGCACATGCTTGTTGTAGAGTGGACTGCTCTATTGTAAGCAAACTCCACGTGTGGCAAACACTCTTCCCACTCCTTCAAATTCTTCTTGATCATTGTACGCAGCAAGGCTGAGAGTGTGCGGTTCACCACCTCTGTCTGTCCATCAGTTTGTGGGTGACATGTTGTTGAAAACAACAGCTTGGTTCCCAACTTTGCCCATAATATTTTCCAAAAGTAGCTCATGAACTTCACATCGTGGTCTGAAACAATGGTCCTTGGCATTCCATGCAAGCGGACAACTTCCCTGAAAAACAAATCAGCAACATGTGAAGCATCTCGTTCTTGTGGCATGGAATGAAATGTGCAATTTTTGAGAACCTATCAACTGTGGTTGATAGGTTCTCAAAAATTGCACATTTCATTCCATGCCACAAGAACGACAATGCTTCACACAAAAGTTGAATCTCTCCCCCTTATAGTCCTAGGTAGTCCTAAAACAAAATCCATGCTAATATCTTCCCAAGGAGCATTTGGAATAGGTAATGGAGTATATAAACCATGGGGGTTCAGTTTAGACTTAGCTTTGTGGCACGTGATGCATCACTGCACAAATCTCTCAACGTCCTTCCTCATCTTTGGCCAATAAAAATGATCAGCCAGTAGCTCATAAGTCTTCTCACGACCAAAGTGTCCCATTAATCCTCCTGCATGTGATTCCTGCAACAACAAGGGTCTAACCGACGAATCTGGAACACACAATTTGTTAGCCCTAAAAAGGAACCCATCATGAATATGGTATTTATCCCAACCTTTCCCATCCTTACATTTTGCATATGGTTCTGAAAATACATGATCAGTGCAGTACAATTCTTTTAAGCTCTCAAGTCCTGGTACGTTCACTTCTAATTGTGTCAGAAGAACATGCCTATGAGACAAATCATCAGCAACCATGTTTTCCTTTCCTTTCTTGTACTTCACAACATATGGAAAAGTTTCAATGAATTCTACCCATTTAGCATGCCTACGATTCAATTTAGCTTGGCTTTTCAAATGTTTCAAAGCCTCATGATCAGAATGCACAATAAATTCCTTAGGCCATAAGTAGTGTTGCCATGTTTCAAACACTCTAACCAAAGCATACAACTCTTTATCATAAACAGAATAATTCAGTTGTGCACCGCTCAGCTTCTCACTAAAATATGCTACTGGTTTTCTTTCTTGCATTGAGACACCTCCAATACCTATTCCACTAGCATCACATTCTATCTCAAAAGTTTTAGTGAAATCAGGTAAAATCAGCAAAGGCGCTTCAGTTAATTGTTTCTTAAGCTCAAGAAATGCTTCTTCTTGTGGTGCACCCCATTTGAAAGCAATGCCTTTCTTTGTTAATTCATTCAAAGGTGCAGCAATTGTACTAAAATCTTTCACAAGCCTCCTGTAGAAACCAGCAAGGCCATGAAAACTTCTCACCTGGCTTACATTCACTGGAGTTGGCCAATTCTTGATTGCTTCCACCTTAGATTCATCCACTTCAATTCCCTGTCCTGAAACAACATAGCCAAGAAAAACAACCTTGTTTGTGCAAAAGGAGCACTTCTCAACGTTAGCATATAGTTTTTCTATCCTTAGCACATTCATCACTTGTTTTAGATGTTCAATATGTTCCTCAATGGACCTGCTATAGATTAGGATGTCATCAAAGTACACAACAACAAATTTGCCAATGTAAGCTCTCAAAACATGGTTCATCAATCTCATGAATGTACTTGGTGCATTAGTTAACCCAAAAGGCATGACTAACCACTCATACAACCCAAATTTTGTTTTGAAAGCAGTTTTCCATTCATCTCCTTCTTTCATCCTAATCTGATGGTATCCACTTCTCAAATCAATTTTAGAGAAAATAGTAGAGCCACTCAATTCATCAAGCATATCATCTAACCTAGGAATAGGATGACGATACCTAATTGTTATAATATTGATAGGCCTACAATCCATAACCAATCGCCATGTTGCATCTTTCTTAGGCACCAAAATCACAGGTACAACACAAGGACTTAAGCTTTCACGCACATAACCTTTTTCTAAAAGTTCTTGTACCTGCCTTTGTGATAGAGGCGAGGGTCCCGATCTTTCGATGAGATGATAACTATCAATTTGGTGGAGATGACTTTGACAATCCGACTATGAGCATGCACGACGTTGCGCCTTAGCAATCGCTAAACCAATCTCCAAGAGGTTATTGACCACGCCGGAGCACGATCAACCTGACCACGAAGGTCTATTCCTGCAAGCAATCGAAGAACAAGCAAGAATATGATAATGCAATCTAAATATTGCGAATATAGATGAAGTATTGATAATGGTGGGGTTCCGAAAACGGTCTTAGTCTGGTCGTTGGACACAAACGAAGTACACGAAGTTGCAATGACTAACTTTTAACTAAACAAACCCAAAGGAAAAGCTACTAGATTGATCTACTTATATAGGAGCAAGGGGTGGCGGCCAAGGAGGTGGGAGGACGTCCCAAGACACCCTAAAACAACCCTAGGTCGTACAAGTCCCATGGGCCCAAGTGGAGGTGATGCAACACCTTTGAACTTGTAGTTTGACTCGGATTCTGGTGCAATGTCACATTGTTTCGTCGATATCTTCACGATCTTGACGAATTTTAAGGTGATTCCAACTGGGCTGGAACGTATATAAAATCTAGTTTCCACCAAAAAAAGAATCACCCAATTCCGAGTCCGTATGAAAAAGTTGGTGGCGTTTTGAGACAGGTGTGTCTGTGCAGTACGAATCTGAGTCCAGAACGTGAGAGATTTGGACTCTATCTTCTCTTGGGCTAAAAGTGACGTGATAGAACTTCTTGAACAACACCTAATTATTTCCTTTAATCTGAGAGGACCTCTTGAATAGCATCCAACCATTTCCTCTCCCTTTGTCATCACACGTGGTTCATACAAATGTTCGGCCATTCTGCATTTAGGCATAAAATAAAAATAGGTGAAGTATTTTTGTTCCAGATAACATAAATAAATTATTGCATAATTATTATAAGAAATCACCTCACAAATATGCACATATGCAATATTTTTGGTCGTATCGAAAGTAGTCATGTCCTCATCATCCTCCCCTTTTTGAAAACAAAGCCGTCATCGGCGTTGCTTAATCTGAAATGTGGCTACCAAAAGAGAAAAGTCGTACACATTGTATATGTATTTGTCATCCATTTTTATTATTCTCAGTTGTGACACATGTGACACATATATGCAAGGGCACTCATCACAAGTCATGAAATATGAAGCCAAAAAATCATCACAAGAAGTAAAAGGCATGGCAATATTACAACTCAGTTTGCATATATAAGTGAAGTCCTTATTCATATCAAAAGATTCATAATGTTCATCATTAAACCGTCCCAATATTGGTAGATAAACATGAATCGTTTCAAACTTAGATGCTACAACATGCTTAAATAAGCAAACATGCAACATGTCATTTGACACAAAATTATCACCAAGATTAGAGGTCATATCAAAATGATTAAACACCGACAAAATTATTTTCAAACATATTTGACCCAAATTTGATTGATTTTCTGATTCACACGGTTCTTGCTCATCAATAGTTAATTCAATGGGTGCACTCACAATTGCTGATATTGTAGTTATTTGATCACATGACGAAGTAAAATCATGAACATAGTCCTCTAAAATAGGTGGTGTGATCAAAGTAATGGGTAGCTCATCACAAGGTACATTGGAATTGACAAGGCATTCAACATACTCATGTGGAGGTGGAAGATCAATACCTTTGCCATTACCTTTTATGATCAACTCAGATGATGTAGGCACTCTCGGTGGTGACGTGTTACATGGTGTAGGTGATGTAGCCCTCACAAGAATTGATGTGGTTGTCATAGTACGCCTAGCAGTTGAAGGAACAACTGTATCCACTCTTGGAATGAGCACCTTGCGCTCTATTTCCTTTTGAGCAACGCGTTGATTTATTTCCTGTTCAGCTTTGCAAGCAAGACGAAACAAAAGATCCATAGAATAACACTTTTCATGAATTAGTATCTCCTGAATATCACGGTTTAATCCTCCCCAAAATCTATCCATAAAATCTTCTTCACTTTCTTCTAATGAGGAATGCAACAAGGTCATTTGTAAATCATCATAATATTTCATTACGGTGTCACTACCTTGTTTTAAATTTTGTAACTTTTTAAGCTTGTCACGAGTATAATAAGCAGGAACGAATGTGTGTCTCATGGCAAGTTTCAAATCATCCCAAGTAGTAGGTATAATATCTTTGTGTAACCGACGATATTCGCTCCACCAAACACATAACCAGTGAAAGAACCAACTGCGATCTTAACTTTCTTATGTGCAGCAAAATTATGGGATGTAAATATTTCATTTATTTCAAACTCCCACTCGACATATAAAGCAGGTCTAAATCGTCCATTAAATGGAGGTATAGAAACATTAACCTGATCATGTGCATTTGGATCTCTTTGCATCTCTCGTATCGGTTTTTGTGGTGGCACGTCTCCCACGATCGAAGAAGCCCATGAACTGACAACTCTGGATCCTGTCATGACTAGTAGAAACAAGAAACAAAGATCCAAGTATATTGTTCCTATGAACTACTGGGATGTGATGGTAAAATGCTCACAATAAAGCAAATATCAATGTCTTACAAATTCTTACCATGCAGCAGGTGGCGACCGGCAACCGACGGTGTCAATATCTCCGAAGATTGGGTAAAGTGATTACCCGGTGAATGTATATATACATGATGTAGAAATATGTGGAGCTTGGAAGGCTTAATATATGGTAGCAAAAGATTAGCAATAATCAATTCAGAGATGCAATATTGAATAAACGCTCAACGACGGTTCTGTGCTGGTGCTAGGCTAGACTGTACTAGAGACGCGAGCCTAGAACACTAATGGAGTCATGCCGTAGGACAAATAGCAGCAAGATATGATATGAATTAGCTCTCGACAACAAGATATAAGTGAAGATCACAATGGCAGTAAAGACAATGATGATGAATGATCGACATGCAAGATATACAAAACTCTCTCTACAGCTTTCCTCTAGAAAATATCT
The DNA here is from genome assembly GCA_022496015.1 of Hordeum marinum. Lineage (NCBI taxonomy): Eukaryota > Viridiplantae > Streptophyta > Magnoliopsida > Poales > Poaceae > Hordeum > Hordeum marinum. The sequence continues at coordinate 163,553,969 of CM039672.1, read as the reverse complement.
TGTGAAATTTCTGATATTTTTTCTCAAGAATGCTACTGACTCAAGCTTTCGTATGCAAAAAGAATCACTCAATTCCGAGTTCGTATGAGGAAGATACGCTTGTTTTACTGAACACTGCGCATAACAGATTTCAATCCGAATTCACATACGAGATTGAGTCTAGGTAGATCCGAAATTTGTTTTTTTCTCTTCTCTCTATTTTTTTCCTTCTCTTTTTTTTCTCTCACTTTTTTTCTTTTGTCTTTTTTCTTTTTTTTCTCTCTCACTTTTTCTCTCAACCAAATAAGAAGCAGATTGGATCAAGCATAGATGTGAACGACCTCAAGTATGATAATGACAATGAACAATGGGTAGCATGTGGTGAAAATTGATAGATGGTAGTGGGTGACAACGAAAGAGATGACAGTGGCGTGGTGGTGGTATATGGCAGCAGAGATGAAGATGGTGTGACGCCGGCGTGACAAGTTGTGAATAGAACTCGAAACTCTAAAAGACTAGACGCTAAGACCAGCAACTCGACACGACGATGCAACCGATAATTCAACTATGCAAGCACTGAAAAGAAAATTGCAAAGGCTCAGACTGGCTTGGAGTAAAGATGAATAGATCTAACTTTTTTTTGGCTTTTTCTTGGGCAATAGGTAAGAAAAATAAATCTAATCTACGAATAACTGGAAATTATCACCGAGCAACCTGAAAACCGATACCACTTGATAGAGGCGAGGGTCCCGATCTTTCGATGAGATGATAACTATCGATTTGATGGAGATGACTTTGATGATCCGACTACGAACGTGCATGACGTTGCGCCTTAGCAATCGCTAAACCAATCTCCAAGAGGTTATTGACCACGCCGGAGCACGATCAACCTGACCACAAAGGTCTATTCCTACAAGCAATCGAAGAACAAGTAAGAATATGATAATGCAATCTAAATATTACGAATATAGATGAAGTATTGATAATGGTGGGGTTCCGAAAACGGTCTTAGTCTGGTCGTTGGACACAAACGAAGTACACGAAGTTGCAATGGCTAACTTTTAACTAAACAAAACCCAAAGAAAAAGCTACTAGATTGATCTACTTATATAGGAGCAAGGGGTGGCGGCCAAGGAGGTGGGAGGACGTCCCAAGACACCCTAAAACCAAGCCTAGGTCGTACAAGGCCCATGGGCCCAAGTGGAGGTGATGCAACACCTTTGAACTTGTAGTTTGACTCGGATTCTGCTGCAATGTCATATTGTTTCATCGATATCTTCACGATCCGGACAAATTTTAAGGTGATTCCTACTGGGATGGAACGTATATAAAATCTAGTTTCCACCAAAAAAAAGAATCACCCAATTCCGAGTCCGTATGAAAAAGTTGTTGGCGTTTTGAGACATGTGTGTCTGTGCAGTACGAATCTGAGTCTAGAACGTGAGAGATTTGGACTCTATCTTCTCTTGGGCTAAAAGTGACGTGATAGAACTTCTTGAAACAACACCTAATTATTTCCTTTAATCTAAGAGGACCTCTTGAATAGCATCCAACCATTTCCTCTCCCTTTGTCATCACACGTGGTTCATACAAATGTTCGGCCATTCTGCATTTAGGCATAAAATAAAAATAGGTGAAGTATTTTTGTTCCAGATAACATTAATAAATTATTACATAATTATTATAAGAAATCACCTAAAAAATATGCACATATGCAATATTTTTGGTCGTATCGAAAGTAGTCATGTCCTCATCACTTTGTATCTCCTTTGTTTCTTCATGATTGGTGCGTGATGAGGACATCCCTACTAATGCTACACCCACAACTCCGACTGCTATACATACAGGACCAATTACTAGAGCTCGCGCACATCAATTGAATTATCAGGTACTTTCGTTTCTTGCAAATCCTTCTAATGTTCATGAACATATGATGTTGCCTAAATTAGATACTTTTGTTTTACTTGTGAATGAAGGACCTGGCATGGACAAGAAGGATGACCATTGGAGCGGGATCAAGCATGGAGAAGAAGGTGCGCGCGCGGGAAAGAACAATGGAGCTTCCAGTGATGATTTTCGCACTTTGAAGCCACCATAATGGGAGCAAGAAGCCTTGGACGAAATATGCATGATGCCACTTTATAAAATTCGTCCCTAGGCTAATATAGGTGTTGCGCCACCTTATTTTTGGGCCAAGCCCATGTAATTTCGAAATACCATATTATAGGCTATTTTTAGAGTCCGTATGTATGGGGAAACTGAGTTAGGGTCGGTTTCGGACCCCTCCTCCAAGGGGCCACGAAATTCCCCTCTATTCCCCCATATATACAGCCCTCAGGGCATCGTTTTAGGTTTGGGTTTTGTTTAGATTACAAGTTCGCCATAGCTGCAACTTCGCGTTCTTCGTTTATGTTCCACGACCAGACAAAGGCGTCACAGAACCCCACTTCATCAATAAAGCTTTCCTCTTATATTCGCAATATCCAGATTGCAATCTTAGTTTCTTGCTTGTTCTTCGTTTGCGTGCAGGAAACAGACCCTCGTGGTCTGGTTGATCGTGCTCCGGCGTGGTCAATAACCTCTCGGAGTTGGTTTAGCGATTGCTAAGGCGCAGCGTCATCACACGTTCGTAGTCGGATCGTCAAAGTCTACTCCACCAAAACGATAGCCATCATCTCATCGAAAGACAGGGACAACTTCGCCTCTATCAGTGGGGTAGGGAGGTCGATTCGGGAGTGATGCTCGTGGAATGAGGTCAATCTGACGTTCTATGCCACGCAAGGGAGGTAGACCAGCAGGTACTTCCTCCAGAAAAACATCCGCAAAATCCTGCAAGACATCGCAAACAGCACTAGGGAGACAAGTTAAGTCGTTAGCTGAAAGCAAAGTGTCTTTGTACACAAGTACAACGACCACTTGATTTGGGTTGAGCCTCACATCTCTCAGTTCTGATTTGGTGGCTAACATGACCAAGTTCTCTCCCTCTCTTTTATTTTTATCTCTCAGCTTTGACTTGTGGCGCTCACTCACGGATTTGTGGATCTCTCTCTCACTCTTTTTCTCTCCCTCTTTCTTACTCACTACTTTTACTTCAGAAACCTTTTGCATGTGCTCAGCCATGATTTGTTGGGGTGTCATGGGCCTTAGCACCAAGTCTTTCCCTTTCCACTTGATGGTGTATTGATTGGTTTTGCCACAATGTTGAGCTGAAAGGTCATATTGCCACGGTCTGCCCAACAGCAAGTGACACACCTTCATGGGCACAACATCACACTCAACGATGTCAATATAGTCTCCAATCTTGAATTGCACTTGTACCATGTGTGTGACCTTCAACTCTCCACACTCACTCAACCATTGGATATGATATGGATGGGGGTGTTGCAGCAGCTTCAGCCTAAGCTTATCACACATTTCTGTACTAGCAAGATTGTGACAACTTCCACCATCAACAATTACTTTGCATACCTTGTCTTGCACTTTTGCTCTTGTTTGAAACAAATTGTGCTGTTGTCCATTCTCAGCTTCTTTGAGCTACACACTCGAAACTCTAGTGACAACAAGAGAGGCACCTTGCCCATAATAACAATAGGTATGCTCGTTTCCATCTGAATTTTCACCATTCTCAGTTTCTTCTTTAGGTTCACTACAAGACTCATATTCTCCATTCTCTGTAATCAGCATGGTACGCTTGTTGGGACAATCTTTCTTCATGTGGCCACGTCCCTTGCATGTGAAGCACTCTATATCACTAGTTTTTCCCGTGGAGCCAATGGAGGATGAACTAGGGGCTGCAAATCTGCTCTTCTCCTTTGAATTTGATGCATCATTTCTGCTCATGGCTGCATGTGTATGGGACTGATTTCCACCACCAGAGCTACTCATGATACCTCGACCAACATTGAATTGAGGTACAAACTTACTCCCACTTGATGTAGCTCTAGCTGAGAAGGAGGTAGTTCTATTTTGCTTTGTGTCTTCTTGCAATTGATGTTCAACCTTAGAAGCAAGATGTACAAGCTCTACCACATTCCGATATGGCTGCAAATCAACAACTCGCTTGACATTAGGATTCAGCCCATATAGAAACCTTGCCATGGACTGCTCCTCTTCTTCATGTATGTTGGCTCTTATCATTGCCTTCTCCATCTCCTTATGATACTCCTCAACAGATAACTTTCCTTGCCTCAAATTCTGGAGCTTATCAAAGACATCACGCCTATAATGCCTTGGGACAAATCTTGCTCTCATCTCTCTTTTCATTTCTATCCATGTAGCAACAACAGGTTCTCCTTCTTCTTCTCGCTGATTCTGAACTTGCTCCCACCAGATTAGAGCATAGTCTTCAAACTCAAGTGAGGCCATAGCTAATTTCTTCTCTTCGGAGTAGTTGTGCATGCGGAAAATCTTGTCAACCTTCAATTCCCATGTAAGATAACTTTCTAGATCAGATCCACCATCAAACTTGGGCATGGTAAATTTCAGCTTTCCAAACCTCTCCTCCTCTTGCCGTCCATGACCATAGTTTCTTGGACGATAAAACCTATCATTCTGGTGCATGCCATCTTCATCTTCATCAAACTCATCTTCACTATCTTCATGGTGCAAATTTGCTCTCCGGTGGCCTCCTCTAAGACCACGACCAGCAGCAGCTTCATGATGACCACGACCATAAGCATGAGCATTTCCACGTCCAGGACTGGGAGGTCTCATAGCATGGGGGGCAGGAGCACGGTTTCTTCTAGCTTGTGCATCGGATGCAATAGCGTCCCCATCAGTTGCATGATGTTCATCACCTTGGACACTTGCATCTTCTCGGCCTTGACGAAGCTCTCGCACAATATCAGCAACTATATCGGTCCTCATGGCTGCCATGTTCTGAGTGAGCTGCTCATTAACGTTACCCATAAGTTGCTGCAAATCTCTTGACAACTTGTCTTGCTTCTCTTCAATTGGATCAAGGCTGTTTCTGAACTCTCGGCGTAGAAGATCAGGTAATGCATTGAAGTGAAACCGTGTGACAGGCTGATTGAGATGCCCATTTCCTTCAACATCATACTCGTTTTCATCACCTGCCATGGTTAGTTTTTGCAAAACCCTATAGTACTAGAAGCATATATGTGGGTAACAACTCAAGCTCACCTCACTTACCAACCGAAGCTCATGTAACTTCCAAATGAGAGCAGAATCGTGCACAACCGTGGTGCCGGTGGTTGGTATACCAAGAGTGATAATCAAGCGAATACAAGTCAATGGATGCACAAGCGGGGCTGTTTGGTGGAGCTTGGGTGGGGGTATAGATGTAGCAAAAGAAACACTAATCTGCAATCTAGGTATTGTTGAACCAAGTAATCATCCACACAAGTTTCTAATGCCCTTAGTTGCTGAATGGGATATAAATGAAGAACATGCAACTCACACCAAGGAATCAGATTTTCTGCAAGCAAGGATTGAAGACTTGCACACTTGACATGTTTCAGCTCACAACACAAACAGGGATTTCTCAAGACATAAGTGAAGAACAGTCCCAAATTTCTTTCTTTTGCTTCTTGCACACACTTTCTTTCTTTGGGCAGATCTTTCTTTCTCTCTTCTTTTTTTGCCTCTTTTTTTTGACAAACTTTCAACAAGGGACTTCAATCTGAACACACACTTTGGGGGAATTACGAAAATTACAATGGACGAGCTCAAACAACAAGAACATGCAGCTAAAACCTTAGCAACAAACACACACGAACTAATCTGATTTTTCTGGGTGAAAAACACGGTGGAAATCAGATCTAACAATGATGGATGGAAGGGACACGGTGTGGGCTTTCCAAAATGTACAAAAACACCCAAAATGGACTCCGGATGACAAAGATACACACGATTTGGTGGAGGATGCAGATCTGAAATCTGTGCGCGAAAATGAACACAAACACACAAGATTGGATGGGGAAGAAACTCAACAACTAAAAACAAAAAACTAGTGGATAAGAACTTGATAAAACTCACCAAATAACAGATTAAAGGCTGCAAAGGGCTAGGTAAAGGTGTTTTTTTTGTGGGGCTATTTTCTGGACTTTAGGATGAACAAGAACACGAACTAAGCTAGGGTACAAGATCCTACCGTGTGAACCGAAGCTCTGATGCCAAGATGATACGGGGTAGCCCGATCTTCACGGAGGACCTACTCTATGACGTGAATCAACGCCACCTGAAGGGTATGAAGGCAACCCTCGATCCCAGCCAACAACGATGTTGGGTAATGGATAACTAGTGCAAACCGACGAGACCGAAACTAGCTACGGCACATGCAACAACCAGCAACAAGTATTCGCCCAACCACACTCTTAGGATTCCAATCCACACAACCACGCATGAAGTTGGAAGCAGGAACTGGTCGCCACCTCAACGGCTGCTGATGTAAAATCACAAAGTGAGTTTACCCTCTCACAAGGCAAGATTACAAGAGCTAAGGAGGAAGTGAACTCTCAAACAAGATTCTGGTTGCACTTAGCTAACCTATGCTGAAATCAAATTGCCAAAGAGTTGTGGCTGAAGTGGGGGAAGGGGTATTTATACTAGGAACAACCCTCCTAGTGTAGGTGTGAAACCAGTCCAAAAGAGAGGCTCAAATTCGTGGTAACCAGCTGGTCAAGGGAGCAAATACATGGAGCCTCGCGCAGCAATTAATGCTCTGGACAACTTGCATTGGAACTCTCATATCCTTTGACTCAGGACTCCAAATGTTGCGCCGTTTGATTTTCCTGAAAGTAGACTTCAAATGCTGTCCAATTTGTACTCCCACACGTGCTGGATACTCACATATTTGTGCAGCAAGTTCTGGGACGAATTCTGGAACTGGGCATGCAACAATAGATTGTTGGGATGGCTTGCTATTCTTCCGTGGGATGTAATTAGTTGCCCTTGTCACCAAAACATGGTTTGCATCAGAGTTGAAGCTTGTTCTCTTCAAACTTGTTGTATGGGCTTCAAAACTTGTTTCCTCATGTGCTGAAAGTTGTAGGTTGTCCTCAGCATTCTACCTGAGTAAAATCAGCACACAGGATTTAGGTAGTATAAAGTTCTCATGCATAGTTGAATTATGATCAGTTAGGAGCGCGTTCACCTCTTGTTCTATTTGTTTGGCACGACTCTTTGTCATGGGACCCAAATAGGTCTTCTTTGTAAAAGCTTCATTTGACAGCTGAGATTTATCATGAGGAGAAGATGACAAATGAGGTGAACCAGGGATATCCTCATCAGTTTCCGATCAACACAATTATAGCATGGATAATAAACGATTATCATGAACAAGGAAATATGATAATAACCAATTTATTATTGCCTCTAGGTCATATTTCCAACAGTCTCCCACTTGCACTAGAGTCAATAATCTAGTTCACATCACCATGTGATTCACATTATTATGAATCTAACACCCAATGAGTTCTGGGGCTCGATCATGCTTTGCATGTGAGAGATAGGTCTTATAGTCAATGGGTCTGTGACATTTAGATCCGTGTGTACTTTGCAAATCTCTATGACAAACTATAAACACTGCTACCACACTTCACTTGGAGCTATTCCAAATGGCTGCTCTACTATACGTATCCGGATTGCTACCAAGAGTCATCCGGATTGGTGTCAAAGCTTGCATCGACATAACTCTTTACGACAAACTCTTTCTTACCTCCATAATCGAGAACGTTTCCTTAGTATTTTAGTTACTAAGGATGATATTGACCGCTGTCCAGTGATCCACTCCTGGATCACTCTTGTACCCCTTGACGGACTCATGGCAAGGCACACACAGGTGCGATACACAGCATGGTATACTATACAGAGCCTATGGCTAAGGCATAGGGGACGACATTCGTCCTTTCTCTTTCTTCTGCCGTGGTCGAGCTTTGAGTCTCACTCAACTTCACACCTTACAAAGCAGGCGAGAACACTTCTCTCTGACTAATCCATTTTGAACTCTTTCAAAATCTTGTCAAGGTATGTACTCATTCAAAGTCTCATCAAGCATCTTGATCTATCTCTATAGATCTTGATGGTCAACAATTAGGTAGCTTTATCCAGGTCTTCCTTTGAAAAACTCCTTTCAAACAACCCTTTATGCTTTCCAGAAATTCTACATCATTTCCAATCAACAATATGTCAACCACATATGCTTATCAGAAACTCTATAGTGCTCCCACTCACTTTATTGTAAATACAAGTTTCTCATAAACTTTGTATAGACCCAAAAACTTGGATCACCTCATCAAAGTGTATATTCCAACTCCGAGATGCTTGCTTCAGTCCATAGAAGGATCACTGAAGCTTGCTCACCTTTTAGCATCCTTAGGACTGACAGAACCTTCTGGTTGTATCACATACAACTTTTCCGCAAGTAAACTATTAAGGAAACGATGTTTTGTCATCCATCTGCCAAATTTCATAATTGAAAAATGCAGCAACTGCTAACATAATTCCAACAGACTTTAGCATCGCTATGAGTGAGAAAGTCTCATCGCAGTTAACTCTTTGAACTTGTCGGAAACTTCTTTGTGACAAGTCGAGCTTTATAAATGGTGACATTTACCATCAGCGTCTGTCTTCATCTCAAAGGTCCGTTTGTACTCGACGACCTGCCGTCCAACGAGCAAGTCTACCAAAGTCTATACTTGGTTTTCATACATGGATCCTTTCTCGGATTTCATGGCCTCTAACCATTTGTTGTAATCCGGGCCCATCATCGCTTCTCCATATCTCGTAGGTTCATCGTTGTCCAACAACATGACCTCCAAGACATGGTTGTCATACCACTCAGGAGCAGTACGCATCCTTGTCGACCTACGAGGTTCGATAGTAATTTGATCCGAAGTTTCATGATCATCATCATTTACTTCCTCTTCAACTGACGTAGGTTCCACAGAAACATCTTTCTGCGTTGCGCTACTCTCTGGTTAAAACAAAGGTTCAACAATCTCATCAAGTTCTATCTTCCTCCCACTCAATTCTTTTGAGAGAAACTTTTTCTCGGGAAAGGACCCGTTTTAGCAACAAAAACTTTATGCTTGGATCTGAGATAGAAGGTTCACCCAACTGTTCTTAGGGTAATCTATGAAGATGCCTTTGTCCGCTTTGGGTTCGAGCTCATTAGGTGAAAACATTTTTCCACACAAGCATCGCAGCCCCAAACATTAAGAAATGACAGCTTAGGTTTCTATCAAACCATAATTCACACGGTGTCATCTCAACGAATTTAGATGGTGCCCTATTTAAAGTGAATGTAGTTGTCTCTAATGCATAACCCCAAAACTATAGTAGCAAAACGATAAGAGACATCATAGCCCGCACCATATCCAATAGAGCACGACTATGACGTTCGGACACACCATCACACTATGGTGTTCCAGGTGGCATGAGTTGTGAAACGACTTTCACATTGTCTAAAGTTGTATGCCAAACTCGTAACTCAGATGTTCACCTCCACGATCATATCGCAGACATTTTTATCTTCTTGTCACGATGATCTTAAACTTCACTCTGAATTTGCTTGAACTTTTCAAACGATTCAGACTTGTGTTAGATTAAGTAAACATACACTATATCTACTCAAATCATCAGTGAAGGTAAGAAAATAACGATATCCACCGCAAACTACAAGACTCATTGGATTGCATACATCAACATGTATCATTTCTAATAAATCACTTGCCCGCTCCATCACTCCGGAAAACGGGGTCCTTAGTCATCTTGCCCAAGAGGCATGGTTCGCATGTCTCAACCGATTCGAAATTGAATGAGTCCAAAGATCCATAACATGGAGTTTCTTCATGTGCTTTATACCAATATGACATTTAGCGGCAGTGCCACAAGTATTGTACTATCATTATTAACATTGTATCTTTTGGCATCAATGTTATGAACATGTGTATTACTATGATCAAGATTCAACAAACCATTCTCACTGGGTGCATGACCATTGAAGGTATTATTCATGTAAACAGAATAACAATTATTCTCTAACTTAAATGAATAATCGTGTTGCAATAAACACGATCTAATCACGTTCATGTTCAACGCAAAACACCAAATAACATTTATTTAGGTTCGACACTAATCCCGAAGGTAGAGAGAGCGTGCGATGTCGATCACATCAACCTTGGAAACATTTCCAACACACATCGTCACCTCACCCTTAGCTAGTCTCCATTTATTCCGTAGCTTTTACTTTGAGTTACTAACATTTAGCAACTGAACCGGTATCCAATACCCAGGTGCTATTAGGAGTACTAGCAAGGTACACATCAACAACACGTATATCAAATACACTTGTGTCGATGTTGCCAGCCTTCTTATCTACCAAGTATCTAGGGTTGTCCCGCCTCAGCGACCGCTCACCTCATAATAGAAGCATTTAGTCTCGGGTTTGGGTTCAACTTTGGGTTGCTTCACTGGAGCAGCAACTGACTTGCCATCCATGATGTTTCCCTCCTTGCCCTTGCCCTTCTCGAAACTAGTGGTTTTACTAACCATCAACGCTTGATGCTCCTTCTTGATTTCTACCTTCGCGGTGTCAAACATCGCGAACAGCTCAGGGATCATTATTTCTATCCCTGGCATTTTATAGTTCATCACCAAGTTCTGGTAGCTTAGTGACAATGACTTGGAGAACTATATCAATCACTAACTTATCTGGAAGATCAACTCCCACTCGATTCAAGCAATTGTAGCACCCAGACAATCTGAGCACATGCTTAACGATTGACCTATTCTCCTTCATCTTGCAGGCCAAGAATCTTGTTGGAGATCTCATATCTCACAACATGGGCACGAGCCTGAGAGCCCAATTTCAGCTCTTAGAACATCTCATATGTTCCGTGACGTTCAAAACATTTTGGAGCCTCAATTCTAAGCCGTAATGCATGATGCACTAAACTATCAAGTAGTCATCGGAACGTGCTTGTCAGATGTTCACAACATCTATAGACGATGCTAGAAGGGGTGGCGCACCGAGCGGTGCAGTAAGGACATAAGCCTTCTGTGCAGCAATGAGGAAAATCCTCAGATCATGGACCCAGTCCGCAATATTGCTACCATCATCTTTCAACTCTATTTCTCTAGGAACATATAGAAATTCAAGGGAGCTACAACGTGAGCTAGTAATCTACAACATAATCTTGCAAAGACACTACTGACTATGTTCATCATAATGAGTTCAATTAATCATATTACTTAAGAACTCCCACTCAAATTGACATCCCTCCGGTCATTCGAGTGATACATGATCCAAATTCACCAACTCAAGTCCGATCATCAAGTGAGTTGAGGTGGTTTCAATGGTGAACATCATCATGTTGATCATATCTACTATATGACTCATGTTTGACCTTTCGGTCTCTTGTGTTCCAAGGCCATGTCTGTACATGCTAGGCTCGTCAAGTTTAATGATAGAGGCGAAGTTGTCCCTGTCTTTCGATAAGATGGTGGCTATCATTTTTGGTGGAGTAGACTTTGACGATCCGACTACGAACGTGTGATGACGCCGCGCCTTAGCAATCGCTAAACCAACTCCGAGAGGTTATTGACCACTCCGGAGCACGATCAACCTGACCACGAGGGTCTGTTTCCTGCACGCAAACGAAGAACAAGCAAGGAACTAAGATTGCAATCTGGATATTGCGAATATAAGAGGAAAGCTTTATTGATGAAGTGGGGTTCTGTGACGCCTTTGTCTGGTCATGGAACACAAATGAAGAACGCGAAGTTGCAGCTATGGCGAACTTGTAATCTAAAAAAACAACAACCCTAAAACGACGCCCTAAGGGCTGTATATATGGGGGAATAGAGGGGAATTTCGTGGCCCCTTGTAGGAGGGGTCCGAAACAGACCTTATCTCAGTTTCCCCATACATACGGACTCTAGAAACAGCCTATAATATGGTATTTCAAAATTACATGGGCCTGGCTCAACAATAAGGTGGCGCAGCACCTATATTAGCCTAGGGACGAATTTTATAAGTAGCATCATGCATATTTCGTCCAAGGCTTCTTGCTCCCATTATGGTGGCTTCAAAGTGCGAAAATCATCACTGGAAGCTCCATTGTTCTTTCCCGCGCGCGCACCTTCTTCTCCATGCTTGATCCCGCTCCCATGGTCATCCTTCTTATCCATGCTAGGTCCTTCATTCATAAGTAAAACAAAAGTATCTAATTTTGGCAGCATCATATGTTCATGAACATTAGAAGGATTTGCAAGAAACAAATAGTAGTAATAAACTGACACGATCATATGCTACGTTTGTAGTTTGGGTCTTGTCCATCACATCATTCTCCTAATGACGTGATCTTGTTATCAAATGACATCTCATGTCCATGACTAGGAAACCATAGCCATCCTTGATCAACGAGCTAGTCTATTAGAGGCATACTAGGGTGATGAGGACATCCCTGCTAATGCTACACCCACAATGTCGACTGCTATACATACAGGCCCAATTACTAGAGCTCGCGCACGTCAACCAGGTACTTTCGTTTAGTGCAAATCCTTATAATGTTCATGAACATATGATGCTGCCTAAATTAGATACTTTTGTTTTACTTATGAATGAAGGACCTGGCATGGATAAGAAGGATGACCATGGGAGCGGGATCAAGCATGGAGAAGAAGGTGCGCGCGCGGGAAAGAACAATGGAGCTTCCAGTGATGATTTTCGCACTTTGAAGCCACCATAATGGGAGCAAGAAGCTTTGGACGAAATATGCACGATGGTACTTTATAAAATTCGTCCCTAGGCTAATATAGGTGTTGCGCGGTGTTATTGTTGGGCCAGGCCCATGTAATTTCAAATTTTTAGAGTCCGTATGTATGGGGGAAACTGAGTTAAGGTCGGTTTCGGACCCCTCCTCCAAGGGGCCACGAAATTCCCCTCTATTCCCCCATACATACAGCCCTTAGGGCGTCGTTTTAGGGTTGGGTTTTGTTTAGATTACACGTTTGCCATAGCTGCAACTTCGCGTTCTTCGTTTGTGTTCCACGACCAGACAAAGGCGTCACAGAACCCCACATCATCAATAAAGCTTTCCTCTTATATTCGCAATATCCAGATTGCAATCTTAGTTTCTTGCTTGTTCTTCGTTTGCGTGCAGGAAACAGACCCTCGTGGTCAGGTTGATCATGCTCCGGCGTGGTCAATAACCTCTCGGAGTTGGTTTAGTGATTGCTAAGGCGCGGCGTCATCACACGTTCGTAGTCGGATCGTCAAAGTCTACTCCACCAAAAACGATAGCCACCATCTCATCAAAAGACAGGGACAACTTCGCCTCTATCAAGTGGTATCAGATTTCCAGGTTGCTCGGTGAGATTTTAGCAGTTTTCGTAGTTTAGACCGCATCTCTTCTTCATACCTTTAGTCCACGAAAAAGCCACAAAAAAAATGAGGGTTAGATCATCATATCCGAACCAATCTGTGCCTTTGCATAGTCTTTTTAGTATTTTGCTTTGTTGAATTTGCGGTTACATCGTCGTGTCGAGTTGCTGGTCTTAGTGTCTAGTCCTTTAGAGTTTCGAGTTTTTTTCACAGGTTGTCACGCCGCCACCGCATCGTCTTCATAGTTGCCATATACCACCACCATCATCACCGCTGCCATATATCACCATCCATCATCACTATCCATTGGTGTCCATATATACCACCACAAATTGTCCACCAATCCAAGTCCAGCTCGTTTTAGGTTTAGTTTCGAGATCCTTTTGATTTCGGATTCATGTTTTGCTACTTGCGTAGGTGTTAGAAAAAAAAGCTTTCCTCTTATATTCGCAATATCCAGATTGCAATCTTAGTTTCTTGCTTGTTCTTCGTTTGCGTGCAGGAAACTGACCCTCGTGGTCAGGTTGATCGTGCTCCGGCGTGGTCAATAACCGCTCGGAGTTGGTTTAGCGAATTGCTAAGGCGCGGCGTCATCACACGTTCGTAGTCGGATCGTCAAAGTCTACTCCACCAAAAACGATAGCCACCATCTCATCGAAAGACAGGGACAACTTCGCCTCTATCATCCTTCATTCATAAGTAAAACAAAAGTATCTAATTTAGGCAGCATCAGGAAATAGGAAACACACAAGAATATGAAACCTACAGACTACTGGGACGTGGTGGTGGTGGTGGTGTGTCTCAAATCCTTTAAGTGAATCTCAAATTCTTACCAGTTCTTACCCAGCAGCAGGCGGTGATCGGCAACCATTGTAGTCAAAACTCTCAAAGCTTGGATAGAGCGATTGCCAGGTGGTGTCAAACACACGACGTAGATGTATGTGGAGCTGGGATGGCTTATAATATGGTAGCAAAAAGGGTTAGCAATAATCAATTCAGAGATGCAAGGTTGAATAAACGCTCAACGACGGTACTGTGCTGGTCCTAGGCTAGACCGTACTAGAGACGCGAGCCTAAAACACCAACAAAATCACGACGCTACACGTAATCAAGGGAAAAGCACACACTGATTTTCTTTTCTTTTTTTGGCACCTCTTTTTTTGCGCTCTTTTTTTGCTCAAAAAATCACTACAATGGCGAGTGTATCAAAACTCTTCCCACGTCGTAGAAGCAAGATGGGCACGAAATTTGTTGGACTAATTTTTTTTCTTTTTCTCGAGCAATTCGGGGGCTGCGACGACCAAAAATTTCGACACAATCACTATGATGGCAAGTGTCTCAAAACGCTCTGAAGAACCTAAAACCAAGATAGGGAAAATATATTTTTAGCCGAATTGTTTTGGGCCAAAACATGCTCTTCAAAGCGTACCACTATGAACGGATTTCGGATTTCGGAGTCTGGCACGCTTTGCAGAACACGTTTTGGCCCAAAAAAATTTCGGACGAAAATATTTTTTCCCTATCTTGATTTTAGGTTCTCCGGAGCGTTTTGAGACACTTTCTTTCATAGTGATTTTTGTCGAAATTTTTGGTCGTCGCAGCCCCCGGATTGCTCCAGAAAAATAATAGTCCAAAAAAATTTCGTGCCCATCTTGCTTATACGACGTGGCAAGAGTTTTGAGACACTCGCCAATGTAGTGATTTTTTGAGCAAAAAAAAAGAGGCCGACAAAAAAAATGAAAGTGTGCTCTTCCCTTTATTACGTGTAGCGTCGTGATTTTTGTTGGTGCTTTAGGCTCGCGTCTCTAGTACGGATCTAGCCTAGGACCAGCACAGTACCGTTGTTAAGCGTTTATTCAACCTTGCATCTCTGAATTGATTATTGCTAACCCTTTTTGCTACCATATTATAAGCCATCCCAGCTCCACATACATCTACGTCGTGTGTTTGACACCACCTGGCAATCGCTCTATCCAAGCTTTGAGAGTTTTGACTACAACGGTTGCCGATCACCGCCTGCTGCTGGGTAAGAACTGGTAAGAATTTGAGATTCGCTTAAAGGATTTGTGACACACCACCACCACCACCACCACGTCCCAGTAGTCTGTAGGTTTCATATTCTTGTGTGTTTCCTATTTGCTAACCATGCCAGGATCACACGACAATGAGATCGACTGGGAGATCATGACCAACAAAGTGCTATATGATAAATTTCAGCAAATGATGGCTGACCAGGTACAAGACTTCGTGACCAACTTTGGAGAGGCCATGGAGAAGCTAGATGGTTTGGAGAAGACCTTTGACACAAAGATGGACGCCAAGTTCAATGAGGTGCTTGCCCGTCTACCACCACCAGCTGCAGCTCCTATTCCTTTCGAACGACGAGCACGACGTGTGCCTCTTGGCCAAGCCCAACATACTGGTACTGTTGATACTACTGCTATTTCTGTGGCTCGTGTTGCTACTATCGTTGAGCAGGTTGACGAGTATGATGGTGATTACGATGATGAGGGAGAGGTTGCTCCCGATCAGCCTCAGGGGCAACCACCACCATACGCACCAGGTCGACCACATAACCGTAACGGTAGGGCTGCCCCACCCCCTCAGGTACGGGATCATGACCATCTCCCTAAACTTAAATTGAATATTTCTATGTTTGAGGGTAGATATGTTCCTGATATATATCTTACATGGGAGTTAGAAACAGAACAACGTTTTGCATGCTTACAATTTCCCGAGGATAGACGTGTTGCTGCTGCTGTTTGTTCATTCACTAGTTTTGCTTGTGTTTGGTGGTCAGAACATTGTAGAATACACCATGCTAATATTCCAACTACCTGGGCTGCTTTGAAAACTGCTATGCGTAATCGTTGGGTGCCACCTTATTATCAACGTGAATTGCTTCAAAATTTGCAGCGTTTAAGACAAGGGAAAAATTCTGTTGAAGAATATTATCACGAATTACAAACTGGTATGATTAGATGTGGTATTGTTGAGGAGAATGAAGCTATGCTTGCACGTTTTATGGGTGGATTAAATAGAGAGATTCAGACTATTCTGGACTATAAGGAGTATAACACTATCACTCGTTTATTTCATCTTGCTTGCAAAGCTGAACGTGAAGTGCAGGATCGACAGGCAACGGCGAGAACTACTTTTTCTGCAGGTCGCACTTCATCATGGACGCCACGTACCTCATCTACTTCCACACGTCCTGCTGCAACACCACCTACTTCAACCTCCAACTCCAACCGCGATACCAGGAAATAGGCTCCTACTCCACCCTCTACGAAGAGCACACCTTCTGGGCCTGCACAGAGCTCTTCTTCATCTATTGCATCCACAGGGCAAACACATGAGGTTATATGCCGTCGTTGCAAGGGTGGAGGTCACTTTGCGAGAGAATGACCTTCCAAGCATGTCATGGTTGTTACTGAGGATGGTGGATATGCGTCTACTAGTGATTATGATGAGGAGACTTTGGCTCTCATTGCAAGTGAAGAACACAATGGCGACGATGCAGAACCAGAAACACACTACATGGCTGCTGATTACGCTGACAGGTATGAAAGTTTAGTTGCTCAACGTGTTCTCAGTGTGCAGGTTACACAGGCTGAACAAAATCAGAGGCACAACTTATTCCACACAAAGGGAGTTGTGAAGGAGTGTTCTGTTCGTGTCATCATCGATGGAGGGAGTTGCAATAACTTGGCTAGCATGGAGATGGTGGAGAAGCTGTCTCTAACCACCAGACCACATCCTCATCCTTATTACATCCAATGGTTCAACAATAGTGGCAAGGTTAAGGCAACACGTACTGTTCGTGTGCATTTTAGCATTGCTACATATTCTGATTATGTGGATTGTGATGTGGTCCCCATGCAAGCATGTTCTGTTTTACTTGGTAGACCATGGCAGTTTGATAAAAATTCTGTACACCATGGTAGGACAAATCAGTATACTCTTGTTCATAAGGATCATAATATCACATTGCTTCCTATGTCTCCCGAACATATTATGGAAGATGACATTGCTAGAGCTAGTAAAGCAAAACAGGAGAAAAATAAGAGTGAAAATCAGATTGTAGCACAGGAATTTGAGCAACACCATAAGCATAATAAACCATCATCTACTGTTGCATCCGAAATAAAATTGAAGAGTGGATGTTTACTTGCTACTAAATCTGATATTAATGATTTGGATGTTGCTACATCTGTTTGCTATGCTTTTGTATGCAATGAGGTATTATTTTCATTAGAGGACATGCCTCCCTCTTTGCCTCCTGCTGTCATTAAGATTTTGCAGGAGTTCGCTGACGTCTTTCCACAAGACGTGCCACCGGGATTACCGCCTATTCGTGGGATTGAGCATCAGATTGACTTAATTCCCGGTGCATCCCTACCCAACCGTGCGCCATACCGTACCAATCCCGAGGAGACAAAGGAGATTATGCGTCAAGTACAGGAGCTGCTTGACAAAGGTTATATACGTGAATCCCTTAGTCCTTGTGTTCTTCCTATTATTCTAGTTCCTAAAAAGGATGGTACTTCGCGCATGTGTGTGGATTGTAGAGGCATTAATAATATTACTATTCGTTATCGTCATCCTATTCCTAGACTAGATGATATGCTTGATGAATTAAGTGGCTCTACAATTTTCTCCAAAGTTGATTTGCGTAGTGGATACCATCAAATTCGTATGAAATTGGGAGATGAATGGAAAACAACATTTAAAACTAAGTTTGGATTATATGAGTGGTTAGTCATGCCTTTTGGGTTAACTAATGCACCTAGCACTTTCATGAGATTAATGAACGAGGTTTTACGTGCTTTCATTGGACGATTTGTGGTAGTCTATTTTGATGATATATTGATTTTTAGTAGATCTTTGGAGGAACATTTGGAACATTTACGTGCTGTTTTTACTGCGCTACGTGATGCCCGTTTGTTTGGTAACCTTGGGAGG
Organism: Hordeum marinum; assembly: GCA_022496015.1. Classification (NCBI taxonomy): domain Eukaryota; kingdom Viridiplantae; phylum Streptophyta; class Magnoliopsida; order Poales; family Poaceae; genus Hordeum; species Hordeum marinum. Next base: position 163,535,677 of record CM039672.1, on the reverse strand, counting down.
TGCACCTTTTGCACCGACCGAGTATCTTTTCTTGGCTATGTTGTTACTCCACAGGGAATTGAAGTTGATAAAGCCAAGATTGAAGCTATTGAGAGTTGGCCGCAGCCCAAAATGGTCACACAAGTAAGGAGTTTTCTTGGCCTCGCTGGTTTCTATAGGCGTTTTGTGAGAGATTTCAGCACCATTGCTGCGCCTCTCAATGAGCTTACAAAGAAGGACGTGCCTTTTTCTTGGGGTACTGCACAGGAAGAAGCCTTCACGGTCTTGAAAGATAAGTTAACACATGCTCCTTTACTCCAACTTCCTGATTTTAATAAGACTTTCGAGCTTGAATGTGATGCTACTGGAATTGGGTTAGGAGGTGTGTTATTACAAGATGGTAAACCTGTTGCGTACTTTTCTGAAAAATTAAGTGGGCCTAGTCTGAATTATTCTACTTATGATAAGGAATTATATGCTCTTGTTCGGACTTTGGAAACATGGCAACATTCTTTATGGCCCAAAGAATTTGTTATACATTCTGATCATGAATCTTTGAAACATATTAAAAGTCAAGCAAAACTGAACCGTAGACATGCTAAATGGGTTGAATTCATTGAGACTTTCCCTTATGTCATTAAACACAAGAAGGGTAAAGAAAATGTTATTGCTGATGCTTTGTCTCGTCGTTATACTATGCTTTCACAACTTGACTTTAAAATATTTGGTTTGGAGACCATCAAAGATCAATATGTGCATGATGCTGAATTTAGAGACGTGTTACAGAATTGTAAAGAAGGGAGAGCATGGAACAAGTTTGTTATTAATGATTGATTTGTGTTCCGTTCTAACAAGCTATGCATTCCAGCTAGCTCCGTTCGTCTTTTGTTGTTACAGGAGGCGCACGGAGGAGGATTAATGGGACACTTTGGCGTGAAGAAGACGGAGGATGTACTTTCTACACATTTCTTTTGGCCAAAGATGAGACGGGATGTTGAGCGTTTTGTTGCTTGCTGCACTACATGTCAAAAAGCTAAGTCACGACTCAATCCTCATGGTGTATATATGCCTTTGCCTGTACCTAGTGTTCCTTGGGAGGATATATCTATGGACTTTGTTTTAGGTTTACCTCGAACAAAGAAGGGGAGGGATAGCATATTTGTTGTCGTGGATAGATTTTCCAAAATGGCACACTTTATACCATGTCATAAAAGTGATGCTGCTGCTCATGTTGCTGATTTGTTCTTTCGTGAAATTATTCGATTGCATGGTGTACCAAATACAATTGTTTCAGATCGTGATGCTAAATTTCTTAGCCATTTTTGGAGATGTTTATGGGCTAAGTTGGGGACTAAACTACTTTTTAGTACTACATGTCATCCCCAAACTGATGGCCAAACTGAAGTAGTAAATAGATCATTGTCTACTATGCTTAGGGCTGTTTTGAAGAATAACCTAAAAATGTGGGAAGAATGCTTGCCTCATATTGAATTTGCTTATAATCGTTCGCTACATTCTACCACTAAGATTGGCACTTTTGAAGTTGTGTATGGTTTCTTACCTCGTGCACCTATTGATTTGTTGCCTCTTCCATTTCGGAGAAGGTTAATTTTGATGCTAAAGAACGTGCTGAATTGATATTAAAGATGCATGAGTTAACGAAGGAAAAGATTGAGCGTATGAATGCTAAATACAAAATTGCGGGAGATAAGGGTAGAAAACATGTTGTCTTTGCACCTGGAGATCTTGTTTGGTTACATTTGCGTAAGGATAGATTTCCTGATTTGCGCAAGTCAAAGCTAATGCCACGTGCTGATGGTCCTTTTAAGGTGTTAGAGAAAATAATTGATAATGCATATAAACTTGAGCTGCCTGCAGAGTTTGGGGTTAGCCCCACTTTTAACATTGCAGATTTGAAGCCTTATTTGGGTGAGGAAGATGAGCTTCCGTCGAGGACGACTTCAGTTCAAGAAGGGGAGGATGATGAGGACATCCCTAGTAATGCTACACCCACAACTCCGACTGTTATACATACATGACCAATTACTAGAGCTCGCACACATCAATTGAATTACCAGGTACTTTCGTTTCTTGCAAATCCTTCTAATGTTCATGAACATATGATGCTGCCTAAATTAGATACTTTTGTTTTACTTGTGAATGAAGGACCTCGCGTGGACAAGAAGGATGACCATTGGAGCGGGATCAAGCATGGAGAAGAAGGTGCGCGCGCCGGAAAGAACAATGGAGCTTCCAGTGATGATTTTCGCACTTTGAAGCCACCATAATGGGAGCAAGAAGCCTTGGACGAAATATGCATGATGCCACTTTATAAAATTCGTCCCTAGGCTAATATAGGTGTTGCGCTACCTTATTTTTGGGCCAGGCCCATGTAATTTCGAAATACCATATTATAGGCTATTTTTAGAGTCCGTATGTATGGGGAAATTGAGTTAGGGTCAGTTTCGGACCCCTCCTCCAAGGGGCCACGAAATTCCCCTCTATTTCCCCATATATACAACCCTTAGGGCGTCGTTTTAGGTTTGGGTTTTGTTTAGGTTATAAGTTCGCCATAGCTGCAACTTCACGTTCTTCGTTTGTGTTCCACGACCAGACAAAGGCGTCACAGAACCCCACTTCATCAATAAAGCTTTCCTCTTATATTCGCAATATCCAGATTGCAATCTTAGTTTCTTGCTTGTTCTTCGTTTGCGTCCAGGAAACAGACCCTCGTGGTCAGGTTGATCATGCTCCGGCGTGGTCAATAACCTCTCGGAGTTGGTTTAGCGATTGCTAAGGCGCAGCGTCACCACACGTTCATAGTCGGATCGTCAAAGTCTACTCCACCAAAACGATAGCCACCATCTCATCGAAAGACAGGGACAACTTCGCCTCTATCATCTAGTGTAGGAATAGGATGACGATAATGAATAGTAATATTATTAATGCCTCTACAATCCACACACATGCGCGATGTGCCATCCTTTTTAGGCACTAGAATAATAGGAACAACACAAGGACTAAAGGATTCACGTAAATAACCTTTGTCAAACAACGCCTGTACTTGACGCATAATCTCCTTTGTCTGCTCTGGATTGGTACGGTATGGCGCACGGTTGGGTAGGGATGCACCGGGAATTAAGTCAATCTGATGCTCAATCCCGCGAATAGGTGGTCCTGGCGGCACGTCTTGTGGGAAGACGTCAGCGAACTCCTACAAAATGTTAATGACAGCAGGAGGCAAAGAGGGAGGCATGCCCTCGAATGAAAATAGTACCTCTTTGCATACAAAAGCATAGCAAACAGATGTAGCAACATCCAAATAATTAATATCAGATTTAGTAGCAAGTAAACATCCACTCTTCAATTTTATTTCGGATGCAACATTAGATGATGGTTTATTATGCTTATGGTGTTGCTCAAATTCCTGTGCTACAATCTGATTTTCACTCTTATTTTTCTCCTGTTTTGCTTTACTAGCTCTAGCAATGTCATCTTTCATAATATGTTCTGGAGACATAGGAAGCAAAGTGATATTGTGATCCTTATGAACAAGAGTATACTGATTTGTCCTACCATGGTGTACATAATTTTTATCAAACTGCCATGGCCTACCAAGTAGAACAGAACATGCTTGCATGGGTACCACATCACAATCCACATAATCAGAATATGTAGCAATGCTAAAATGCACACGAACAGTATGTGTTACCTTAACCTTGCCACTATTGTTGAACCATTGTATGTAATAAGGGTGAGGATGTGGTCTGGTGGTTAGAGACAGCTTCTCCACATCTCCATGCTAGCCAAGTTATTGCAACTCCCTCCATCGATGATGACGTGAACAGAACGCTCCTTCACAACTCCCTTTGTGTGGAACAAGTTGTGCCTCTGATTTTGCTCAGCCTGTGTAACCTGCACAATGAGAACACATTGAGCGACTAAAATTTCATACCTGTCAGCGTAATCAGCAGCCATGTAGTGTGTCTCTGGTTCTGCATCCTCGCCACCCTGTTCTTCACTTGCAATGAGAGCCAAAGTCTACTCATCATAATCACTAGCGGACGCATATCCACCATCCTCAGTAACAATCATTACATGTTTGGAAGGGCATTCTCTCGCAAAGTGACCTCCACCCTTGCAACGACGGCATATAACCTCATGTGTTTGCCCTGTGGATGCAATAGATGAAGAAGAGCTCTGTGCAAGCCCAGAAGGTGTGCTCTTCGTAGAGGGTGGAGTAGGAGCCTGTTTCCTGGTATCGCGGTTGGAGTTGGAAGTGGAAGTAGGTGGTGTTGCAGCAGGACGTGTGGAAGTAGATGAGGTACGTGGCGTCCATGATGAAGTGCGACCTGCAGAAAAAGTAGTTCTTGCCATTACCTGTCGATCCTGCACTTCACGTTCAGCTTTGCAAGCAAGATGAAATAAATGAGTGATAGTGTTATACTCCTTATACTCTAGAATAGTCTGAATCTCTCTATTTAATCCACCCATAAAACGTGCAAGCATAGCTTCATTCTCCTCTACAATACCACATCTAATCATGCCAGCTTTATAATTCCTGATAATATTCTTCTGCAGAATTTTTTCCTTGTCTTAAACGCTGCAAATTTTGAAGCAATTCACGTTGATAATAAGGTGGCACCCAACGATTACGCATAGCAGTTTTCAAAGCAGCCCAAGTAGTTGGAATATTAGCATGGTGTATTCTACAATGTTCTGACCACCAAACACAAGCAAAACTAGTGATTGAACAAACAACAGCAGCAACACGTCTATCCTCAGGAAATTGTAAGCATGTAAAAATGTTGTTCTGCTTCTAACTCCCATGTAAGATATATATCAGGAACATATCTACCCTCAAACATCGTAATATTCAATTTAAGTTTAGGGAGATGGTCATGATCCCGTACCTGAGGGGGTGGTGCAGCCCTACCGTTACGGTTGTAGCCATGTGGTCGACCTGGTGCATATCGTGGTGGTTGCCCCTGAGGCTGATCTGGAGCAACCTCTCCCTCATCATCATAATCACCATCATAATCTTCAACCTGCTCAACGACAGTAGTAGTAGGAGCCACAGAAGTAGCAGCAGTATAAACAGTACCAGTATGTTGGCCTTGGCTGAGAGGCACACGTCGCGCATGTCGTTCGAAAGGGATAGGAGCTACAGCTGGTGGTGGTGGACGGGCAAGCACCTCATTGAACTTGGCGTCCATCTTGGTGTCGAATATCTTCTCGAAACCATCGAGCTTCTCCATGGCTTCTCCAAAGTTGGTCACGAAGTCTTGTACCTGGTCAGCCATCATTTGCTGAAATTTATCATAGAGCGCTTTGTTGGTCATGCTCTCCCAGTCGCTCCCGTCATCGTGTGATCCTGACATTGTTAGCAGAAATAGGAAACACACAAGAATAGGAAACCTACAGACTACTGGGACATGGTGGTGGTGGTGGTGATGTGTCACAAATCCTTTAAGCAAATCTCAAATTCTTACCAGTTCTTACCCAGCAGCAGGCGGTGATCGGCAACCGTTGTTGTCAAACTCTTAAAGCTTGGATAGAGCGATTGCCAGGTGGTGTCAAACACACGACGTAGATGTATGTGGAGCTAGGACAGCTTATAATATGGTAGCAAAAAGGGTTAGCAAGAATCAATTCAGAGATGCAAGGTTGAATAAACGCTCAACGACGGTACTGTGATGGTCCTAAGCTAGACCGTACTAGAGATGCGAGCCTAAAACACCAACAAAATCACGACGCTACACATAATCAAGGGAAAAGCACACTATGATTTTTTTTCGTCTTTTTGGCGCCTCTTTTTTTGCGCTCTTTTTTTTTGCTAAAAAAATCACTACAATGACGAGTGTCTCAAAACTCTTCCCACGTCGTATAAGCAAGATGGGCACGAAATTTGTTGGACTAATTTTTTTTCTTTCTCTGGAGCAATTCGGGGGCTGTGACGACCAAAAATTTCGGCAAAAATCACTATGATGGCAAGTATCTCAAAACGCTCCAAAGAATCTAAAACCAAGATAGGGAAAAAATATTTTCAGCCGAATTTTTTTTGGGCAAAACGTGCTCTGCAAAGCGTGCTAGACTCTTTTTTTCCCAACACCTACGTAGGTAGCAAAACATGAATCCAAAATCAAAAGGATCTCGAAACTAAACCTAAAACGAGCTGCACTCGGATTGGTGGAGGATTTGTGGTGGTATATATGGACACCAATGGATAGTGATGATGGATGGTGATATATGGCAGTGGTGATGATGGCGGTGGTATATGGCAACTATGAAGACGATGCGGTGGCGGCGTGACAACCTGTGAAAAGAACTCAAAACTCTAAAGGACTAGACACTAAGACCAGCAACTCGACACGACGATGTAACCGCAAATTCAACAAAGCAAAATACTGAAAAGACTATGCAAAGGCTCAGATTGGTTCGGATATGATGATCTAACCCTAATTTTTTGTGTGGCTTTTTCGTGGACTAAAGGTATGAAGAACAGATGCGATCTAAACTATGAAAATTGATAAAATCTCACCGAGCAACCTGGAAATCTGATACCACTTGATAGAGGCGAGGGTCCCGATCATTTGATGAGATGATAACTATCGATTTGGTGGAGACGACTTTGACGATCCGACTACGAACGTGCACGACGTTGCGCCTTAGCAATCGCTAAACCAATCTCCAAGAGGTTATTGACCACGTCGGAGCACGATCAACCTGACCATGAAGGTCTATTCCTGCAAGCAATCGAAGAACAAGCAAGAATATGATAATGCAATCTGAATATTGTGAATATAGATGAAGTATTAATAATGGTGGGGTTCCGAAAGCGGTCTTAGTCTGGTTGTTGGACACAAAGTACATGAAGTTGCAATGGCTAACTCTTTACTAAACAAAACCCAACCCTAAAGCGACGCCCTAAGGGCTGTATATATGGGGGAATAGAGGGGAATTTTGTGGCCCCTAGGAGGAGGGGGTACGAAACCGACCTTAACTCAGTTTCCCCATACATACGGACTCTAAAAATAGCCTATAATATGGTATTTCGAAATTACATGGGCCTGGCCCAACAATAAGATGGCGCAACACCTATATTAGCCTAGGGACGAATTTTATAAAGTAGCATCATGCATATTTCGTCCAAGGCTTCTTGCTCCCATTATGGTGGCTTCAAAGTGCGAAAATCATCATTGGAAGCTCCATTGTTCTTTCTCACGCGCGCACCTTCTTCTCCATGCTTGATCCCGCTTCCATGGTCATCCTTCTTGTCCATGTCAGGTCCTTCATTCATAAGTAAAACAAAAGTATCTAATTTAGGCAGCATCATATGTTCATGAACATTAGAAGGATTTGCAAAAAATGAAAGTACCTGGTAATTCAATTGACGTGCGCGAGCTCTAGTAATTGGTCTTGTATGTATAGCAGTCGGAGTTGTGGGTGTAGCATTAGCAGGGATGTCCTCATCATAGAGGAAGGAGCAAAACTCAACTATGAGCTATCACTTTGCTAACCCTAGAAAGGAGGTGGGGGTGGAGTATATATAGTCTTGGCCATGAAGGGGTAAGTGATGGGGAGATACAAGGCCCAAGGACCGCGGTTGCGCATAGGCAGTGCCGGACGTCCGAAGGTGGTTGGGCGTCTGGAGGTGGTCGGACATCTGACGGCTCATGAGGGTCTGGACATCCGGAGGTCTTCTGACTTCCGTAGATTCGACTCTGGTCGCTTGGCGCTGGATTCCCGGAAAGGCTCGGTCATTCGGGTGCTGGCAGGTGTCGAATGTCCGTGCGGCGTCGGTCGTCCGACCGCTATAGAGTTTGGGTCGTCCTCTGGCTGGGATGGACTCTAGGCGTCGGACGTCCAGAAGACGTCGGTTGTCCAGAAGCTCTTGGACATCCGGTCGCTGTAGACTCTGCAGCTCCATCCTCTTTTTCTTTGCTTCCAAGCTTCCCTTGTAGATGGTGTATGCGTACGTAGTTCCGGCACTCCTCCTCGTCGTCCGTGGAGCTCTGACCATACCTATGCATGCACGCGAGAGGAGTGTTAAGTAGCATACCATCCTCTAATGGGTCAAGTTAACACGTGTAAAGGAGATGATTCACCTTTATGTAAGTGAAGTAGTTATGGCACGTGTCACTTGCCAAACGGACTCTTGCCATGGTGATGTCCGTAGGATGCTCCGCATCATCTAGCGTCACCAAACGTTAAGTGTGCAGACCCTATGGGTTCGAGAATCATGTAGACATGACCGAGACTCCTCTCCGTTCAATAACCAGTAACGAGACCAGGATGCTCATATTGGTTCCTACATATTCCATGAATATCTTTATCAGTCGATCCACGATGTCAAGGATTCAGTCAATCCCGTATGCAGTACCCTTTGTTTAGCGGTATGTTATTGTCTGAGGTTCGATCATCGGTATCTCCATACCTAGTTCAATCTCGTTACCGGCAAGTGTCTTTACTCATTCCGTAATATAAGATCCCGTGACTAGCTCTTTAGTCACATTGTTTGCAAGCTTCTTGTGATGTTGTATTACCGAGAGGGCCCAGACATAACTCTCCGTCATACGAAGTGACAAATCCCTGTCTCGATCCATACCAACCCATCAGACACCCTCGAAGATACCTGTAGAACACCTTTATGATAACCCAGTTATGAAGTGACATTTCATGCACACAAGGCATTCCTCCGGTTCAGGGAGTTGCATGATCTCATGGTCTTAGGAACAGATACTTGACATGAAGAAAGCAATAGCAACAAACTAAGTGATATGATCAAATGTTATGCTTACATTTGGGTCTTGTCCATCACATCATTCTCCTAATGATGTGATCCTGTTATCAAATGAAAAATCATGTCTATGGATAGGAAACCTTAACCGTCTTTAATCAACGAGCTAGTCTAGTCGAGGCTCACAATGGACATGGTGTTGTTTATGTATCTGGACATGTATCTGAGTGATAGAGGTGAAGTTGTCCCTGTCTTTCGATGAGATGTGGCTATCGTTTTTGGTAGAGTCGACTTTGACGATCCGACTATGGACGTGAGAGGATAGCCTTAGCAATGACTAAACCAACTCCTAGAGGTTATTGACCATGCTGGAGCATGATCAACCTGAGCACGAGGGTCTGTTTCCTACACGCAAACGAAGAACAAGCAAGAAACTGAGATTGCAATCTGGATATTGCGAATATAACAGGAAAACTTTATTGATGAAAGTGGGGTTCTATGGTGCCTGGGTCTGGTCGTGGAACACAAACGAAGGACGCAAAGTTGCAGCTATGGCGAACTTGTAATCTAAACAAAACCCAAGTCAAAACGGTGCCCTAAGGGCTGTATATATGGGGGAATAGAGAGGCATTTTCGTGGACCCTTGGAGGAGGGGTCCGAAAACAACCCTAACTAGGTTTCCCCACACATACGGACTCTAAAAATAGCCTATAATATGGTATTTCGAAATTACATGGGCCTAGCCCAAAAGTAAGGTGACGCAACACCTATAATAGCCCATGTACAAAATTGATGAAGTTTCATCTTGTATATTTCGTCCAAGCCTTTATGATATCCTTATGTGTAACGCCCAAGATGTGATCATATCCTTATTTTGGCTGGAGGGCCTCGACAGGGATATAACCGCATCTCGTCGTTTCGCGGGAATGGATATCATTACAAGTACATGTACAGAAGAGATGAGTAAATGGAATTGGCTTACACTCACCAACTTTGCTATATCAAGATCACATCAATACAACAACATATATTCAATCATCATACAAAAGAGCAGGGTCCGACTACAGACGAAATCAAACGATAAAATGACATCCATCCTTGCTATCCCAGGTTGCTGACCTGGAACCCATCCTAGATCGAAGAAGAAGAAGAACAAGAACTCCAAATCAAACAAGCATCACGCTCATGTCAAGTCATCGCATTACGTGTACCTGCAACTGTTGTTGTAGTAATTTGTCAGCCATGGGGACTCATCAATCTCATTTCCAAGGGTATCAAGACTAGCAAAGCTTAATGGGTGAGGTATGGTTAAGTGGCGAGGTTGCAGCAAGTACTAACATTTATTTGAGTGGCTCACTTACGAATACAAAAAGTAACGTGGGTGGTCTACGCATAACAGACGTGAACTAGTAATGATCACTAAGCGATCCTGAACACCTACTTACGTCAAACATAACCCCACCATGTTCTCTTTCGGATAAGGACCACGAGAAGAGACAGTCGCGGTTACGCACACTATTGGTGTATTTTATTTGAGTTTACTTCAAGTTTGCTATGACCGGGTGTTAAAGAAAGTCTCCAAGTTGCCACGTAACCACGGGCACAGCTTCTCATCCATCACAAACTAACCATCATAAACCCTACAGGGTAAGATTTAACCCTGCAGGGGTGCTCCAACTCATCCATCACAAACTAACCACACGCTGCGTCGAATAACCTCGATCGCGGAAAAACCCGTGATCTCCTTGGAAATTCTGTTGGAAAACCTCAACCTTGAGATATCCCAAAGTATCCTCGGAATCCCTCGCACAAGACGTTCGAGAAAGGTAAAACAGATCCAGCAAGGCCGCCCGACGTGTCGATGAACCTGATAGGAGCCGCATATCTCGTTCTCAGGACACGACTGGATGAGCTACGCGTACAGTGGCCTGATAGAAATCTCCCGAGTTGCCCCTGGTTGGCCCTGCCCATTGCTCTATTTTGGACGAACACTCATGAGGAGCACTGGCCCGGGTTGTTGATTAGAGATCCTCGGGATAATTACTCCCTATGCAGGTTTATTAGTTATTAGGCGAATGTAGTACCAATGTTGGGCCTTGCCAGAAGAGTTTTATCCCAAAACGAAAAATCAAGGGGGTCCCCATAACAACCCCGAGCATGTTAGGAGCGCTCAATATGGAACATAACACCGGTACACAATCACTAGGGAGGCAAAGATGGAACAAAACACTAAGCAAAAGGTCAAGCCTTCCACCTTTTACCAAGTATATAGGTGCATTAAATTAAATAGAAATAATATTGTGATATAACAAATAGCCATGTTGTCACATGGAAGCAATTTCACCTGAAGCAGAACCGGTTGCACCGAAGGGCTAGGGTTTGGCTGAGTCTATCCGAGGCTTAGAATCGGTGGCACCGAGTGGAAAGTGTTGGTTGCACCGATTTTGGATATTTAGCTTTGGACAGACTTTTGTGAAAGAGCTTGTGGGTGTATGTGGTGACTATCACTTGTGCACGTATGAGCCTTACCCCCTTTTGATAGTATTGGCTTTCCTATGGACTCAAAGTGATTTCTCACAAAGTAAACTGTAGAGTCCTCTTGCTTAAAGCTTTGCCAATCTATTTCCTTGCATCTTGGGGTATACTACAATCCTTTTGCCAACCCATCATTGAACTTTTTCTGAAACATGTTTAGTGGAAACATTAGTTCAATGACATATATGTTGTTATTAATTACCAAAACCACCAAGGGAGCAAATGGTCTTTTAGTCTCCCCCTTTTCGGTAATTGATGACAACATATAGATCAAAGCTTCAACATATGATATAATCAATGAATATAATCGTCGCTTTGAGAAGTATGTGACAAGCAAGAGCTCCCCCTAAATTTGTGCATTATTTTTAAATTTGTGTTTGAATGCAAATGCATAATCGATTAGGTACATGGGGCGCTTCTTCCATGTCACATACAACTTGGTGGTGTGTGAGAGTTATAAGAGTTAATATCATAGCACAACACGTCAAACAAAGTGCATGATCATCTCATAACCATCAAAAGGATAGGAAATAGTAGTAACACACTTTAAAGCGTATGATCAAACACGAACAAAAGTATAACACATCCAAACTAAAAGACCAGATGTTTTGAAAACAACAATTAAAACAAACTCTCTCTCACTCGAAGCCTATAGATATATATACAACTTCTCCCCCTTTGGCAACAAGTTACCGAAAAGTACAAAGAGATATAGCTAATCATCCTTCTGTGGCTAATCTCCTCCGATGGTCGATGTCGGAGTCGAGAGAACTACATCGGTGAAGACCTCTGCTGATGTCCTAGACGGAGTTGGAGTAGCAACTGGTGGCACTGGAGGAGCTGATGGAGATGAAGTCACTGTAGCTAGTGCAGACAATGAAGGTCTAGTCTCTAGAGCTGGCACTGTAGGTGTCCTGGCATGTGTCCTGAACTGGGCAGTCGTCCTGACAGGTGCACTATCCTCATCATCATCAGAAGAATTAGACTCTGAAGAGGTGCAACGAATAGGAGCTTCATCTACTTCCTTCTTGAGCTCGTTCATGGTCTTGGTCAGCCCATCCACCTTGTCATTGAGGGCCTTCACTCTATCCTCAAAGATGTTCACAAGGCTTTTTTGATCTTCTAGTATGCTTTTGATATCCTTCTACATGTCCATGACTGTAGAGATCAAGAGATCCATCTGCTCATTCCTGGATCTGGGGACTTGAGCACTAGTGCCTCTAGCTGCCTCTGCCTCTGCCTGAGCTGCAGCTGATGTGGGATGGTCTGGGTCCATCACCACAACGTAGGGGCAAGTGGGGTCTGTCCAGAGCAAAGATGTGCTCTTTCAGCTTGGAGTTGATGAGCATCTGAATGTAGGGTGCATAGCAGCATGAGCGCTTTTGATTAGCAGCAACCCTCTTCACTGTCTCCACTATCAGATCCATCACTCTGAATCTCTGGTTCCGGTGAATGTGAATCAACAAGTTGATAGAGTTGCCTTGGATCATCTTCTCGTCACCTGACTTGGGCATCAAGGTATGCCTCAATATAGTGTTAACGGAGACCTTCCTGAAGGTGATGGATGGATCCTAGCTTGTGGGACTGAAGCTATGCAACAGGGGTGGCATTGTACATGTCCTTCATGACACTGTGACTTGCCTTGCACTCTGAGTATACACATATATATCCATCCTGTGCCTCTGGGACTCCTAAGATGGCAGCCCATTCATCAACAATAGACTCGTATCTTGCTCCTTCTGTTATCCACACAATCCTATCATCTCCATAGAAGTTAGAAGTGGAGTATAATTGCATGATCATCTCGTCATTGCATGCAGTGAACTCTCTGCCAACAAACTGATCAATGCCAATGCAGTGGAAGTTGTCTTGGACACACATGAAGTAGTTTTCATTCTCCTTCATGTACTTCCAGTCGACATATCTCATATCGCTCACAGCTAGACTCTTGTCAAGTAGCACAGTCTCATAGAAATCCTGTTCCTCCTTGGTGTCCACATCTGTCTTCTTCCTCTGAGAGTAAGGATCAATGGCTCTCCACTCTCTCAATCCTGCATCCTTCTTCTTCTTCATGTTAACATCAATAGGATGGCTGACATTATGCTCTGGAAGGTGTGGTCTGATCTTCATCAAAGCAGACATAGCATCCTCATCAGCTGCTCTGAAAGTAGATCCCTTGTTCTTCTCAGAAGCTGGAATGTCTTTGGTAGTCCTCCTAGACTTCTCAACAGCAGCCTTCTTAGGGGCAGACGTGGTGCTCTTGGAGGGACCTTGCTTTGGCATAGCATCTGCCAACAACTTCTTCTTGGGAAGAGCCTTGCCAATATGATCTTCCTCCTCTTCCTCCTCAGCAGCATCTGCAGCCACCCCAGGATCCTCAAACATTGAGGTAGGCCTGCCAACAAAACATATGATCCTCTTCCTGGCCTTCTTGCCTCCTGCCTTCTTCGGCAATGACTTCCTTGGGAGCTCAATGGTCATGGTAGCCCTAGCACTCTCAGGTGCTCTCACAGTCTCTAGAGGTGCATATGTCTTGCTGACCACCCTCCTGGTAGAGGTGGCCTCATTGGCTGACTACTTGGCAGCCTTCTCTTGCTTCTTAGCAAGAACCTCCTCTCGCACAAAATCTGAATCCTCCTCATCTGAATTCAGTCTCTTCCTGGTCCTTGTAGCAGCTTTAGGCAACCCATATGAATTAGGGGTGCCTGGATCTAAGAAGAACTGGACTTAGGGCTAGTGCCTGAACTCATGTCAATGTTCTGCTCCTGCAAGTTCTGGCTGTCCTCAACATCTGACATATCTGACCCTGTGAATAGAGTATAGAAGAGTGGAATAGGATAAGTCATCACAAAATGCAGCTGGTTTTTGTAACTTTGAACAGAAAAATCATAGATGTAGTTCAAAGCAAAATTGGATTTCGGTGTCACCCCAAATATTTCGGTGCTGCCGAGACGCACAAAACTCTTAACCGAGACTTAGCAATGCTTTCGGTCGGACCGAAAACTGTTAATCGGTCTCACCGAGTTCTGTCCTCAGAAGCACAAAAACGAATCGATGGAAACGATTTTTTGACTTAGTATCACAGAGATGCAACTTTACGGGCAACTAAACCTAGAATTCTTCGATTCGCTGGACTAATGAAGTTTCTCGTGGACAGATGGACCTCAAACGATGGATAGATAATGGAGAAACCCTAATGCACAAAAATAGGAGGTTGGAGCGCAAGAGGGGGTGAAATCGTACCCTAGCTCGGTGATGATTTCGCTGCGGCGGTGACGGGGGCGAAGATTCCATCGACGGCGGCGATTCGTAGCGGCGGAGACAGTCGAGGAGGCAAGGCGATGACCAGGGGCCTCGAAATGACAGCTTAGGGTTTTGGGGCGCGGCAGTTTGACGATTGAATTTCAAAGCGTCATGCCCAATATATACCCCTTGCAGTCGGTGATACCGATTCTAAATTTTCGGTGTCACTGAGTTTCTCAACTGTCAGCGGACAGGGAAACTCGGTGTAACCGAGAATATGGAATCAGTAGTACCGAGATTAAAAACCAGATCAACCCTAGGCATTCGGTGACACCGAGATTTTTGTGTTGGTTCTATCGAGATGCACTTGGGAGGTCTTAATGGTCAGTCTTTGTCGATACGGAACTCTGAGTGCTTCTCACACAGAGAGATCGAAAAGTACTTGATCAAATTTTGTGATGCAGCATGAATAGAACATGAGGTGAGAAAGCACATAGCTAGAGGAGTCGTCCTAGGCATTATTATACATCCAATTGGCAAATGAAAAATCAAAAGCCAAATAGCAACAATTGGATATCCTCGAATGAGTAAATAAATGTAGACCAACATGCTCACACAATAAGATGTCAAATGAAAAACATGGCAAAATGCATAAACACACTAGCATCTAACAAGCATTTTGGCCATGACAAAGTCATCTATATATGAGTATATTGAGTTAGGAGCCAATTAAGAATACTTGATCATATGTCATACTCATCGTTTAAGCACAAGTGGGGTTACCACTTTTACATAAAGCATATAATGTTGTCACACACTATGAGATGCTTTGACTCAAGTCTTAGAATAAAGCTCCCCTCGATGTGACATCCCCCCATCGCTTT
Organism: Hordeum marinum; assembly: GCA_022496015.1. Classification (NCBI taxonomy): domain Eukaryota; kingdom Viridiplantae; phylum Streptophyta; class Magnoliopsida; order Poales; family Poaceae; genus Hordeum; species Hordeum marinum. Next base: position 163,520,296 of record CM039672.1, on the reverse strand, counting down.
TGTCAATGAAGACTTCATGTAGGTGAAGTAGTGGTGGATGCTCAAAGTTGATGAAGATCACCATGAGTTGGGAGCATCCTTGTTGTTTCATTATTCTTATTACCTACGTGGGTTAGTCCCAACACACAAGAGACAAATACAAGGATATCAATGGACATGGAGTGCAAAGCATATATGATGATGTCCATTGATTTGTTGATTACCTTGCCCCCTTGCTTACCTTTGAGGGAATGTGTGACTCCTTGAACTATTGCATGAAATTGATGTTGATTGCAACTAGTTCTTGCCAATAATGAATATGAGTGGATTTCATTGGCGGAGTCACCACTCAAGAACTTCTCTAGTTATTCTTCTTGGGGACCCACATCAAGTTGATGGGGATCCTTGGTGTTGAAGTAGCACTTGTAGAAGCTGAGCTTGTAGTAGCATTGGGAACCCACTTCACCAAAGCTTGGGATTCATCTTCATATGAGTCAATGTCCTTTTGAAGCTTGTTCTTGCCCTTGAGCTTGGGGTCTTGTGGTGGAAGGTCATCTTGAGCTTTTGTTCCCTTGGGGAGAGTATTTTCATACTTCTCCTTTTGAGGAACAAACTTGGGATTGGGGTATTGGCCTTCTTCCCATTCAACTCCATTAGCGTTGAAGTAGCCAATGCCACGGTTCTTCCGGTATCCTCCGTGCTTGCGTACAATCTCCTCAAACTGTTTGCACCCTTCAAGACTCTTGTAGATACCTTTCTCTATAATCCCTTTCAAAAGTTCATTTTATTTCTCAAGTGTAACTTGGCTAAGAGAAGAGTTAATGGGATCAATAGAACTACTAGGAGCAATATCATTGGATTTATCATTTTTATTGCTACTAGTTGAAGAACCTTTCTTGGCCTTTGTTACTAGTTTGCTTAGTCTTAACTTGTGGCATTTACGTAGACAAGAGAAGTCGTTTGGCCAGATAAGAGGAAGTCTTCTTTCGAAGATCATCATTGATAGATTTAAGGAACTCATGCTCTTGCTCTAAATTGAGCTTCTCAAAGCGGAGCTTCTCAGGTGTCCTTTCAAGCTCTCTATGATCCTGTAGAGTAGACTCGTGAGCTAACTTAAGAGTTTTTAGTTGTTGAGTTAGTCGTTCTATTTCTAACTTATCATCATCACATGACTTATCTAGACTAGAGTGATTACTAGCAAGTTCATCTTGACTAACATTACTAGATTTGTCAAATAGCAAGTCATCTTCAATTAACAAGTCATCCTCATCACTATTGAAATCGAGATACTCGGGGTGTGATACCTTGGGGCCTTTAGCCATGAAGGAACATCCACTCCCTTCATTTGGTGAATCAAATATGTCGTAGGATTCAGTTGTCACTAGTGCAAGTCTAGCAACATCTTCATCTTGACTATAGTCGGAGTTGGAGTGGTAGCTTCTCTCGGAGTGGTTGTCGGATTCGGAGCCGGAAACCCATTCACATCCATGAGCTTGATATCTTCTTCTTGGGTAGCTCTTGCTGTACTTGTCCTTCTTCTCCGAGTCCCTACTTCTCCTTAAGGGTCTTCGTTCATAACGATCATCCCTATTGCTTATCTCTCTTTGAGGTGACTCGTCTCTTGAGCTTCGTCTTCTTGGCGACTCTTCTTTACTTTTGTAAGGAACCGTGCACTCATTGGAGTAGTGTCCGAGCTTCCCACAATTGTAGCAGTTTCTGATGAGGACATGACTAGATACGACCAAAAATGTTGCATACATGCATATTTGTGAGGTGATTTCTTGTAAAAATTATGCAATAATTTATTTATGTTATCCGGAACAAAAATACTTCACCTATTTTTATTTTATGCCTAAATGCAGAATGGTTGAACACTTGTATGAACCACGTGTGATGACAAAGGAAGACGAAATGGTTGGGTGCTATTCAAGAGGTCCTCTAATGTCAGAGGAAACAATTAGGTGTTGTTCAATAAGTTCTCTCACGTCATTTTTTGCCCAAGAGAAGATAGAATCCAAGTCTCTCACGTTCTGGACTCAGATTCGGACTGCACAGACACACCTGTTTCAAAACGCCAAAAAAATATTTCATACGGACTCAGAATTGGGTGATTCTTTTTTTGCTAGAAACTATATTTCATATGCGTTCCAACCCAGTTGGAATCACCTTAAAATTCGTCCGGATATCAAAGATATCGACAAAATAATCTGACGTTGCAGCAGAATCCGATTCAGACTACAAGTCCAAAGGTGTTGCATCACCTCCACTTCGGCCCATGGGCCTTGTACGACCTAGGGTTGGTTTTAGAGTGTCTTGGGACGTCCTCCCACCTCCTTGGCCCCCACCTCTTGCTCCTATATAAGTAGATCAATCTAGTAGCTTTTCCTTTGGGGTTTTGTTTAGTCAAAAGTTAGCCATTGCAACTTCGTGTACTTCGTTTGTGTCCAACGACCAGACTAAGACTGCTTTTGGAACCCCACCATTATTAATACTTCATCTATATTCGCAATATTCAGATTGCATTATCATATTCTTGCTTGTTCTTTGATTGCTTGCAGGAATAGATCTTCGTGGTCAGGTTGATCGTGCTCTGGTGTGGTCAATAACCTCTTGGAGATTGGTTTAGCGATTGCTAAGGCGCAACGTCGTGCACGTACGTAGTCGGATCGTCAAAGTTGTATCCGCCAAATCGATAGTTATCATCTCATCGAAAGATCCGGACCCTCGCCTCTATCAAGTGGTATGAGTTTTCAGGTTGCTCGGTGAGAACTTCTAGTTATTCCTATATTAGATTTATTTTTCTTACCTATTGCCGAAGAAAAAGCCACAAAAAAAGTTAGATCTATTCATCTTTGTCCGAGCCAGTCTGAGCCTTTGCAATTTTCTTTTCAGTGCTTGCATAGTTGAATTATCGGTTGCATCGTCGTGTCGAGTTCCTGGTCTTAGCATCTAGTCCCTTAGAGTTTTGAGTTCTGTCCACAGATTGTCACGCCGCCACCGCACCATCTTCATCGCTGCTGCCATATACCACCACCACGCAGCCGTCATCCCTTCCGTTGTTGCCCACCACCATCCATCATTTTCCACTGCTTGTTTCGGTCATTGTCATTATCAGACTTGAGGTCGTTAACATCTACGCTTGATCCAATCTGCATCTTATCTGATTTGTTGGATAGAAGAAAAAAAGTGAGAGAAAAAAAGAAAAAAAAAGTGAGAGAGAAAAAAGGAAAAAAGTGTGTGTGTGTGTGTGATAGAGAGAGAGAGAGAAGAAGAAAAAAAGATGGTGAAAAAAATAGAGAGAAAAAAAATTTCGGATCTACCTAGACTCAATCTCGTATGCTGATTGGATCTACCTAGACACAAATTTCAGATGGCTTGAGTCAGTAGCATTCTTGAGAAACAATATCAGAAATTTCACTTATTTTCTAGAGGAAAGCTGCAGAGAGAGTTTTGTATATCTTGCTTGTCGATCATTTATCATCATTGTCTTTACTGCTGATAGAGGCGAAGTTGTCCCTGTCTTTCGATGAGATGGTGGCTATCGTTTTTGGTGGAGTAGACTTTGACGATCCGACTACGAACGTGTGATGACGTCGCGCCTTAGCAATCGCTAAAACAACTCCGAGAGTTTATTGACCACACCGGAGCACGATCAACCTGACCACGAGGGTCTATTTCTAGCACGCAAACGAAGAACAAGCAAGAAACTAAGATTGCAATCTGGATATTGCGAATATAAGAGGAAATCTTTATTGATGAAGTGGGGTTCTGTGACGCCTTTGTATGGTCGTGGAACACAAACGAAGAACGCGAAGTTGCGCCTAAGGCGAACTTGTAATCTAAACAAAACCCAACCCTAAAACGACACCCTAAGGGCTATATATATGGGGGAATAGAGGGGAATTTCGTGGCCCCTTGGAGGAGGGGTCCGAAACCGATCGTAACTCAGTTTCCCCATACATACGGACTCTAAAAACACCTATAACATGGTATTTCTAAATTACATGGGCCTGCACAAAAATAAGGTGGCGCAACACCTATATTAGCCTAGGGACGAATTTTATAAACTGACATCATGCATATTTCGTCCAAGGCTTCTCGCTCCCATTATGGTGGCTTCAAAGTGCGAAAATCATCACTGGAAGCTCCATTGTTCTTTCCCGCGCGCGCACCTTCTTCTCCATGCTTGATCCCACTCCAATGGTCATCCTTCTTGTCCATGCTAGGTAGGTCCTTCATTCATAAGTATAACAAAAGTATCTAATTTAGGCAGCATCATATGTTCGTGAACATTAGAAGGATTTCCAAGAAATGAAAGTACATGGTAATTCAATTGACGTGCGCGAGCTCTAGTAATTGGTCCTGTATGTATAGCAGTCGGAGTTGTGGGTGTAACATTAGTAGGGATGTCCTCATCATCCTCCCCTTCTTGAACTGAAGTAGTCCTCGTCCGAAGCTCATCTTCCTCACCCAAATAAGGCTTCAATTCTGCAATGTTAAAAGTGGGGCTAACCCCAAACTCTACATGCAGCTCAAGTTTATATGCATTATCATTTATTTTCTCTAACACCTTAAAAGGACCATCAGTACGTGGCATTAGCTTTGACTTGCGCAAATCAGGAAATCTATCCTTACGCAAATGTAACCAAACAAGATCTCCAGGTGCGAAGACAACATGTTTTCTACCCTTATCTTCAGCAATTTTGTATTTAGCATTCATACGCTCAATGTTTTCCTTCGTTAACTCATGCATCTTTAATATCAATTCAGGATGTTCTTTAGCATCAAAATTAACCTTCTCCGAAGATGGAAGAGGCAACAAATCAATAGGTGCACGAGGTAAGAACCCATACACAACTTCAAAAGGGCACATCTTAGTGGTAGAATGTAGCGAACGATTATAAGCAAATTCAATATGAGGCAAGCATTCTTCCCACATTTTCAGGTTATTCTTCAAAACAGCCCTAAGCATAGTAGACAATGATCTATTGACTACTGCAGTTTGGCCATCAGTTTGGGGGTGACATTTAGTACTAAAAAGCAGTTTACTCCCCAACTTAGCCCATAAACATCTCCAAAAGTGGCTAAGAAATTTAGCATCACGATCTGAAACAACAGTATTTGGCACACCATGCAACCGAATAATTTCACGAAAGAACAAATCAGCAACATGAGTAGCATCATCACTTTTATGACATGGTATAAAGTGTGCCATTTTGGAAAATCTATCCACGACAACAAATATACTATCCCTCCCTTTCTTAGTTCGAGGTAAACCTAAAACAAAGTCCATAGATATATCCTCCCAAGGAACACTAGGTAAGGCAAAGGCATATATAAACCATGAGGATTGAGTCGTGACTTAGCTTTTTGACATGTAGTGCAACGAGCAACAAAACGCTCAACATCCCGTCTCATCTTTGGCCAAAAGAAATGTGTAGAAAGTACGTCCTCTGTCTTCTTCATGCCAGACTGTCCCATTAATCCTCCTTCATGTGCCTCCTGTAACAACAAAAGACGAACGGAGCTAGTTGTAATGCATAGCTTGTTAGCACGGAACACAAATCCATCATTAATAACGAACTTGTTCCATGTTCTCCCTTCTTTACAATGCTGCAACACATCTCTAAATTCAGCATCAAGCACATATTGATCTTTGATGGTCTCCAAACCAAATATTTTAAAGTCAAGTTGTGAAAGCATAGTATAACAACGAGACAAAGCATCAGCAATAACATTTTCTTTACCCTTCTTGTGTTTAATGGCATAAGGGAAAGTCTCAATGAATTCAACCCATTTAGCATGTCTACGGTTCAGTTTTGCTTGACTTTTAATACGTTTCAAAGATTCATGATCAGAATGTATAACAAATTCTTTGGGCCATAAATAATGTTGTCATGTTTCCAAAGTCCGAACAAGAGCATATAATTCCTTATCATAAGTAGAATAATTCAGACTAGGCCCACTCAATTTTTCAGAAATGTACGCAACAGGTTTACCATCTTGTAATAACACACCTCCTAACCCAATTCCACTAGCATCACATTCAAGCTTGAAAGTCTTATTAAAATCAGGAAGTTGGAGTAAAGGAGCATGTGTTAACTTATCTTTCAAGACCGTGAAGGCTTCTTCCTGTGCGATACCCCTAGAAAAAGGCACGTCCTTCTTTGTAAGCTCATTGAGAGGCGCAACAATGGTGCTGAAATCTCTCACAAAATGCCTATAGAAACTAGCGAGGCCAAGAAAACTCCTCACTTGTGTGACCATTTTGGCCCGCGGCCAACTCTCAGTAGCTTCAATCTTGGCTTTATCAACTTCAATTCCCTGTGGAGTAACAACATAGCCAAGAAAAGATACTCGGTCGGTGCAAAAGGTGCACTTCCCAAGGTTACCAAACAAACGTGCATCACGTAGAGCAATAAAAACATCACATAGATGTTCCAAATGTTCCTCCAAAGATCTACTAAAAATCAATATATCATCAAAATAGGCTACCACAAATCGTCCAATGAAAGCACGTAAAACCTCGTTCATTAATCTCATGAAAGTACTAGGTGCATTAGTTAACCCAAAAGGCATGACTAACCACTCATATAATCCAAACTTAGTTTTAAATGTTGTTTTCCATTCATCTCCCAATTTCATACGAATTTGATGGTGTCCACTACACAAATCAACTTTGGAGAAAATTGTAGAACCACTTAATTCATCAAGCATATCATCTAGTCTTGGAATAGGATGACGATAACGAATAGTAATATTATTAATGCCTCTACAATCCACACACATACGCGATGTACCATCCTTTTTAGGCACTAGATTAATAGGAACAACACAAGGACTAAGGGATTCACATATATAACCTTTGTCAAGCAGCTCCTGTACTTGACGCATAATCTCCTTTGTCTCCTCTGGATTGGTACGGTATGGCGCACGGTTGGGTAGGGATGCACCGGGAATTAAGTCAATCTGATGCTCAATCCCGTGAATAGGTGGTAATCCCGGTGGCACGTCTTGTGGGAAGACGTCAGCGAACTCCTGCAAAATGTTAATGATCGCAGGAGGCAAAGAGGGAGGCATGTCCTCGAATGAAAATAATACCTCTTTGCATACAAAAGCATAGCAAACAGATGTAGCAACATCCAAATCATTAATATCAGATTTAGTAACAAGTAAACATCCAGTCTTCAATTTTATTTCGGATGCAACATTAGATGATGGTTTATTATGCGTATGGTGTTGCTCAAATTCCTGTGCTACAATCTGATTTTCACTCTTATTTTTCTCCTGTTTTGCTTTCCCAGCTCTTGCAATGTCATCTTTCAGAATATGTTCCGGAGACATAGGAAGCAAAGTGATATTTTGATCCTTATGAACAAGAGTATACTGATTTGTCCTACCATGGTGTACGGAATTTTTATCAAACTGCCATGGCCTACCAAGTAGAACAGAACATGCTTGCATGGGTACCACATCACAATCCACATAATCAGAATATGTAGCAATGCTAAAATGCACACGAACAGTATGTGTTACCTTAACCTTGCCACTATTGTTGAACCATTGTATGTAATAAGGGTGAGGATGTGGTCTGGTGGTTAGAGACAGCTTCTCCACATCTCCATGCTAGCCAAGTTATTGCAACTCCCTCCATCGATGATGACGTGAACAGAACGCTCCTTCACAACTCCCTTTGTGTGGAACAAGTTGTGCCTCTGATTTTGCTCAGCCTGTGTAACCTGCACAATGAGAACACATTGAGCGACTAAAATTTCATACCTGTCAGCGTAATCAGCAGCCATGTAGTGTGTCTCTGGTTCTGCATCCTCGCCACCCTGTTCTTCACTTGCAATGAGAGCCAAAGTCTACTCATCATAATCACTAGCGGACGCATATCCACCATCCTCAGTAACAATCATTACATGTTTGGAAGGGCATTCTCTCGCAAAGTGACCTCCACCCTTGTAACGACGGCATATAACCTCATGTGTTTGCCCTGTGGATGCAATAGATGAAGAAGAGCTCTATGCAGGCCCATAAGGTGTGCTCTTCGCAGAGGGTGGAGTAGGAGCCTGTTTCCTGGTATCGCAGTTGGAGTTGGAGGTGGGAGTAGGTGGCGCTCTAGCAGGACGTGCGGAAGTAGAGGAGGTACGTGGCGTCCATGATGAAGTGCGACCTGTAGAAAAAGGAGTTCTCGCCATTGCCTGTCGATCCTGCACTTCACGTTCAGCTTTGCAAGCAAGATGAAATAAACGAGTGATAGTGTTATACTCCTTATACTCTAGAATAGTCTGAATCTCTCTATTTAATCCACCCGTAAAACGTGCAAGCATAGCTTCATTCTCCTCAACAATACCACATCTAATCATGCCAATTTGTAATTCCTGATAATATTCTTCTACAGAATTTTTTCCTTGTCTTAAACGCTGCAAATTTTGAAGCAATTCACGTTGATAATAAGGTGGCACCCAACGATTACGCATAGCAGTTTTCAAAGCAGCCCAAGTAGTTGGAATATTCGCATGGTGTATTCTACAATGTTCTAACCACCAAACACAAGCAAAGCTAGTGAATGAACAAACAGCAGCAGCAACACGTCTATCCTCAGGAAATTGTAAGCATGTAAAACGTTGGTCTGTTTCTAACTCCCATGTGAGATATATATCAGGAACATATCTACCCTCAAACGTCGGAATATTCAATTTAAGTTTAGGGAGATGGTCATGATCTCGTACCTGAGGGGCGGGTGCCGCCCTACCGTTACGGTTGTAGTCATGTGGTCGAGCTGGTGCGTATCGTGGTGGTTGCCCCTGAGGCAGATCTGGAGCAACATCTCCCTCACCATCGTAATCTTCAACCCGCTCAACGACAGTAGCAGCAGGAGCCATAGAAGTAGCAGCAGTATCAATAGTACCAGTATGTTGGCCTTAGCCGAGAGGCACACGTCGCGCTCATAGTTCGAAAGGGATAGGAGTTGCAGCTGGTGGTGGTAGACGGGCAAGCACCTCATTGAACTTGGCGTCCATCTTGGTGTCAAATGTCTTCTCCAAACCATCGAGCTTCTCCATAGCCTCTCCAAAGTTGGTCACGAAGTCTTGTACCTGGTCAACCATCATTTGCTGAAATTTATCATAGAGCGCTTTGTTGGTCATGCTCTCCCAGTCGCTCCTGTAGTCGTGTGATCCTGACATGGTTAGCAGAAATAGGAAACACACAAGAATATGAAACCTATAGACTACTAGGATGTGGTGGTGGTGGTGGTGTGTCACAAATCCTTTAAGCGAATCTCAAATTCTTACCAGTTCTTACCCAACAGCAGGTGGTGATCGGCAACCGTTGTAGTCAAAACTCTTAAAAAATCACTACACTGGTGAGTGTTTTAAAACTCTTCCCACGTCGTATAAGCAAGATGGGCACGAAATTTGTTGGACTAATTTATTTTTCTGGAGCAATTCGGGGGCTGCGACGACCAATTTTTTTTACAAAAATCACTATCATGGCAAGTGTCTCAAAACGCTTTGACGAACCTAAAACCCAGATAGGGAAAAAATATTTTCAGCCGATTTTTTGGTGCCAAAATGTGCTCTGCAAAGCGTGTGAGACTCGGATTGGTCGAGGATTTGTGGTGGTATATATGGACACCAATGGATAGTGATGATGGGTGGTGATACATGGCAGCGGTGATGGTGGTGGTGGTATATGGCAACTATGAAGAGGATGCGGTGGCAGCGAGACAACCTGTGAAAAGAACTTGAAACTCTAAATGACTAGACACTAAGACCAACAACTCGACACGACGATGTAACTGCAAATTCAACAAAGCGAAATACTGAAAAGACTATGCAAAGGCTCAGATTGGTTCGAATATGATGATCTAACCCTAATTTTTTTGTGGCTTTTTCGTGGACTGAAGGTATGAAAAACAGATGCGATCTAAACTACGAAAACTGGTAAAATCTCACCGAGCAACCTGGAAATCTAATACCACTTGATAGAGGCGAAGTTGTCCCTGTCTTTCGATGAGATGGTGGCTATCGTTATTGATGGAGTAGACTTTGACGATCCGACTACGAACGTGTGATGACGCTGCGCCTTAGCAATCACTAAACCAACTCCGAGAGGTTATTGACCACGCCGGAGCACGATCAACCTGACCACGAGGGTCTGTTTCCTGCACGCAAATGAAGAACAAGCAAGAAACTAAGATTGCAATCTGGATATTGCCAATATAAGAGGAAAGCTTTATTGATGAAGTGGGGTTCTGTGACGTCTTTGTCTGGTCGTGGAACACAAACGAAGAACGCGAAGTTGCAGCTATGGCGAACTTGTAATCTAAACAAAACCCAACCCTAAAACGACGCCCTAAGGGTTGTATATATGGGGGAATAGAGGGGAATTTCATGGCCCCTTGGAGGAGGGGTCCGAAACCGACCTTAACTCAGTTTCCCCATACATACGGACTCTAAAAACAGCCTATAATATGGTATTTCGAAATTACATGGGCCTGGCCCAACAATAAGGTGGCGCATCACCTATATTAGCCTGGGGATGAATTTTATAAGTAGCATCATGCATATTTCGCCCAAGGCTTCTTGCTCCCATTATGGTGGCTTCAAAGTGTGAAAATCATCATTGGAAGCTCCATTGTTCTTTCCTGCGCGCGCACCTTCTTCTCCATGCTTGATCCCGCTCCCATGGTCATCCTTTTTGTCCATGCCAGGTCCTTCATTTATAAGTAAAACAAAAGTATCTAATTTAGGCAGCATCATATGTTCATGAACATTAGAAGGATTTGCAAGAAACGAAAGTACCTGGTAATTCGATTGACGTGCACGAGCTCTAGTAATTGATCCTGTATCTATAGAAGTCGGAGTTGTGGGTGTAGCATTAGCAGGGATGTCCTCATCAGTCAATAACCTCTTGGAGATTGGTTTAGCGATTGCTAAGGCACAATGTCGTGCACGTTCGTAGTCGGATCGTCAAAGTCATCTCCGCCAAATCGATAGTTATCATCTCATCGAAAGATCGGGAACCTCGCCTCTATAAGTTTCGGTCATGACTTGACGAACGCTTCTCTTCATATCTTGAGTTGGAGCTTCGAACTTTGCTTCTATTCTTGTAGAACTTGTGAAATTTCTTGACCATGAGGCTTATCTCTTCATTTGTGGCAAGGTTGTCGCTTGAAGTTGCGGAAGCATCACTTGTGGATTTGTAAGCACCGCTAGACTTGTGGTGAAGCTCTTCCTTGTCCTTGAGTGTCATCTCATGAGCAACAATCGTTCCAATCACTCCCAATGGCTTGAGATCTTTGTACTTGGGCATCATATGGATCAATGTGCATACGGTGTCATATTGATCATCCAGAGCTCGAAGTATCTTCTTGATGATGAATTTGTCGGTCATTTTTTTCGCTTCCTAAGCCAGCAATCTCGTTGGTGATGAGAGCTAGCCTAGAGTACATCTCAGCAACTCCTTCACCATCCTTCATCTTGAACTTGTCAAGCTGACTTTGCATAACATCCAACTTGTATTCTCTCACAGATTCGGTACCTTCATGCATATCAACCAAAGTTTCCCAAATATATTTTGCATTCTCAATATGGCTGACTTTGTTGAATTCTTCGGGGCATAGACAGTTGAAGAGAATGTCACATGCTTGAGCATTGAGTTACAACATCTTCAATTCTTCCACGGTCGCTTCGCAATCCAGCTCCCTTCCATCCGCAAAGAATTCACCTTGCAATCCAACATGAACAACAGCCCAAACGGCGGGTTTATGACCAAGAAGATGCATTTTCATTTTGTGCTTCCAACCAGCAAAATTAGTGCCATCAAAGTAAGGACCTGTACGGTGATAATTTCCCTCACTAGACGCCATACTCTCCTAGGTTGTGAAACCAATGCAATGGAGACCAAAGCTCCGATACCACTTGTAGGATCGAAAGTTGGTCTAGAGGGGAGGGGGTGATTAGACTTCTTGACCAAATAAAAATCTACTTTTTCCGAATTTTAAGTGTTGGCGGATTTTAGCATTCATAGCAACTCAAGTACACCCTACACATGCATGTCTACGAGTATATCAGCGGAAAGTAATGACAAGCATGTAAGAAAAGGAAGGGTAGAAAGATCAAACGCAATTGGAGACATGATGATTTTTTTTCGTGGTCTCGATAGGTGCTGTTATCGTACGTCCATGTCTTAACCCCAACTTCCAGTAGGGGGCCGCAACGCAGTGCCGTTGTGGACGAGCCGGAGTACGTCGGCGAGGGCACATAGCCGTACGGGGCGTTGGGGTGGCCGTCAGAGAAGGGAGAAGGCGTGCACGGGAAGGTGATGTTGTGGTTGAATCTGTCGAGGGCATCGCCGTCGACGTACTCCGGCGAGGGCGCGTAGCCGCCCCACACTAACGAAGGGAAGTTGGGGTTGGCCGACGACGCGACGCTTTGCTCTCTGCCCCACGCGCCTTGTGGGAATGGCCTCGCCTACTGCCGTCCCAGGTAGATCAACCGCTGGGATGACACATCCTTCTCATCCGCCACCGCCACCGCCGCATCCTTAGCTTTCTTCATGAGAAGCCTGTTGCGGCGATTGGCAGTCACCGCCTCCCTTCAGTCGACGTCGGCTTTCCACTCCGCATTTGTCAAGCTCGCCAGCCTTGCCATCGACGCACAGGCCTTGTGGGGGGGGTGGCTTGGCGAGGGGCGACATACTTTTTTGGTGGCATGGAGGCAAAGGAGGGATATGGAGTGGAGGGAAATGGAGAGAAACGAGGGAAAATGGCAAGAAAGAGAGGGAAAAGAAGGGGGGAAAGGTGGGAAGTGCAGCCGGTCTCGCCGACAGCTCGACCCCACCCGACTTTTCGCTTCAGCCGGGACCCTAGCGCCCTGGGTTCGGCCTGGGTTCGCCGGCCCCAAAAAGGGGCCCAACCGGCAAAAATTGGCGTCTTGGGAGGGCGACTTGGAGTTTTTTTGCCTGCCGGCAATAAAAAAGAGGCCTGTGGGGGGCGGGGGCTTTGGGGCCATGGCTGGAGATGTTCTAAAGCCTAATTAGCTCGAGAGGAAAAATGCAGAAAAAACTATGCATCATTCGAGACTCGAACTCAGGATCTATTGGTTGCTGCTACCTCTTGAGCGTGCGTTGGTTTTCCCTTGAAGAGGAAAGGGTGATGCAGCAAAGTAGATAAGTATTTCCCTCAGTTGTTGAGAACCAAGTTATCAATCCAGTAGGAGGAACAAGGAAGTCACCAATGGATGCACCTATACAAACAATCAAACTCTTGCACCCAATGCTATAAAGGGGTTGTCAATCCCTTCATGGTTATTTGCAATGATTAGATCTGATAAAGCGGCTTAACGCCGCTACGCACCCAGCTAGCCTCTGGACATGCTTAAGCTCTCTGGGAATTGCAAGTTCTTATAGAGCACAAATTTAGCTGGATTTTCCTCTATTCCTCTATGGGAGACGATGAATCCAAGCAGCTTACCAGAGGGAACTCTGAATACACATTTTTCTAGATTGAGCCGTATATCATATTCACATAGACTAGCGAAGGTTTGCCGTAAGTAGTCGATGAACTGGCCGATGTGTTTTGTTTTGATTACCACATCAACCACTTATGCCTCGACAGTCTTACCGACCTGTGTCACGAGACAGGTTTGGATCATGCGCTGGTATGTGGCCCCGATGATTTTTAGCCGAAAGGCATCTTGTTGAGGCAGAATGGCCCATAGGGGGTGATGAATGGCCCAATGGCGTCAATGATCTGGTCTATGCGTGGTAAGGGGAAAGCGTCCTTGGGGCACGCTTTGTTGAGGTCTTTGAAGTCGACACACGGCTACCAGGGCTTGTCTTTCTTAGGTACCATCAGTAGGTTTGCTAGCCACTTAGGGTGTTTAATATCCCGAATAAATCCGGACTCAAGCAGTTTAGCTGATTCTTCACCCATGGCTTGTTGTTTGGGCTCGGAGAAGCGGCGCAGAGTCTGTTTCGTGGGTTTAAAGCCTGGATAATGTTTAAGCTGTGTTTGGTGAGCCGACGTGGGATTCTAGGCATATCGTAAGGATGCCAGGCAAAGATGTCCCAATTCTCACGGAGGAAATTCCGCAGCATTTCATCCACGAGGGGGTCGAGCTGGGCTCTGATGGACGTTATCTTATTGGAGTCCGTTGGATGTACCTGAAATTTAACGATTTCCTCTGCGGGTTTAAAGGACGTGCACTTGGGCCTTTTGCTAAGGATCACATAGTCCTTATTAACTGTCGACTATAAGGTGGTCAACTCTTCGCAGCAAAAGTTTCCTCTAATGCCTCGAGGGCGAGCGTTGCCGTTTTGTTTTTGGCCCGAAGGGCTATGTTCGGATCACTCCATTTTGTCCTGGCATTTTGAGTTTCATGTACCCGTAATGGGGTATAGCCTAGAATATTTTAAAGGCATCGTGTCCCGATAGGGCGATATAGCCACTTGGGAAGGGGACGATGTGGAAGATACGTTCTTCGGATCGATAGTTTTCGGGCGTGCCGAACACAACGTCCAGGATGATACATCCGGAATAACATGCCTCTTTCCCTAGGATAATTCCCGGGAAGGTTGTGTTGCTATGTTCGATGCGGGATCGATCGAACTGCATTTTTTCCAGGGTGGCCTGGTATATAAGGTTAAGACCACTGCCGCCGTCCATTAGCACTTTATGTAGCTTGTACCCATCAATGATGGGTTTCAAGACTAGAGCGGCCGGTGAGTGACCAGGAGGAATGGGCAGCTGGTTAGTGTCCCCGAAAGTAATCGGTATGTCTTCCCATGGGCTAGTGGCTGCCACATGATAGACTTGCTCGAGCTCCCTAAAAGCTCTATTACGCCTGTTCCTCGAGGGGAAGGTGATAGAGGCGAAGTTGTCCCTGTCTTTCGATGAGATGGTGGCTATCGTTTTGGTGGAGTAGACTTTGACGATCCGACTACGAACGTGTGATGACGCCGCGCCTTAGCAATCGCTAAACCAACTCCGAGAGGTTATTGACCACGTCGGAGCACGATCAACCTGACCACGAGGGTCTGTTTCCTGCACGCAAATGAAGAACAAGCAAGAAACTAAGATTGCAATCTGGATATTGTGAATATAAGAGGAAAGCTTTATTGATGAAGTGGGGTTCTATGACGCCTTTGTCTGGTCGTGGAACACAAACGAAGAACACGAAGTTGCAGCTATGGCGAACTTATAATCTAAACAAAACCCCAAACCTAAAACGACGCCCTAAGGGCTGTATATATATGGGGGAATAGAGGGGAATTTCGTGGCCCCTTGGAGGAGGGGTCCGAAATCTAACTCAGTTTCCCCATACATACGGACTCTAAAAATAGCCTATAATATGGTATTTTGAAATTACATGGGCCTGGCCCAAAAATAAGGTGGCGTAACACCTATATTAGCCTAGGGACGAATTTTATAAAGTGGCATCATGCATATTTCGTCCAAGGCTTCAAAGTGCGAAAATCATCACTAGAAGCTCCATTGTTCATTCCCGCGCGCGCACCTTCTTCTCCATGCTTGATCTCGCTCCAATGCTCATCCTTCTTGTCCATGCCAGGTCCTTCATTCACAAGTAAAACAAAAGTATCTAATTTAGGCAGCATCATATGTTCATGAACATTAGAAGGATTTGCAAGAAACGAAAGTACCTGGTAATTCAATTGATGTGCGCTAGCTCTAGTAATTGGTCCTGTATGTATAGCAGTAGGAGTTGTGGGTGTAGCATTAGTAGGGATGTCCTCATCAGAAGGTCTCATAGACCGTCAGGACTTCGGCATTGAATCCAGGTAGCGAAGGAGAGCGCCTACTCGACGGAGGTGTTTCGAGGATGGCCTCGCTGCTTTTTGCGACTTGCCTGACGACCCAGCAAGCTCGAAGGCTATGAGTTGGGTTCATGTTTAACAACATGGAATGTATGGGGCAAGGTTTATCCAATAGTCCGCTGAGGACAGTGCCGGTCCTTGAAAAGGGCTTGTTTCTTTTTTCGACGGGTTTGTACTTGGCTGGCCGATTTGGAGGTATCCTCTTTTTTCGAGCTCCTCTAGGATGTTCGGGGGAAATTGGTTCCGAGAACAACTGTTCGGATTGCCATACACTCTCCATGGCACCGTACTTTTGTACCAATTTTGATAACTCCGAAAAGTCACTTATGCGTTGGCGGCCAGGGCACTAAGAATCCCTTCATCATGGCAATCGCGAATGAAAATTGCCGTTATATCTTGGTCACTAAGACCTTTTACTCTGCTCCTAGTGAGTAGGAGTCTGGCCCAAAGTGGTGCACCGATTCTCCTTGTAGTTGCTTGATATCCTGAAAGTCCGAAGACACAGGCTTTGGTGCGATACTTGGATGGTCGTCTTGGGCGGTGGGTGGGAAAAAATTCGATTTCATGCCGCAATGAGTTCGGAACTACAGTTTCCAAATCGTGCGATGGTTTCCGGACCGGTGACGGTTCGGTTTTAGAATGATTCCCCGCCTCTAGTTCAACGAAAGAGTCTTGGTGATCGAGGACCGAAGTATAGACGGTTTTCAATTCCGGCTATCGGGCACAATCTGCAGCCTTACACTCGATGGTAGCGACAAGGTAGGTGGCCGGAGGGACATGAATCTCCCTGTCATCGGGTCTGATCCCGAGCCGATCATAGATCGGAACCTTGTCATCCGATATACGCATAGCTTCGATCCGATCGAACAAATCGTTTAAAAACGAGGCGATGGCACGGTGTGTGTCGCTGCTACGAGTGGATTCCTCGAGTGGTGTGGTGGTTCTAGAGTTATGCCGAAGCAGATATGTGTTCCGTCCCACCATGGGACCTGATGTCTCGGGCGTCAAAGCGTCCGGACTTACAGGTTTTTCTTTGAAGGTTGAGGGTTCCATTAGAACAAGTGTTCCCTATGAATCAGCCACGAACTCTAAGGTTCCGAACATGATACTCTGATTGGGTGGAAAGCTTTCGGTCTAGCCATGACGGCTGATCGGGCTGGCATGCGACAAGATGTCGTTGCCGGTGAGACTCTGATCAGGGGAAAGAGTCCCCTCGATGCAAATCTTGCTACTTGTGACGAGGTGAGCCATCGATTCCTTCGGCACTCATAGAGGAACTCTACGTGAAAGCACCAATGTCAGTTTCAAAACCGGCGGATCTCAGGTAGGGGGTCTAAACTGTGAGACTAGAATCGATGGTAATAGGAGATGAAGGGGACACAGATTTACCCAGGTTCGGGCCCTCCTATGGAGGTAATACCCTACGTTCTGCTTGGTTGTATTGATGATGTGGCGGGCTACAAAGTTGATCTACCTCGATATCGAATAGCTAACCCTAGATGAGTTGTCCTGCATATACTCCTAAACCCTTCGGCTTATATAGATGCCGAGGGTGCCCTGGGTTTACACATGGTCGGTTACATGCCGAAGACATAAACATGCCTAACTACAGCTAATAATTTGGAGAGTACGTCATGGCTCCTCTAAGCTTCCATCTGATGTAGGTGGTCTTTGATCGTCCGATTCTCGTTTTGCGGCACATACAGTCCAGCCCATAAACAATAGGTCGGCTATCCGAGGACCGCCTAATCCAAGACTACCTCACACTCGGCCTCCGAGCATGGTCAGCATGTGGTGGACCTAGGAGTTGCAACGGTTGGCTTCGAGAGCAATACGAGGAGGTGGTTGGTTGGGGGATGTGATAGAGGCGAAGTTGTCCCTGTCTTTCAATGAGATGGTGGCTATCGTTTTTGGTGGAGTAGACTTTGACGATCCGACTATGAACGTGTGATGACGCCGCGCCTTAGCAATCGCTAAACCAACTCCGAGAGGTTATTGACCACGCCAGAGCATGATCAACCTGACCACGAGGGTCTGTTTCCTGCACGCAAATGAAGAACAAGCAAGAAACTAAGATTGCAATCTGGATATTGTGAATATGAGAGGAAAGCTTTATTTATAAAGTGGGGTTCTGTGATGCCTTTGTCTGGTCGTGGAACACAAACGAAGAACGCGAAGTTGCAGCTATGGTGAACTTGTAATCTAAACAAAACCCAACCCTAAAATGACGCCCTAAGGGTTGTATATATGGGGGAATAGAGGGGAATTTCATGGCCCCTTGGAGGAGGGGTCCGAAACAGACCTTATCTCAGTTTGCCCATACATACGGACTCTAGAAACAGCCTATAATATGGTATTTCGAAATTACATGGGCCTGACCCAACAATAAGGTGGCGCAACACCTATATTAGCCTAGGGACAAATTTTGTAAGTAGCATCATGCATATTTCATCCAAGGCTTCTTGCTCCCATTATGGTGGCTTCAAAGTGCGAAAATCATCACTGGAAGCTCCATTGTTCTTTCCCGCGTGCGCACCTTCTTCTCCATGCTTGATCCCACTCCCATGGTCATCCTTCTTATCCACGCTAGGTCCTTCCTTCATAAGTAAAACAAAAGTATCTAATTTAGGCAGCATCATATGTTCATGAACATTAGAAGGATTTGCAAGAAACGAAAGTACCTGGTAATTCAATTGACGTGCGCGAGCTCTAGTAATTGGTCCAGTATGTATAGCAGTCGGAGTTGTGGGTGTAGCATTAGCAGGGATGTCCTCATCAAGATGGGTGGATCGAGGAAGAAGATGGCTGGGCAGGTGGATCGGGAGGAGATACCGAGGTGGGAGGTGACCTAGTGGAGGGGATGAGACAAGGTTGAGGTTTTATAGGGATTAGGTTTAGCTTGTCCAAAATGGAGTTGGGGGATGAGACAATGGATGGAACTATGGTGGATTGAATTGCGTCCCTTTGATGATGATCCGATGGCCACAAACGGAGATGGGGTTTAGATGGGCTAGTTAGGCTATGAAGAGGGGTTCGGATAAGATGAGAGGGAAGTGTGCAGCCCGGCAACGGAGTTTTTGAAAATCGAAAAACGTTTGATAATTCAACCGGCTATAGTGCCTCTATATATTTAACGGTTCGGGTATCAAACGGACTCCGGTTGCGGCGAAATTTGGCAGACGGTCTATCTACACTATATTGACACCGCATGCCAACTTTTGACCCAAACCAAGAATATTTTTCCATACTTTTAAAAACAATATTTTAAAGATGTCGCGGGCGCGTGCATGTGTGGTTGATCTCGAAACGGTCGACGACATGAACGGAAAGAACCGACAACTATGAAAGGCTGCAAGTTCTTGAAAACAAGTGACGATGCTATGCAGATGATGCAAATGATGCGATGCTAAATGCGACAACCAAACTAATCACACGTCGAGAATGGAATAAAACGGAACCTTCTAGAGTGTTGGTTTCGGGCTGTTACAACTCTCCTTGACTAACAAGAGATCTCGCCCCGAGATCTTAGAATGAGACGGGGAAGAGAAAGAGAAAGAGGAAGAGATAAAACTTAGTTGCTTCTCTAACAAATGAGTGAAACCAACACAACTTGAATGTTGCAAGGAGATGAACAATGATATGAGAAACAAGCATGAATTCAAAAGAAATTTGGGCATCACTTAATAGAAAAGAGAAGCAAACTTGATAAGATGGAGAGAACTTGAAAAGAGGGCACCACACTCCGGTTAAATGAATAAGCAAAGAAGGAACATGATCTTGACAAACGATATGATGAATCGAAGAGAGAAACAACACAATGCCTCCGGAACAAAAGAATAGAAGTTAGATCTTTGGAGAGAAGAGAACGGAGAAGAAAATGACAACTACTACCACCATTGAATTTGAAAAGCATAGGTTGAACGGAGTTGTTGAAAAACAAACAACAAAAGAATTAGCTTGTTGTGGTCTTATGGAAAACATCTCAAAATTATGAGGTGACAACCGGCCACAACAGAAACAATTGATGGCTTGGGAGCAACAAGAGATGAAAACTTGTTTCACCAAGAGGATACAATGAGAACATGGATCACTGGTGGGCACCAAGATAGCAACCATCCTTAGGAAAATCTGTAGGTGAAATCCATGCCAAGATAACTCCGAGAAAGGAATGGTGGGTTTAAATATCTCATTCTTGACAAATTATCTTCGAGACTCCTCATGAATCAAGAATGCTATAACACCATCTCAAAAGATAAGGGAGAATGAATTGCACTTCTGAATACAAGACGAATGCTACTTGAGCCTCTCCAACAAGAATCTTGAAGAACACTTTGAGAAGGAATTAAATCCTTGAAGAATCACCACGAAAAACCTCCGTATGCAAAATATTGATCCAAAGAAATGGAGGCTGGAAAGAATAAGATTATGACCTTGCAATATTTAGATGATGCTTTGCGACGAGATACTTGAGAAAATTTGGAACTACGAAAAAGAAAGATGAGAACTTTGACTCGAGAATTTGATATCATGAACAACTCCGAAGGAAGGATTGGAATTAACTGATGAAAGAAGAATAAGACTTATGTTATGCTTATCCTTCATCAAGTTAAATTGTTGACAATCAACGGATTTAGCATACTACTTATTCCTCTTGAAACGATTGGAGAGGGATATCACGAACTTGAAGATGGCTTGAACAGCAACAACGGTAAGAATTCACAAACGAATGAGGATACCAAGATTGAATGGAGATGCATGAGAACAAAGAGACCATGATCTGCCTAGCAGAAAACTTGAACGAAGTACCAGAATAATTGAGAGACGAATGAAGAGACGACAATTGAGAAGAATTTTAGAATGAAAGCTAAAAGCTAAGAACGAAGGAATCTTCTGAAATGATGTCCTTTGGAGGATCGCGGAATGAGAACAACTCTGAAATGCTTCGGATAGATACGGAAGGAATTTCTCATGATCGGAAAAAATTTAAGAGGATCACCACAAGATGAGACGACAAATCTTCAAAAGAATAGAGAAAGACTTAAGAGAAACTCTTCTTTGGTCTTCAACTTAGAGAATGATGACGAGAAACACCACCAAGAATTATCGAGGCACTCCGGACAATGAATAAGGAAAGGTTGAGCCAAAGATGAAATATAATAATTCGAAGCTGACTTGGAGAAGGAATGATACGGGGCTGCCCGATCTTCACGGAGGACGTACTCTATGATGCGAATCAACGCCACCTGAAGGGTACGAAGGCAACCCTCGATCCCAGCCAACAGCAATGTTGGGTAATGGATAACTAGTGCAACCTGACGAGACCGAAACTAGCTACGGCACATGCAACAACCAGCAACAAGTATTCGCCCAACCACACTCTTAGGATTCCAATCCACGCATCCACGCACGAAGTTGGAAGCACGAACTGGTCGCCGCCTCAACGGCTGCTGATGTAAAATCACAAAGTGAGTTTACCCTCTCACAAGGCAGGATTACAAGAGCTAAGGAGGAGGTGAACTCTCAAACAAGATTCTGGTTGCACTTAGCTAACCTATGCTGAAATCAAATTGCCAAAGAGTTGTGGCTGAAGTGGGGGAAGGGGTATTTATACTAGGAACAACCCTCCTAGTGTGGGTGTGAAACCAGTCCAAAAGAGAGGCTCAAATTCGTGGTAACCAGCTGGTCAAGGGAGCAAATACATGGAGCCTCGCGCAGCAATTAATGCTCTGGACAGCTTGCATTGGAACTCTCATATCCTTTGACTCAGGACTCCAAATGTTGCGCCGTTTGATTTTCCTGAAAGTAGACTTCAAATGCTGTCCAATTTGTACTCCCACACGTGCTGGATACTCACATATTTGTGCAGCAAGGTGCAGCAAGTTCTGGGACGAATTCTGGAACTGGGCATGCAACAATACATTGTTGGGATGGCTTGCTATTCTTCCGTGGGATGTAATTAGTTGCCCTTGTCACCAAAACATGGTTTGCATCAGAGTTGAAGCTTGTCCTCTTCAAACTTGTTGTATGGGCTTCAAAACTTGTTTCCTCATGTGCTGAAAGTTGTAGGTTGTCCTCAGCATTGTACCTGAGTAAAATCAGTACACAAGATTTAGGTAGTATAAAGTTCTCATGTAAAGTTGAATTATGATCAGTTAGGAGCGCGTTCACCTCTTGTTCTATTTGTTTGGTACGGCTCCTTGTCATGGGACCCAAATAGGTCTTCTTTGTAGAAGCTTCATTTGACAGCTGAGATTTATCATGAGGAGAAGATGACAAATGAGGTGAACCAGGGATATCCTCATCATCCTCCCCCTCTTCAAAAGGAGTCGTCCTCGACTCTTGACCCTCTTGATCGAAGCATGGAGACAAATCAGCGACATTGAATGTTGGACTAACAGCATAGTCGTCGGGGAGCTCAATCTTGTAAGCATTATCATTGATCTTTGCCAAAACTTTGAATGGTCCATCTCCACGAGGCATTAGCTTAGATTTGCGCTTCTCTGGAAACCTGTCTTTGCGCAAATGTACCCAAACCAGATCTCCGGGCTCAAAACTCACCTTCTTGCGGTTTTTGTTTGCCTTAGCTGCATAGTACTTGGACTTCCTTTCTATCTCTTCTCTGGTCTTCTCATGAATCTTCTTCACATATGCAGCACGCTTAGAAGCCTCCAAGTTACATGTTTCTTGCAATGGAAGTGGCAGCAAGTCGATTGGTGCAAGTGGTTTGAATCCATATACCACTTCAAATGGGCACATGCTTGTGGTAGAGTGGACTGCTCTATTGTAAGCAAACTCCACGTGCGGCAAACACTCTTCCCACTCCTTCAAATTCTTCTTGATCATTGTATGCAGCAAGGCTGAGAGTGTGCAGTTCACCACCTCTATATGTCCATCAGTTTGTGGGTGACATGTTGTTGAAAACAGCAGCTTGGTTCCCAACTTTTCCCATAATGTTTTCCAAAAGTAGCTCATGAACTTCACATCACGGTCTGAAACAATGGTCCTTGGCATTCCATGCAAGCAGACAACTTCCCTGAAAAACAAATCAGCAACATGTGAAGCATCGTCGTTCTTGTGGCATGGAATGAAATGTGCCATTTTTGAGAACCTATCAACCACAACAAAAACTGAATCTCTCCCCCTTTTAGTCCTAGGTAGTCCTAAAACAAAATCCATGCTAATATCTTCCCAAGGAGCATTTGGAACAGGTAATGGAGTATATAAACCATGGGGGTTCAGTTTAGACTTAGCTTTGTGGCACGTGATGCATCACTGCACAAATCTCTCAACGTCCTTCCTCATCTTTGGCCAATAAAAATGATCAGCCAGTAGCTCATAAGTCTTCTCACGACCAAAGTGTCCCATTAATCCTCATGCATGTGATTCCTGCAACAACAAGGGTCTAACCAACGAATCTGGAACACACAATTTGTTAGCCCTAAAAAGGAACCCATCATGAATATGGTATTTATCCCAACCTTTCCCATCCTTACATTTTGCATATGGTTCTGAAAATACATGATCAGTGTAGTACAATTCTTTTAAGCTCTCAAGTCCTAGTACGTTCACTTCTAATTGTGTCAGAAGAACATGCCTACGAGACAAAGCATCAACAACCATGTTTTCCTTTCCTTTCTTGTACTTCACAACATATGGAAAAGTTTCAATGAATTCTACCCATTTAGCATGCCTACGATTCAATTTAGCTTGGCTTTTCAAATGTTTCAAAGCCTCATGATCAGAATGCACAATAAATTCCTTAGGCCATAAGTAGTGTTGCCATGTTTCAAGCACTCTAACCAAAGCATACAACTCTTTATCATAAACAGAATAATTCAGTTGTGCACCGCTCAGCTTCTCACTAAAATATGCTACTGGTTTTCTTTCTTGCATTAAGACACCTCCAATACCTATTCCACTAGCATCACATTCTATCTCAAAAGTTTTAATGAAATCAGGTAAAATCAGCAAAGGTGCTTCAGTTAATTGTTTCTTAAGCTCAAGAAATGCTTCTTCTTGTGGTGCACCCCATTTGAAAGCAATTCCTTTCTTTGTTAATTCATTCAAAGGTGCAGCAATTGTACTAAAATCTTTCACAAACCTCCTATAGAAACCAGCAAGGCCATGAAAACTTCTCACCTGGCTTACATTCACTGGAGTTGGCCAATTCTTGATTGCTTCCACCTTAGATTCATCCACTTCAATTCCCTGTCCTGAAACAACATAGCCAAGAAAAACAACCTTGTTTGTGCAAAAGGAGCACTTCTCAATGTTAGCATATAGTTTTTCTATCCTTAGCACATTCAACACTTGTTTTAGATGTTCAATATGTTCCTCAATGGACCTGCTATAGATTAGGATGTCATCAAAGTACACAACAACAAATTTGCCAATGTAAGCTCTCAAAACATGGTTCATCAATCTCATGAATGTACTTGGTGCATTAGTTAACCCAAAAGGCATGACTAACCACTCATACAACCCAAATTTTGTTTTGAAAGCAGTTTTCCATTCATCTCCTTCTTTCATCCTAATCTGATGGTATCCACTTCTCAAATCAATTTTAGAGAAAATAGTAGAGCCACTCAATTCATCAAGCATATCATCTAACCTAGGAATAGGATAACGATACCTAATTGTTATAATATTGATAGGCCTACAATCCATAACCAATCGCCATGTTGCATCTTTCTTAGGCACCAAAATCACAGGTACATCACAAGGACTTAAGCTTTCACGCACATAACCTTTTTCTAAAAGGTCTTGTACCTGCCTTTGTATCTCCTTTGTTTCTTCAGGATTGGTGCGGTAGGGAGGTCAATTCGGGAGTGATGCTCCTGGAATGAGGTCAATCTGATGTTCTATGCCATGCAAGGGAGGTAGACCAGCGGGGTACTTCCTCCGGAAAAACATCCGCAAAATCCTGCAAGACATCGCAAACAGCACTAGGGAGACAAGTTAAGTTGTTAGCTGAAAGCAAAGTGTCTTTGTAGACAAGTACAACGACCACTTGATTTGGGTTGAGCCTCACATCTCTTAGTTCTGATTTGGTGGCTAACATGACCAAGTTCTCTCCCTCTCTTTTATTTTTATCTCTCAGATTTGACTTGTGGCGCTCACTCACAGATTTTTGGATCTCTCTCTCACTCTTTTTCTCTCCCTCTTTCTTACTCACTACTTTTACTTCAGAAACCTTTTGCATGTGCTTAGCCATGATTTGTTGGGGTGTCATGGGCCTTAGCACCAAGTCTTTCCCTTTCCACTTGATGGTGTATTGATTGGTTTTGCCGCAATGTTGAGCTGAAAGGTCATATCGCCACGGTCTGCCCAACAGCAAGTGACACACCTTCATGGGCACAACATCACACTCAACGGTGTCAATATAGTCTCCAATCTTGAATTGCACTTGTACCATGTGTGTGACCTTCAACTCTCCACACTCACTCAACCACTGGATATGATATGGATGGGGGTGTTGCAGCAGCTTCAGCCTAAGCTTATCACACATTTCTCTACTAGCAAGATTGTGACAACTTCCACCATCAACAATTACTTTGCATACCTTGTCTTGCACTTTTGCTCTTGTTTGAAACAAATTGTGTTGTTGTCCATTCTCAGCTTCTTTGAGCTGCACACTCAAAACTCTAGTGACAACAAGAGAGGCACCTCGCTCATAATCACAATAGGTATGCTCGTTTCCATCTGAATTTTCACCATTCTCAGTTTCTTCTTCAGGTTCACTACAAGACTCGTATTCTCCATTCTTTGTAATCAGCATGGTATGCTTGTTGGGACAATCTTTCTTCATGTGGCCACGTCCCTTGCATGTGAAGCACTCTATATCACTAGTTTTTCCCGTGGAGCCAATGGAGGATGAACTAGGGGCTGCAAATCTGCTCTTCTCCTTTGAATTTGATGCATCATTTCTGCTCATGGCTGCACGTGTATGGGACTGATTTCGACCACCAGAGCTACTCATGATACCTCGACCAACATTGAATTGAGGTACAAACTTACTCTCACTTGATGTAGCTCTAGCTGTGAATGAGGTAGTTCTGTTTTGCTTTGTGTATTCTTGCAATTGACGTTCAGCCTTAGAAGCAAGATGTACAAGCTCTACCACATTCCGATATGGCTGCAAATCAACAACTCGCTTGACAATAGGATTCAGCCATATAGAAACCTTGCCATGGACTGCTCCTCTTCTTCATGTATGTTGGCTCTTATCATTGCCTTCTCCATCTCCTTATGATACTCCTCAACAGATAACTTTCCTTGCCTCAAATTCTGGAGCTTATCAAAGACATCACGCCTATAATGCCTTGGGACAAATCTTGCTCTCATCTCTCTTTTCATTTCTGTCCATGTAGCAACAGCAGGTTCTCCTTCTTCTTCTCGCTGACTCTGAACTTGCTCCCACCAGATTAGAGCATAGTCTTCAAACTCAAGTGAGGCCATAGCTAATTTCTTCTCTTCGGAGTAGTTGTGCATGCGGAAAATCTTGTCAACCTTCAATTCCCATGTAAGATAACTTTCTGGATCAGATCCACCATCAAACTTGGGCATGGTAAATTTCAGCTTTCCAAACCTCTCCTCCTCTTGCCGTCCACGACCATAGTTTCTTGGACGATGAAACCTATCATTCTGGTGCATGCCATCTTCATCTTCATCAAACTCATCTTCACTATCTTCATGGTGCAGATTTGCTCTCCGGTGGCCTCCTCTAAGACCACGACCAGCAGCAGCTTCATGATGACCACGACCATAAGCATGAGCATTTCCACGTCCAGGACCAGGAGGTCTCATGGCAAGGGGGGCAGAAGCACGGTTTCTTCTAGCTCGTGCATCGGATGCAACAGCGTCCCCATCAGTTGCATGATGTTCATCACCTTGGACACTTGCATCTTCTCGGCGTTGACGAAGCTCTCGCACAATATCAGCAACTATATCGGTCCTCATGGCTGCCATGTTCTGAGTGAGCTGCTCATTAATGTTACCCATAAGTTGCTGCAAATCTCTTGACAACTTGTCTTGCTTCTCTTCAATTGGATCAAGGCTGTTTCTGAACTCTCGGCGTAGATGATCACGTAATGCATTGAAGTGAAGCCGTGTGACAGGCTGATTGAGATGCCCATTTCCTTCAACATCATACTCGTTTTCATCACCTGCCATGGTTAGTTTTTTTGCAAAACCCTATAGTACTAGAAGCATATATGTGGGTAACAACTCAAGCTCACCTCACTTACCAACCGAAGCTCATGTAACTTCCAAGTGAGAGCAGAATCGTGCTCAACCGTGGTGCCGGTGCTTGGTATACCAAGAGTGATAATCAAGTGAATACAAGTCAATGGATGCACATGCGGGGCTGTTTGGTGGAGCTTGCGTGGGGGTATAGATGTAGCAAAAGATGTAACAATGATGGATGGAAGGGACACGGTGTGGGCTTTCCAAAATGTACAAAAACACCCAAAATGGACTCCGGATGACAAAGATACACACGATTTGGTGGAGGATGCAGATCTGAAATCTGTGCGCGAAAATGAACACAAAAACACAACATTGGATGGGAAGGAAACTCAGCAACTAAAAACAAAAAACTAGTGGATAAGAACTTGATAAAACTCACCAAATAACAGATTAAAGGCTGCAAAGGGCTAGGTAAAGGTGGTTTCTTTTTTTTTGTGGGGCTATTTTCTGGACTTTAGGATGAACAAGAACACGAACTAAGCTAGGGATACAAGATCCTACCGTGTGAACCGAAGCTCTGATGCCAAGATGATACGAGGTTGCCCGATCTTCACGGAGGACCTACTCTATGATGCGAATCAACGCCACCTGAAAAGGTACGAAGGCAACCCTCGATCCAAGCCAACAGCGATGTTGGGTAATGGATAACTAGTGCAACCTGACGAGACCGAAACTAGCTACGGCACATGCAACAACCAGCAACAAGTATTCGCCCAACCACACTCTTAGGATTCCAATCCACGCAACCACGCACGAAGTTGGAAGCACAAACTGGTCGCCGCCTCAACGGCTGCTGATGTAAAATCACAAACTGAGTTTACCCTCTCACAAGGCAAGATTACAAGAGCTAAGGAGGAAGTGAACTCTCAAACAAGATTCTGGTTGCACTTAGCTAACCTATGCTGAAATCAAATTGGCAAAGAGTTGTGGCTGAAGTGGGGGAAGGGGTATTTATACTAGGAACAACCCTCTTAGTGTAGGTGTGAAACCAATCCAAAAGAGAGGCTCAAATTCGTGGTAACCACCTGGTCAAGGGAGCAAATACATGGAGCCTCGCGCAGCAATTAATGCTCTGGACAACTTGCATTGGAACTCTCATATCCTTTGACTCGGGACTCCAAATGTTGCGCCGTTTGATTTTCCTGAAAGTAGACTTCAAATGCTGTCCAATTTGTACTCCCACACGTGCTGGATACTCACATATTTGTGCAGCAAGGTGCAGCAAGTTCTGGGACAAATTCTAGAACTAGGCATGCAACAATAGATTGTTGGGATGGCTTGCTATTCTTCCGTGGGATGTAATTAGTTGCCCTTGTCACCAAAACATGGTTTGCATCAGAGTTGAAGCTTGTTCTCTTCAAACTTGTTGTATGGGCTTCAAAACTTGTTTCCTCATGTGCTGAAAGTTGTAGGTTGTCCTCAGCATTGTACCTGAGTAAATCAGCACACAAGATTTAGGTAGTATAAAGTTCTCATGCATAGTTGAATTATGATCAGTTAGGAGCACGTTCACCTCTTGTTCTATTTGTTTGGCACGGCTCCTTTTCATGGGACCCAAATAGGCCTTCTTTGTAGAAGCTTCATTTGACAACTGAGATTTATCATGAGGAGAAGATGACAAATGAGGTGAACCAGGGATATCCTCATCAAGGAATATGACTGATGAAAATCATTCTTATGTCATATTGAGAAGAACTTGAGGACATCTCCGGAGAAATTAGAAGAGCCACGTAAGATCGTGGGGAAAACCTGTGGGTTATGGGCCCACTCAAAAGAAACCACCGTTGAAATTATTGCCAAGGAAGAGATTTCACCGGTACAAATGAAAACTTGATGAGGTGAGAACCCTCAAAATAATTTAAGATTATATGAATGAAAAAGAAATTCTTCTGAGATATCTTCAACACTCAGGATAGAATAGAGAGATGAATCAATAATAGAGGCTTGACAAAGAATTTCCAATATGAGAAAGAATTTAAAGGATGAAAAGGATATGATGAAGCTCAAAATCCTGAATTGAATCCACCGGGGAAGAAAGCAAGAACGAAGAATGATGAACTTAAATGACTTGAGGATCTTCACATGGAAAACACTGGAATGAAACATGGAAGAAAAAGGGTGGGAGGGTGGCGAAAAACAAAGACAACTTGGGAGGGATGAAAGGACTCTAGAAAGAAATATGACGACTGATCTTGCAAATATTGAAGAGGATAAAATTATCTTGAAGAGAAGCGCACCGGTCAAAAATAATTTCATGATAACTCCGGTCGATCAAAAGGATTAGCATTCCCATAGAAATATGAGAACAATGCTTAGGAAAGATATGAAATCACCACTTGACAATGAAGCAACTTGAATTACCATACTCCAAATCAAAACCAAGGATGAGGCTTGCAAATTAAGCCGGAACAAAATACATAAGCCATTTGCATTTGCTGGAAGGATAATCTTAGGTAATTAATTGAATTCCCACCTAATAACTTGCGAAATCTTTCTAGTTACGCAATCTGGTCCAACGGATACATGGATCAATTACTGAATAAAACACTCAACTCCTAGCAATAATACTACCCACCAGTGCATCACATCCGTAAACACATAACCAGAAGCCTCGGAAATCCATCTACCTCAGACGCTCGTAAATCACAACTATAAGTGCATCTAGTGCCCCTTAGTGATTTTGGTGTATTGAAGACTTATAGGTTAAGAGACTGACGCGTTTTGTAAGTGTACACATGCTCTATAAGTCGCTGAGGAGTTTGATATATTCGAATATTATCAACCCCTAAAAATGTATGTCTTAAACTGAAGACATTGGTGAAGACTTTGCTTAAGACATTGGTATTCCCTGAAGACTTTAAAAATGAAGAAGTTGGTGTGACCTTGAAGACATGAACGAGGACTATGAAGCGTGAAGACTTTTGTTTTCGTAGTTTCATTTCCTTTCTTTGATCATAGGAAACACCGTACTATTAAAGGGGGCCGAGGTAATACTAAGGAAAATTTCCAACTGATGCTCAACTCAAAAGCCTCAACCTATCCAATCCTTCGAGTGAAGCCTTTGTAAATCTTTTACAGTTCAGTCAAGTTCTTCAGTGACAGAGACGAAATTCTTCTGGTCTTTGAGGAAATTGGTCTGAATGAGGAGTTAGGATTTTCGCCAGTGCGAATTGCCTACAAGTGAGGAATATGATAAGCCTGAGGACTTTCATATTTTGAAATTCTGACCGTTGTTGTGCTTAGCGCTAGCTGTCCCCAATCATCCTGTCCACATAACGGTCATATGATTGGGGGCATTTATGTCTTATCATGTCAGGTTGCACCCTGGCTATAAATAGCCACTCCCCACAACCACTAGTTGGTTGGCTGCTCTGAGAGAGAACCGACACTTCTCATTTAAGAGCAACCCATCCTCCGGGGACTTTGAGAGAAAATCATCAGTGAGGAAAAACCCAAATCCAAACCACCAAACCCAAAGTGATTGAGCATCACTAAAGAGATTGTTCCTATGTGGAATCGACGCTTGTTACCTTTGAAGACTGTGTATCTTCCAAACGGTTAGGCGTCATGGTCTAGTGCATCCTGCAGTCAATTGGGGATCACGGAGTGACCTTGGTATAGAGCATCCATTAGTAACTTGTGGATCATCGGGTGACCAGTTTGTAAGGTTTTGGAAGTCTACCCTGAAGACTTACCACGAGTGTTGGGCGAGGACTGTGTGACCTTAGCTGAAGGAGAATACGGTAAGGGCTATGTGCCCTGGGACTGTGTCCTCTGGTTTAAATACCAGGCCGTTCCAAACCAGACGTACGACTGTTACAGCAGTTGGAACCGGGTAATCAAACCATTGCCTTCATCGAGCTATCTGGTTCTATTTCCTCAACCCTTCCATTTCCTCGTATACTTGTTGATGAAATTGAGCATTACTGTTTGAAGAATTTGACTGAAGACTTCTCAATTTCCTCACCTCAAATTCTTCAAGTTACCATGGTCCTCACCTGCTTATCCTATATCACACTACCTGTAATCTGTGCATGCTTAATTTCATCATGATGACTATGCTACGGCTATGTTTCTCATGCACCTGAGTACTTATTCCGCTGCTAGTTATTCATCACATTTCAAATTCCTTAATGATGAATTTGTAAAAATCGCCTATTCACCCCCTCTAGTCGATATAATGCACTTTCATGGTATCAGAGCCAGGTACTCCCTTGTTTTGTGTGATTTTGGTTCAATCACCTGGAGTTCTAGTCATGTCAATTGCCGGTATGATCAAGGTTTCTGCAGGTTGTCCTACCTTCGATGGGACGGATTACCCTTACTTAAAGAACACGATGTGCATGCATCTTGAAGCTGATGAGGACATGACTACCTTGGATACGACCAAAAATGTTGCATACATGCATATTTGTGAGGTGATTTCTTATAAGAATTATGCAATAATTTATTTATGTTACCGGAACAAAAATACTTCACCTGTTTTTATTTTATGCCTAAATGCAGAATGGTCGAACACTTGTATGAACCACGTGTGATGACAAAGAAAGAGGAAATGGTTGGGTGCTATTCAAGAGGTCCTCTAATGTCAAAGGAAACAAAGGTGTTGTTCAAGAAGTTCTCTCACGTCACTTTTAGCCCAAGAGAAGATAGAGTCCAAGTCTCTCACGTTCTGGACTCAGATTCAGACTACACAGACACACCTGTCTCAAAACGCCAACAACTTTTTCATACGGACTCGGAATTGGGTGATTCTTTTTTTTATGGAAACTAGATTTCATATGCGTTCCATCCCAGTTGGAATAACCTTAAAATTCATCCGGATCGCGAAGATATCGACGAAACAATCTGACGTTGCATCAGAATCCGAGTCAAACTACAAGTCCAAAGGTGTTGCATCACCTCCACTTGGGCCCATGCGCCTTGTACGACCTAGGGTTTGTTTTAGGGTGTCTTGGGACGTCCTCCCACCTCCTTGGCCGCCATCCCTTGCTCCTATATAAGTAGATCAATCTAGTAGCTTTTCCTTTGGGTTTTGTTTAGTTAAAAGTTAGCCATTGCAACTTCGTGTACTTCGTTTGTGTCCAACGACCAGACCAAGACCGCTTTCGGAACGCCACCCTTATCAATACTTCATATATATTCGCAATATTCAGATTGCATTATCATATTCTTGCTTGTTCTTCGATTGCTTGCAGGAATAGACCTTCGTGGTCAGGTTAATCGTGCTCCGGCATGGTCAATAACCTCTTGGAGATTGGTTTAACGATTACTAAGGCGCAACGTCGTGCACGTTCATAGTCGGATCATCAAAGCCTTCTCCACCAAATCGATAGTTATCATCTCATCGAAAGATCGGCACCCTGTGGTATCAGTTTTCAGGTTGCTCGGTGAGAATTTCCAGTTATTCATAGATTAGATTTATTTTCCTTACCTATTGCCCAAGAGAAAGCCAGACAAAATAAAGTTAGATCTATTCATCTTTTCTCCAAACCGGTCTGAGCCTTTGCAATTTTCTTTTCAGTGCTTGCATAGTTGAATTATCGGTTGCATCGTCGTGTCGAGTTGCTGGTCTTAGCGTCTAGTCTTTTAGAGTTTCGAGTTATATTCACAACTTGTCACGCCGGCGTCGCACCATCTTCATCGCTGCTGCCATATACCACCACCAGGCCACCGTCATCTCTTTCATTGTCACCCACCACCATCCATCAATTTTCACCGCATGCTACCATTGTTTATTGTCATTATCATACTTGAGGTCATGCACATCTACGTTTGATCCAATCTGCTTCTTATTTGGTTGAGAAAAAAAAAGGGAGACAAAAAAGGGAGAGAAAAAAAAGAGAGAAAAAAGCGAGAAAAAATTGGTGAGAAAAAAAATAGAGAAAAAAAAACAAATTTTGAATCTAGTTGACTCAAATCTCGTGTCTAAATTCAGAGTGAAACCTGTTTTGTGTAGTGTTCAGTAAAACAAGCGTATCTTCCTGATATGAACTTGGAATTGAGTGATTCTTTTTGCATACGAAAGCTTGAGTCACTAGCATTCTTGAGGAAAAATATCAAAATTTTGACATATTATCTTACATAGGAAAGTTGTAGAGAGAGTTTTGGTATGTCTTGCTTGGCGATCATTTATCATCATTATCTTTACTGCCATTGTGATCTTCACTTATATCTTGCTGCCGAGAGCTAATTCATATCATACCTTGCTGCTATTTGTCCTATGCCGTGACTCCATTAGTGTTCTAGGCTCGCGTCTCTAGTACAGTCTAGCCTAGGACCAGCATAGTACCGTCGTTGAGCATTTATTCAATATTGCATCTCTGAATTGATTATTGCTAATCTTGTGCTACCATATATTAAGCCTTCCAAGATACACATATTTCTACATCGTGTATACATACGTTCACCTAGTAATCGCTTTACCCAATCTTCGGAGATATTGACACCGTCGGTTGTCGGTCGCCACCTGCTGCATGGTAAGAATTTGTAAGACATTGATATTTGCTTTATTGTGAGCGTTTTACCACCACATCCCAGTAGTTCATAGGAACAATATACTTGGATCTTTGTTTCTTGTTTCTACTAGTCATGACAGGATCTAGAGTTGTCAGTTCATGGGCTTCTTCGATCGTGGGAGACGTGCCACCACAAAAACCGATACGAGAGATGCAAAGAGATCCAAATGCACATGATCAGGTTAATGTTTCTATACCTCCATTTACTGGCCGATTTAGACCCGCTTTATATATTGAGTGGGAGTTTGAAATAAATGAAATATTTGCTTCCCATAATTTTGCTGCACATAAGAAAGTTTAGGTCGCAGTTGGTTCTTTCACTGGTTATGCTTTAGTTTGGTGGAGCGAATATTGTCGGTTACACAAAGATATTATACCGACTACTTGGGATGATTTGAAACTTGCCATGAGACACACATTCGTTCCTGCTTATTATACTCGTGACAAGCTTAAAAAGTTACGATATTTGAAACAAGGTAGTGACACCGTAATGAAATATTATGATGATTTACAAATGACCTTGTTGCATTCCTCATTAGAAGAAAGTGAAGAAGATTTGATGGATAGATTTTGGGGAGGATTAAACCTTGATATTCAGGAGATACTAATTCATGAAAAGTGTTATTCTATGGATCGTTTGTTTCGTCTTGCTTGCAAAGCTGAACAGGAAATAAATCAACGTGTTGCCCAAAAGGAAATAGAGCGCAAGGTGCACATTCCAAGAGTTGATACCGTTGTTCCTTCAACTACTAGGCATACTGTGACAACCACATCAAATCTTGTGAGGGCTACATCACCTTCACCATGTAACACGTCACCATCGAGAGTGCCTACATCATCTGAGTTGATCATAAGAGGTAATGCCAAAGGTATTGATCTTCCACCTCCACATGAGTATGATGAATGCCTTGTCAATTCCAATGTACCCTATGATGAGCTACCCATTACTTTGATCACACCACCTATTTTAGAGGACTATGTTCATGATTATACTTCCTCATGTGATCAAATAACTACAATATCAACAATTATGAGTGCACCCATTGAATTAACTATTGATGAGCAAGAACCGTGTGAATCAGTAAATAAATCTAATTTGGGTCAAATATGTTCAAAAATAATTCTGCCGGTGTTTAATCATTTTGATATGACCTCCAATCTTGGTGATAATTCTGTGTCAAATGACATGTTGCATGTTTGCTTATTTAAGCATGTTGTAGCATCTAAATTGAAATGATTCACGTTTATTTACCAATATTGGGATGGTTTAATGATGAACATCATGAATCTTTTGATATGAATAATGACTTCACTTATATGTGGAAACTGAGTTGCAATATTGTGATGCCTTCTACTTCTTGTCATAATCTTTTGGCTTTATATTCATGACATGTGATGAGTGCCCTTGTATATATATGTCACATGTGTCACAACTGAGAACAATAAAAATGGATGACATATACATATATAATGTGTATGCCTTTTCTCTTTTGGTATCCACATTTCAGATTAAGCAACGCTGAGGACGGCTTTGTTTTCAAAAAGGGGAGGATGATGGGGACATGACTACCTTGGATACGACCAAAAATGTTGCATACATGCATATTTGTGAGGTGATTTCTTATAAGAATTATGCAATAATTTATTTACGTTATCCGGAACAAAAATACTTCACCTATTTTTATTTTATGCCTAAATGCAGAATGGTCGAACACTTGTATGAACCACGTGTGATGACAAAGAAAGAGGAAATGGTTGGGTTCTATTCAAGAGGTCCTCTAATGTCAAAGTAAACAATTAGGTGTTGTTCAAGAAGTTCTCTCACATCACTTTTAGCCCAAGAGAAGATAGAGTCCAAATCTCTCACGTTCTGGACTCAGATTCAGACTGCACAAACACACCTGTCTCAAAACACCAACAACTTTTTCATATGGACTCGGAATTGGGTGATTCTTTTTTTGCTGGAACTAGATTTCATATGCGTTCCAGCCTAGTTGGAATAACCTTAAAATTCGTCCGAATCGCGAAGATATCGACAAAACAATCTGACGTTGCATCAGAATCCGAGTCAAACTACAAGTCCAAAGGTGTTGCATCACCTCCACTTGGCCCCATGGGCCTTGTACGACCTAGGGTTTGTTTTAGGGTGTCTTGGGACATCCTCCCACCTCCTTGGCCGCCATCCCTTGCTCCTATATAAGTAGATCAATCTAGTAGCTTTTCCTTTGGGTTTTGTTTAGTTAAAAGTTAGCCATTGCAACTTCGTGTACTTCGTTTGTGTCCAACGACCAGACCAAGACCGCTTTCGGAACCCACCCTTATCAATACTTCATATATATTCACAATATTCAGATTGCATTATCATATTCTTGCTTGTTCTTCGATTGCTTGCAGGAATAGACCTTCGTGGTCAGGTTGATCATGCTCCGGCGTGGTCAATAACCTCTTGGAGATTGGTTTAGCGATTGCTAAGGCGCAACATCGTGCACGTTCATAGTCGGATCGTCAAAGTCTTCTCCACCAAATCGATAGTTATCATCTCATCGAAAGATCGGGACCCTCGCCTCTATTAGAAGCTATTGACAACGATCCCTGGTACGTTGTGGAAAATGGTCTTCCCTTTGTTACATCCACGATTAACGCTGCTGATGTGAAGAGATTCAAGCAACTCGATTCTGAAGCAACGAATATCATCTGTGGCCATCTAAGCAAAGGTCAGTATGCCAGAGTGAGTGCTTTGGAGTCTGCTAAGCTTATCTAGGATTGGCTATCCAAAATCAACGAAGGTTTTTCCACTCAACGTGACTCTCGTGTTGATGTTCTTCGCAATCTCTTCAATTGCTTCAAAAGACTCGACAATGAGAATGTTCAACAAACTTTTGATCGTCTCACTGATATCTCCAACGAGCTTCAAGCACTGGGTGCCACTGACATCACCGATCACGAAGTGGTGAAAAACTGCTAAGATCTCTTGATTCCTCATTTGACACACTGACTTTGATGATTCAAGAGAATGGAGACTACAAGTCACTTGATCCTGCTGATATACTTGAGAGACTCAATACTCATGAATTCCAATAAGCTGAGAAGAGAGACCTCTACGGGCCAAGCTATGGAAGATCTCGTGCTCTGAAGGCAAAAGCAATTTCCTCATCTGAAGGTGAAGATTCTGATAGTAGCCTTGGTGATCCTGAAGAACTGAGTCAGGAGCTGGCAATGCTCGTGAGGAAATTCCAGAATTTCTCAAGGAGAGGCCGTTTTGGAAAGTCATCCAAAAGTGGTTTGAGGAAATCAGGTTCCTTAAGCGACTACAAGAAGAGAACTTGTCACAAATGCAAGAAATCTAGTCACTTTATCTCTGACTATCCTCTTTGAGAAAAAGAATCGAAGAAGAAGTACAAGGACAATAGTTCTGATGAAAAATAAGAAACCTTCAAAGTCCTCATTTGCAAAGTCCTCATCGTCAGAGTCCTCAACGCACAAGAAGAATGGTTCCAGAAAGGCTCGGGCTTTCATTGGCAAGGAAATGGACTCGAAAGAAGAATTTGAAGAATATGAAGAAGAGAAAGAATCTGAGGTGGAGTCTGAATCTGGTGTTGCTAGCCTTGATCTCGCTACTGCCTTCATCAGCAAGTCCATCTATAATGATGAAGAATATGACTACTCCAACGACTCTGACGGCAACAATGATGAATATGCTCCTACTTACTACTTCATGATAAAAGGCGTCAAGTCAGTCACAGAAGGTCCCAATCTTGATGACATTGAATATCCTAGGTGGAAAGTTCTGATGAAGAAGCATCTCATATCAATGAACAGTGAGCTATGGACTGTTGTTGAACTTGGACTGACTGAACTCTGCAAGAAGGCAAATGCTAAGGAAATTCGCAAGTACACTCAACTTGATGCTCAGGCGAAGAACATCATCTGCTCAAGCCTACCGAGCGTCATGTTTAGAGGCATATGTCATCTCCAAAATGCCAAACTCATCTAGGATAGGATCATGGCCATCAATGAAGGCCCCATGTTCATCGAACTCAAGAAATTCCTCAAAACCCACGAAGCAGATCCTGCTTCATCTTCTTCACTTTGTCTTATGGCAAATGGTTCCAAGGTACACAAGCATCACTCCTGCTCTGAATCAAGTGATGGTGAATCTGATGAATATGTGAAACCTAGCTATGCCAAACTTGCTAATATTGCCACTAAGCAATAAAGTGCACTTGAAAAGCTTCAGAAACTGTTAGACAAAAGCGATGATTTGTTGAATGAGGAAGTGGATCGAACTCAAACTCTGTCTGACGATCTCAAAAGTCTTTAGACAAAGTATGATAACCTTCAGAGTCATAATGCTCTCTTAGCTGATCATGAGAAGCTTTCTTATGAATTTCTTCGAAGAAAGCAAGATCATGAGAAACTAAGAGTGTCTCATGAGGATCTCCAAAGGAAAAACGATTCCTTACTGGCTCAACGCATCAATACCTCTCAGGAAGAATTTGTTCCACCTTGTTTGAAATGCATCGAACGTGAAACTACTAATTCTTCATGATATAGGCGAAGTTGTCCCTGTCTTTCGATGAGATGGTGGCTATCGTTTTTGGTGGAGTAGACTTTGACGATCCGACTACGAACGTGTGAGACGTCGCGCCTTAGCAATCGCTAAACCAACTCCAAGAGGTTATTGACCACGCCGGAGCACGATCAACCTGACCACGAGGGTCTATTTCCTGCACGCAAACGAAGAACAAGCAAGAAACTAATATTGCAATCTGGATATTGCGAATATAAGAGGAAAGCTTTATTGATGAAGTGGGGTTCTGTGACGCCTTTGTCTGGTCGCGGAACACAAACGAAGAACGCGAAGTTGCTGCTATGGCGAACTTGTAATCTAAACAAAACCCAAACCTAAAACGAAGCCCTAAGGGCTGTATATATGGGGGAATAGAGGGGAATTTCGTGGCCCCTTGGAGGAGGGGTCCAAAACCGACCCTAAGTCAGTTTCCCCATACATACGGACTCTAAAAACAGCCTACAATATGGTATTTCGAAATTACATGGGCCTGGCCCAAAATTAAGGTGGCGCAGCACCTATATTAGCCTAGGGACGAATTTTATAAAGTAGCATCTTGCATATTTCGTCCAAGGCTTCTTGATCCCATTATGGTGGCTTCAAAGTGCGAAAATCATCACTGAAAGCTCCATTGTTCTTTCCCACGCGCGCACCTTCTTCTCCATGCTTGATCCCGCTCCCATGGTCATCCTTCTTGTCCATGCCTGGTCCTTCATTCATAAGTAAAACAAAAGTATCTAATTTAGGCAGCATCATATGTTCATGAACATTAGAAGGATTTGCAAGAAACGAAAGTACCTGGTAATTCAATTGACGTGCGTGAGCTCTAGTAATTGGTCCTGTATGTATACTGTATAGCAGTCGGAGTTGTGGGTGTAGCATTAGCAGCCCTCATCATCCTCCCCTTCTTGAACTGAAGTCGTCCTCGACGGAAGCTCATCTTCCTCACCCAAATAAGGCTTCAAATCTGCAATGCTAAAAGTAGGGCTAACCCCAAACTCTACAGGCAGCTCAAGTTTATATGCATTATCATTTATTTTCTAACACCTTAAAAGGACCATCAGCACGTGGCGTTAGCTTTGACTTGCGCAAATCAGGAAATCTATCCTTACGCAAATGTAACCAAACAAGATCTCCAGGTGCAAAGACAACATGTTTTCTACCCTTATCTCCAGCAATTTTGTATTTAGCATTCATACGCTCGATGTTTTCCTTCCTTAACTCATGCATCTTTAATATCAATTCAGCACATTCTTTAGCATCAAAATTAACCTTCTCCGAAGATGGAAGAGGTAACAAATCAATAGGTGCACGAGGTAAGAAACCATACACTACTTCAAAAGGGCACATCTTAGTGGTAGAATGTTGCGAACGATTATAAGCAAATTCAATATGAGGCAAGCATTCTTCCCACATTTTCAGGTTATTCTTCAAAACAGCCCTAAGTATAGTAGACAATGATGTATTGACTACTTCAGTTTGGCCATCAGTTTGGGATGACATGTAGTACTAAAAAGTAGTTTAGTCCCCAACTTAGCCCATAAACATCTCCAAAAGTGGCTAAGAAATTTAGCATCACGATCTGAAACAATTGTATTTGGCACACCATGCAACCGAATAATTTCATGAAAGAACAAATCAGCAACATGAGCAGCATCATCACTTTTATGCCATGGTATAAAGTGTGCCATTTTGGAAAATCTATCCACGAAAACAAATATGATATCCCTCCCCTTCTTAGTTCGAGGTAAACCTAAAACAAAGTCCATAGATATATCCTCCCAAGGAACACTTGGTACAGGCAAAGGCATATATAAACCATGAGGATTGAATCGTGACTTAGCTTTTTGAAATGTAGTGCAGCGAGCAACAAAACGCTCAACATCCCGTCTCATCTTTGGCCAAAAGAAATCTGTAGAAAGTATGTCCTTCGTCTTCTTCACGCCAAAGTGTCCCACTAATCCTCCTCCATGTGCCTCCTATAACAACAAAAGACGAACAGAGCTAGCTGGAAAGCATAGCTTGTTAGCACGGAACACAAATCCATCATTAATAACGAACTTGTTCCATGTTCTCCCTTCTTTACAATGCTGCAACACATCCATAAATTCAGCATCATGCACATATTGATCTTTGATGGTCTCCAAACCAAATATTTTAAAGTCAAGTTGTGAAAGCATAGTATAACGACGAGACAAAGCATCAGCAATAACATTGTCTTTACCCTTCTTGTGTTTAATGACATAAGGGAAAGTCTCAATGAATTCAACCCATTTAGCATGTCTACGGTTCAGTTTTGCTTGACTTTTAATATGTTTCCAAGATTCATGATTAGAATGTATAACAAATTCTTTGGGCCATAAATAATGTTGCTATATTTCCAAAGTTCGAACAAGAGCATATAATTCCTTATCATAAGTAGAATAATTCAGACTAGGCCCACTCGGTTTTTCTGAAAAGTACGCAACAGGTTTACCATCTTGTAATAACACACCTCCTAACCCAATTCCACTAGCATCACATTCAAGCTCGAAAGTCCTATTAAAATCAGGAAGTTGGAGTAAAGGAGCATGTGTTAACTTATCTTTCAAGACCATGAAGGCTTCTTCCTATGCGGTACCCAAGAAAAAGGCACGTCCTTCTTTGTAAGCTCATTGAGAGGCGCAGCAATGGTGCTGAAATCTCTCACAAAACACCTATAGAAACCAGCGAGGCCAAGAAAACTCTTCACTTGTGTGACCGTTTTCGGCTGCGGCCAACTCTCAATAGCTTCAATCTTGGCTTTATCAACTTCAATTCCCTGTAGAGTAACAACATAGCCAAGAAAAGATACTCGGTCGGTGCAAAAGGTGCACCTCCCAAGGTTACCACCATGTAGAGCAATAAAAACAACACTTAGATGTTCCAAATGTTCCTCCGAAGATCTACTAAAAATCAAAGTATCATCAAAATAGACTACCACAAATCATCCAATGAAAGCACGTAAAACCTCGTTCATTAATCTCATGAAAGGCTAGGTGCATTACTTAACCCAAAAGGCATGACTAACCACTCATATAATCCAAACTTAGTTTTCAATGCTGTTTCCCATTCATCTCCCAATTTCATACGAATTTGATGGTATCCACTATGCAAATCAACTTTGGAGAAAATTGTAGAACCACTTAATTCATCAAGCATATCATCTAGTCTAGGAATAGGATGACGATAACGAATAGTAATATTATTAATGCCTCTATAATCCACACACATGCGCGATGTACCCTCCTTTTTAGGCACTAGAATAATAGGAACAACACAAGGACTAAGGGATTCACGTATATAACCTTTTCAATCAGCTCCTGTACTTGACGCATAATCTCCTTTGTCTCCTCTGGATTGGTACGGTATGGCGCACGGTTGGGTAGGGATGCACCGGGAATTAAGTCAATCTGATTCTCAATCCCGCGAATAGGTGGTAATCCCGGTGGCACGTCTTGTGGGAAGACGTCAATGAACTCCTACAAAATGTAAATGACAGCAGGAGGCAAAGAGGGAGGCATGTCCTCGAATGAAAATAATACCTCTTTGCATACAAAAGCATAGCAAACAGATGTAGCAACATCCAAATCATTAATATCAGATTTAGTAGCAAGTAAACATCCACTCTTCAGTTTTATTTTGGATGCAACATTAGATGATGGTTTATTATGCGTATGGTGTTGCTCAAATTCCTGTGCTACAATCTGATTTTCACTCTTATTTTTCTCTTGTTTTGATTTACTAGCTCTAGCAATGTCATCTTTCATAATATGTTCCAGAGACATAGGAAGCAAAGTGATATTTTGATCCTTATGAACAATTGTATACTGATTTGTCCTACCATGGTGTACAGAATTTTTATCAAACAACCATGGCCTACCAAGTAGAACAGAACATGCTTGCATGGGTACCACATCACAATCCACATAATCAGAATATGTAGCAATGCTAAAATACACACGAACAGTACGTGTTACCTTAACCTTGCCACTATTGTTGAACCATTGGATGTAATAAGGATGAGGATGTGGTCTGGTGGTTAGAGACAGCTTCTCCACCATCTCCATGCTATTGCAACTCCCTCCATCAATGATGACGTGAACAAAACGCTCCTTCACAACTCCCTTTGTGTGGAACAAGTTGTGCCTCTGATTTTGCTCAGCCTGTGTAACCTGCACACTGAGAACACGTTGAGCAACTAAACTTTCATGCCTTTCAGCGTAATCAGCAGCCATGTAGTGTGTCTCTGGTTCTACATCCTTGCCACCCTATTCTTCACTTGCAATGAGAGCCAAAGTCTCCTCATCATAATCACTAGTGGACGCATATGCACCATCCTCAGTAACAATCATTACATGCTTGGAAGGGCATTCTCTCGCAAAGTGACCTGCACCCTTGCAACGACGGCATATAACCTCATGTGTTTGCCCTCTGGATGCAATAGATGAAGAAGAGCTCTGTGCAGGACCAGAAGGTGTGCTCTTCGTAGAGGGTGGAGTAGGAGCCTGTGTCCTGGTATCGCGTTTGGAGTTGGAAGTGGAAGTAGGTGGTGTTGCAGCAGGACGTGCGGAAGTAGAGGAGGTACGTGGCGTCCATGATGAAGTGCGACCTGCAGAAAAAGTAGTTCTTGCC
Organism: Hordeum marinum; assembly: GCA_022496015.1. Taxonomy (NCBI): domain Eukaryota; kingdom Viridiplantae; phylum Streptophyta; class Magnoliopsida; order Poales; family Poaceae; genus Hordeum; species Hordeum marinum. The sequence goes on along the minus strand of CM039672.1, from coordinate 163,477,483 downwards.
ATTGCCTGTCGATCCTGCGCTTCACGTTCAGCTTTGCAAGTAAGATGAAATAAACGAGTCATAGTGTTATACTCCTTATATTCTAGAATAATCTGAATCTCTATTAAATCCACCCATAAAACGTGCAAGCATAGCTTCATTCTCCTCAACAATACCACATCTAATCATGCCAGTTTGTAATTCCTGACAATATTCTTCTACAGAATTTTTTCCTTGTCTTAAACGCTGCAAATTTTGAAGCAATTCACGTTGATAGTAAGGTGGCACCCAACGATTACGCATAGCAATTTCCAAAGCAGCCCAATTAGTGGGAATATTAGCATGGTGTATTCTACAATGTTCTGACCATCAAACACAAGCAAAACTAGTGAAAGAACAAATAGCAGCAGCAACACGTCTATCCTCGGGAAATTGTAAACATGTAAAACATTGTTCTGTTTCTAACTCCCATGTAAGATATATATCAGGAACATATCTACCCTCAAACGTCGGAATATTCAATTTAAGTTTAGGGAGATGGTCATGATCCCGTACCTGAGGGGGTGGAGCGGCCCTATCGTTACGGTTGTAGCCATGTGGTCGACCTAGTGCGTATCGTGGTAGTTGCCCCTGAGGCTGATCTGGAGCAACCTCTCCCTCATCATCGTAATCACCCTCATAGTCTTCAACCTGCTCAAAGAGAGTAGCAGCAGGAGCCCAGAAGTAGCAGCAGTATCAACAGTACCAGTATGTTGGCCTTGGCCGAGAGGCACACGTTGCGCTTGTCGTTCGAAAGGGATAGGAGCTGCAGCTGGTGGTGGTAGATGGGCAAGCACCTCATTGAACTTGGCGTCCATCTTGGTGTCGAATGTCTTTTCCAAACCATCTAGCTTCTCCATGGCCTCTCCAAAGTTGTTCACGAAGTCTTGTACCTGGTCAGCCATCATTTGCTGAAATTTATCATAGAGCGCTTTGCTGGTCATGCTCTTCCAGTCGCTCCCGTCATCGTGTGATCCTAACATGGTTAGCAGAAATAGGAAACACACAAGAATATGAAACCTACAGACTACTGGGACGTGGTGGTGGTGGTGGTGTGTCACAAATCCTTTAAGCGAATCTCAAATTCTTACCAGTTCTTACCCAACAGTAGGTGGTGATCGGCAATCGTTGTAGTCAAAACTCTCAAAGCTTGGATAGAGCGATTGCTAGGTGGTGTCAAACACACGACGTAGATGTATGTGGAGCTGGGATGGCTTATAATATGGTAGCAAAAAGGGTTAGCAATAATCAATTCAGAGATGCAACGTTGAATAAACGCTCAACGACGGTACTGTGCTGGTCCTAGGCTAGACCGTACTAGAGACGCGAGCCTAAAACACCAACAAAATCATGACACTACACGTAATCACGGGAAAAGCACACTCTGTTTTTTCGTTTTTGTGCGATCTTTATTTTTTGCTTAAAAAATCACTACAATGGCGAGTGTCTCAAAACTGTTCCCACGTCATATAAGTAAGATGGGCATGAAATTTGTTGGACTATTTTTTTTGGGAGCAATTCGGGGGCTGCGACGCCAAAAATTTCGACAAAAATCACTATGATGGCAAGTGTCTCAAAACGCTCCGAAGAACCTAAAACCCAGATAGGGAAAAAATATTTTCAGCCAAATTTTTTTTGGGCCAAAACGTGCTTTGCAAAGCGTGCCAAACTCTTTTTTTCGACACCTACGCAGGTAGCAAAACACGAATCCGAAATCAAAAGGATCTCGAAACTAAACCTAAAACGAGCTGGACTCGGATTGGTGGAGGATTTGTGGTTGTATATATGGACACCAATGGATAGTGATGATGGGTGGTGATATATGGCAGCGGTGATGATGGTGGTGGTATACGGCAACTATGAAGAGGATGCGGTGGTGGCATTACAACCTGTGAAAAGAACTCGACACTCTGAAGGACTAGACACTAAGACCAGCAACTCGACACGACGATGTAACCGCAAATTCAACAAAGCAAAATACTGAAAAGACTATGCAAAGGCTCAGATTGGTTCGGATATGATGATCTAACCCTAATTTTTTTGTGGCTTTTTCGTGGACTAAAGGTATGAAGAACAGATGCGATCCAAACTATGAAAACTAGTAAAATCTCACAGAGCAACCTGGAAATCTGATACCACTTGATAGAGGCGAAGTTGTCGCTGTCTTTCGATGAGATGGTGGCTATCTTTTTTGGTGGAGTAGACTTTGACGATCCGACTACGAACGTGTGATGACGCCGCGCCTTAGCAATCGCTGAACCAACTCCAAGAGGTTATTGACCATGCCGGAGCACGATCAACCTGACCACGAGGGTCTGTTTCCTGCACGCAACCGAAGAACAAGCAAGAAACTAAGATTGCAATCTGGATATTGCGAATATAAGAGGAAAGCTTTATTGATGAAGTGGGGTTCTGTGACGCCTTTGTCCGGTCATGGAACACAAACAAAGAATGCGAAGTTGCAGCTATGGCGAACTTGTAATCTAAACAAAACCCAACCCTAAAACGACGCCCTAAGGGCTGTATATATGGGGGAATAGAGGGGAATTTCGTGGCCCCTTGGAGGAGGGGTCCGAAACCGACCTTAACTCAGTTTCCCCATACATACGGACTCTAAAAATAGCCTATAATATGGTATTTCGAAATTACATGGGCCTGCCCCAACAATAAGGTGGCGCAGCACCTATATTAGCCTAGGGACGAATTTTATATAGTAGCATCATGCATATTTCGTCCAAGGCTTCTTGCTCCCATTATGGTGGCTTCAAAGTGCGAAAATCATCACTGGAAGCTCCATTGTTCTTTCCCGCGCGCACACCTTCTTCTCCATGCTTGATCTCGCTCCCATGGTCATCCTTCTTGTCCATGCCAGGTCCTTCATTCGTAAGTAAAACAAAAGTATCTAATTTAGGCAGCATCATATGTTCATGAACATTAGAAGGATTTGCAAGAAACAAAAGTACCTGGTAATTCAATTGATGTGCGCGAGCTCTAGTAATTGGTCCTATATGTATATCAGTCGGAGTTGTGGGTGTAGGGGATGTCCTCATCACTTTCCCTTATGTCATTATACACAAGAAGGGTAAAAAAATGTTATTGCTGATGCTTTGTCTCGTCGTTATACTATGCTTTCACAACTTGACTTTAACATATTTGGCTTGGAGACCATCAAAGATCAATATGTGCATGATGCTGAATTTAGAGATGTGTTGCATCATTGTAAAGAAGGGAGAACATGGAACAAGTTCGTTATTAATGATGGATTTGTGTTCCGTGCTAACAAGCTATGCATTCCAGCTAGCTTCGTTCGTCTTTTGTTGTTATAGGAGGCACACGGAGGAGGATTAATGAGACACTTTGGCGTGAAGAAGACGGAGGACGTACTTTCTACACATTTCTTTTGGCCAAACATGAGACGGGATGTTGAGCGTTTTGTTGCTCGCTACACTACATGTCAGAAAGCTAAGTCACAACTCAATCCTCATGGTTTATATATGCCTTTGCCTGTACCTAGTGTTCCTTGGGAGGATATATGTATGGACTTTGTTTTAGGTTTACCTCGAACTAAGAAGGGGAGGGATAGCATATTTGTTGTCGTGGATAGATTTTCCAAAATGGCACACTTTATACCATGTGAGAAAAGTGATGATGCTGCTCATGTTGCTGATTTGTTCTTTCGTGAAATTATTCGGTTGCATGGTGTACCAAATACAATTGTTTCAGATCATGATGGTAAATTTCTTAGCCACTTTTGGAGATGTTTATGGGCTAAGTTGGGGACTAAACTACTTTTTAGTACTACATGTCATCCCCAAACTGATGGCCAAACTGAAGTAGTCAATACATCATTGTCTACTATACTTAGGGCTGTTTTGAGGAATAACCTGAAAATGTGGGAAGAATGCTTGCCTCATATTGAATTTGCTTATAATCGTTCGCTACATTTCTACCACTAAGATGTGCCCTTTTGAAGTTGTGTATGGTTTCTTACCTCGTGCACCTATTGATTTGTTGCCTCTTCCATCTTCAGAGAAGGTTAATTTTGATGCTAAAGAATGTGCTGAATTGATATTAAAGATGCATGAGTTAACGAAGGAAAACATGGAGCGTATGAATGCTAAATACAAAAATGCTGGAGATAAGGGTAGAAAACATGTTGTCTTTGCACCTGGAGATCTTGTTTGGTTACATTTGCGTAAGGATAGATTTCCTGATTTGCGGAAGTCAAAGCTAATGCCACGTGCTGATGGTCCTTTTAAGGTGTTAGAGAAAATAAATGATAATGCGTATAAACTTGAGCTGCCAGTAGAGTTTGGGGTTAGCAACACTTTTAACATTGCAGATTTGAAGCCTTATTTGGGTGAAGAAGATGAGCTTCCGTCGAGGACGACTTTAGTTCAAGAAGGGGAGGATGATGAGGACATCCCTACTAATGCTACACCCACAACTCCGACTGCTATACATACAGGACCAATTACTAGAGCTCGCGCACGTCAATTGAATTACCAGGTACTTTTGTTTCTTGCAAATCCTTCTAATGTTCATGAACACATGATGCTGCCTAAATTAGATTCTTTTGTTTTACTTATGAATGAAGGACCTAGCATGGACAAGAAGGATGACCATGGGAGCGGGATCAAGCATGGAGAAGAAGGTGCGCGCATGGGAAAGAACAATGGAGCTTCCAGTGATGATTTTCGCACTTTGAAGCCACCATAATGGGAGCAAGAAGCCTTGGACGAAATATGCATGATGCTACTTTATAAAATTCGTCCCTAGGCTAATATAGGTGTTGCGCCACCTTATTGTTGCGCCAGGCCCATGTAATTTCTAAATATCATATTATAGGCTGTTTTTAGAGTCCGTATGTATCGGTAAACTGAGTTAAGGTCGATTTCGGACCCCTCCTCCATGGGCCCCCGAAATTCCCCTCTATTCCCCCATATATACAGCCCTTAGGGCGTCATTTTAGGGTTGAGTTTTGTTTAGATTACAAGTTTGCCATAGCTGCAACTTCGCGTTCTTCGTTTGTGTTCCACGACCAGACAAAGGCGTCACAGAACCACACTTCATCAATAAAGCTTTCCTCTTATATTCGCAATAGCCAGATTGCAATCTTACTTTCTTGCTTGTTCTTCGTTTCGTGCACGAAACAGACCCTCATGGTCAGTGATATAGGCAAGGGTCCCGATCTTTCGATGAGATGATAACTATCGATTTGGTGGAGACGACTTTGACGATCCGACTACAAATGTGCACGACGTTGCGCCTTAGCAATCGCTAACCAATCTCCAAGAGGTTATTGACCACACCGGAGCACGGTCAACCTGACCGCGAAGGTCTATTCCTACAAGCAATCGAAAAACAAGCAAGAATATGACAATGCAATCTGAATATTGCGAATATAGATGAAGTATTGATAATGGTGGGGTTCCGAAAGCGGTCTTGGTCTGGTCGTTGGACACAAACGAAGTGCACGAAGTTGCAATGGCTAACTTTTAACTAAACAAAACTCAACCCTAAAACGACGCCCTAAGGGCTATATATATGGTGGAATAGAGGGGAATTTCGTGGTCCTTGCAGGAGGGATCCGAAACCGACCCTAACTCAGTTTCCCCATACATACAGACTCTAAAAATAGCCTATAATATGGTATTTCAAAATTACATGGGCCTGGCCCAAAAATAAGGTGGCGCAGCACCTATATTAGCGTTATTGACGAATTTTATAAAGTGGCATCATGCATATTTCGTCCAAGGCTTCTCGCTCCCATTATGGTGGCTTCAAAGTGCGAAAATCAACATTGGAAGCTCCATTGTTCTTTCCCGCGTGTGTACCTTCTTCTCCATGCTTTATCCCACTCCAATGGTCATCATTCTTGTCCATGCTAGGTCCTTCATTCATAAGTAAAACAAAACTATCTAATTTAGGCAGCATCATATGTTCATGAACATTAGAAGGATTTCGAAGAAACAAAAGTACCCGGTAATTCAATTGACGTGCGCGAGCTCTAGTAATTGGTCCTGTATATATAGCAGTCGGAGTTGTGGGTGTAACATTAGTAGGGATGTCCTCATCATCCTCCCCTTCTTGAACTGAAGTCGTCCTCGGCGGAAGCTCATCTTCCTCACCCAAATAAGGCTTCAAATCTGCAATGTTAAAAGTGGGGCTAACCCCAAACTCTACAGGCAGCTCAAGTTTATATGGATTATCATTTATTTTCTCTAACACCTTAAAAGGACCATCAGCACGTGGCATTAACTTTGACTTGCGCAAATCAGGAAATCTATCCTTACGCAAATGTAACCAAACAAGATCTCCAAGTGCGAAGACAACATGTTTTCTACCCTTATCTCCAACAATTTTGTATTTAGGATTCATACACTCAATGTTTTCCTTCGTTAACTCGTGCATCTTTAATATCAATTCAGCATGTTCTTTAGCATCAAAATTAACCTTCTCCGAAGATGGAAGAGGCAACAAATCAATAGGTGCACGAGGTAAGAACACATACACAACTTCAAAAGGGCACATCTTAGTGGTAGAATGTAGCGAACGATTATAAGAAAATTCAATCTGAGGCAAGCATTCTTCCCACATTTTCAGGTTATTCTTCAAAACAGCCCTAAGCATAGTAGACAATGATCTATTGACTACTTCAGTTTGGCCATCAGTTTGGGGTGACATCTAGTACTAAAAAGCAGTTTAGTCCCCAACTTAGCCCATAAACATCTCCAAAAGTGGCTAAGAAATTTAGCATCACGATCTGAAACAATTGTATTTGGCACAGCATGCAACCGAATAATTTTACGAAAGAACAAATCAGCAACATGAGCAGCATCATCACTTTTATAACATGGTATAAAGTGTGCCATTTTGAAAAATCTATCCACGACAACAAATATGCTATCCCTCCCCTTCTTAGTTCGAGGTAAACCTAAAACAGAGTCCATAGATATATCCTCCCAAGGAACACTACGTACAGGCAAAGGCATATATAAACCATGAGGATTGAGTTGTGACTTAGCTTTTTGACATGTAGTGCATCGAGCAACAAACCGCTCAACATCTCGTCTCATCTTTGGCCAAAAGAAATTTGTAGAAAGTACGTCCTCCGTCTTCTTCACGCCAGAGTGTCCCATTAATCCTCCTCCGTGTGCCTCCTGTAACAACAAAAGACGAATGGAGCTAGCTGGAATGCATAGCTTGTTAGCACGGAACACAAATCCATCATTAATAACGAACTTGTTCCATGTTCTCCCTTCTATACAATGCTGCAACACATCTCTAAATTCAGCATCATGCACATATTGATCTTTGATGGTCTCCAAACCATATATTTTAAAGTCAAGTTGTGAAAGCATAGTATAACGACGAGACAAAGCATCAGCAATAACATTTTCTTTACCCTTCTTGTGTTTAATGACATAAGGGAAAGTCTCAATGAATTCAACCCATTTAGCATGTCTACGGTTTAGTTTTGCTTGACTTTTAATATGTTTCAAAGATTCATGATCAGAATGCATAACAAATTCTTTGGGCCATAAATAATGTTGCCATGTTTCCAAAGTCCGAACAAGAGCATATAATTCCTTATCATAAGTAGAATAATTCAGACTAGGCCCACTCAATTTTTCAGAAAAGTACCCAACAGGTTTACCATCTTGTAATAACACACCTCCTAACCCAATTCCACTAGCATCACATTCAAGCTCGAAAGTCTTATTAAAATCAGGAAGTTGGAGTAAAGGAGCATGTGTTAACTTATCTTTCAAAACCTTGAAGGCTTCTTCCTGTGCGGTACCCCAAGAAAAAGGCACGTCCTTCTTTGTAACCTCATTGAGAGGCACAACAATGGTGCTGAAATCTCTCACAAAACGCCTATAGAAACCAGCGAGGCCAAGAAAACTCCTCACTTGTGTGACCGTTTTGGGATGCGGCCAACTCCCAGTAGCTTCAATCTTAGCTCTATCACCTTCAATTTCGTGTGGAGTGACAACATAGCCAAGAAAAGATACTCGGTCGGTGCAAAAGGTGCACTTCCCAAGGTTACCAAACAAACGTGCATCACGTAGAGCAATAAAAACAGCACATAGATGTTCCAAATGTTCCTCCAAAGATCTACTAAAAATCAATATATCATCAAAATAGACCACCACAAATCGTCCAATGAAAGCACGTAAAACCTCGTTCATTAATCTCATGAAAGTGCTAGGTGCATTAGTTAACCCAAAAGGCTTGACTAACCACTCATATAGTCCAAACTTAGTTTTAAATGCTGTTTTCCATTCTCCCAATTTGATGGTATCCACTACGCAAATCAACTTTGGAGAAAATTGTAGAACCACTTAATTCATCAAGCATATCATCTAGTCTAGGAATAGGATGATGATAACGAATAGTAATATTATTAATGCCTCTACAATCCACACACATGTGCGATATACCATCCTTTTTAGGCACTAGAATAATAGGAACATCACCACGACTAAGGGATTCGCGTATGTAACCTTTGTCAAGCAGCTCCTGTACTTGTCGCATAATCTCCTTTGTCTCCTCTGGATTGGTACGGTATGGTGCACGGTTGGGTACCGGGAATTAAGTCAATCTGATGCTCAATCCCGCGAATAGGTGGTAATCCCGGTGGCACGTCTTGTGGGAAGACGTCAGCAAACTCCTGCAAAATGTTAATGACCGCAGGAGGCAAAGAGGGAGGCATGTCCTCGAATGAAAATAATACCTCTTTGCATACAAAAGCATAGCAAACAGATGTTGCAACATCCAAATCATTAATATCATATTTAGTAGCAAGTAAACATCAACTCTTCAATTTTATTTCGGATGCAACATTAGATGATGGTTTATTATGCTTATGGTGTTGCTCAAATTCCTGTGCTACAATCTGATTTTCACTCTTATTTTTTTCCTGTTTGCTTTACTAGCTCTAGCAATGTCATCTTTCATAATATGTTCCGGAGACATAGGAAGCAAAGTGATATTTTGATCCTTATGAACAAGAGTATACTGATTTGTCCTACCATGGTGTACAGATTTTTTATCAAACTGCCATGGCCTACCAAGTAAAACAGAACATGCTTGCATGGGTACCACATCACAATCCACATAATCAGAATATGTAGCAATGCTAAAATGCACACGAACAGTACGTGTTACCTTAACCTTGCCACTATTGTTGAACCATTGGATGTAATAAGGATGAGGATGTGGTCTGGTGGTTAGAGACAGCTTCTCCACCATCTCCATGCTAGCCAAGTTACTGCAACTCCCTCCATCGATGATGACACAAACAGAACGTTCCTTCACAACTCCCTTTGTGTGGAACAAGTTGTGCCTCTGATTTTGCTCAGCCTGTGTAACCTGCACACTCAGAACACGTTGAGCAACTAAACTTTCATAATGTCAGCGTAATCAGCAGCAATGTACTGTGTCTCTGGTTCTGCATCCTCGCCACCCTGTTCTTCACTTGCAATGAGAGCCAAAGTCTGCTCATCATAATCACTAGCGGACGCATATACACCTTCCTCAGTAACAATCATTACACGTTTGGAAGGGCATTCTCTTGCAAAGTGACCTCCACCCTTGCAACGACGACATATAACCTCATGTGTTTGCCTTGTGGATGCAATAGATGAAGAAGAGCTCTATGGAGGCCCAGAAGGTGTGCTCTTCGCAAAGGGTGGAGTAGGAGCCTGTTTCCTGGTATCGCGGTTGGAGTTGGAGGTGGGAGTAGGTGGCGTTGCACAAGGACGTGCGGAAGTAGAGGAGGTACGTGGCGTCCATGATGAAGTGCGACCTGCAGAAAAAGGAGTCCTCGCCATTGCCTGTCGATCCTACACTTCACGTTCAGCTTTGCAAGCAAGATGAAATAAACGAGTGATAGTGTTATACTCCTTATACTCTAGAATAGTCTGAATCTCTCTATTTAATCCACCCATAAAACGTGCAAGCATAGCTTCATTCTCCTCAACAATACCACATCTAATCATGCCAGTTTGTAATTCCTGATAATATTCTTCTACAGAATTTTTTCCTTGTCTTAAACACTGCAAATTTTGAAGCAATTCACGTTGATAAGAAGGTGGCACCCAATGATGACGCATAGCAGTTTTCAAATCAGCCCAAGTAGTTGGAATATTCGCATGGTGTTTTCTACAATGTTCTGACCACCAAACACAAGCAAAGCTAGTGAATGAACAAACAGCAGCAGCAACACGTCTATCCTCAGGAAATTGTAAGCATGTAAAACGTTGTTCTGTTTCTAACTCCCATGTAAGATATATCTCAGGAACATATCTACCATCAAACGTCGAAATATTCAATTTAAGTTTAGGGAGATGGTCATGATCACGTACCTGAGGGGCGGGTGCAGCCCTACCGTTACGGTTGTAGCCATGTGGTCGACCTAGTGCGTATCGTGGTGGTTGCCCCTGAGGCTGATCTGGAGCAACCTCTCCCTCATCATCGTAAACACCATCATAATCTTCAACCTGTTCAATGACAGTAGCAGCAGGAACCACAGAAGTAGCAGTAGTATCAACAGTACCAGTGTGCTGGGCTAGGCCGAGAGGCACACGTCGCGCTCGTCGTTCGAAAGGTATAGGAGCTGGACCTGCTGGTGGTAGACGGGCAAGCACCTCATTGAACTTGGCGTCCATCTTGGTGTCAAATGTCTTCTCCAAACCATCTAGCTTCTCCATGGCCTCTCCAAAGTTGGTCACGAAGTCTTGTACCTGGCCAGCCATCATTTGCTAAAATTTATCATAGAGCGCTTTGTTGGTCATGCTCTCCCAGTCGATCTCGTCATCGTGTGGTCCTGGCATGGTTAGCAGAAATAGGAAACACACAAGAATATGAAACCTACAGACTACTGGGACGTGGTGGTGGTGGTGTGTCACAAATCCTTTAAGCGAATCTCAAATTCTTACCAGTTCTTACCCAGCAGCAGGCGGGGATCGACAACCATTATAGTCAAAACTCTCAAAGCTTGGATAGAGCGATTGCCAGGTGGTGTCAAACACACGATGTAGATGTATGTGGAGCTGGGATGGCTTATAATATGGTAGCAAAAAGGGTTAGCAATAAACAATTCTGAGATGCAAGGTTGAAAAAAACGCTCAACGATGGTACTGTGCTGGTCCGAGGCTAGACCGTACTAGAGACACGAGCCTAAAACACCAAGAAAATCACGATGCTACACGTAATCAAGGGAAGAGCACACTCTAAATTTTTTTTTCGTTTTTTTTTCGGCGCCTCTTTTTTTTGCGCTCTTTTTTTTGCTCAAAAAATCACTACAATGGCGAGTGTCTCAAAACTCTCCCCACGTCGTATAAGCAAGATGGGCACGGAATTTGTTGGACTAATTTTTTTTCTGGGGCAATTCGAGGGCTGCGACGACCAAAAATTTCGACAAAAATCACTATGATGGCAAGTGTCTCAAAACGCTTCGGAGAACCTAAAATCGAGATAGGGAAAAAATATTTTCGGTCGAATTTTTTTGGGCCAAAACGTGCTCTGCAAAGCGTGCCACACTCTTTTTTTTCCGACACCTACGTAGGTAGCAAAACGCGAATCTGAAATCAAAAGGATCTCGAAACTAAACCTAAAACGAGTTGGACTCGGTTTGGTGGTTGTGGTGGTATATGGACACCGATGGATAGTGATGATGGGTGGTGATATATGGCAGCGGTGATGATGGTGGTGGTATATGGCAACTATGAAGACGATGCGATGGCGGCATGACAACCTGTGAATAGAACTCGAAACTCTAAAGGACTAGACACTAAGACCAGCAACTCGACACAACAAAACCGCAAATTCAGCAAAGCAAATACTGAAAAGACTATGCAAAGGCTCAGATTGGTTCGGATATGATGATCTAACCCTAATTTTTTTGTGGCTTTTTCATGGACTGAAGGTATGAAGAACAGATGCGATCTAAACTACGAAAACTGGTAAAATCTCACCGAGCAACCTGGAAATCTGATACCACTTGATAGAGGCGAGGGTCCCGATCTTTCGATGAGATGATAACTATCGATTTGGTGGAGACTACTTTGACGATCCGACTACAAACGTGCACGACGTTGCGCCTTAGCAATCGCTAAACCAATCTCCAAGAGGTTATTGACCACACCGGAGCACGATCAACCTGACCACGAAGGTCTATTCCTGCAAGCAATCGAAGAACAAGCAAGAATATGATAATGCAATCTGAATATTGCGAATATAGATGAAGTATTGATAATGGTGGGGTTCCGAAAGCGGTCTTGGTCTCGTCGTTGGACACAAACGAAGTACACGAAGTTGCAATGGCTAACTTTTAACTAAACAAAACCCAACCCTAAAACGACGCCCTAAGGGCTGTATATATGGGGGAATAGAGGGGAATTTCGTGGCCCCTTGGAGGAGGGGTCCGAAACCGACCCTAACTCAGTTTCCCCATACATACGGACTCTAAAACAGCCTATAATATGGTATTTCGAAATTACATGGGCTTGGCCCAAAAATAAGGTGACGCAGCACCTATATTAGCCTAGGGACGAATTTTATAAAGTGGCATCATGCATATTTCGTCCAAGGCTTCTTGCTCCCATTATGGTGGCTTCAAAGTGCGAAAATCATCACTGGAAGCTCCATTGTTCTTTCCCGCACGCGCACCTTCTTCTCCATGCTTTATCCCACTCCCATGGTCATCCTTCTTGTCCATGCTAGGTCCTTCATTCATAAGTAAAACAAAAGTATCTAATTTAGGCAGCATCATATGTTCATGAACATTAGAAGGATTTCCAAGAAACAAAAGTACCTGGTAATTCAATTGACGTGCGCGAGCTCTAGTAATTGGTCCTGTATATATAGCAGTCGGAGTTGTGGGTGTAACATTAGTAGGGATGTCCTCATCAGTCAGGTTGATCGTGCTCCGGTGTGGTCAATAACCTCTCGGAGTTGGTTTAGCGATTGCTAAGGCGCGGCGTCATCACACGTTCGTAGTCAGATCGTCAAAGTCTACTCCTCCAAAAACGATAGCCACCATCTCATCGAAAGACAGGGACAACCTCGCCTCTATCAATTCCCATCAACTAGCATGATTTCTTCCTGAGGACTTCGGCCAATGCAGCATGAGCCCCATTTGAATTGAAGCTTTATGCTCCCTGGATCATGAAATTCATTAGATTAAGGTCTTCATTTCCCGTCAAGGCTGAATTTCAGAATCACTTAGGCTTTCTGCCTCCTATTGAAGTCCTCAAGCGCACGCTCACTTCAGTTGAGGGTAAAGGCAAGGCAGTCATTGAGGACGATACTCGTCCATTGGATGGCTAGTTTCACAAAGCTGCATCTTATTCCACCAATGATGACACTGCAACCCAAGACTCTGTTGCAAATGCCTCAGTGCAAAAGCCTCGAGAATCTGCTCCTCGTGTGATGACTGACCGTGAGCTGCTTATAAGGCTTCATCAGAATGTTGATCACAACCACAAATGGTTCAAGCGACAGTTTGGTTCACTTCTTTGAGACATGGCTGTCATGCACAACACTATGAGGAAGAACCAATACTACCTCCATGAAGTCTTCAACCGCACTTGGTCCATTCTGTCTCACCTCAAGACTACTGAAGAACTGAAGGAGATGAACCTTGAGCAGAACCTTGACTGGCTCATCCCCCTTAGAAGATATTCAAGAAAGTTTAAGTTCCTCTGCTGGTAACAAGATCGCATTCTTCATCGCGCGAGGCGAATGAAGCTAAGGATATTGACGACACTATGGCGGGCCCTGCATCGACAAAAGACCCCGACAATGCTGGCACTCCTCCATCACCTTCAAGATGAAATTCTTCAAGGGCCGTTAGTCCTCAGTTTTCATCCCTTTTGGTCTTTGATGACAAAGGGGGAGAAAATTGAGTTAGTCTTCAAGCGGGTCTCTATATTTGGGTTGTTTTTGTTTAAGTTACAACTCTCGCTCTTCTGAAGCTTTTATTGGTTGAGTTGTAAACTTAAGTCCGATGGTGGTCTGACTCTTTTGAACTGCTATCGACATGCTATTTCCTCAAATTACCTTAATGCATGCATGCTGAATTTCGTCAAACACCATTTTCATCATGCATTTCAAATTCTTCATATCATATGATAAATATGTTTATGAATTACAAGATATAGGGGGAGTTCTCCATGATTTTAACCTGCCATGTGCATTTTCAGTCCAAAGCAAATTCCTCAAATATTCTTCAGGGGGAGTTCCTCTATATCTTGCAATCAAATTCCTCAAACTCAGCATTCACTCTTCATATATTTATCCCCATTAAAAACTTAACCTATTTGTCATCAATCACCAAAAAGGGGGAGATTGTAAGTGCATCTAGTGCATCTAGTGCCCCTTAGTGATTTTGGTGTATTGAAGACTTATAGGTTAAGAGACTGATGCGTTTGTAAGTGTACACATGCTTTATAAGTCGCCGAGGAGTTTGATATATTCGAAGATTATCTACCCCTAAAAATGTATGTCTTCAACTGAAGACTTTGGTATTCCCTTAAGACTTCGAAAATGAAGAAGTTGGTGTGACCTAGAAGACATGAACGAGGACTATGAAGCGTGAAGACTTTTGTTTTCGTAGTTTCATTTCCTTTCTTTGAGTCATAGGAAACACCGTACTGTTAAAGGGGGCCGAGGTAATACTTAGGAAAATTTCCAACAGATACTCAACTCAAAAGCCTCAATCTATCCAATCCTTCGAGTGAAGCCTTTGGAAATCTCTTACGATTCAGTCAAGTTCTTTAGTGATAGAGACAAAGTTCTTCTGGTCTATGAGGAAATTGGTCCGACTGAGGAGTTAGGATTTCGCCAGTGCGAATTGCCTGCAAGTGAGGAATATGATAAGCCTGAGGACTTTCATAGTTCGAAATACCGACCGTTGCTGTGCTTAGCGCCAGCTATCCCCAATCATCCTATCCACATAACAGTCATATTATTGGGGGCATTTATTTCTTATCATGTCAGGTTGCACCTTGGCTATAAATAGCCACCCCCACAACCACTAGTTGGTCTGTTGCTCCGAGAGAGAACTGAAACTTGCCATTTGAGAGCAACCCTTCCTCCAAGGACTTTGAGAGAAAATCATCAGTGAGGAAAAAACAAATCCAAACCACCAAACCCAAAGTGATTGAGCATCATGATGAGGACATCCCTACTAATGTTACACCCACCCCGACTGCTATACATACAGGACCAATTACTAGAGCTCGCGCACGTCAATTGAATTACCAGGTACTTTCGTTTCTTGGAAATCCTTCTAATATTCATGAACATATGATGCTGCCTAAATTGGATACTTTTGTTTTACTTATGAATGAAGGACCTAGCATGGATAAGAAGGATGACCATTGGAGCGGGATCAAGCATGGAGGAGAAGGTGCGCGTGCGGGGAAGAACAATGGAGCTTCCAGTGATGATTTTCGCACATTGAAGCCACCATAATGGGAGCGGGAAGCCTTGGACGAAATATGCATGATGCCACTTTATAAAATTCGTCCATAGGCTAATATAGGTGCTGCGCCACCGTATTTTTGGGCCAGGCCCATGTAATTTCGAAATACCATATTATAGGCTGTTTTTAGAGTCCGTATATATGGGGAAACTGACTTAGGATCGGTTTCGGACCCCTCCTCCAAGGGGCCACGAAATTCCCTTCTATTCCCCCATATATACAGCCCTTAGGG